>OY728166.1:86403099-87653099 GCA_963277665.1 Viscum album | reverse complement strand
TTTTTCATCACTACATAAAATGGATATTATATATAATTGTATTAAAGGAATTAATATGATATTTATGATATAATATTAGATACAAAAATATAAAATAACATTTTCCTTCTTTCTCTCATGATATTTGAAAAATGATAACGTTACTATGTCCTACCATATCCATGATTGTAATATAATTCATGTTTTCTAACAATCATTCATGGTTGGTTTTAAAAATATAATTAATTTATAAAAATGGTAATTATGTAATGGTAAATATTCTATATATTATGGAATAATCATTATTAACCAATTTTAGCATTCCGATGTCATTTATTTATACGAGTCGAATATCATCTAAACATCTGATGTGAACTTAATTGGTTATATAATTATATATAAAATTATAATAAATTAAATAAATGAATAATAAAATTTTAAAATTTTCTTAATAAATTAAATAATTAACATATGTTTATTATTAATCGATACAAATAATGTATGTGGTGAATCAGACTCTACGTAAGGGACACTTTACCTTAAAATCCCCATTTTAAATGTTTCAAAGATTTATTTTCTATATATTTTTCCTCCATGTTGATTTTCATAAAATTATTATATTGATGTATTTATATATTAATTAATTAATAATAAAGAGAATTTTATGTCGGTTTTGATTTTTTTAGGGGTTTTCAAAAGGTATCATTTTAAGTATTTTATACAAAATTTTTAGAAACAAAATGAATATATTAACTTATATGAAATCAATAGTTTTTCCTACCACCCAAACAATTATTTTATATTTGGGTTCCTATAAAATCATTCATGTTCTCTTCAAAGAGAAATAATATTTTTCTTTTGTTATGAGTATTTTCAGAAAGTTTTTTAAATGGAATTGATATTTCAATATATGGAAATGTTTTTTATGGGTGCAAAGAATGTTTTTATACAGAGATTCATGGGTTCTGATTAATTTATGGTTCTTTGTAATTATTTAAAATTATGGGTGGTTTAGTTTTAAATCCATGATGGGTGGTTCTATTATAAACCAAGTATAGGTGGTTTTGTTATAAACCAAGGACATTAGGTTTCATTATAAACCAAGGATGGGTGGTTCTATTATAAACCAAGAACATGTGACTCTAATATATATGTTTAATTCATTAGGTATTTATAATATTGATTTTATGAATGATATGAAAATGAGTTTTCAAGTTACGTACATGAATTTTCATTACATTATAATGGATTTCCCTTGAAATATTTTGATTTAACATGGTAATCTATTGATATTTTTTAAAAAAATAATGATTAATCCATTTTGGGTAAAATGTTTATTTTTAAGAAAATATTTTCAAGGATTACGATGTTTTCTAATGAAACCATAATGAATATCATTTTTAATTTAAGTTTTCTTATTAATTTCTTTCAGGAAAACATTGGACATTGAAGCTGCTTTATTGTGTAAGTAAAATATTTTTTTGAGATAAATGGTTATTATGTTAAAGTAAAACATTTTTTCACGATCTAATGGTTTTAAAATACACTACTAGATTTATTTATTTATTATTATTCCCCTTATTGAGCTTTATTTTTCTCATCTCACATTTTCAAATGATTTTTCACAATGATTAAGGATGATAAATTTTTTTTAATTCATAGTTATAGATATGGTAGTTAACTTATACAAAATAATCATGTATTTATAAAGAACATGATTAATGGGGAAATGGATATTGTGTGGAAATTTTCACATTAATAGAGTTTTTCCTAATTATAAAATACTCTACAACTAAAATTTCCTTAATGAATGTAAGTGATCCAAAATTTATTTTCCATATTTTACATATTTTATTGTTGAAAGTATTTCACATTTAATGGTATCAAATCCATAAATGTAAAGATTATGTTTTTAAAACTAGATTATGGGAGTGCTTTTTTAATTACTTATAGTCCATCTTAGATCAAAGATTTAGATAAATTTGGATATTATGATATCTTCATGATATTTTAACTTAATATTTAATGATACTGACATGGGTTAATATTTTTAAGGTTTATCATAGGTTCAAAGGCATGGACACCCAATTTGGGGTTTCCAGTGATGTGATTTTTCGGTGACTAATGATATTTTGGGAGATGTTTTGTTGGGTTAAAGTATATATAACCCTTAGGTTTATCATTTGATTTAACATTAAGTTTTATTTGGTATTAATTCTATTAGAATATTTTGGATTGTAAAATAAAGGGTATTATATAACTTTTGAGGTTAAAATACTAATTAATATTGAGTTTATTGAATAATTATATTATAAATGGGTTATTATATTTGGGGAACATCATAGGGTTAAGATTAATTATAAATATCATTATCACATAAATTTTTTCATTTATAATGTAATTATATTAATATAGTTTTCGGAAAAGGATAACCTACGTCCTAGGTGACAACACATCATATCTGGAAATGTTCTAGGGCTTGAACCCTAAACTAAAGGGTGATAAGGTTTTAGCACCTAGCACGATCCAAGGTGATATCCTAGTCAGTGTGATATTATTTTAACTTAAAAGATTAAATAGATAGAGAGTATTCGGTTTTTGGAAATCATATAAAATTATATGGTAGTCATGTTATTTTTTAGATAATATTTTCAATTTTTTATAGAATATATGATTAGGGTATATTCATTTTGGTATGTCAAGTATATTATGGTATCTATTATTTAAGAATATATGGGGTGTAAATTATATTTAAACATGATATGAGTATATTTTTAATTAATCTATTTATAGAATTAATTATGAAGGTCATTATACATTATTATATTTGAGATTCATCTTTTATATGAAGGTTTAATCATTTAGGGCATATCTATTTATCAATGGTTGTTATATATTTTTTAAGATAAATATTATGTTAATCATGGAAAATTTTGAGATTAAATAATTCTAATATTTGGGTTTTAATCTTGTTTAGGAATATTTCCTATGATTTTTGAGGTTATATATCTAAGAATTGACTTAAGTTTAATTTTTTTTCTTATTATTGATATTTTAGGGATTTATTCATAATGTTCTATTACAATTAAATATTATACTATAATGTGATTACCATTTTTGTTTTTTATAATATCTAAATATAGAAGAAATAACTTTTTCTCCATTTTTGGATGTTGTGATTAGTTAGAAGTTGATTATTTTACTTGAGGAGTAAAAAAATCATATTTAATACTCATCGTTTCAGGAAAAACAAGAGATTGTGTTTGAAATTGACTAAAGGATAAAATTATGCTTCTAAATTAGGTATATTTCCTAATTGTTTTAGTCTATATAGTAAATTAATTCCTCAAATCTAGGAAAATGAATCTTCAAATAAAAATGTTATCATATTACCTTAATTTTTGAGGAATTAATGTTCTTTTTAATAACTTGTTGATTTATGGTTGTTTTAGTCCTTAAAATTATTGTGACTACATTATCCATCAATTTACATAGTTTTAATGTTACTCTTTCAATCCAAGTAGATATTTTCACTTCCCAATAATTTTCACTTACCAAGAAACCTATTTATGTGTTATTCCTGATTTCCTTTGTATTTTACATCCACTCTTTTCAAAATGATGTTTCATTAACCCGTTTTATGATGTAGGTTTTCAAAAAAGGTATTTTAAAATGTAAATCATTCTATTACTAATATGTGAGGGTACAATTTATTAAAGGGTGAGAAAATTTAACACCCCAATATTCTAAAAAACAAGACTGTATTTGATAGCATATATGACATGCAACATCGAGCTCAAATGAACCATCAAATATTATTATTTAAATATAATCATTATTACCATGTTTTTTAATTTGAGGGTTTAGATAAGAATAACCGAATTAGGAAATATATTGTTATTATACTCTCTAAAAATTTATTGATTAATTCTTAGGAAATAATTGCAGAATTTTTAGTAAATTTATCTTATACTTTAAAAAATCATTTTACATAAATGATTTTTATTGATTTTTGAGAGTGAAAATTGCAATAAATATCAAGAAATTTTATAAATTTTATTTTTATAAAAATTATATCATTTTTTAGATCATTATATTTTAATTAACTTATGGTGAAATATTGTTATTTTTTTGAAAAGATTGATTTTTCAATATAGTCAAAAATACTCAGTTTTGTAAAATTGTCATTTATTTTCATTAAAAAGTCTCATTATGATTTTAATTTTATCATAATTCAATACAATAATCCTTCAGTTATAAATAATATAATTATTTACATTAGAATAATATTTATAATTGATTTGCTGGTACAAGTTCATTTTTTTTAAATGCAATTTTCAAAAAAAAAACTATTTTTTGTTGTGATTTACATATTTATAAGAAATTTATTGTCTCTAAATTCTATGAATTTATTTTTTTGAAATTTAATTAATTTTTTTATTCATCTAGTAAAATTTATACTTGTATTAATTTTTGAGATTTTTTTGAAGAAGTTACATTTTTTCTGAATAGTAACAAATTGAGTTTTTACGAAATACAATAAATTTTATGATTTCTCCAAGAAATAAAAATGATATGAAAACTTATTAAACATATATAATGAATAATTTATGATAATATAATTCAAATACCATAAAAAATTATTCTAAACAAGAAAATTTTAATTTATTTCAAGAGAAATATAAAAAACATTTTCAGAGCCAACGCAGTGCTTGTGAAACACAATAATAGTCGAATTTATTGTCCTAAAGATAATATTTGAGAGGGGAAAAGTCTTTTATCAACATTGATAATAGATATAAATTATTAAATATGTATTTTATACATTTATTTTAATTTTTAGACTAAAAACAAGTCACTTATCCAAATATTTGTGCAATTCTTACACAAGGATAGAAAAGTCTAAATAATATATTTAATAAGTATCAATGTCATATATGTTAGTAAATAAATTTTTTCACTATATATATAATTTTATTTTGAAATATATTTATTTATTTTGATGATTTTAATTTATTTTTAATTTTTAATGACGATATAATTACCTTAAATGCTTATGAAATGCATACACAGTGCTTATGCATGCAGTAAACAAATCAAGTAAATGATTTTAAAAACAAAAAAAAATAATATTTTGGGGTGATTTAATGGATAACATAAATTTTTGAGATAAATATAACATATTATAGATATTTTAAAGTTTTATATTCTAATTATGTTGTTTTTTTTTTGTTTTCAAAGTCAAATTATTTGAATATGTCTTACAATGACATTAATAGTATTTTATATTAAATATATTTTATTAAGTTATTTTAAATTAATAAAAATATTTAAATAGTATAATTCGGAAATATAAATAGTCTAAAATTTATACCCCTATCATTATATGATCTATTCTTATAAGTAACATTATAATTGATTAATATTAAAAAAGTCATTTCCAAAGTTAATGGTAAAATTGGATAACCAAGCGGTTAAACAAAATATATAAAGTTTGAAATTATATTTAAACCAATAAAAAAATTATTGGATGATTATAGTAATACAATATAATACATATATTATAATATATTTTATTCTTTATCATTTAACATGATTTTTACATACATTATATTGCACTATTTCATGTATTTATAAAAAAATACATTAATGATACTTTATAATTAAAAATAATTAATTAAATGATTTATAATTAAGAAAAAATAATAATTTTTTCCATGTAAATTTTATATGGATGAAAATATATACCATGTTTCATTAACATGCCAATTTTCTTTTTTATTTTATCATTATTGACCCAAAAATAGTAAAAAAACTTTATTATCATGTTAATTTTCAAAATTATTAATATAGGGTTAAAACAAAGAGATGAAGGTTAAAATATAACAAAAACATAATCAAATATTATTATATGAGATTATTTAGACTAATAATCATATTATATTTTAATGAAATCGTTTTTGAGTTATTTTTCCATGATAATTAATTTATATTTATTTAATACTTTAAGTAATTCTAAGAGTTCTCCTCCCCTCACATAGAAAAGGGAACATCCTATGATCTTTTCATCACACCTCAATAACCATTTGGTTTAGAAAATAATAATAAAAATACCTTTCTAAATTATATTACTATTTTATATAGGTATTATGTTCGTAATAATACCAACTTTATTAGGTTTAAGGTGTAAATAAAATGAAGATATCTGAAGAAGAGGTATAACTTCTAACTCAATGTTTAAGTTTTATTTATTATTCTAGATAATTAAATTGATCTTAAAAAATAATGAAATAATAAAATTAGTATATTTAATATTCTTATATATTATTATTTTAATTTATTCACCTATATCCATCTCATCTTTTATAAAATGGGAAATGAAACCATCATCCATGTTTATGACGGAATACCGCCCTGTAAATCGATGTAATTCGTTTTACATCAACGCCTCTCACAAATGGTTATAATGATGGATTTAAATTATATTTATGACATTATTGATGTAATTATATTTATTTTATGGTGATATATAATCTATTTTCTTACCCTTAAATCTATTAAAAAATTAAAATGTTGCACATGTGTACGTGTGGATTACCACCTCTACAAAGTGAGGTGATATGTTTTTCATCACTTCATCATGTGGATTGTATATATATGTTTATTTAAAGAAATAATATTTTATTTATAATATAATATTCCTATTTAAATGTAATATAATAAAAAACTTCATTCCCTCATCCTCTTTGAAAAATGAAAATGTTACTCATGCATACGCATAGCATATCGGCTTTATGATTGTAACGTAATTTATTTTTCATTACCAACCTTCATGTTTTTTTTAAAGAATATTTAATGTATAAAAATATTAATGGTGTCATTATTATTATTTTTTGAGATAATTTAATAATTTAAAATTTGAACATAGTCAACCTACCAATTTAATTTTGGACAATTGAGTCGAATATCATAAAAAATGAATGACATTCACTTAATTGATTCAGTAATTAAATATGAAAGTTTAAAAATAAAATAAAAGGAATAATAAACCTGAAAAAGGTTATTATGAAGGTAAATAATGAACATAATTATATTATTTAGGGGTTTAAATAATTTTTTTGGTGATTCAAACTTGACGAAAGAGGAACTTTACCTTAAAACCCTCCTTTTAAATATTTTAACGTTTTATTTTCTAAATATTTTTCTTCCATTTCTGTATTATAAATATTATTTTATTGATTTATTTATATGTATGTGAATGTATTATTAAGGATATTTTATATCTATTTTCAAATTATTTCAATTATTTTGAAACAAGGTTTTTTTATAAATTTTATATAGAATGTTTTCAAAAAAAAAGAGGAAAAATAAATAATCTATTATATGGTATATGGCATAAATATTTTTTTCCACTACTGTAACTATTATTTATTGTTTTTATTAATTTCAAATATTTCTTATTTTTTTCAAATAAAACCCCTTTTTCTCTTCATTCGAAGTATTTTTACAAAGGGTTTAAAATGGAATGGATATTTTGATATAGAAAAATGTTTTTATTATGCGTGTAAAGAATATTTTTATACAAGATTTCATTTCTAATGATTATGTTATGGTTCTTGGGTATTTATTATAATTAACGGTGGCTTTTCTATACACCAAGGATGGGTGGTTCTATTATAAATCAAGGATGGGTGGTTTTTTTATAAACCAAGGATGGGTGGTTCTATTATAAACCAAGAACTGATAAGCCCAATATAACTATCAAATGCATTAGGTATTTGTAAGAGCGACATGAAAGTGATGTGAAAAGTTATATACATAAATATTTTATGATTTATAATTAATATTTATGTAAATTTTTTTATTTCACTAAGTAATATAATGATATTTTTTAAAAGGGGTGATTATGCCCATTTGTCTGGAAAAAGTATTTTTTATAAAACATTTTCTAAGATTATCATGTTTTCAAAAGAATCCATAATTATTATGATTTTGTATTTAAATTTTCTTATTATTAATTTTATGGAACAAATTTGGAAGTAATTCTAGTTTCAATAATAATTAAATTATTATTTTATATCAAAATTTATTATATTAAAAGAAACATTATTTTATGGTCTCATGGTTTTAAAAGGAACAAACAGGATTCTTTGTTCATTTTTATCTTCTTTAAATGAGATTTATTTTGTTCAACCAATTTTTTTAAATTATTTTTCATAGGTATTAAAGATGAGAAGAAAATTTAATAATGTAAAAGTTTAATAATTTGTATTTTCCTTGAATGAAACAAGCATGTCATTATAAATAACATTTTTTGTGTGAAAAATAGATTATTTATTGAAATTTCTACTTTGAAATATTTTTCCCCAATTCTATAGAAGTCTAAATCTAGAATTCCCATGGATTTTTAAGTGATCCAAAATTTATTTTTTATGTTGTGTGTTTTAGATGGTGTAAATTGGGTAACATTTTCTAGTATCAAATCTTTAAAGGTAAATATTATGTTTTAAGCACGAAATTATAGGAGTGTGGGTTTGGTTCATAATAGGTGGACCCACTCTATCTTTAATTTCTTTTGAGGTTTCTCTCCTATTCATATCATCTTTATTATTTTTGTTTCTTGTAATTTAGAATCTTCTATATTTTTATTGAGAAGAAAAGATCTCTATTATTTAACTAAGTCATCTCAAAAAATTCCATAAACCTTTAATTTAGTTAAATCAATTAAATAAACTTTGAGAAAAAATAAAAATTAATAAATTAGCGTACCATTGTGATCTGCTACCAATTGAGGTTCTCATCATCATCAACTAAGATAAAAATACAGAATCACGTATTATCACTTCAAATATTTGTTTCATGTATTATAGTTCAATATCATTACATATATTTCATTAAATCAAAACATTTTTATTTTATATATATAAATTTCCCTTCTTAAACAGTCAGATCATTATTTTGTACCTATTAGATCTTTGAACTTAATATAATGTAAAAGATGAGCTTCTTGTGTTATTCTTTAATAGTTGAAGTCCATCATCGAAACTCTGACCTATAGTATAAAAATTTTCTTCCACAAAATTATCCCTAAGGATTATTATATTCTCAATCTTCATACTTATGAACTTCCTCATCCCCCACTCTCATTAGCTTCTGAAAAACTAGACATAATAAAATTATTGTTTTTAAACACCATTAAAACATAACTCAAAGTTATTCTTTCAAAACACTACATCTTCCCAAGTTATTAATACACATTAATTAATCCTTTATAATTCACATTTTAACCTACTTTCAAACATTCATACATTCTTATGAATTGACTCTTAGCCTTCAATATCATCTAGAACATGCATTTCTTACTCCTTCTAGAACTTCTAATCTTCAACATCATCCTTCTCAATAACTCTTATTCTACATAAAATATTCATTGATTTATTAATATTTTATCATAAATATCTTGTTTAACAGCATTTCATTCTGATATTCCATACCAAAATAATACTTCCACTCCAACTTTATTTTTTCTTCACCTTCCATTCTCCTGTGTGCTAACTGCGATCCCATTCCATGCAATGGAATCCACGAATGTGCCTAAAGGGGTCATCAAATCTATTGATAAAATCTTGGCGGGATTCATCTGGGACGCGACTATGGAGGGGAGGAAACACTGTGTGTCATGGGATCGGATGGCCAGGCCCATCCAGGAGGGGGGAATCAACATGAAGAGCTTAGAATCCACCATTCAATACATGCATGCGAAGCTCTCATGGGAATCGATTGAAGGGAGAACCTTGTGGGGGAAAATCAAGCCATTCAAACAGGGGAATGGTGCGAATAACTGTAACGCGAATGGATCTCCTCTTTGGTAGTCGATCAGCTCCTTCTTTCCATCTCTTATCCAGAATTCTCAGTGGATAGTTGGAGAAGGAAACATCCAGTTCTGGTTCGACAACTGGGTAGGGGAGGCAGTTGGTTACCCGGGTTGCCCTGAAACCACCATTTCCTTCAAAGAGGCGCGACGCTTCCCGGACTTCATCTCGATGGCCCTGGAAAAAATGAAGGAAGAATACTTTTACCGTATTCAAACCACTTCTGAACCAGACAAGTGCATCTTCTCACCGTCCTCCTTGGGGAATTTCAACTCCAGGGACTTTCATCGAATTCACTTTCCTTGGGCCTTTAATGATAGATGCTGCAAGGAGGTCTGGTACAACCTGATCCCTTCCGAATACTGCTTTCATGTATGGAGGATCTGAAACAATGCCATTCTAGTCGATGAAAACATCAAGCAGTTGGGCATCAGCTTTGCATCCAGCTTCCATTGCTGTCTTAAGAGAAGAGAAGAGGATATGAACCACATATTCTTTGAAGGGGAATGGGCGAAGGTTGTTTGGCGTTTTCTCGGAGAGTTCACAATATAAGATTCTCAGGCTCACCAGCAAAAACCTTTCCTGGATATATGGTCTCATGGGATGGATAATGCGGGCTCGGAAAGATTGGCCCATTCCATTATTCTTAATGCAGGCTGTTGGTGCTTATGGAAAGTGAGAAATAGGGAGAAGTACGAGGGGACCCCTTCGTCCGGGCATTCTATCATCGCTAGGATCCGAAACTTGTTGGGAGACTTGGTTCCTCTTTTAAGAAAATGGAAAGAAGCACCATCTCTGAAGTACCTTTGTGCTACACCCAGAGTGAAGGACCCCAGGACGCCCTGAGAGGGGAGGGGTGAATCAGGGTGACCAATTTTTCTTTTAATGTGATGGATCTTGTTCTCATGTTGGTAGGAACCTGTTGAACCTGTATGATGATTATGATTAGAAAGAAAACAATCACATGCACAGAGGAGACACAACCCTTTTTACTTGGTTCACCACTAAGGGCTACGTCCAAGGAGCATACGCCGACAGGCTATCGGTCATACCAAAATCCACTATGCTTCACTAGCTGTATATTACAAAGGTTCGGGTACAGACACTCTGTCCCAGGCTCACTGCCTTTACAATTGTTCAGGGATATCTCACTGCATCCCTCAGGTCACTCCCGTTGACTCCCCCTGGCTCACTGCCGTTGGTGAAGTCCCACTCAGTTTATAGACGTGAAGGTCTCTTCATCATTTCCATAAGAATGCATCCTTTGTTGTATGTAGATTCTCTATTGAAGTCCGATTCTCACCAGAAGCATAATATCACTTTTCCTCGAATGTATCGGGTAGTCTCTTGGCTTTCGTGCAGCTCCAAACAGGCCGGTGGGCTTCAGCAAAACCAGACGCGCTTCTTCAAGACAGTCGTGCAAGTCCCACTACGGTGCGCAAGTCCAAACTGGCGCGCAAGTGTCATCAACGCACCTGCGCGACTCTTCCTTCCCCGACTACAAACTAGTGTGGTCCACTTCCTTTCTCATCCAAACCGCCTTGGGCGCACAACCAACAACTGGGGCGCATGCTCTACTTGCGCGACAAAACTACCACCTGCACAGCTCGACCACCTGCGCGACGATAGGTCGAACAATCTCGAAGTCTTGAGCTCCGTGAGAAATGAGAAGGGGTGGTTCAGTATTTATAGGCAAACCGGACCCCCTGTGCGGTGGCGCGCAAGTCCCTCGACGGCGCGCAAGTCTTGTCTCCAGAACCTCTGTCGCGCAACTCACTTGCGCGACCCAACCAATACTTGCGCAACCTTCTTTCCTTAGCCAAATTTTGATGTTCTGGTCCTCAAAAACATATGGCGCGCAAGTTTTTTATCCTCCAAGATCACGGCGCGCAAGTACCTTTTCCAAAAACACTTTACTTTATTGGCCGATTTTTAGGCCCAAAAATTTGGCAAACACTGGGAAAGAGCGCCACCTTCACTAATGTTTTCTGCTTGAACGGTATGATCGCTTTGTTGGTACACATCCTGAACTTCCACTGAGGTTTGACAAAAAATACAAACCATACGCCAAATCATGCTTTGAAGACCCTGGTTCCAACAATCTCCCCCTTTGGGTTTGTTGGCAATCAGAATAAATTCAATAGATCTCCAACCATGAGCAAATCCAAAATGCAAGAATCAACTCAGCCAACACTCTAAGTCTACGTGAGCAATGCTCGGTGTAGAAAAAAAGAGATGAAGTTTTAATTGGGTTCCAGTGTTTTGAAATTCTCCATGACGCCTGATGTTATCCTTATTAAACTTCTCATCACAATCTTACACTTCTCATCACAGA
Organism: Viscum album; assembly: GCA_963277665.1. Taxonomy (NCBI): domain Eukaryota; kingdom Viridiplantae; phylum Streptophyta; class Magnoliopsida; order Santalales; family Viscaceae; genus Viscum; species Viscum album. The sequence goes on along the minus strand of OY728166.1, from coordinate 87,640,913 downwards.
AGAATTTCTTGCCTTGAATTTCTTGCCTTGAATTTATTCCTTTCTCCCCCATTGACAATAAAACCAAAGACCGATAAGTTGTTCAACGTTCAGCTCAATCCATACTCCCCCTGTATAGTATCTCCCCTATAAACCTGCATCACAGCCATAAGCAGATAAAAACAGTTAAAACAAACGGGGAGAGGGGATTTCTGGATCCTCCTTATGTAGTAGGAGGTGGTTGAACACTGAGGTTCAACTGATGCTTCTAAAACACAGCCGCAGAAAATGGCTTGGTTAGAATATAAACCACTTCCTCTTCAGTTCCAACATGATCCATTCTAATCATGCCTTGTTCAACCTTTTCTTTGATAAAATGATACCGTATTTCAATATGTTTTGTACGAGAATGCTGAACCGGATTCTTCGTAAGATCAATTGCGCTTTTGTTATCACAGTAAATCACTATTGGTTGCTGCACCTTATCACCAATATCTATTTGTTGCTTCTTCATCCAAAGTAGTTGACTGCATGCCTTTGTGGCGGAGATATACTCAGCTTCAGCAGTACTAAGAGAAGTACTTTCTTGTTTCTTGCTCAACCAGCCAACACATTTCTACCCAATATAGAAAGCTCCACCACTAGTGGACTTTCTGTCTACCACATCACCAGCCCAATCACCATCTGAAAATGCGGATAATTCACTGTCCCTGCCTGCAGAAAAAAATAACCCGATGTTATGTGTACCGTGAATGTATCTCATGATTCTTTTTACTGCTGCCATATGTTCCCCTTTTGGATTACTCTGAAAGTGGGATGCAAGGCATGTTGCAAAAACAATATCTGGCCTTGTCGTTGTCAGGTACAGTAGGCTTCCAATGATCCTCTTGTACATGGTGGGATCAACAGAGTCTACATCCTCATGATTTCCAAGTTTAGTTCCAACTGCAACCAGAGTTGAAATTGGTTTGGAGTCTTGCATATTGAACTTCTTCAGTAGCTCTCTTGCATATTTTTCCTGAGAAATAAAAGTGTATTCCTTCTTTTGAATCACCTGTAGCCCCAAGAAATATGTGAGCTCCCCAATCATAGACATTTCAAATTCTGATTTCATGTGGTTGGAAAATTCATCCACTGATTTCTGCCTACTACCACCAAATATGATATCATCAACGTAGACAAGAACCATGAATTTATCTTTTGGAGAATTATTCACATAGAGATTGTGATCAAATCCTACTCTTTTGAATTCCAACTTCTTGAGATATGAATCCAGCCGTGAGTACCATGCTCGTGGTGCCTGCTTCAAACCATATAGAGCTTTCTTCAGTTTACAGACCTTTGTTTCATCAGTATGCAAAACAAATCCCACTGGTTGTTCAATGTAGACTTCTTCTTCGAGTACACCATTCAAGAATGATGTCTTAACATCCACTTGATATACTTTATATCCTCTTTGGAGTGCCATGGCAAGGAAAAGCCTGATTGACTCCAGTCTAACCACTGGAGAAAAGGTTTCTTCAACATCAATGCCTTCAATCTGAGAGTATCCTTTACATACCAGATGTGCCTTGTTTCTGATGACCCTTCCATGTTCATCAAACTTATTTTTGAAGATCCATTTGGTACCAATCACATTTTGACCTTCGGGTCTCTGGACAAGATCCCATGTCTGACTCTTGTCAATCTGATCTAATTCATCATTCATGGCTTTCACCCAAGATTCATCATTAGCAGCTTCTTCGAATGAGGATGGCTCTACAACTGATACAAATACAGATTGCATGTTATACCTCATTATCCTTGTTTGAGTGGGTGCACTCCTGTCCCCAATTATGTTGGATGGATCAATCTCAGCTCTTCGATTTCTCCTGCGAGGTTCAGTAGCATTTTCTTCAGCCATAGTTTCTTCTTCAGATTCTTCTTCAGAGTCAATATCATGATGTGACTGTTGAGTGTTTTGAACTACTTCATCTATTTCTACATTTGTATTTTCTTCACGTTCACATTCTTCCTGACATTCTATCACATCAGTATATGATGTCCTTGAAGCATTCGTGGTTTTCTCTTCAATTATCTTAACATCACTGCTTTCCACAATTCTTCCCAAACGCTTGTTGAAGCATTTGTAGGCTTTGCTGTTCATTGAGTAACCAAGGAATATTCCTTCATCTGCATTGTCACCATATTTCCCTTGATTTCCTTCTTTGTTCCTGATGAAGCATTTACTTCCAAAGACACGGAAGTATAAAGTCTTGTTCGATTCTGAATGTACACTGCAGCTTGAATAGCCTCTTTCTAGTAATGTCGTGGAATACGACTCTCAATCAGCATAGTTCATGCCATGTTGTTCACCTGTCGATTCCTACGTTCAACAACTTCATTTTGTTGTGGAGTTCTCACAGCAGCTACCGCATGTTGTATCCCATGCTTCTCTAGATAATTCTCAAATTCAATGGACGTGTATTCTCCTCCATTGTCAGATCGCAACACTTTGATTGTTCGTCCAGTATCATTCTCAGCAATTCGCCGATATGTTTTCATGCAGTCAAGGACTTGTCGTTTCCTGTGAATGACCATCACACATGCCATTCTACTGTAATCATCTATGAAAAGGACAAAGTACCTTTCTCCATGTGTTCCGGCAACATTTATTGGACCAAAAACATCTGTATGAATCAGATCAAGAAGGTGAGATGCCTTTTTCTTCTTTGGCCGATATGAACTGTAGACCAGCTACCCACGATTACAAGCATCACAAGATTTTTCACGCTCACGCTTCAGGTTGGGGATGTCCATGACAATTCTCAATTTTGATATTTTCTCCATTTCTTGTTGATTGATGTGTCCCAATATCTGATGCCACAAATTTTTTTCTTCTTCAACAGTCATGTAACATATATTTTATTCACTATCAACCTGATACAAGTTGCCTTCTGTTCTGCATCCTTTCATAAGTGAATTGTGGGTTTTTCCTTTGATAGTGCTGCCTTTCTGATTAAAATTAACTATAAGTCCTGAGTCATAGAGTTGACTCACGCTGAGGAGATTATGACGTAGGCCATCTACGTAAAGGACTTCAGTCTTCTTTAGTTCTCCATTAGCTAATTGGGTACTTCCACTCCCTTTGATTTTCAGAGCCCCATCATTACCAAATCTTTCTGTACCATCAACATTCTTTATGATATTCGTTAGTAGGCCAGCATTACCTGTCATATGAGATGAACAACCGCTATCCAGAATCCAGGTACTGTTGTTCTTTGTATCTTTGAGGGAGACCTCTGCAAGGTTTGATTTCTCAATCTTCTTCCTTTCCTTCCATGTGACATTAGATTGAGTATATAGAACTGATGGCCTTTCAACTATCTCTACCACATACCCAGGTTCTTTATAGTCAAAGTCTTATTTGAGAGGTGAGAACCTGTTTGAAAGAGCAACATTGTCTTGCTGACGAGACTTGACTTGTCTTGAACTTCGGTATGAGGTGTCTATGTCCCTTCTCTGCCTGCAATTAATGGCCTTATGACCAAAGTTAGAACAACGAAAACAATATCCATAGAAATTATTTCTTCTATGAGAATTAGGATATGAGATTGTTCTCCTTTGTTGAGCATCTATATCTTCTCTATTCAGATAGCTTCTTGCCTCTTCAAAATAAGACATGGTATGGCCCAGATAGCCACAGAACTGACACTTCATGAGAGGAAATGTCTTCTCACTTGAATTTCTCCTTATACCTTCTTCCTTGGGAGAATAGTAAGATTGTATGTCATTTTTGAAAGTTTGAGGATAATTTTCAGGTCTCCTTTTAGTTTGGATTGAGGGTTCCTTTTTCAGCACTCTAGGTAACATGTCATCATGTTCAACTTTCATCTTATCTTTCTTTTGAATCTTTTCACTTCCAACAGTTGATGAGTCAGCCTCACAGCCAATTCCACTCTTTCCCATGCAAGTGGGTCTTTGATCACTCAAGATTTTTCCAACCCCATCTGAACCACACTTGGCTCTTGCTAGTAATTCTTCATCTGAGAATCTTCCGAACTGTATTTTCTTCCTCGATTCTTTTGAAACTGATTCAGTCTCCAGTTTACTCCTTAGAGTAACTACTTCCTCGTCAAGACCCTCAGCAGTCTTGGATTTTTCATCCAGTCTGGATGTGAGGTCATTGATGACCTTTGCCTGCTCTTCAATTCTCAGCTTCAGATCAACTACATCATCATTGCTTTCAATTATTTTAGACTGTACCTTCACAAATTCATCCAGTCGTTCAATTTCAGCTTCAAGTTGATCAACATATTCAGTTGATTCTTCTAAAACTGATTTCCACTTATTGAAACTCTTACATATAATCTTAAGCTTACTAACTGCATCCTTAAGTTGCACCTCAGGATCTACAAAAGTTCTCAGTTGTTTTTCTCCATCAGTATCTTCTGACTTTTCAACAGGGGCCATCATAGAAGCATGGTTCCCAGTTTTGAATTCTGGTTCTTCTTCATCACAGAATTCATTGTCATCTTCTTCCTCTTCACAGACAAAACTCTTCCTTTGCACTTTCATACCAGATTTGAAGTCTCCCTTTTTGAAGAACCTTCTCTGAGGCTTCTTGAAGTTTTCATCTTCACTGTCATCATCATTGATATTCTTCAAGCACTGAGAGGCAATATGCCCAACTTTTCCACAACGGAAACATGCGAGAGGTAACTTCCCTTTGAATTTCCCTTTCCCCTTCTGGAACTTCATTGCAATGAGAGAAAGAATTTCTTTCTCTTCGTCATCATCACCACTACTATCCTTTGAGATTTTCAATTTATCCATGGACTTGAATGCCATTTACTTGCTCACCCGAGTCATAGAATCTTCTGGTTTGACTCTCATTTCATATGCTACCAAGCTGCTCAGTAAGTCATCTAGAGAAAGTTTGGAAAGATCTCTTTCCTCAAGGGCTGAAACCTTTGCATTATACAGAGGTGGAAGTCTTCTTAATATTTTCTTTACAATATCAATGTCTTTGATTTCTTCGCCTAGACCCCGAATTGCTCCAACCACTTCAGTAATTAGATTGAAGAAAGAGTCTGCATTCTCATCTGGATGCATCTTCAGATCATCAAAACGATTGTGTAGCACTTGTAGTTTCGCCTCCTTCACTTTGCTATCTACTTCATAAATATTCTCAAGTTTATCCCACATGGATTTTGCTGAGGTGCAATTCATCACCTTTAGGTAGATCTGATCAGAAAGGGCTGCAGTGAGAGAATTCTGTGCTTTAGCATCTGCATCAAGAAGTTTCCTATCTGTTTCAGTCATAGCCATACCTGTCGGATCAGTGACTTGTATTCCCTGCACAGTAGAAAAAAGAACTTCCATTCCAAGAGATCTTAGATGAGATCTCATTATGTTCTTCCAGATCTGGAAATTGCTTCCATCGAAGTGAGGGATTCCCCTGACATTGACCGTGTTTCCCATGATGAAGAAGGTTAGATTCAACACCAGCAACCTTTATGCTCTGATACCACTTGAAGGACCCCGGGACACCCTGAGAGGGGAGGGGTGAATAAGGGTGACCAATTTTTCTTTTAATGTGATGGATCTTGTTCCCACGTTGGTAGGAACTTGTTGAACCTGTATGATGATTATGATTAGAAAGCAAACAATCACATGCACAGAGGAGACACAACCCTTTTTACTTGGTTCACCACTAAGGGCTACGTCCAAGGAGCATACGCAGACAGGCTGTCGGTCGTACCAAAATCCACTATGCTTCACTAGCTGTAGATTACAAAGGTTCGGGTACAGACACTCTATCCCAGACTCACTGCCTTTACAATTGTTCAGGGATATCTCACTGCATCCCTCAGGTCACTCCCGTTGACTCCCCCTGGCTCACTGCCGTTGGTGAAGTCCCACTCAGTTTATAGATGTGAAGGTCTCTTCATCATTTGCATAAGAATGCATCCTTTGTTGTATGTAGATGCTCTATTGAAGTCCGATTCTCACCAGAAGCATAATATCACTTTTCCTCGAATGTATCGGGTAGTCTCCTGGCTTTCGTGCAGCTCCAAATAGGCCGGTGGGCTTCAGCAAAACCAGGTGCGCTTCTTCAAGACAGTCGTGCAAGTCCCACTACGGCGCGCAAGTCCAAACTGGCGCGCAAGTGTCATCAACGCACCTGCGCGACTCTTCCTTCCCCGACTACAAACTTGTGCGGTCCACTTCCTTTCTCTTCCAAACTACCTTGGGCGCACAGCCAACAACCGGCGCGCAAGCTCTACTTGCGCAACAAAACTACCACCTGCGCGGCTTGACCACCTGCGCGATGAGAGCTCGAACAATCTCGAAGTCTTGAGCTCCATGAGAAATGAGAACGGGTGGTCCAGTATTTATAGGCAAACTGGACCCCCATGCGCGGCGGCGCGCAAGTCCCTCAACGGCGCGCAAGTCTTGTCTCCAGAACCTCTGTCGCGCAACTCACTTGCGTGACCCAACCAATACTTGCGCGACCTTCTTTCTGTAGCCAAATTTTGATGTTCTGATCCTCAAAAACATATGGCGCGCAAGTGTTTATCCTCCAAGATCACGGCGTACAAGTACCTTTTCCAAAAACACTTTACTTTATTGATCGATTTTTAGGCCCAAAAATTTGGCAAACACTGGGAAACAGCGCCACCTTCACTACTGTTTTCTGCTTGAACGGTATGATCGCTTTGTTGGTACACATCCTGAACTTCCACTGAGGATTGACAACAAACACAAACCATACGCCAAATCATGCTTTGAAGACCCTGGTTCCAACACAGAGGGACCATTTCATCCTGCTCCAGGGAACAGGGGCACTGGGTAAGGTGGCTTCCCTCTGATGAAGGCTTTAAACTAAATACAAATGGTTCCACCAAAGAGGGTATTGCTCGCAGTGGTGGAGTTGTTCGCGACGGGAGAGGGAGTGTCATCATGGCTTTCAAGGCCCACTTTGGCAATGGAACAAGCATTCAGGCAGAGGCAAATACAATGTTGACAGGGATCAAATTGACCATCTAGAAAAATATTATTATATCCCAAGTGGAGACGGACTTTAAGATTATCCATACCTCCTTACATGGGAAGAGCCAAATACCTTGGTCGATTTCTTACATAATCAGAGAATGCAAAGCTATTATCAACGATGGAACAAAGGTCACCCACACTTGGTGAGAAGGAAATAAGGTAGCCGACCATCTTGCATCCCAAGAAGAACAAGGCCTTGAAGTCACCACTTCTCCGAATATCTCTTTTTTCAATTCAGAAGGCATGTCCTTGATTATAGGGGACACCCTCAGTTTGCATCAATTCAGGCCTCCTTAGGCTATATGCCTTCTTGTTGTTCTGGTTGCTCCGGCTGCCCTTGTTTCTCTTTATCTCATAAATAAAAATGGAACTTTGAGTGAGCTTCCATTATCCTTCTTTCAAACATACATGATTCAATCCATACTTAGTGATTCACAAATTACTGTGATATAGAACATGTTAAATAAAATTTAAAAAATTAAAACAAAATTTAATCTTACATGACACTTAATTAATTCTAAAAATTCTATAAACTTAGTCAAGACCTTCTCCTCTACTAATTCCATAAGTAAGTTACTGGAATAAATACTTTTTAAATGACATTTATACCATTATCAATTTAAGTAAAACTCAATATCATAACTAAACATGTCTTATCAATACTATATATTTTGGATACCTAATAATTTGCATCAATAACTCATCTTCCATTAGTGTATGCCTTCTCATTTTTTCATTATTCTTAATATACATCTACCTTTATCTACCATCTTTCATATTCACTTAATATTTACGTCCACACCTCACCATATTATGTATATCTAATAGCTTTCATGTATAATTCTAGTATTTCTACAATGTGTACCTCCCTTGGAAATATTTGTTCTAGAATTCATCATCACCCTTCTCAGTTAAAATCATCAAAATAACGTTATATTCTAACCAATGATCTCATTATATAAATAGTTATTCTAAAATTACACTAGTATCCAAGGATTGATTCTCACATTAACATCATATAATATTAATTTTACAGTATTTTTCATACATAACAATCCCAAGGATGGGTTCTCATAAACTCCAAAAAGAATAAGTAGTAAATTTTGATCTCCTTAACCATCAAAACTTTTCAAGGATCCATATTAATTATAGATCAATAATCATTAGATAATTATGTTGCTTCTTAATTTTATTAAGTTTAGCTCATTCAAAGTCACAAAATCATAGAGTGATAATATAATCCATCCATAACCAGTACTATTTTCTCTTGGAATAACATCTTATGGACCTTAGGCTTCCATACCTTAGGAATTTCTCTCTTCATGTTCAATATACCCCTTTCCTTACTCATTGTATTTATCAAATATGAAAAATAAATACAACACTCATCATCATAATCCATGGGGTTCTTGAAATTAATCCAACAATGATAGTCTATGAGGTAGTAATATTTTATTTTCTCCATTGGTTTGGTAATTCAATATGATTTGAGCTATCTAATCTAAGAGATTCATAATATTCTAAGAGTCCATAACATTATTATGAATATTGAGGAAATACCCAAATTTCTCACCACATTTTATTTTTATCCATCATTGAAATTTTAATTAATACATGGATGATAAAATAATTAGTAGTGATATAGTATAACAGAAAGATTTGGAAACCCATACATCAAAACTATAATACTATTCTTTTTCTTTTTTCTAACAATTAATGTTTTATCTTATGTATACCATTTTTTATTCAAAAACATACATAAACTATTATCTAGTTTTACTGAAATAAATTAACCAAATATTCATATCGACTTCTATAAATAAAAGATTTTTATTAAATTTATTTCACAATTAATCATTTATTAAACTCCAATAATCAAAATCCTTGTGTCTTTTGAAACTAGGTATATAATATATGAAATAAAATATTACCACATTTACTTAAATAATATTCCAGTAAATTTCCTAAATCACAAGATCATTATACTATGAATTTATCAAGAAATTATTAATTTCCTTTGGATTTATATAAAACAAGATAATTTTCTTATTAAAATATCATTAAGGGTTTTGTAAAAACGTCGCGAAATACCAAGGATGATTCATCTATATGAAATAAAAAATATAATTAAATTTTTATAAAATAATTAATAGGTTTAATAATTAAAATGGGACGAGAGTAATATTAAAATCACCATTATATATAATTAATGAAGTGATCGTCATGATATAGAATAAATGAAGTAACCATTATAATAAATTCATTATTATATACTTAATAAACATTTTTCCAAGGATCCACTCTAGTGTATCATAAATATATTACTAGGTATTATCACCAGGTATCATAAACATATTACAAAGTCTCATCACCGAGGAATAATATACCCAAGGATAAATTTCAAAACCAATTTAAACCTTTAGAGATTAAGAGTTTACTAAATAATTGGTGTTTATAAATATTAATACCACTTATTTTATAACTTATAAAATATTTATTAAAAATAGAAAGAAAAATTTCATGAAAAATTTCATATAATAAATCATTCATCACATTGAAAATTCATTAATAGTGGCTGACAGAGCATGATAATTAACTATTATTTTATAGAACAACATAATCCAATGATGGTGTTAATTGAAAAATATCACTATAAATTCATATTGGAAACAATTTTTAGGAATATAAACTCATTATTTAGAGGATACATTTGAAATTTTTATAAAATAAGGAATAAATAATCTCTTAATATAAAATTAAATAGAAATAAATTTAATTTATTAATTAATAATACTATATAATCGAATGAAATAGAGAAAAATTAATGATGTGAAACATAAATCAATAATTTAATTTCGATAATATTACCCATATATATTATTCACATTCAGTATATGAAACATTTCAATAAAGCAATCTCAATACAAACAACATTGACACCAATGGTTAACTTATGTCAATACAAGGATTAGTTTAAAACTCGGTAAAGGATTATATATATATATATATATATATATATATATATATCTGAATATAATTTTTTTCCTATCATTTAAATTCAATAAAAAAAGTTAAAGTGATGCATAATATAGGGATTTAGATGAATATATTATTATAAGATCAACCTTGAATCAATATGAAATATTATAGTATAATTAAGTACTCATGAAATGAGTTTAAATAATGTATTATGACAATATTTTATAATATTTAATGAAATTTAATAGTATATCCATGAATTTATATATATAAATAAGTAATTAACTAAAATTAAAAATGTTTCTTACACAAATAAGTAAAAATTGATATATAAATAGAAGAAACAATTACCTTATTTTTAGTTTTCATATAACATTAAAATGAATTACATGAAAGACTGATAGACTCCTAAAGAGATACTTGAGATATTAAATTATTTGATAATTATTCTAAAACTATTTAAAGTTGATGTATTGAACAAGATAAGGTTTATTTATAGTGAATCCCATATAATAGGAATATAATTTTTCGTTCAACCCTTGGTTTCATGATATTATAATATTCTCATTTAAAACCATTAAATGGTTTTCTTCCCATTTACTATAATTAATATGACATGATATTGTATTAGAAATTACATTTTATTTACTTTTAAACACTTCAAAAATTTACACGCATCTTGAAGTTCACCAAAAAAAATTGGTGGTTTGTATTTATTGTCAGCAATTGTGGGAATCTTTGAAGGCTATTTAGTGGTTTTCTAAAATGTTTTTTTGGTTTTAATGACTGGTTGATAAGGACTATGGATTATCTAATGTGGTTTAAAGTTTGCTAAATGATGTCTGGATAACCTTTATAGATCGTCTGACTTTTCCAAAATTATAGCACTTTATGAAAAATTATATGAATTCATTATCAAATGTATGTGTTTGGATTTAATTTCCATCTTATAACTATTAATTCTCTATATATGACTTGGTGATAAAATCATATGACTTTGGATAGTGTATGTACTTTAATAATTTTATAATATCAGTGTGTAACTTTATGAAGTGGTGTGTCAATTTTCAATTTTTTTATGATTTTAAAGTCATATGAATCATTTTACCTACATTATTGAGCATCAAAATTCACATATTGTGTGACTTTCACATTCGGACAATATAGTTAAAAATTTTAGATTTTCCATAATCTGAATTCTATAAATAATTAAAATCAAGTGATGCTAGATTTGTTATTAATATATAAAAATATCACATTTAAAATGTTATTCAAAATACATGAAGAATATATGATCTCCACAAGATAAAAAACAATATTTACAACTTGTGAAACTGAATGAGTGAGATCTCAATGAAAATGTAATGTATTTATTCAATTTTCATGAAAAAAAATTATTTTGATGTGTGATAATGATTTATTACTCCTAAGTTATTGAAATCGCATAAAATGTGATAATTTAATCTCAGTTATTTTTGAATTTCTAGGTTTTAAATAGGTTGTGATATTTAGTGTAGTTCTACTATATAAGTTCTTCATTCACATCGTATGTTTCTTAAAGAATCTATGAATAAATAAATATAAACATGTGAAAATGAACATTTGTTATGTTAAATTTTATGTTGGATTCTGAGATGTTGGGTGTCTGAGGTAGTCTATCTACAATGAAGAAGAGAATGGTAGTTTTATAATATTTCACATTTAAAAAACATCCATGTGATAGAGTTAGTGAGAAATCCATGAAAAAATTTAGCGAACCAAAAAAAATAGAAATTTTATAATAGTCTTGTCTGCTTTTGGATTAGAATTTCTCTCGATATTCCATTTTTTAGAACCTGAAGATGAAAATATCAATTGAATTCTCTAAATTATATTTTTTTTAAATGTTAATCCACTTTAGAATATGATATTGGGAAGAATAAAATCACTTCACACTAATTTTCACTAAGTGGGTGTGATTGAGAAAAAGAATAATTAGAATATTAGTGCTCGAATCCAAGGTTTATTCCATTTAAAAAAAATATTGTTTCCATAGTTTGTTTTTTTCGGTTGAGAGAAGAATAATAAGTGGATTCATGTAATTGTTTGTATATAATGAGTAAATAATTCTAATACTATTAGAGATTAATCAATATGTAGGCTATAAAGAAGTTATTCTTAAAGAAGGTGAGCTATGTTCTATGGATTTTATCTATATTTATTGAAGAGGAAGTTTATAAATTTATTATCAATGAAACCTATAATTGAAGTATGTACCAACTCACATCTAGAGTTTTTTATCATTTATTGGACCTATCGAGAGATAGTGTGACCTATGGGAGTAGTGTATGTGATGGGAAAACTGGTATTAAGAAAATAATTGATCAAAAACACTTATATTGATAACAATATATTGGTGGAAATCTATAGCTGGGGATTATAACTTTCTATGGCATGAAGTAGTCTCATAAATTTTATCTAAATATTGAAAAACCTATTGTGTGATTTTCTTTTACATACTTTAACATTACTCAAGTTAGATCGAGTAAATTGACTAATGTGGGTATTTTTTGAACATACCATTACGGTTCATTTCAAATAAATAAATTATAACAATTATGCTACACAGATTAAAACCACCCCCATTACTGTAGTCAGTCATTCCACTGGTACTTTTAGGTAGTATCAGAGAAAAATGTTCCCTCTATCAGACTCTCTTTGGAAATAATTGAGATCATTAACTAAGTGAATAATAAATACGTACTTATATTTGATGGAAATAATTTCTATGGTTGGAAAAATAATATATTTTAATTTTTATTGTCTCAAGGTCATAAAGTTATTGATAAAACTAAAGTGGGATTTCCACATATTAAAATATGTGAGAAAATTATATTTACTGATAAAAGGAGCCTTAAGATTGATTGGAAATATAGGAATAACATTTTGATGTCACTACATGGGAATTTTTTTACCAAATTTATGGGATTTCAATTTGCTGAGGTGATTTGGGATAAAAATGAATAAAATTATGAAGAAAATATCAAAGGAAAAAAATATATCTCCACATTTGTAGAAGTAATTATTACTATATAAATATATTTGAGGATTAATCCATTAATGATTACTTCACTAGAGTAAATGATATTGTAAGTAACATTAGAGGTTTTGGTTAATGTTTTGATGGTTCCATTATTGTAATGAAAATCATAACAAACATTCTAGGGCAATTTGATCCCAAAATATATACTCTTAAAAATAGTTAATATATCTCATTGGATTAATTACACAATATTCAAATTACCAATTAAATAATAAAAACACCCAATTTTATATAAAATGATAAATATGAGAGAGTTTAAAAATATATGTGATAGATGTAGTTGAAATAAGAATAACCTAAACCTTCTTGTTATTATTATGATAATTATGATATAGATTGTGCAAATAATATAACCAAGTCTCCTTTCTCTATAAATTTCATGAAATGAAAGAGAAAATATATTAGGAAAACATCCTTTTAAAAGATTTAAATATTAAGGTATTGAACACTTTATTTTAATATATCCAAATAAGAAAAACTATGAGTTTTGTATTGAATAATAATAAACAAATTCTCAAAATAATACAAATATAAAAGGTTTTAAATTAGTGACCACAATAGGTGATATCAATAAAATATTTTTAAGAATAAACATGATAAGCATGGTGAGAAAATAATAAAATGAAGTATCCTCATCAACTATCTAATATAAATATGAATCTCTAAAATAGTCAATAGAAATTATGGTCAATTGAAAGGCCAATAAATCCTTCCAATCAGCGATGAAGAAAGTGGTGAAGATACCTATGTGGATCATACGATCATGTGTTAATTAATGAAATGTCTTGATAAAAAAATATTAAATAATTAAGTTAAAACAATGATGAAATATAATAGGTATAAATCTAAAGAGAATGAATATTATGTAAAAAATATATATTAATCTCATTGAATAACTTAATAAATTCAATTTAATGGATACTGAGTTTGAAAATATTAAAAAGGATTATAAAGGAAAACTCAAGTTAAATTAAGAAAAAATGGGAAATCCAGAATAAAATATTTTTTGGACTAAAATTTTGTTAAAAATATGAAGTGATACTTCCAAAATTATATTTTAGTTAAGTTTAAATCATCTAAAAGAGTTTGTATTAATAGTTCGTCATTCTAGGATAAATTTGTAGATGAATTTTCTCAAAAAGTTGAATATATTTTTTTAAAAAGTGTAGGTCCTATTCCAATCTATATAATATTGATGAAGAAAATCTTTTGGAAAAATATCTTCTATATAAACTTATGGAATAATATTCCAAAAAAATTTAACTTCCTTGAAGAATAAGAAAAATTATTCCTTATCTTAATAAAAAATTCAGAAAACTAGAATGAAATTTTTTGTATAGCACTATTGATTTTATAGAAGATTTAGATTCAGGGGTCATTATTTTTTTCATAAGTATTATACATTATGGAAATACATTTTATTACCTTGAATAAGGAATGAATCACGAGGGAGAAGATCAAAATTAAAATAGAATTAGTAACCAAATAAGAATTCTGAGAAGAAAATCGATAACAATATTCCAAATTAGAACTGGTATGAAAGTTTGAAATATATCTATAGAAGATGTGAGAGACCAGGGAATTGTGTGTAAAATTTAATGAAAAATATATTTTATATAGTTTTCAAATAGATAAACATGTAAATTAGTAGAAAAGAAAATTTAGGAATATAAATCATTCTTAGTGAAAGTGGAAATGAAAGAAAATAATAGAGGAAGACCATAGATCCTTGGTTGTGGTTCTCTTTACACATGACCGGAGATAAGAAAACATGAAAGATTTTTAATATCAAATAGAAATATTTTTTAACTTAATCAATGATAGATCTTTAAAAATCAAAGGTTTTGGAACTATAGAATTGAATAAAAAATATTGAAACCCAAAAATGTGTTATTTGTGGAAGGAATAAAGAAAAAATGTGATAGTGTCAACAAATTGTGTCATGAAGTAAATGAGGTTTTATTTGATGAGGAATAATGTATTATGATGTTTTGTGATGATATAAGAGTCGTCATTAAATTTTAAAGAATGTATGGGGACATGTTTCAAATTTCTAACCCAAGTAGTTCTTTTTATATTAATAAAAAAAGATAATTGCGTGTGGTATAGAAGACATAGCCATAATTTATATAAAAATTTGACAAATATTTCCAAACATAATATAGTAAGAGACCCTTCAAAGTTAAAATTGGATGGAGAATTAGATTCCCACACAAGCCTAAAAGTGAATTTGACTTAAGGGGAACACAATAAAGTAGATATTCAATCCACTAGAACATTGGAACTTATATATTCAAATTATTATGGTTCTATGAGGAATAAATCAATTATGGGTGATCATTATTTAATTAAATTTATTAATTATTATACACATTTGACTAGTGTTCTCTTTATGAAACACAAATCAAAGCCTCTACATATGTTAAAAAGTTTCATAAGGAATGTTGACAAATAACTTTGTGTATATGTTAAGAATGTGAGGTATGATAAGGAAAAGTATTGCACATCAAATGATTTAGAGATATATGTAGTAAAATGTTAATAAATTAATATATCATTCCATTCACTCCACAAAAACATTGTGTGGCTGGGAGAAATAATCAAAGAATTTTTAACATGGAAAGAACCATTCTATTTGAGGATAATATTTCATAATTATTTTAGAGAGAAGTTGTGTGCACTATTATGTATTTTCATATTTTTTTTTGTGAGACCTAATACATGAAGAACTCTCTATTATATTTGGAATTAGAAAAAACAAATTTGATACACTTTAAATTTTTTGGAATCCATTATTATATGATGATAATGAAAAATGAACTAAGAATGTTTGATGAAAGAGATGAAGTAAAGACCTTTTTCATATTTATATCTAATGGGATTAGATATAATTATAGAATAAAAATAAAAATAATCTGTTAAAATGTTCATATATTAAATTTATTCAAAATAATGATGTTTTAAATGTTAAATTTGAAACTTTTGGGGATATAACCATCAAAATTCCCGAACCACAGGCTGTAGAACAAACTAAGAATTAGCATATTTTGGGGGATATAGAATCATATGTGACCAAAGATGAAGAAGTATTCATAGAATAGTGGAAAACTCATCAAAGTACTAAAAAATTATTTTGAGAATATTGGTTTCCAAAACTACATCTATACAATACAAAATAAGTTTGAGATTAGAAAACCAAACTTCTTTTATTTTTAAAATATATCTTTGAACTATTTGTAATAAAATTGAGAAAGAATAATTGATTATTTATATTAATTATAAACTTGTAATATAGTAAAATAAGTCTTCTTTAGAGCTGGGATTAATTCATTAAAACAAAAATATCATTTCCACTAAGTGGGTTTTTTAAAATAATATGAATGAGAAAGGTGAAATAATAAGGAACAAATAAAGGCTAGTTTTCAAAGGGTGTTCCATGTTGTAAGGAGTATTAATTTAGGATACCTTTCCACCAGTCAATAGAATTTATACTATTAGGATTTTCTTGGTAGTGGATTTTTACAATCTTTACAGGATATGTCAAATGGATGTGAAATATGCATTCTTAAATGGTGATCTAGAAGAATATATGTGTTACACCCCAAGGATGAACAAATAAATTTATTGTAGAATGCATTCAATATTGTGTTTATTAGAAACGAACACTTTGATGTATAACAGATAGAAATAACATGGTCATTAGATATAATTTTTCTACTTCAGTGATTTGAATTTCAAAAAATAGATATACTTGGTTGTGATCAGTATGATATTTAGAGTCTGATAGGATCAACTTACATTTTTGGTGAATAGTAACTTACCCTTATGAATAGTGTCATACCCTTATGAATAGTTACCTACCCTTGTGAATAGTAAATTAACCTTATAAATAGTAATGTAACCTTACAAATAGTAACCTCACCCATATAAGTATAAATAAAATTTATGCACCTTATAAATGAGAGTGAATATTTTAAAAATTATTAATTAAGTGTTGGTATTTTAGTGAGTAATAAATATTTAATTAAAATTGTAAATTAATAGATTGATTTAAAATAAAATTAATTTTCATAAAATATATTTATAAATAAATATTTTTTGTATTATTATTTTATAATAATTTTATGAGACCTTAGATAATTTTTGAAAGTGTTGTAATATTAGTTTTAAAATTAAAATCTGTATTTTTCAAGTAAATAATAATTTTTTCAAAAATTATTTTACAAATATTTAGAAAATTGTTTTTATTAAAAGGAGTAAACTTTTTAATTCTACATTGAAAAAAATGGTTATGGTGATGTTTTGTATTTTTCTGAAATACTTGAATTTTTTGTGAATAGCGAAATTCGATAATTTAAAAAATATTCAAAATAAATGATTTTCTATATCGCGCTTGAGTCATAGATGATGTAAATGTCCATTGGTTTGAACTAACATGCACTTAATACTATATTGAGTAACAATAATAATGGCTATTAATATTATTGATCCAAAATAATAAAATAATGATTAAAATAATGGGAAATAACTCCTCTCCTCCACTATAAAAGCCACCAATAACTCCATATTCTCCTCACTCCTCTAATAATTTCATCTCCTAAAATTATGGAAAAATATTCTACCATATTCCCTCCCCAAGTCTAAGAGAAATTGGTCTTTCCAAAATACCAAAACCTCTTCCCTTAAAGTAGTTCTCAAAGAGGTATATTAAAGAGGTAAATCCACATCTTCTTTATTTTAATTTCATTTCAAGTTCCTTTATTTTTTCATCCTCTACTCAGTTAATCTGTCCAAATGATATTTTTAACTATAGTATCATCTATATACTAGAATTATATCATATTAATTTCATACCCATTATCAACATTTTTACTCTCTCTCTTTTATTTTATAAACGAAATCATCGTTTGTGAGGTGTCAATTTACAACCTTCATGGATTACGAAGTCTCGTTCTTCAATTTATAATTAAATAATGGTCATTAAACATTTTTAATGTTTGAAACAGACTATAAAAATTTTAATTATAATCTATTTAATATTCATTAACCATTATATTTACATAATGTTAATTCATATGACAAAACTAGTTCATAACAATCAAAATACCACCAAAATAATCTAAGTGATTTTCATTAATATTTCATCTAATGATTCAACCTAATACCACGAAACCGAATTATATATATAACTATTAACACCTTTTCATGTTCATAAATAATATATGAATTCAATTCTCGATAATTGTATCCATTCCACATGAACATCGATATCATATACAAGTATACCGATCGTGAAAACCAAGGAAACGAACACTCTAGAATGGCAAAATTCAATCTTATAACCTACCAATAAGAATGTAAATGAAATTAATAAAATTATAATAAAATAAATTCATGTCTAATAGGTTCTTAATTGATTTATTAATATTTCTAAGTTTATATTCCAGGACCTTCAGTTCAAGAGTGGAACATATTCGAACAAAAGGTAAGGGTTTTCTACCCGAACATCCATTTTCTTTCGGGTTACTCTTTGTCCTTCTCAATCCCAATTAAATTTTTATTTTTTATTATTTACTCATAATAAATTCTGTGTGAATGTTCTATATTTTTTTACCAACCATAATCATTCTATATTTTGTGTATAGATACATATTTTAAAAGGTTCTTTCAAACATTCTTCCTAAAATACGATCCTATTTCAAGGAAATTTCTCAAATTCATACATTTTTTCAACGGCACTATATAATCTATTTTTAGTAAACATTATTTTTATAAGATAACTAATTTTATTATAAAAAATATTCCTTAATTCACTAATATTTTTAAGAAACAATATTTCTAAAATAACACTTCTTTTCATAGTAAAAGGGTATTTATCTCAATAATTACTCAATGATTTTATAAGAGTAATTTTGTCAATTTCCACACTCTTGTTAAATCTTGTGTATAATTGGATCTAATAATTTATGATATCATCTACCATATTTTATTGAATGTTTTATTATTATTTTTATTAGGGATGTTATATCTTGAAACTATTCACCATATTACTATGAATGGTTAGTGTTTTTGTTTAGGGAAAGTTATTTACATTCCATATATTAATTTCAAGATGAATGTATATATTATTGATGTTTATCCTTATTCATATGAGGAATCCATTAAAAATTCTAATTGATGGTAGTGGCTCAATATATCCCCTTAATTCATCAGTTTTTATCATGATACAAAATATATATGGACTTGGTTGAGGCCTTACCCATTTTCAGATATGGTTTTGGCTGAGGCCTTAATCATTTTCTGATGTTTTTGCCGAGGCCTTGATTTTATATTTCAGAATGCCAGGAATTTTGGATTTCCCTCATTATGAAATAAGTGATTGATAGTCCATGAGGTTATTCATCTAGTATAATACCCATGATTATGCTTTATTATGGCATTGTTTATTAATCCCTTATTCTTTCCATATAATGTTCAAGTTTATTTTTAAAGGAATTTTTTTTAGTTTTTCACCATGTCTAATGTTTATGTTTATAATATCTTATACTATATTTCTTACCCTTAATGAGCATCTGAACTCACCCCTTTCTTTTTTGTTTTATTTTCCTAGGATGATAAGAAGTATATTATGAATGACTTACAGAGATGGCCTAGGAGTTATGGATTTTTAAAAGGAATTTTCATCTTGTATTTCATTTCAAGTTTTAAGGTTGAACTTATGTATGTATGCAGTTTTCCAAAACTACTAAACTAATTCATTCCTTCAAGATATGACGTTCTTGTAATTATGAGAATGTAATAAAATAAGGCACTAGCTCTGTGCAACTGGGGTCGGGTTTTACAACATGTTTATTGAAAAACCTAAAGGATTTGTTATTGATAAACATGGAATCATGGTATATATTCTAAAGATAGTATTATATGGATTAAAATAGGTCCCAATATCTTTGTATTCCACATTTTATGAATTCTTGAGAAGCATGCATTTTTAAAAAGGAAAAGATAATAGTAATATCTATGTGAAAGGGTTATCTATAGATAATCTCATTGTTAAATTATATTTATATGAAATTATTTTTATTGGTGAAAAAATAGTCTCAATAAGGAGTTTACTAAAGAAATTATGATTCTTTTTGAGATTTCAATATAAGGTGATATTTCATATTTTCTGTTATAGAAAATCATTCAACAGATCCATAATATTTTTCTACCTTAAGAAAAATACAATATGTAATTATTGAAGAGGTTTTGAATAGATGCATTCAAAGATATATCATATCATATATTTTTTGCAACTAATTTGAAAAAAGATACGGTTATAACTTGTGTAAATAAATGTGGTTATATAAAACCGATTGGTGATATTTTATATTTAATAAGTTCTATAGCTGACATTGTGTTTACTGGGAAATTGTGTTCTTATTTTCAATGGGATCTTAAGGAATCCCAAATGTTGGAAACTATGGGGATTCTCAAATTCATAAAAATAACATATTTATTTGGACTTCTCTAAAAAACCATTTTTTATTTTTGATTGTAAAATTTTACAGATATTTCCTATGTTTAACATTATATTGATAAAAAGTACAGTTTAGGTGGTGCATTCTTTCTTAGTGTGTGTTAGGTGGCACGAAATAACAAGAAAATGCATTACGTGTCGCATGTGAACTTGAGAGTTCTGTATATCTATCAAATAATCTACTTCAACATTATAGATCAATACACATTGATCTCAAGTATCATTTCATCAAAGAGAAGGTGGTAAATTATAATGTGAATCTTCAATTTTTGGGCACCAAGACACAATTTACATGGATTTTCATAAATGAATATTCAAAGATATGATATCTTTGTTATGTATGAAAATCCATATTCAACCATCACTATTCACTTAAAAATGTGTGGAAAACACCCCCACAAGGATTTGGATTGTGTTGTCAAAGTGGGAGAGAAAATTGACACAAACATTTACCTCATTTTTATAATGGGAATAAGATATTCAAAGGAGTAGTTTTTATATTTTGGTTATCCATTTTTGTGGATATTATAAAAAGGGGAAAATTTTATGATGAGATGAGGTAAGGTTATCTAATTCCATTTTACATTATATATTGACACCAATGGATAAAATTCTCCCAAAAACATTACCTTATTGTGTTGTGTGTTGTAATAAACGTCTAATAAGAACAAGGCTATAGATTAATGATTATCGTGTGATTTAGTTATTTCAAAATAGATCTAGGTTAATTTTTAAGAGTTCAATAAGGTTGAAAAAAATCCAAAAGGTGTAGATTGAGGTTCCCTTAGAGTCGTTAACAGATTTCAATTATTGTTAATCTTTGTGAGAATAATTGAAGGTTGGTCAGGGGTTGTTTAGAATGGTTTTCATGTGTTTATGAGTGAATTAGAAGGACTATGTATTAAACATGGAGTTTTAATGTTTATCTAAATAAATTCTATATAAATTGTATAAATTATATGACTTTTCCCATATCACAATAATTTACTACAGCTTGTATGACTTTCATGTTATTCTCAAGTGCAAGAATTTTATTTTCATCATTTGTGTCACAATGCTAAGTGTATGAATTAGTGATAATATCATATAACATCTAGATAGTTTATTTCTTTTAATATATGAGTATATGATTTCAACGTATGAACTTGGGAAATTGTGTATGCCTTTGGAATTTCATATGACCTTAAATCCATATGAAGCATTTCACATGCATGGATAATAATACGTCTTCATTGATTTTATGGCTCTCAAAGTCATATGATATACCTAAAATTTTGAGATTTTTCAAAATATGAATTTTATAAAGAATTAAAACTAGTAGATGAAATAGTTTTTCTCTAAGGATCAAAAACATAACATTTCAAATTTAATTCTAGTTTCATGAAGAATATTTTATCACCACATATTAATGAACAATATTTACAACTAGTTCATCCTAAAGAAGAAGATCTGAATGAATCATAATTTTTTTAATTATATTTTTATGAATTATTTATATTTTTAAGTCTGATTATGTCATTCATTTAAAATTTACTGAAATCACTTTTAAGTAGTTGAGTGATTCAAGCTTATTTCATTTTAAATGTTTTGGTTTTTAAGATTCTATGATATTCAGTATATTTTTTCCACAAGTATTTTTTTAATCATAATAAGGTTAAAGATGATTTGAATGAATCCATATGAAACCAGTGAAAATTAAAATGTGTTGTGTTTTATTTTTAGATGGAATTCAAGGTAGTGGGTATTTTAGGATTCTTATCTATTGAGAAGAAGATACTGGTATTTCTAGAATATTGAATTTGGGAACCATGCCCATGTGTTATAGTTAGTGAGAAATACATTAAATATAATTGGGAACCAAAAAATGAAATTTTAAGATATTTATTTCATCTATAGTTTTAAATATTCTGTTGTTATTCCATTTTTGGAACATAAAAATTTTAAGGTGAAATTTAATGACGTTGATTGGTGCGATTTATAAAATATCAACATAGTTGAAAATATAAGAGAGTGGGAAGAATAAAATGACTTATCATTAATTTTTATTGAGTGGGTGACACTAAGAAAAAAAGAAATTGGAATGGAAGTTCATAAATCTAAGGTTACTTTCATCTAAAAAAATTATTTTTTTTCCAAGGTTATAGTGTAATGTTTGAAAGACGAAGAAGAAGAAAATTCATAAAGGCTTCTACATGTAGTGTTTTAATCCACATGATACCTTTATAGTTTAATCACTATATTGATTATTATATAGATATTCTTGAATAAGGAAAGATACATTCTCTTGATTTTATCTTTTTTAATTAAATATGGTGTTTATACACCAATTTTTGGAGTAACAAAAATCTAAATAAAGACTTTATTCATATCTGGTGTTTCTTATCAGTCAATGGAACTATCGGGAGAGAGTGTAACATATATGATTATTTTATGTGATTGAAATAATGGAATTAGGAAAACAACAGAACAAAACTACTTATGTTAACAACAAGATATTAGGTGAAATTTTGTAGCCTAGGATAACAACATGCTGTAATAAGGAGTAATCTCACACATTTTGTCTAAACCATGTAAAATGTTTTTTGTTCTTTACTTTTCCGTACTTTTACATTATTTGAGTACGTGCTAATTTATGTGAGACAAACTTTTATTAACTGATCACATATTTTTATTTCAAAGAAAAAATATGTGAAAATATATCTATAATAATTCACCCCTTCCTTATTAGAGTATTCATTTATTCCACAATAACTCACATATTTTGTGTAAACTATACAAGATAATGAATCAGAAATTATTTTTAATGGAATAAAATAATATATAGGCTTCTCATTTGATTCTAATATGGGAAAAAATATTTTAATAATTCAATATATATATATATAAACCATTTCATATAAAATAGTAGCAATTAAATTATTTACCACCATGATACACTCATATATTACACCACATGCATACATTTTTTTTTAATATTTGTATCAAAATTTTAGTATTTTAAAGAAATTAGCAAAATTTCAAAATTATTTAATTATGATGTGATGACTATAAATTTCATAATTTTTTACTCAAATTCTTATCTAATGATGAGAAATTTATATCGGAAATAAATATTCTTCAAAATGTTTTTATGTATAATTCACATTATTTATAAAAAATACATTACTATTTTAATGACCACATTATTTTCTTAATGGTTACCTTATCCATTTTCAATAGTAAAGTAGAAACTGCATAATCCATATATATTACTATAAATTCAACCATTTGAGTCAAACAAATCATTCCAACATTTACTTTGATTCTAATATATATATATATATATTCCCTGACTTATATTGTTTTTCTAATGTATTTTGATTTTAATTAGAATGATGTTTTTTGGGAATAGAATCTATTATTGTTTTCCATTATAATTAGGATATTAACATATACTCTTCACCCAATATAAATTTTATATTTTTTATATCATTCTAATATTTAAATATTCTTTTATTCTTATTTTTATTTTTTATATCATTATTTTATTTCTCACTTGATCAACATTGGTAACTTTTACCCTTATTTACTTTTATAAAATAAAAGTAAGAGTAAATAAAAAAAATCTATAATTTGTTATCATTTCATAAAAAATTGAATTAAATGAGATGATATTAAGTCATAATTATTTTTGGATGATTTATTTATTCAAATATATAAGGTAAAATCATAATATTTATATTCTATTTTCAATTTTTTTATTGATAAATTATTTATATTGTTTTATTAAATATTCTTTTCAAAAATTAACTTTTCAGGTAATTATGAGTTGAAAATCCCATATAATGATAATGGAGACAATGTATTGACACTAAATAATCAAAGAATAGATAGTGAAATCGGAATAGTGTTCGAATTTTATGGTTTTTATAAGTTTAGCCCCACCATTATCATCATTATTGTCTTATATTATTCTACCATAATCACTGAGTTAATTCACTTGCCTCACTCTTCCCTAATTTTATTAGATATTCTCATATAATAGAAAACTTATTCCTCTTTCAACCATGTTGGGCATGGGGATTTTTTCTAAGAGTGATTCTTATATAAAGTGTAAATTTTTCAAAGAATTATTATATTTATGGTTTGTTTGTTATAATATGATTTAATAAAATTTTATTATCTATTTAAGAAAAAAATTATTATTTTGATAACAATCGCATTTTATTGAAATAAAATTTATTATTTTTCTTCTATTTGATTACCTAATTCTCTATATGGTACAAGTTACATTACTCAAAGATTGGTCAATTATGATATTGGAATCAGTTCCCTTCATCCGTATCTCCACCAATGAAATTTTTTATTGTTCTCTTCATTTATTTTAGATATCTTTTGATAATACAGGTTTTATGTTAGTATCAAATACTTGGATGGAAATTGAATTTATTGCTAGAATTATGTGAGGATGATCACTATTTATATAAAAAACTTTAAATAATTACTAGTGGTTTTTGAATACCAAAATAATCGTATACAATAATATAGTTTTAGATTCACTATAAGAATATGGCCTTGAGGGGCTAGTTTGGTCTCTTTTAAAGGAAACTATATAAAGTGTGTTAATTAGTAATTTTGAGTAGGAAAATTTAACTCAATTTTTAGATCAAGATTTAAATATCTTTTATTTTTGTAGTAATTGATGCAGTATCTATATGTTTTACTAATTTCAAGCGATGATAGGTGGAGTAGTATCAATTAAAGTCGATGATAGAATGATATTTTTGTTCAACAAATACTATACAAAGATTTCATGAATTTCATTTATTTTTTTCAATTTATTATGGGAATTAACTATTATTTCCTTATTCTTAAGGGTATTATTCTCATTATTTTACCTATAAATTTAATGAACCATGTATATTTAATGAATATTAAATAAGAGTGGCTGAAATAACTTTTTTTTATAATATATCATTCTCTGGTGATTATTATTCTCCAATTCCCACTTATTAAAATCTCATTTTCCCATTTAAATTAACAAAAATGGAACAAAATTTCATTTTAATTTATTCTTAAAATTTTACCAGCACAAAGGAAAATTCTTATGACCTCTATTGGTTCCCTAATAATTTCATGTTCACAAAGATAAAACATTCTTCTATAATGGTTCGTAGTGATGTCTATAATATTGATGCAAAAATATTTTCACTAAGTCTTCTCTATAATAGTATTTTATAATCACTAATTTACTTTCGAAATTTAATCAAGTGGATCATCCTAATTTCATTTCTGCTTATACTAATTTTTCTTATAACTTAAGTAAGGATCCTATTTCCATTTATTCACATTTACTTAGTATTATATAGATTATTTATATGAATGATTATGAAAATTTATTTATTTTATAGACATTCTATATTTAATTAATATATTTTATTAAAAATATGACACTTAAATGGTGATGGTAATTATATATATTAATGATTTACTATTTACTGGTACTGATATCAATGAAATTAATTAACTGGAATTATTTCATCATAAAATATTTCACATAATAGATTTAGTACATCTTCATTTGTTTCTTATAATTTAGTTTATTTATATAAATCATTTTTTTGTTTGCAATTTTGTTTTAATTTATTTTATATGAAGAATTATTTTTCTACTCATTGATGATTATTTTACATTTTATTCTCATCAAATATACCAGAATGTTTAAGACATATCACATCCTTATGTAATTTGTTACAAAATTATTATTGGAAATGTTTTTTTATCTTTTATATATTAGTTAAAAAATTATATATATATTCCAATTACATATTCAATTTAATGAGATTCATTATTCATCTCATATTCCTATTTCTATACATGTCCTATAATATCTTCCTAGCTATCTTACTTTGGGTATTTTGGTGAATGGTTTTTCTACCTTTACTCATTTGGCATATTGTGACTCAAATTGGTTAGACTACAAAATTTTAAAATGTTTAATTGGAGTTTTGTTAAATTCTAGGGGTATTCCTTTATTATTTAAATTAAATAAGTGGGTCACTATATCTTTATCTTCTTTAAAATTGGATAATAGATCAATACCGAATTACCGAATTATGTTGTCTTATATTAATATATTATTACATGATATTTATATAGAATATTTTACCATAATCCTACTCAAATCAGATAACCAATCGAGTAACAATATCATTAATAACGCTTTTCATTAATAAACTAAACACATGGATATTTATTTTCATTTTATAGAAGAATAAATTCAACATGGATTCATTCTTCACTATCATATTCTTTCAACGTTATATGTAGTACATATATTCACTTAGTATTTTTTATAACACTCAAAATTATTATTTTCATTAAAATATATTATTATATCAATATCCATCCTGAGGGACGTTAAATTTGATAGATTTAGTTTTTTTATGAAGGTATTATATTAAATTTTGATATTTATTTAATTGGGATTTTTTATTGTAACAATTGTTACATTTTTCTAAAACATGGTTAATAATTTTTGTACTCTTTGACTATATTATTGTTACCAGTTGATGATATCCATTATCCCCTATAGTTTTTACATTACATGGTTATAATACATCATTTCCTTGAAGATAGTTTTCTAAATCCCTAGCCAAATTTTTAACACCACCCCAAACCCCACCCCCACCCCCGATTTTTGTCACTTATCTCATCTAAAACATAAACCATGGTTAACACTGAATGAAAATAAATTTACTTCAAATTATACTATAATTTTTGTGACTTTACTCAATGAACGGATTTCAAGTCATTACCTAAGTTTCATATATGTGATTGATGTTCATAAATCCGTGTTTATTTAAAATTTGTTGCACCTTACCTTGTTATTTCACACAACTAACCTCGTATGGATACACAACCTCATTTTCATTCAATCTCTACTAAAAATAAATGTTTTTTGAAACTATAGCTAATGGAAACTGAGAATTCCAAGATAAAAATATGATTTATGACCCTCTATCCACACATGAGGAAAAGAAAATATTTTTATTTGTTGGGTGTGATGGTCAACATTTATACATTATTATTACATTGTCATTGTGTTAAATTAAATTATATTGAATTATATTTTTGATAGACTCTATCATGTATTTTATAAAATTTCAGGTTATATTCATTTAATAAATCCACAATAGAAAAATAACCACTTGTATATGATAGAAGAAAAAAGAGTTCATAAAATGGTATTTAAAGGAAGAAGGAAAAAGAGCCAATATAACTCAATAGATTTTTTTGAATATATTATTTTTTTCTAATTCCTTTACTGAAATATTTAATTTTATTACTTTCATGTCACTTATCTTGACTCAATAATCGGTGAAAACTTTTGGATTAAGTATAGAGGAGAGGACCATTGATTGATTTATGGGACACATTTACATAGGAATATGATTTTTTCTTGTTGAAAATTGAATAATGATGAAAATTATATCATTCTAGATATGATTGTTTTTTTTTGGAAAATGAATACTTGTTATATTTTTTAATGATGATTTTTTAATTAGGGCGATTTTGGAATAAAAATTATATAATTTCATTCTTAAATTTATTTTATAAATGTTATTACTAAAATACATTCTGATTCTAGTTATAAACTTATTACATTTTATTTTAGCATCAAGAAGAACAGTGAGTAAGATAAAGAAAATTTAAAAACTTGTTTAAAAAATATTGAATCTAAGTTTGACCTATGGACATAAAATATTTCCCTTTCATGTATTAATTATAAAAAATAATTTAAGGATCTAATTGGTTGTGGTTATAGATATTCCCATCTTGGTTTGACTTATAAGACTGATTTGTCAATTTTTTTTATCACAATATTATAAAAAACATGTTTTTTTATAATATGTAATTATAAGTTAAAATTAAAATCATTAAATTTTTTAGTTCAAGTGAATAATTTTAATTCCTTTTACTAATAAAGATGATTAAGAATGAAATTTTAAGGTTGCATATTACATTATTACCATAATTATTTTAAGATTGTGACATTTAGATAATTTGAATACGTGAAAATTTGATTATTTTAATAATTAAATATGTTTCCCCTCTTAAATTGTGCTTCATATGTGATCAATGTTGAGGTATTTTATCTTGTAAAAGAAAATGTTCATTTATTAACACATTTTATAATATGATTTTTTTTCAAAAAAAATTATAAGGAATTTTATTTCAAAAAGTTCTTTATATTACTTAATCGAATAAATTTTTAATTTTTTGAGGAAATTTTAATTTATATATATAAATATAAGAATATTGAAAAACAATTAAAGAAAATAAAAACCAATCATAACATTTTAGATGAATATAAACCATTATTAGATACAAAACATGTAAACATGACTAAACATATGTTTTAATATTATTTGTATAATGTTTTTTTAAAATAAAATGATCATGGTAGACCTGTAAAAGTTTCACTTAACACTTTACAATTTATAACTTATAGGGATAGCATAGTGTCTATCCTATGGGATTATTCTCACAAGGATCCATTGGTATTTTCAAAAAATAATACACTTATTTAAAAAATCAAAAAAGGGAAAAGGTTTTATAGGATATCAAAAAAATAAAATAAAATAAAAAGTGGAAGTGATGGATTATATTATATGAAAATTAGTAGAAACTAATCTATTCCAAGGAAAATACACTAGAAAAATGTTTATCATTATAATATTTTTTATAATTTCTCGTTAACAAACTAATTCTATTGAGTGATTAATATCACACATCTCTAAACCTACCTCATCCTATATAATGGTGACATATACTCATTATAATGTCTTCCAATATAAATCGGTCACTAACTATAAGTAAATAGTATACTTCAAGATGTCTCTAGAAAGCTCCATAATACTTATCAATTTTAAAATTCAACCTATAAATCCAATTTTATAGTGAATGAAAGAAAAAAAATACAATTAAGAAGAATAAATCTGGGTTGGGGATTTTTGGTTTGTCTCCACTCTCCTAGAACTATCTTTTGAAGAATTATAATTGGAATTAAATAACAATAATGAAATTATATTTATAAACTCAAAAAACTGCAATTCTAGTATTACTCACTCATACTAGATAAGCATTTGATCTCTCCATTTAGGGGTTCAAAGATTATAGTGATGTAGTATGGAAAATAACACCAAAAATATGAGTATAATAAAACACTTGAATGATAAAAATGTATAAAACAAGGTAAGATGAATCACACCACAAAAATAATAATTATAATGATATAATAAAAACAAAATAGTAAAAAAGAACAAGAACCATGGCATGGGGGAATTAGAATATAACTCTTGGGGGAGAATAAACAACAAAAAGAAAGAAGGAACACGTTACACAACATGATTAATATAATGGAATTATTCTTAGGATAGTTTGAGGTAGTAGCTGAAAATATAAAATTAATTAAAATCATCCCAAAAAGTTGGTATTTTATTTATATTGTGAAAAAGTAAGTTATAGAAGCATGATTTCATGAAGTAGATTAATATTTCAAAGTTAATTTAGGTGGTTTTTAAAAATAAAAACAATAAAATTGGTTACATATTTACTCTATGTGGAAACCTCTATCTCTTATCATAAAATCATATAACCTTGAATAATCATGTTTTCTAATTAAAAACTATTTTCTCTTAATTACAAGGCATCTATATTAGTTGTTCTATATATAGTATACATGTGACCAATTCCACTCCCTAAATAATGAGATTAATTATCAGGTATGTCATATAATATATCAATAGAGGTACATGGAATATATTATGAACATTCGAAAGGTTATATAGAACATTCAAAGGATATTTGAATTCTCCCATCATAAGGTGTAGAAACATTTATTTCCCTCACTATACTATAAAAGCAGTGTATCGAGGTCAATCCATAGAGAATAAGAAAAATTAATTCAGTCATGATTCAGTTAGTCTCAAATAATTATTAAGATAAAGATATGTTTGTTATGGAAAATAAAAATTAAAATTTTAATGATAAACAAAGGAAGTAGAATAATATGAATTGAAAAATGAGGAAGAAATGTAAAGAAAAATGTGTTGGGGTTGTATTATAAATCATGGACAATTTAAAAAGTCATTATTTTGTATGATAAAGTATTAATGAAATTAATCTACTATAGGGATTCAATTATACCACTGATTATTGGTCTGATAAAAAATTATTTTGTTATTTAAGGTTCAATCCCTTGGTCTAGTGATTAAAAACTTTAAAAATGTGATTTCAACAAAACAACCAAAAACAGTAAAAAAGGATCCCCCATTCGTCATCAGACCACCCTATATAAATATTTTTATTTTACATTTCTCTGTTTGTATTATTCTAATATATCCCACCCGATGGATTTAGAATGACAATTAAGTAAAATACCTATTGACTTGAGGGAAGTATCAAGTTAGAAGAGTAGAAGTGCCTCCCCTAGAATATACAACCCTTAATCTAGAGGCCTGTCGTTGAATTTATTGGAAACTAAATTAAACATATTGTGGTACATTTAAACATCGTGTACTTCATTCAACTAAATTTTAAATACTTTCTCCACCGTTATGTGATAAAAAATTCCACCACATTAAACTTCAACACATCATCTATCGGTGGGTGAGAGTGCACGACATGTAGCAGCATCACACATGGCGTATAATCTCAAATTTCCCACCAACCACTTCTATAATCAGAATAAAAAACATTATTTATAGCATATTTATAGTGTGAATTTTTATTAGGGATTCAATCATGAACTCAGTTTTGTTGATCTGTTCCACTTTTAATTATACACAACATGATCTTATTACTTACATGTTGTGTTGTCTCTATATTTTCCAAAAAAACATCCTTAATGTAAAAATTCAACTAAAATCTTTAAAATCATCCATAAATACCTAAATGAATGATTTAATCCACTTAAGGACATATATATGGTAAAAAGGATTAATATTCATTAAAACACACCCAAACTAGATTGGACAAATTAAGAGCACCAAAGTACACAAGATCCTATGTGATTGAGGATTTATAATGGCACAATATACCTTGGGATCTATTTACCAATATTTAATAATACCATGATCAATTTTTAGGGTGATATATTAAAAAATACATCATAATATAGAACTTCATATCATTCTATTGATTATATTTATAATTATTTTAAATAAATTGATCTACACCTACTTTCTTTTATATCATGTGTGTCTTATTCATTGCCTCTTATAAAATGTGTTTCCCTAACTATTTTTTTATCAACATTCATCATAAGATGTTTTAATTTTTTATATGTTTTATCTAGGAATTCATATTTATCTATTTATGAAATTTTTTAGAAAATAAATTATTTGAAAATTCTATAAATAGATAAAGGTAATCTTGATTTTCTTGAAAATCCGGAGACAAATCCATTCACATATACTTTAATGATTTTATATTCCATTCATTCTTCTTATTATTTTGATTATAATAAGTGGTGTTAAAATTTACCAATTGGTTTAGAAACTTTTATATAATCCTATAAAATAATGATTAAAACCCTATATTGCAATCTAACATAATTAATAATTCTGTTCTATGAATCATTTCCTCATATTGGATATAAATACATAAAAAAATTATTGATATTAATCCAATCATAAAGATATGATTTTGGTTGAATTTTTAAGAATTAAAATTATAAATCATATAGAGTAGTCTCTATTATATCCCTTAGGAATAGTGAAAATAAATTCATAATTATTTTATCTTGATTCTATAAAGGTATAGATAATGGATATATCACACCCTTTGGTAGTTCTCAATTTACCTTGAATTTTTATCATACCAAACACATTTTTGTATATTTAGTGATATTTTTCTTCATGTTTATCTACTAATACTTACCTCATAAATCTCTTTATATTTTTTTGATCCCCATTTGTACAACGAATTTTGAGATGTGTTCTTCATTCACTGACTATAAAGACCCTGAACCTATTATCCTAGAGTTGGTTCATAATTTATTGTATTG
The DNA here is from genome assembly GCA_963277665.1 of Viscum album. NCBI lineage: Eukaryota > Viridiplantae > Streptophyta > Magnoliopsida > Santalales > Viscaceae > Viscum > Viscum album. Next base: position 87,608,264 of record OY728166.1, on the reverse strand, counting down.
GTAATGGATACAATAAATCAAATCTAAAAGTACCAAATAGTTCTTTGGTCTTAGTAAACTATATACACACTTAATTCCAACATTAAATTTGAAAACATAAAATACAACATAGTATTTTCTTCATGGACGTCATTATTTCCTCTAGACTAACCCCACATATAAATCATAATACGCTTTCTAGAATCCTAAGGAAAAGAAACATAAGAAATGGATGATATTAGATTCCCAGTGAAGGTATACATATAGAATAAGATAAATAATACGTGAATATTATGCTATATTTAAATGATATTCAAATAATTCCATACAAACAATCACATGAGCTAAAAACTTATCCATGGATATAAAATTATTCAAATAATCACATGTTTATCAATAAATCGTTTCATAATATTGGAATGTATAATTATATAGATATGTAAAAAACCTTCAAGGACTCATTCCAATACAACTATATCATCAAGGTCTTGTGCCAAGTCATTTATATAGTCAAGCCCTCAGGTCAAGAAATCCTACATAAATGGGTAAGGCCTTCGCCAAATACTAAATCTAGTTTATCTCATAAGACCTACTATTTCATAAAGGGGATATGTCATTATAGGCCCCACTCATCACTTAATAATTCAAATGCATTCCACATATTAATAAACAATAGAACTAAATCAATATTCCTTGAAAGTCAATAATTTTCCAGATTGGAAAAACTAGAAGATATAATATAAATACTTTCCCTAGTAAAAATGATAATAAACCATCCATATAAATATGATGGATTGGATAATAATATAATATAATAAGTGAATAATAATGTTTGACAAATTATATTTACATATATGAAATTGTTTTAAAAATATTATTGAAAAATTATTGAGGAAAATACCCTTATCACTACAAAATCCCTTATTAAAAACATCAAAAATATAAAAAGAAACCATTTTTCATTGAAAATAACCTTGTAAACATGAAAATAAATATTAAAATAAAATATTACTCATAGTGGAGATAAAATTATTATATTTTTTATAATTTAAAAATTACTCCTTTCATGCTGTTTTAAAACGGTAAAAAAGTATCTTGTTCAGAAAATGATAAGAATATTCATTTCAAAACATTTTAAAAAAATTCATACATGTAAAAAATGTAATAAATAAATAATTTCAAGGTAATAAAAATATTTTTTAAATCTTATTAAAGAAAATATGGATATGGACAGAAAATATTCCCCTAGTGGGGATTTAAACGTAAATAATTATGAGTAATTATGAGACTGTGAATAAACCCTTTCCACTTTGGTAACTTTTTAATCATAACCCCCATAAAGGAAATAGCATAAAATAAAAATTTAAATAACTTGAATATGAATTGATTCATGATATATTATATTAATATAGGTATTATATACACCACACAAAATAAATAATTGGTAAATATCGCATAAGTCCCATAAAAGTAAAAGTGAGACGAGAAACCCTTACCGCATGTCTGAATTCCATTTTACGTGTTTAAAAATCCTATATAATAAATATATAATTTCTATAAATATATTATATAACCATAATAATATATATCATACCATATATGACTTACTTATAATCTTGTATCACCATTTTATTATAAATTATTTCTTAAAATCACTAATTTAGGTCATAACAGCTTCGTTTTTCATGTATGTTATAGTTCAGTAGTTTCGGCCATTATACTTTGATAAATATATATAATATATAAAAAGTTATTAATTATTTAAATATCATATATATATAATATATATGTATTTATAGTAATCCATAAAATTTAGAGAAAAAAATGAATTACACCATTCATGTAGACGGTAGGTTATAGGTACGCATGAATGATGGCTTCCATATTTCGAATGATGGAATAAAATAAAGGTAGATTATTATTATCATTTAAATAATTATTATTATGTCATTTAAATCATATATATTCATAAAATATATCCTCATTATTATCCATGTAAAATATAAATGAAAAATGAATCACATCGCTTCATGGAGGTGGTAATCCACACATATACACAAGGGATATTATCGTTTTCTAACATTTAAGAAGGTAAGAAAGAAAATATTATATTATAAATATATAATTATAATTATGTTATAAATATCATATATAAAACTTAATCCCACCATAATTCTCATTCATAAGATTTGGTAATTAAGATGAATTTTATCCCTACATGATGATGGTAAGTCGTACCTATATACGAGTGATACTTTCACTTCATATTTTATAGGAAAGATGGTGGATATTTGGCGTTTCATAGTAATGATAAAATGTTATTATATTTAATATAAATATTTTTCCATATTTTTATAAATATGACGTATTTATAGGTCATAAAGGAAAAAGTAAAAAAAGAAAGCGATCCTTTAAGGGGATTACGACCTCTTTAGTAGAACTCCTTTGGATCTCCACTTAAGGATCATAAGTGTGGTATTTTGGGGAGATCATCACCTATAGAATGTTTATAAGGAGGTTTACAACATATTTTTCCAGGGTGTGGTCTAGATATAATACTCTAAGTAGAGAAAGTAAGAGAAAAGTGTGGTGTCCTTTTATAAATGGGGGGAGGGGAATTCTTTGAAGTTCAAAAAGTATTAAATAAATATAAATTAATAATAATTTACTAATAGAAAAAATTGAAAAATTTAAAATATAAGATAATTATTATTCTAAATCATCTCGTAGAATAAATTTTTGATAATTTATGTTCTTCTTTTGAACCTTATCATTTGATTTTAACCCCTCATGAAACCTTTTGATAACCATCGTAACATTAAAGTTTCCTTCCATTTAAGGGTTAATAACGTTACAATACAATGAAACAAGACCAATAAATAAACCATGCATAACATTTAAACCCGTATCTAATTCATTTGTATAAATCTAATATTTTCTGAAATTTTCAATTATTTAATAATATTGTTATTTATTATAAAATATCATTAAAGAAATTCTTAACACAATTCATTAAATTTGCCTTTAAATGTATAAATAAAAAGTGGGTATTCAATTATACATATTTCACACCTTTATAGTATATCATATAGATCTATAAAAGTTTCCAAACACATTAACTCATTGTCACATTCCTATATTGAGTTGTGGTCAAAAATAATTATTTTCCCCTAGTGAAACACAGTGGCTAACATTGGTCATCTCACTTCAGGATCCTGTTAGTTTGTTCACCTAATTTATATAATTCACCTATGCTATCTCTTTGTATTTTTTTAAGTGTTTAATTAAAATAGTGATAATTTTTTTACTTTTTTTTAATGATTTCCAATCAGGGATATTTTAATTTATACTAACATGAAAATCTAGACAAAACGATCTAAGAAGAAAGCACTTGGTTTTGGGGTTTAGTTTTGGGTTCAATCATTATTCTCTTTCATGTGTTTGATTTTAGATTGAGAATCCTAGCATGAAATATCATTTTTAACAACTATTATTTATTTATAAATTGTCTAATATCATTGAATGCTTGATAAATCTCAATTCCACCTCCTCCTTTAATCATGGTTGATGACACACCTTGGTGTAAAATTTTTCATCTTCTAGGACCCCGCTCTATCGATTTCATTTCATCCGTTGATTCGTTCAACTCAATCATGTGAAAATATGACCAATAGAGGGAGAGAAAGTAATTAAAAAATAATAAAATAGATTTATTTTCATGTCATTTATGATAATTCACCAAATAGGGAACATTCTCCACACGCATACATGCTACTCAAATCTATTAAAAATTTAAATTAAACATGAAGGAAAATTTAAAAATACCTTGACCTCCCTAAGGGCTAAGTCTTGGAGCCATCCTCACTTTTTTAAGAGTAAGAGAACACTTAGTGGAATGGATGGAGGGGATGGTGAAAGAAATATAATAAAATAAAATAAAGAAAATTAAAAATAATGGAGGTGAGAAAATACAAGAACATACACAATTGAATTGGGATGAGAGAGAGAGAGAAAAGGAAATAGAACAAGAAAACAAAATAAAGTAAATTATATATTTTATAAATAATATTACAATAATGATAATAATAATTTATTAGTATTATTATTATTATAAGACAAGAATTAAAGAAACTAATAGTGTAAAATGAATATTATTAATAATTATTGTAATATTAATAGTAATATTAATAATAATAATACTAATACTAATAAAAATACTAATAATAATAATAACAATAAAATTAGAAAGAATTTAAAAATAGGATGAGTAATGGGTGGAAATAAAAAATGCATGAATTTATTTATTTAAAATTAAATGAGAAATGAAATTATAATTGAAAAAAATGAAGATTATAATTAAAATAAATAAAAATAAAATGAAAAAATTATGTTTAATATTACAAACCAATAGAGTATATTTTTATCAAAACAACTCCTTGGTGAAGATCTATGTATTAATGGTGTCAACCGATGATTTGGAAATGAGGGGTTTGCCTCCTTTTATAAGTGAGGGGAGATACTTTTGGCTTTATAATTATTCCACTGAAATTTTTCATGTATTTGACCTCATTAATGGATGAATGAGAGAATTTATTATTCTAAAATGTTTTTCCAGAATATGTTTTGCATTTTTTTTAAAAGTTCATCAACTTCCTCTACGTTTATTAAAAGATATTTCCAATTTACACCAAGAATAGTTTCTGGTAGAATGATTCCTAAATGATTCTTAAATGTTGAAAATTCAATGGAAATTATAATGAGTAAATAACTCATTAAAATTTAATTTAGAAAAAAACCTATGAGGAATCTTTCGAATCCATTTGGAATCACTTCAAATGGAAGCGTTGAGACTAATTTATGCCTCTTTATGATTACGGTCCACACTGTTTTCCCAAAAAATTCTTCAAATTAATTTATTTTTTCATATATATATGGATACACTATCTCTTGGTATATAAGAGTAGTTTGTATCCTAGAAATAAAGTAATCCTTAAAAAATAATCACATAAATTGGATATATATTTTAAAAGTTATGATAAAAACACAAAAGTGATTTAAATATTTGAAAAATCATAAATTAAGCAATTTTTACAATTTAGCACATTTTCATTCTATAATTAAAATTACCAATAATTTTATCCAAAATTTTAAGTAAATGGGTTTTATCTTAAAAAATAATGAATAGATAATTATAATGTTTATAAAAATTTTCACTTCATTTTGTTCTGTCAGATACACCCAACTATTATTCCATGCTTGTCTAAAACATAAAATCTCAACAAGGAGTTAAATAGGGCACTAATGATATCAATATTTTAAATTTAATGCAATAAAATAAAAATATTGTCAATGTTAAATAAAATTTTCAAATTCCAGGAAAAATATCAATTAAATTTCTCTTTTTCCAAAGAAAAACCAATCCATGTATTTTACTTTTCCCCTTTAAAAAATTATGGATCAACTCGTTTCATTAATTTGAGCTCATAAATTCATTATTATTACACATTTCATGTCATGATTTTCCTCACTTGAATATTTTCACTCATCTATCATGATATAATTAAGTTGGAGTTTTTCTCATATCATTAGAACATTCTTCTTATCTATAGGCTTGTAAATGAACTACTTTCTCCACTTTATAAAGACAAAATGTGAATAAAATCATTAGGACTTGTAAAAAAGGTTTAAATGTGTCTTAAGGTTGGTAGGATTTGATGATTTAAAAACTAAGGGGAGGTTTAACTTTTAATTCATAAAGAATTATATTCCAAGTAAATCATTTAATGAAATCCTCCCCTTTAAATTATAAGAACTCCAAAAGTTCCCCAACACTCAAAGTAAATATCATGATTAGGTTAAGAAAAATGCATGATTTGTGCCCTACTTTAAATGGTATTTATACTTGTAAACTTTTTTATTTTTCAAATAACCTTTCAAATATTTTTCCTTTTTTTCATATTTATGATTAGAATAAACATCACGTCCACCACCTAACCATGTATGATAGTAATAGTGGTTTTTGGTTTACCCAAATCACAACCCGTTTTTCTAAATTTTTTCTCTTTTTATCATTTTCAATTTTTTATATTCAAGAATGGAAAAACAATAGGGAAAACCTTTTAGAATTCCCATAATAAGAACCACCACACTTCTTCCTTATATATTAAATCATCCCATTTACCATGATTCTCTTTACCCCAACACTTTTTCTTTAAAATATCATGATGTTACTAAGAGTTGGGTTGGAATTTATAAAAATATATTGAAACATGGATCATTCCAAACAAGGTTATTAGTGTTCTCTATAGGATAAAAATGATTGATGTAAAAGTGGTATTTTAAGGATAATTTGATTTTTAGATGATGCTTCAACCATTTTAAAGGTTTTTTTTCACTCCCATTATTTTGAAAAATACACATTAAAGTTCTAGTAGGTGGCACGTCACAGTATCACTCAAAAAAATATGCTCAGGAATAAATAGAAAGTACTTAGTATAGAAATACTCTTGAGACTGGAAATATGATTTGGGACAATCACTCAAGGAATGATTTACAATATCAAAACAATTCACATCAATTTAAAATATTCAATGCATGAATAATGGTTGGGAAATTTTATTTACATGAATCAATTAATTCTTTTAAATCATGAGTCATCATTTTAATATCCATGTCTCACTTTAAAATTTTAATTCTCTATTTTAGTCACTTAATATTATTAAAATTGATATCTAAAACAAGGCGTCATAAGATTCCTAATAAATTAATGTCTTGTAGATAAGTAGAGTAAACATAATTCAAGTGTGGGCATGAAATTTTGTCATTAAATAACAAAATAGGATTTGGATAACAATTTTTGGAGTTTATAAGTTAATACATAGTGAACTCCCTTTCCAATGAATCTTGTCCCATCCCCTTCCCTGTATGAGGTTTTCATCTTCTATATATGACCCTATAAAAGAGAATTACTCAATTAAGAAAAAAGATCATGTCATTAAATCTCAAAAATATAGAAGGTAGTTGGCCGCATTCTAGTCTAATTCTGATAATCAAACTTAAATCTCATTTTATAGTAATCATATAAAGATAAATCTTGGTAAGATCCCATAAGTGGTCCCTAAATTTGTATTTCCTTCCGAGGGAAGTACAAGCTATTATGAAAAGTCTGATGGTGGTTTAGGATTCTTTAACATGAACTAACAGATTTTTATTTTCCCAAAAATCACTTATTTATTCTTATTGGGGATAATTTCATGTATAGAGTACAATATATCCTCCCCCTTCACAATGTAGTACGTATTTCATATAGGGGGTAGGATGAAGTATGGAATCTCATCCTCCTTCATTTTTACTATTTCGACATCTTATTCTCCCTCCAGTGATCTCTCAATATGTGATTTTATGAAAGTGGTGTGTGTATTTTGTTCTTCAGGAAGATCCACTAGTATCTCCTTATGGTCTTCCTTTAGTAGATGTTCAATATGTTAAAAGATCTCCTTGTGTTCCTCAACAGGTGCACTTTTTTTCATCATATTCCTCTATGTAAAAAATGTGATTCATAGAAATATATAAAATCAAATGTAAAGGGAGTGATACTCAATTTAGTTTCAATGAAATTGGACGATAAACAGTTTATGAAAGGGTCAACTCCAGTAATTGGTTCATCTTGAATATCTTCTTCAATTTAATGTTCTACTTGCAGTTTATCATCACTGGATAATGGAAAGTAGTCATGCTCCTCCATCCTTTATACAAATTTCACCACTTTGGTGCATTATTCTTATTCTAAGGCTAGAGATATATTAAATTGTGGTTTCTTTTCTACTTTTTAGGAGTTAGGAGACCATATTTAGTTTCAATTTCTACACATTTTCTTCAAAAAATTTCCAAATTCACTTGATCTAGATCTTTTAAATTAAAAGAAAATTATATTTCATCAATCTCCTCCAGTAATGGTTGAGTAAGGTGGAAAGAATATTTAGGAATCTCAACCAATACCTCCTTGGGTTATTTTATTTTAAACATTATTGGTAAAATTTCTTCCAAAAATTCCTCCGGTTATTGCTCTGGATTTCGGTAGGGTTTCTCTGTTAATGCTAGAACATATTCAAACCCTCTATCAGCTTTTCCTTACAATTTCTCTATTCTAATCTATGTTCTCTCACCTGAGCTCTACTATAATCTTATTCTTCTTTTTTTATTTTTTTAGTACAACTGTGAGTAATCCAACCATGCATAATAATATAAATTTCAATACATCATAGAAAGAGGGGGTTTTTTATATTTTTTTAAAGAAAAACAACAAAAATCTTTCTATAATGTGAAAAAAGAAAAAAAATAAGTAAACTACTAATTAGATCCCCATAAATGGTGCTAGTTTTGATGTATGCCTATCAAGGGGAATGGTAAAAAAAGAAATTATATTTTTCTGAGCGCAACATAGTGTCTAACCAAGGTGGTCCCACTTGAGGATCTGTTGAGATTTTTGATCTACTTTATCTAATTCACCTATGCTATCTCTTTTTTTAAGTTTTTAATTAAAATAGTGAAAATATTTTTCAATTTTGGATTAATTATATGAAATATTGGATATTCTAATTTATATTAACATAAAAATTAGAGAGAATGAGTAAAAAAAATCACTTGCTTTTGGGGTTCAGTTTTGGGTTCAATGATTATTCTACTTCTTGTTTTTTATTTCTGTTTGATAATCCAAGCATGAAATCTCTTATTTATACAACTATTATTTATTTAAAAAAATTAGAATATCATTGAATGCCTAAGAAATCTTATTTCCACTTCTTCATTTAATCATGTTTTATGATGCACCTTAGTCTAGAATTTGTCTTCTACTGTGACCTAGAATTATTGATGTCATTTCATCCATAGATTAGTTCAGATCCATCATGTGAAGAACTAACTAGTGGAGAAGAGTAAAGATGATTAAACAAAATAATATAATATAATTAGTTTCATGTCATTGGGGGAAGTCGCCATATCAAGTACATTCACACCACCCAAGAATGATACTCAAATCTATTATGAATATAAGATAAACATGAATGAAAATTTAAGAACACCTTGACCTCCCATCAGGCCAATCCTTGGGGTCATGCTCTCATTCCCAAGAGTAAGATATCACTTTGTAGTGTGGATGGGGTATAAAGAGAAATAAATATAATAATATAAAATAAAAAAAATTAAAATAATGGAGGTGAGAAAATATAAGATTAAAACAAAATAAAATTATGTTTAGAGAGAGATAAAAATAAAAAAATAAACTAAGAAAAGAAAATATAGTAAATTATATAATTTATAAAGAATATAATAATAATAATAATAATTTATTATTATTATTCAGATAAGAATATACTAATTAAATAAAATAAAAGTGGTAAATGAATATTATTAATAATTATGTTAATAAAATTATTAGTATTAATCATAATATTAATATTAATATTAATATTAATAATACTAATATTAATAAAAAAATATTAATAATTAGAAAAGAGGATGAAGAGTGGGTGGAAACAAAAAAATACATGAATTTATTTATTTAAAACTAAATGATATTTACAAGTAAAAATTAAAAAAATGAAAAACTAAACTAAAATAAATATTAAGAAAATAAAAAAATGAAGAAGAATAATAAAAAATGGGCGATATTTTCATATAGACTCCCTAGTGGAGATCTCGTTTCTGTTGGTGTTAAACAATGATTTGGAAAGTATGAGTTCACCTCCTTTTATAGGTGAGGTGGGAGATTTTTTTCTCCAGAATTATTCCTTAAAAAGTTTCATTTGGTTGACCCCATTAATGACCGAATCAACAACTATAGTCTTTTAGAATGTTTTTTTAAAATATGTTATGTGTTTTTTCTCAAAATTTAAACTCTATAATCTATATGTATTAAAATATATCTCTGATTTACTCCAATCTTTATTTATGGTTGAATGATTCAAAAATGTTCCTTCAATGTTGAGAATCCAATTAACCATCCCAATGAGAGAATAACTCCATAAACTTTAATTTTGAAACTATCCTATGAGTCTTAAATTTTAATACATTTGGAATCACTTCTATTGTAGGTGTGTAGCCTAATTTTTTACACTTTTTCTGAGTATGCTTCACTTGGTATTCACAAACATTTTTTCAAATTGATTGATTTTCTCTAGCCTCTATATGGATGACTTATCTCTTAGTATAGAAGATAAATTTGTATACCACAAATCAAAAAATCCTAAAAAAATAATCATATCAATTTTATCTATATTCTACATGTAATTATCGAAAACCCAAAGTGATTAAAATCTATCAAAATTCCTTAATTAAGTAATTTTCATATTTTAGCTCATTTTAATTATATTATTCAAATTACACATTATTTTAATAAAACATTAAAATAAATAGGTTTTGTCATTGAAAATAATGAATAAATCCTTCGAATTTGAATAATAATTTTCACTTAATTTTATTATCTCACTCATTCAAATTATACAACTTTTATTACTTTTAAAATATTTCATTTTATTTTTCATGTTAATTAAATAAATATTATATTAGTGTTACATATGTATTCTAGGTAATTATATAATTTATAAAAATTATAAATAAATTTATATCATGGAAACAATTTAATTAATATAAAAATAGAAATTAAAATTCATTTATAACATTGTTTTGTACATATATGGGCATATAATAAATATTAAAAACTAAAGGAGTGGTAATTTGAAACATTCATTGCTTTAAATATTAAATATTTTATTTTCAAAGAAAAATGTCATTAAAACTAATATATTTAGAGACTAATATAGAAAGTTTAGAATTACATCATTCATTTAGAATTAGAAATAAATATTAATATCTTATCACTTAATTTTATCCAAGATTAACATGGTTTAACCTTTTCCAAAATGATAATCTTACCATAGTTACTATTCATAATGCCTAAAAATTTAAATGAATCTTTTTTAAAATTTGAAACTAAAAATAATGAACATGGTATATATTTTATCAAATTCTATATATCTATGTGGGTTAAATTAATTTTAAAAATTTTCACAAAAAAGAGATGAAACCTCTTTTTAGGACAATACTGTTTTCTAAAAAAAAACTTTTATGCCTACAAATTTTATAATACAAAATTTTGTCATAAAATTAATTTCAATGTAAATAATTAGATATTAATAATATAATAGAACTAAATTTACTTTTAAATCATTTTAAAATTAAGTATAACTTCATAAAATCTTGAAATAAAAATATAATTTTCAAAAAAAAATCTGTATTTTTCACTATTCAATTAAAAATATTTTTTTTTGGAAAAATCCCAAAAGTTCAAACTAAGATAATTTCGATATTATGATTTAAAAAATGATTTTATTTTTATAAAATAAAATTTATATAATTTCTAGAAATTAATTATAGTGCGTTAACACAAAAATCAATAAAAACATTTTAAAAAAACATATTTCTAAATCATTAAATAAATTTAGTGAATATTGAGTATCTATTTTATAATAATTAATAAATTAATATATATTAATGTTTTCCTTTATATATTTTTTAAAATTCATTTAATGATATTTATTTCTGCTAATTCGATGACTATTTTATAATGGTCATATTTAAATATTATTATTTTGTTGTTCCTTTAGGCTCAGTGTTGTGTGTCGTATATGTTATGAAAAATAGTGTTATTTTAAAATATCAGGGTGTTACATTATCCCAACCTTATAAAGATTATTAACTCACAATTTGAAAAAAAAAATTAATCAAGGTTTTGACAATAGAATAAACCATTTTGGTAAACTGCCATCATAAAAAGGGTCAATAAAACTTCCTCTTAAAAAGGGAAAAGTAAAGTATAAAGGTCACCACAAAACAATGTTTCCATATAAGAGAAGATAAATGGGAAGTGAAAATAAGGACTTGGGATAGAGAAATAACTCCCAAGTATTAATATGAAGTCCAAGAGAACATGGTCATGATAAAGTTAACCAACATATGCCTATAAATCTATGATGGGTTAAAAGATCATTGATTTCTCAATAGGAAAACTAAAAGAATAACATTTTTATTTCAAGGCCCTTTTTCTAAAGTTAATGGGTTCTTTTACTATACAAATAAATCTCATGATAAAATAAACTTAATTAGTTTATTTCCATGTAATAACCTCAATATTTTTGTTTGGTTGTTCTTTGATCAATTTCCACTTCGTCTCTTAAACCAGGAAATGTATATTTGAGATAAAAAAATTCATTCCTAATAGAATTTTAACAAATCATAAGATCCATAACTTATTCCTTTGCCCTCTAAATATTTACCAACACCAAAATGGTTAGAATAGGTTATCCAATATGATAAATAATATTTTAACTTCAAACAATAATATCTAAATTTCAATTTAATCTATTCTATAAGTATTTAACCTTAAAACTCCTCCAAAATACTAAAAATCGTATTCAAGCCCCAAAAATTTTATCAATTTTTTTACTAGACAACATAAATTTGTTTATAATGTCACATTCCTTAAATATGAATACATTACTAGAAAATATTAATCACCTTAATCACCTTTAACTATATACTTATTCTATATACCCCATAAATACAATAATCAAGTAAAATAAATAAACTATTTCTTTTTCATCAAATCACTAACCATTATCAAGATAAAAAATACCAGCCTATTAAAATTTTCAAGGTCAATATTCTATTAAACCCAACTAAACATTTCTTACTCCACAGCATAACACATTAAGGGTTTTCTTTCCCTTATTATTTTATTTTACTAAATATCACCTTACCACTAATCAATTTTATTTGTTATTAGTAACATTTTTCATATAACTCCAAATAATTAAGGAAAAACTAATGAAGTATAATCCTCACATTTTTCAGGATTCTTATAATCATGATATCATTGATAAAATATTTCTACAACCAAATTATAGAATCCAAATACACAATTACTTTAATTATTCCACTTATGTTGTATTAATTGCATTATTTTGACCTTTATCCCTTTGATTCTACTGAGTTATGTTCCCTTTACATTTGGGTAATTCATTTGTAAAGTTCCCCATAACCTTAAATTTTAATCACTAAACATTATGGTAATCTTTCTTAACCTTTCATTCATACTCCTAATGTTATTTCTATCCACACTTGAAGAAAACTCTCATTCCCATTAAGAAAGTATTAGGTTTTTCTTCCCACGACTATCACATTTGGGAAAATATTTCTTTGCCTTATTCCATTTATATATTTCCTTCCATACCATCATTTTATTAACTTGATTTCCTTATATTCCATAAGAGTTAGAGAACTATTTTTCTTTCTTTATAACACATGATATTATGTCCTTTTATGATGAGAATGTTTGGGAGAATAGATCCCTTAGAAATGTTATCTTTAATCCATCAATAATGTGATCAATATTACACTTTATATTGAATACCTAGTCTATAACATGCCTAACTAACATTGTAAATTTCACTATATACTTATCAATATTTTTCTCTTTATTTTTGTATTGGACATAAAAATTGTTACTCTCTATCTTCTTATTTTTCGTAAAGAATTATTCTTCTATGGAAATTTTCTTTAAATCCATCCATTCCATGATTGATATTTTCTCCTCATTCTTTGTGTTTATAACCATTGAACACTATTGATCTACATCTCTTGAGAGATGATAAATTCTAATGAAACCCTTCTCTCTTTCATTACAACCCACAGTGGGAAAAATATTCTCTAAATAACTTATCATCTTCTTAGTTAGAAATGTATTTGTAGTCTCATTGAATGATGGCGTTTTCTAATGCATGAAGCAATGTAACATTGGTACACTATGTTACGGATAAAAAAGGGTACTCTATAATAGTAAGGTTATTGTTTATAACATGAGTCGTCTGCTCTAATATAGTTATCATTATTTCATATCCAGTTGTAGCTCTATATCTAGCTTCGTTTTCTTTCCCTATAGGGTATTCCCTACATGGATTATGTACTTTGATATTGTTTTCACTTCCTCTATTGGGATCCATTTCTAGAAAATATATGCACTATATTGGATCATGACATTATCCATACTAATGTATAATTTATAAACTAATGAAACACATAACATAAATAATAAAAAATTATAACTAATCTCATAATCTTATGCTTGGTTTCTTTGGAAATATTCTCAAGGATAATCATTGGGTTGAAAACCATTATATATGTTTTCCTAAATCTAGTTCCCAATGTTTCTACAGAACATTATATGATACCAACTATTGGGACCTCATCCCTAGTCTCACAGCGCTAGTGGTAAAATTATTTCACTAGTAATAGATATAATATATCACATCCCAAAGTCCCAAATATTTTATTAGTATTTATAAAGTAGATACATTCTTAATTCTTGTATTACCTTTGAAAACATAAAATATAACATATTATTTTCATCAAATACACAATTATTTCTTATATAATAACCTCATATGTCAATCATAATACATTTAATTGAATAAATAGGGAAATAAATATAATAAAGGGGTGAGATCAAATGCTTAGTAAGGTTATGAACCCAAAAGACACTAAATAAGACATGAATAATATGTCAATAAATAAATGATAATAAAATTATTCTATATAGACAATAATATGAGATAAATACTTTTCCATGGACCTAAAAACTATTCAAATAATCAATTGGACATTAATAACTAGTTTCAAAATATTGGAATGTATGATTTCAGAAATTTGAACATACTTTCAATGCCTCATTCAAAGAAATAAGTACTATCATGGACTTATTACAAGACAATTATACCATCAAGTCCTTGTGCCAAGACAGCGTATAAAAATGGTTAAGGATTTTACATAATTCTCAAGATGTTATTTCTCATAAGACCTACTAATGCATCAAGGGGATATATAATTTTGTTCCCTAGACATCCCTTAATAAGTCCAATGCATTCTGCATATGAATTAAAAACAAAACTTAATCAATACACCTTAAAAAATAATAACTCTATGTATTGGAAGAACTAGCATATGGAATATTAATACTTTCCCTAGTAAGAATGATCATAAACCATCCATAAAAATATGTTGGATGGTATCATAAGAAATTAACCTCAATAAATCATAAGATTCAATAAAGGATGTTAAAATAGATGAAAATACATTAAAAATAGCATTGGAATACTCTTGAAGAAAATACCCTTTCCAAATTGAATTCAACTATTTAAAAACAAAAAAAATGAAGGAAAACATTTTAATTGAAAATAAACTTATAGTATTGTAGAGGCGTATTACAATAAAATATTAGTCACAATTATTGAAAAATCTATTCATGAAGTATAATTCAAAAAACATATTTCATTCACATTGTTATATAATGTTTAAAAATAACACCATTCATAAAATTACAAGAAGAATCCTTTTAAAAAAAATTAGAAAAGTCAATCATGGGTAAAAATATCATTATTAAATCATTAGAAAGTAATATAAATATTATTTTAAAAAAATTAAGTAATATATGGGTGTGGAAGAAAAATAATCCCCTGCTGGGAACTTAAACATAAACAGTCCTGAATAATGATGATATTGTGAAATAAACTCTTACCACTTTGGTATCTTCTGAATCACAACCCCCATAAAAGAAATAAATTAAAATAAGACATCAAATGAAATGAATATAGATATGTTAATGATATAATATATCCAAGTGGTAGTATATACAACCCAAAAAAATAAATAATTGGTGAATTTATCATATTTCCCAAGGAAGTAAAAGTGAGACAGGATTCCCTTACCTCATGTATGACTTCCCTCATACATGTTCAAATATTCTATATAATAAATATAAATTTATTATAAATATTTTATAGAACCATTATAAAATATATTATACCAAATATGACTTACTTATAATCTTTTATCACCCGTTTATTAACAATTCATCATTAAAATCACTGTTTTAGGTAAAAACTGCTTTCTTTTTCATGTGTGTTTTAGTTCGACAATTTTGGTATTTGTATTTTGATAAAGTTTACATCATATGAAAAAAAATTATAATGATAAAAATATAATATATAAACATTATATATTTATTTAATTTAATCCATAAAATGAATACATAGAAAAAAAATTACATTATTCATGGAGATGGAAGATTGTACATACGGATGAACGTTGTTTCCCCCCTTTTCATTGGGTGGAACTAAAAAAATATTGATATTTATAATCCTTTATAGAAAAATTATTATATCATTTAATCATATATATTCATTCAATCCATCCCAATTACCATCTATTTAAAATAGAAATTAAAAATGAATCACATCTCTTTGTATGGGTGGTAGTCCACATGTATGCATGAGCGACGTTGTCGTTCCCCAACGGTTTGGATGGTAAGAAGATAAATATGGTATTATCTTTATACAAGATTGATTATTTATGAAATAAAATATATAAACACTAAAACCATTATAATTCACATCCATAAAATATTTTAATGAAAAAATAATAATTTTATCATTAAGTGGATACAGTAAGTCGTCCCAACGTACGAGTTATACTTTCACTTCCAATTTGATGGGAAAGATGGTGGATAATTATTGTTACATAATCATTATAACATTTTCGTATATTTATTGTACTAATTTTACTATATTATTAAAAATAAATATATCTATAGGTGGTAAAATATTAATTAAAAAATAAAGTGATCTCTTAAAGCAATTACCTCTCCCCAACTTCTATAGCCATATTTAAGAATTACAATAATGGTAAAGTTTCCTACCCTTTAAGGGTTAATAATGTTTTTGTAAAATTAAAAAGGACCCAAAATGGACTATATATTGTTTTTAAAATAATATCCCATTCATTTATCCAAATATAATATTTTTATAAATTTTAAGTAATTTATAAAATATTATTTATTATAAAATATTACTAATGAAATTTTTAACACTATTCATTTAATTTTCTTTTAAATACAAGAATATAAATGATAAATTTAAATTTAATACTCTAAACCCCCTAAAATATTATATATATATATATATATAAGATTAATTTTACAAATTAACTCATTCAAATTACATCACTTTTAATATTTTTAATATCATTTATTTTATTTTCCTGTTAATTAAATAAATATTGTATTAGAGTTATACAAGAATATAAAGTAATTATACAATTTATAATAATTATAAATAAATTTATACCATTAAAATTATTTCATTAAGATCAAAATATACATTTATATTCATTAATTACTTTATTTATTCCGAATGTGTATGTATAACAGAGATATAAAACTAAGAGACTGACATTTTGTATAATTCTTTGTTTTGATTATAAAATAGTTTATTTTCATGAACATATTTCCAATTAAAAAATGATATTTAAAGAATAATATAATAACGGTAAAATTAAATTCATCTAGTAATATTCATGAAGAAAATTTATTCCCTTATAACTTTGTTTTTAATCTAGATTAACCTGATTTGTCCTTTATTGAGGTGATAAACTTTACAATAGTTACAATTCATAATGCCTTAAAATAAATGCGAATGATTTAAAAAATATAAACCTAATGATTCCTAAAATAGAATCTATTTTATCAATTTTAATATCTATAAGTAGAAGATATTAATTTCAAAATATGTTTCCCACATGCGATAAAACAACTTTTTTGAAAAAATACTTTTTTTCTAAAAAATACCCTTTTTGTATAAAAATGTTTTTTCCAAATTAAATCATAAAATTGATTTAAATAAAAAAAATTATTTATTAATAACACAAGAGAAAAAATTTACTATTAAACCATTTTAAAATAAAATAGAACTCTGTAAATTCTTGAAATAAAAAAAATGGTCTATAAAAATCAATATTTTTCAGTATTCACTGAAAAATTAATCTATTTTATAAAATGCCAAATATTGACCTTGAACTAATTTTTATATGCTAATTTAAAAAATGATATTATTTTTATAAAATAAAATTTATATAATTTTCAAAAAATAATTATAATAATTACTACAAAAATAAAAAAATCATTTTTTGAAGAAAATGTATTTCAAAATCATAAATTAACACTACTAAAAATTTATTACTTATTTAATATGAATTAATTAATGGATTTTTATTAATTATATATATTGTATATATTTCACATTTAGATTAATACTATTCATACCTGTTAATTATAAAACTAGTTTATAAAGGTCATATTTAAATAATAATATTGTGTGGCTTGAGTAGGATTGATGTTTTGTGTCGTATACACTATCGAACATAGTATTCTATTAAAATCCCAGGGTGTTATATTGACTATTTAATTAACTCAAAAATATTAAGAAAATATATATTTTTACTAAACATAAATAACCCATTATATCCAATGTTAAACATAGGAAATATCCCTCATTTACTACTTTCATCCTATTAAATAAAAGAGAATAACCTCATTGGTCTTCCTCAATATTCTTTTATAATGATGATTATGAAATCATTTGAGTTAGGCATAACGTCTTCCATTCCCATATGATTTCCATATCCAAAAAATATATTATAATTTTTATGATGAATCTAAAATTAAAACAATTTCCTAGATCATTTGTAAATGACTCAAGAAACTAATTCTATTATGCTCCCAGTGTGAGAATCATTTAAACACCACATTACCATATATATTAATGTTTTTTTGAGAAAACCATCCCTCCATGTAAATAATGTTTCTATATTGACCAAGTCTCATTATGGGGTCTCCAATATTTAAAATTAAATTTATTGTAAATGTTATCTGAACATAAAACGGATTATAGCATTTCTTAATGTCTCTATATATCAAAGAAACTCTCCCAGAACCATTTATCCACCATATATTTTATCCTATAATAAAAAGGTTGTCATCCCCTTTGAATGGAAAACCCCAAATATATTATTCCCCTTTTAACTAATGAAATTTAATAAAATAGTTAAGGTATTAAACATCAATTCATTGGGTTTTGGGGGAGAATTCACTCCCAAAAACACTTAAATATACTAAAATATATCCTTATTATAGATCTATATCAGAATATTTATGACTCAATTTAATATAGAAATATACTTAACATTGATCTCATCACATTCCACCTTATCCTTGATGAAATTAAATTTTATATAAATATATCTCAACATTTAACTTTTCACGTGATTATGTTAAAATTTTATTTCACTTTTTTTGTTACACTTAATCAATAATGGATATGTAAATTCCATACCCATGTATTCAAGATGTTATTTCATCCAAATAATTTGAGTTCTATCTTGGAATTTTACAGCATTCATATATCCCATTATAGAAATTTTAAACAATTTTTTGTTCTTGGAGTTCTAAGAAACATATATTACCCAAATAAATATATCTCTCATAGAATTTAACTTTTATTCACTAATATCTCTTTCCCAATGAGCGTCTAAAAAATTATAATCTTAAATCGATTTATCTTTTCTATAACTCAATTATTTCTTATACATAATTTAAGATCCACTTTTCTTCCATATAATATAATCCTTTAAATTTATTTATAATCATTATAATTATGTAACTTTATACACAATTTATCATCCTAACACTATAAAATAGAGAAAAATACCAATCATCCTTTTGAATTATTTTTTTTCATAAAATTTCATATCTCATCATTGGATAATTCAGTCCCAATTGAGATGGGAGTAGATACCCTTATTGAATACTCGACTTAAAATATCTTCAATAACTCACTATTATAATTTTATTTTGAAAGTAATGGTAATTTGTTATATTATCAACTTGTATACTCAAGAGAAATTTCGTTTCAATAATCATTTCTATCTTAAATTGTTTCTTCATTTAGGAATAAAAAGGTACATATTATTTTACTTTATTTCTATAAAAAAATAATTTTATCAGTATACACTATCAGGACGATTGATTTAGTATTGTTTTATTTTATATAAGTAAGTTTATCCACCTTACCTATCTTTAAATTCTTAAACTTTAAATTATTTTCTAGCATTGAGTACCATACTTGAGGTTATTTTTTTATTCTATAGAGTTATTTCTATAAATTTCTCAATCAATTACCATCACCATAAATAATAATTCCCTATGGTTTTTTAGTGTACACAACCACATTAAGTTACCTATTCAATAATATATATTTCATGTATATTTTGAAAACATTTTGTTCCTTTGAGAAAACACTTCAACAAATATTCCTATCATTACATTCCCTGTAACTATAGAAAAACTATTATCAAAATCAAAACCCTAAATTTGATAATATTCCTTAGAAATTAAATGATATTTTTTCTATTCCATGTTTCCTTTCTTGTTCTTTTATTTTAGAAAAAAACTTCAACCATTTTGAATTATTGTCATTAACATGTGGGAATTTTGTGAATTGGTTCCCTAGAACAAATTGAATGTATAATTTTTATTAAAATATTGTTAACATTAGTTAATATCTTATCACATGATGATTTTTATTCTATATAAAATTAATGTTATAATGTCTTTATAGTATATCTATCATCCAAATATAATAAAAGTTTCCTAATATAATGAGAACCTTGAAGTTCTATGATAATATTCTTAAACATATATATGATAGTCTAAATGAAATCAATCTAATTGTACACATATTATGTTTGAATATTTGGTGCTAAGTGATCAAAAGTGGTTGAGTGTTTATTTCTAGAAGTTTTTACTTTGTAAAAACAAAGAAGGGAGGTTATGAGGATATATTAACCAATTAGAATTCTATATGTTCCATGTATCATTGTATATTCCTATATATGGATTATTTTAGTACTTCTTATACTTGAGATTATAATTAATATATAACATGAATAACATAATTTGATGTATAGAGTGTTTCTCCCTGACCTTTTTTCAACTCAACAATACTCTGAACCAGTTATACATTATGCCATAGGAACATATCCCTATATTCCAAAGGTTGATGACTAGTAGTGAAGATGTAAATAGGTGATAGCGGGGAGACTATACCCTCAGATAGAGATAATAATAACGGTCTATATAGATATAGTAGTGGAAGAAATAATGTTTATAAGATGACAGGACCAGTAACCTACCATAGTGGAAGTGGTAACAAGAAAATAGCATAAGAAAGCTATAGAAATAAATAAATAAGAGATCCAAGAATACCATTTGTAGATCATGCATACAAGCCTGTTCAAATAAAAAAATAAATAGAAAGGGTCACCCATTGCGGACCAATATTACATACATATATAATCATGTTAAAAAAATAGAGAACTCAAAATGTAAATCCAGCTGATGTAGGAACCCAATTTCCTTGCCATCCATCCTAAAGGTTCAACTCCTAATCCCAAACCCTTACCTGATTGAAAAAGAATAAAGTCTACCGGCATTCTGAAGGGGGCATGTAAGTGTGAGAATAATCACAGTAGGACCCCACCAACATGTTCCTAACTTACATCAATGATAAATAATATTTATACTAAATATAAAATAAAACAATTCATCATAGCATATAAATAAACATGCTTTCCTTGTGCTCAATAGCCATAAGGAAGCAGTTACCTCCTTCTTCCATCACTGGAAAAATGGTAGTGGAGAGGATCCTTAGAATAAGAACATGTAATCCCCTAAAAATAAATCCAGGTGAACCCTCAGGTTCCACCTCTAATATTTTCACCTGGAAACTCGTTCCAACCAACACCTTATGTCCAAAATGATAATTGATGTTGCTAAGGCATGCCCAACAAATAGCATGTCCCTTGGACCTTAGCTCATAGAATCCTCATCAGTTCAAAGACAGATTTCCAAGGCATAGCGATGTTCATCCTCCAAATAATAAACATCTTTGGCCCAATAGATAACATCCTAAGGATTGGTGTTATCTATCCTCCCACATAATATTGGACTGTCAATATCAGTATAAGGCAAGCCTCATCCCTGAATTGATGGTCTCAACACCATCAACCAATGGATCCTCACCATCAATGTGGATTTCTATTGAAATATCATTCAACCATATAGATGGTCAGCACTATCCTAAGATGCATATAACAAAGCCTTATACCCACACTAGTGGTCAACACCACCTCATAATATGAATCATATATGTGTTCACACAACTCCAACAGCACATGGTCAGCAGAAATCACCAACCAAATACCTAAGACACATCATCCCAGCAACTTGTGCCCTTATGACCATGTTTCTCAACCTAATGGCCAACACCGCCTCAAATCACACTCATCATGTTCATATCCTAGTGAACGTGTTACCTTATGCCAACAACAGTGTTACCATTCTGGTGAATAAGTTCCCTTCAAGTATCTAGGAAAATCACAACATGAAAAACTATGTTGGCTCATCCTAATGGTCGGAACCATCTCAATCCTTAGGTCACACCCATCATGTTTCCTATGAACTATTACATGAATCACATTTAATATAAACAATTTTAATTAAATAAATAATCATATTGACCTAATATTCTCATGGTCAAAAGCCTCCCACAAATCTTATACCATTTTTGTGAGGTGGATGTGTTCCCATAGGCATCTCTAATGATCAATTAATTAATTAAAATGGAAACCATTTGATTATGAGGGTCTCTCTCATACAAACAAAAAATATGATCAATAATTCACCCCCAAAACATGATATAAATAACTAGAAATATATGAACCACCTACCATATATTGGAAGATGTTCACTCATCTGTTATCAACCTCTAAATTGATTTGAGGTGGAAGAAATCGTCATTTTATACGGACACTCTGAAAATATAGTGAATTAACTTACATGGATTTATTGTTTCAAAAGGATAGAGAAAATGAGAAAAGAATAAATTTTATTAAATATCTTGGTGATTTTGTTTCTATTCAAATAACTTCGATCAATTCTGATATCAGATGAATATTTCAAGTGAAATCCAATAATGATGAGAATGGAGCTCCTGTGGATTCTTAAAGGATAAGCCTATGAAAGAGTAAGAAAATAGGGTCGGATCTATTAATTAAAATAGGTGAACATAGTAATTTTTCCCTTTTAAATAGATGACACTATTACCATATGGATTGGAAACCCATGCTCAAACCATGTGGGCTCCCACTAGACAACCACTAGGCTCACATGGCTCATATGTAAGGTTTTCCAATCCATGCACAAACCATTCCTGATTCCACATTAAAAAACTATAGTGGTCCTTACATAGTTGTTCTTCCCTACCCACATGGTTTGAAAAACTTTTCCCAATGGTATAGGTAATCTTCACAGTTACTCCTTGGAGCCGCACGGTTTTTCCAAATTGGGTGCCCCAGTCTGCACACCCCAGAAAGCTGGGTGTTCGGCCTCTGATGCACCCAAAACCCAACTAAATACCAAAGACACTGCCAATAATTTAAACTCATCTAAAATAAATTCCTTGAGTAAAATAAAAAACTATAAATTATTTTCTAAATATCATGAAAGAAGTTTTCCACTCACAAAACTCAAAAAAATAAAACAGGGTAAGGATGTCGACACACTCCAAAACCCCAAGAATTTATAGTCTCCCCACATTAACATAGATCATTCCTAAGCTATCAAGACATAACTAGAGAAGGTACCACACATACCCATCTCATTCGAAACACCCCAGTCTATCCATATTATAAAGTAACATGTCAACTCTCTCAAGGATCTTCCCACCTTAGGAATTACTAACCCCAGTCACTTCTCGACTGAAAAATAAAAATTATCTGATGGTACATTGACCATCCATGGACTCAAAATTACTCTAGTGATGAATCTTTACTCCTTCACCCCATCAGGTACTCAAACCATACCCTTTTCACATCTAAAACCCATTGAGTTCCACATCTCATCAAACTCTCTCCTCTTACCCATGTTTCTCATGGCACCAATGAGGTATATCATCTCAATAAATTTTCATAATAAATCATTTTTCATTAAACTCCACATAAAACCAACACAGTATTATTGCCTAGATGCATATGTACCTCAAAAAAACCTAAATCCCCTTAATGATTAGATGCCAAGTCACCTCATGTAATCCCACATCACATCGATTCCCATAGATAATCTCTGTGGCACGCATCTCATATATTTATCAGACATCTGAGCTAATTCCAAACTACTACAAAGAACTTGGTTAATCCATAATACATCTCATGCACCTCGTGAACCCATCCTAATCACTCCCATAGCGTACATATAGCTTTCATCCTCCCACCATCCTACTCTAAACCCAGTAGCCCAATAGCATGCACCTAGCCTGAAGCCCAACTTCCTAAAGTCTGGACTCTATAAAATGATACACTAGTTAATAGCATATACCTCCACTAATGGTTCCCACATTATATAAAATGACCTCTTATCAAAGCTAAATCTTAGCTTCCAACTCCTAGTATTGCTTTCAGTCTTACCTTATATGCCTAACTTTTCCTCGGTACTAGACTACTGGCTATCTGAGAGGTCTTACTACATAACTTATTAATATTCCCAACCTAGATACACACTCGGCACTCTTTCGATGCCTGGTCACACTGCACCCACACATGTCCCAGCTATAATAATAGGAATAACACCATTAAAGACACACTCTTGGATGGTCTTCTAGATTATCTAGCCTAAACACCCTCCTAAAATCTATATCATCCCCACTTACTTCTATTTGAATTATCATCGTTGTAATCACCTGAATCTGTCACACATTGTGAATACAACCAATCTATCAAATTGAACTCATCTATCAATGCATGATTCATATACTCTGAGTATAATTCCAACTTGAATAGGTTTACATGTACCCTGATGGAGTGCCATAAACTATCCTCAAAACACCTCACCCTCGAAGTGTCATGTCCCATAATATCGGGTGTGAAATGAGACAAATCTATGAATATATCCACATAATCCATTATGGAAATTTCACCCTAATATAGGATGAAGAACTCTCATGCTCTCTCTGCCTTCACCATCTCTAGGAATAAGTGCTCGAAGAAACTAGCCTCAATGTACTTCCAAGCTATCCCCTCATGTCTTCCTTTCAGAACCTACACATCCCACTAGAGATTTTTCATTCCATTGAGCATATATGTAGTTGGATTCACCCTCCATCCAGAGGGTGTCTCAAGATGATCAAATATGGTCTTCACTACCTCTATCTAGTTATCATCCACCAATGGTCCTCCCTCACCATGAATTGAGGTGGGTGCTTTGATGGGAACTCTGGGTTCAAATACTCTATAAAAGGATCTTCTTCATAAGATCCCCTACCAAAGTCATAGATGACATGTACCAGGCTCACTCTAAGCTTCTCATCCATCCAAGAACCAAAATCTATCAAATCTGGTATTTGTTCCACCTAAACCTGATCTTTTACTTATGCTTGTACTAATGGATCCTACTCTACCTAACCCTCTAAGATCTCATCCCGAACCACATAGGCATCAACCTGTGCATGATCATGAAGCACCAAATCACTATCCACCTAACGCTCTATTAGAATCAATTTAGTGGAAACCCGTTGAATAGAAATGACATGTTCAAATATCCATAATATATATATATAACACATATATGGAAAAAAATATTCAGCACAGCCTCACTACCCTTACTCTCCCCTATAGTAACCATATCTCACAACATTCAGCCTCTTAACCCCTTACCCACCCATATAAGAGCTAGGAATGACATGTAAATCTAGCATCATGGCCCCTCACCTACTCACATCAGATTTAGGTGTCACATATCAATCTAAGGTTACTGAGTAAAATGTCACCAAAGAAGGCTATGTAGGAAAACACTATTAGTTTCCTTTATTAAAATTTTAAAAATATCACCCCCTCTCTTCATCCTTTCCTTCTCCTATTAGATCTCATCCCACATATAAATATATCACATATCTCATAACATATAATTACACAATGATCTAATTCGAACCACATGCCTATGTTGGTTGAGTAGAATGCCACCAAAGAAGACTGAGCAGAAAAACACTATTTAGCTTCCTTTTTTACACTTTAAACAACCCAAACCTCTTAGTGCAGTCCATGTTCCAATTACACTCACAACCAATTTACCACAGGTGCACACACACACACACAAACACTGAAAAACACTCATATATATATATATATATATATATATTATCTTATGTGACTATCAATAAAACATAAACAGTCATCCCTTTCTACACGAGGCCAAGGGTACATATATCTATCCTTGTCATACTAGGCCAACATTAACAAATCATAACATATAACAATAAAACCCAAGTATGAAACTCAAGGTGGAAATCATATTAACTATAAAAGGATAAAATAAGAAAAACAATTTCCCACCCCTATCAACTTGGTCTATCCCTCAAGCAAGGGGCTACAGGAACCCAAACATAATCTCTAATCACATTCCAGAATAAATATTAGTCAACAGTCTACTATAACCCAAATAAAAAAATAGGAAAATTAAATCAATTGAAATCATTATTATCCATCAAAATGCTGCTACAAATTCCCAGTCATGAACTGCTCTAATACCACTTGTATCACCCCAACCTGATTTTCTACTCATTAGAGCTCTGAGCCTATTGGCCACTAGACCTTAAGCGCACCTCCCTATAATTCAAAGTATATCGACTAGCATTGAGAGTTTAAAGATATAATATTGGGGATACAATACCCTTATTAGGTGATAATAATAATTGTCTACATATATATAATAGCAGAATAAATAAAGACCATAAGATGAAGGGACCAGTAACCCTTTGTAGCGGAAGCAGCAACAATAAAAAATTCGAAGTAAATACTCCATAGTTTAAATGAATAAATAAAAGATCCAAACATAACATTTTTATATCATGCATACAAGTCAAGTAATACAAGATAATAAACAAAAAGGGCTATCCATGGTAGAAAACCAGTAGTAAAATATATAATCATTCTAAACCCAAAAATATGACCCCAAAAGTAACTCCAACTGATGTAGAAACCTAAGATTGTTGTCATCCATCCCATGAAAAATATATAACATAGTCTCTAAGCTCCATATCCTAAGCTCGAACCCTTACCAAATCACATGATCACAAAGTCTACACATGTATTGAAGGGACCATGTAGGGTGTGAGAATAATCTCAATAGGTCACCACCAATGTGTTCCTAACTTACATCTATGATAAAATAGGTGAATAGTAAATATAAAATAAATAAAACCATCGTAATATATAAATAAACATGATTACCTTGCACTCAAAATCCACAATTAAGTAATTACCTTCTTCACCCATCATGAGAAAAATGGTATTAGAGAGGATCCTTAGCATAATCCCATGTCATCCACTCATGAAAATTAATCCAGGTGAACCCTTAGGTTCCACCTCTAATAGTTTTACATGACACCTTAGTCCAACCAACACCTCATGTCCAAAACTATAACTAATGTCTTAAAATATTTCCCAACAATTAATTGGCCCCACGGACCTCATCTTATAGAATCCACATAGGCTCAAAGCATGAAATCCATGGCACATAAATTTATATCCTCAAAATAATAAAAACCTACAGATCAATAGACTACATATAGAGGATATGTGATATCAATCCTCCCAAATAATCCCATCCCAACAGCCTCAGTATACGGTGAGCCTCATTCCCTAACTGATGGTCACAACATTGTCAACAAATCGCTCCTCACCATTTGTGTTTCATTATACAAAAATCAACTCCAACTATATTGATGGTCAACACAATCCTAATCCACGTCTAATGGAGGAATATACCCATATGAGTGGTCAGCACCACCTCATCGTCAGAGTCCTATTTATGTGTACATGACTCCAACGGTGTGTCATCTGATCACAGTTAGTGGTAATCACCAACCAAGTACCTAAGACACATTAACCTGGAACCTTGTTCACCTGTGTCCATGTCACTAAAAATGATGGTCAGAACCACCTCAAATCACACAGGTTATTTCCATAGCCTAAGGACCTCATCTCATTAAACTGACAACTGTGTCACCCAACCTGGTGATCAAGATCAACTCAAGTTCCAAGTCCAAGACCAACCTAATCAACTATTTCATCTCATCCAAATGTTCAAAAACCTATAAATCCTTGGTTCGTGCTCATCACTTTCCCAAAAAACAATTACAATTATCACATTTTATATAAACAACATGATTTAAATAATTAATGACACCAACCCGATCTTCCCTTTTTCTGAAGCCTTCCACCACGATCATACCATTGTACTCAAGATCATTTTTTCCAATAGGCATCCCCAATGATCAACTAATTAAATAAAATGTAAACCATTATATTATAAGGGTCACTCAATGACAACTTGAGAGCATGCTCAAGAACGCACTCCAAAAACATAGGAAAAATCATGATAAATCTAGGCACCACCTATAACATTTTGGTAGACATTCACTCATTCATTATCAGCCTCTAACTTAAAGAGATTAAGAATAAATTATAATTTTATATTAACACCATGAAAATATGGTAAATCATCTTGCATAGATTTATCACTCCATAAGGTGAGAGAAAAGGATAAAAAGAGGAATAGGATTAAATCTCTTACAAATGTGTATCCAACACACCCCATAGTGATTGATTTGAATATCAGATGATGATTTGAGTCTAAATACTAGAAGGAGGATAAGGGATTCTCACATGGCTTCCTAGAGGAGAAGCTTGCACGAGAGGAAGAAAATGGAGTAAGCCCTATTGAGGAAATCATGGAGAAAATGGTCGTTTTTTATTTATAAAGAGGTTGTATGGTTAATGCATGGTTTGGAAAACCATTCTCAAACCATGTGGGTTCCCACTAGCTTAGCATCAGGCTCACACGGTTCATGCACATGGTTTATCGAATCATGTGTGTCTTCATAATCAAAAACATTAATGGTTCTCACATATCCATGCAACCCTACCAAAAAATCTTGGAAAATGTACCCAGTGCTACATGTTGGTCACACGGTTACTCCTAGTAGCCACACAATATTCCCAAAACTTTGTGCCCCAGTCTGCTCAATCTAGAATACAGGGGTGCTAGGCCTCTGACACACACAAAACCCAAATAAAACCCTATGAAACATATAGGAATTAAAGATAATATAACAATAATACCTTAGGTAAAGGAAACTCTTGAAATTATGTTCTGAATATCAAGAAATAATTTCTCACAATCACCAAAATCTGATAAATTAAACGGGTTGAAAATTTTGGCCCTCTCCAAAAAATTCATGATGTTACATGGAGAAAAATTATAATGGAATATGATCAGAGTAAAGTATAATAAGTTGGGGGCATGATAAGTGACATGAAATTAATTGATTATGTTAAGAAAGGATTTTTCCCTTCAATGTTAATAAATGATTATATCTTAGTCAATTTTATTAATATATAACTATTTAATTAAATATATGGACATGATAGTTCATTTCATGAATTAAAAGAAATATAACTAAATCATATAGGTTTAGGACATAAATTATGAAATATTCTTGAGCATATATCAGGACAATGGGTTATATTATAATGTAAGAATTTGTATGATGTTATTTTCATTGTTGTAGATTGTGAAAAAACATGAATGTATATTGTATTATAAAATATACACAAGTCATATAATAAATTATAAAAGTGATTAATATAATAGGAAATAATATTATTGTATCATAAAAAGGAATGAGATGCAATTTTTAACCAATATCATATCTCATGATTGAAATATAATATACTTAGCATTGAATGATGGTTAACAAAACACTTTTATCTTATTTCATATGACTTAATTAGTAATAAATAAATGATATTAATTTATTAAAATCTTTGTACAAGAATTGAAGGGTTCAATTAATTTTCTACTAATGGTTTGTAATGATTGACTTCTATGGGATAGAATCCAACACTTGGGAATTCTTAATTTATTACATATTGTCTATAAAAGGGATGTGATCCATCCTTTTAGGTAACACATGATACAAAAAAATCTAGTTAAGAATCTATTTGATTTCACATAACCATTTTTTTGACACAAAATATCTAGTGCCCCTTGGGTGATTCAAGATCCTCTTGTTGTGAATGAGAATCCATTTTCTAGTATATAAACTTCAATGGTAGGAGTCGCAAAGATACTATTATAGGTGATCTTCAGTAAGAATACATCAAATAATATATATATATATATATATATTACATAGTAGTATAGGTATACCTAGTTTTCTTATCTATTCTTATAGAATATTGTGCCCATAAATGATGAATCGGGATTTATATGGGTTTCTTCTACTACATTTGATCAGTATATGATCTAATTAAACCCAACAGTGGTATAAAATCACTATTTTTTAATATATCAACATGTTAATCTCCTAATTTTTCAAATAAATTGTTATCATAAGGCATTTTCAGTTGTATCATAAATGTAATGTATTATAATTCTTCAATTTTTCTTCATCATGGTGTATGATAGCCATATATCATAACGTACGATATATGTCAAACCTATAGATTTTAAATAGATTGTAGGATATAATATATGATGCCATAAAATATTATTAGTCCCTAGATTTTGGAAAAATATCCTCTCATAATATATTTATGATATTAGAAATTTTTTATAATATGATACGATATTTATGATTACTCAATTCATAATTGGATACAGAAATCATACCATAAGATTGGATTTATATTGTAAAATTTCATTTAAAACTTTATTTATTCTTATATATCAACCATTAATTATCTCTAATAATTTTTATTAGAAATCATAAAATACGATGTAGGTCAAATTGTTAAAAATTTCATAATTTGGTATATTTTTGAATGGATTTTAAAATGTATATCTATTGTTAGTGTGAGGCCACATAAAATGATATTTTTCATTCCTAAATGAAATATGAAATGTTTAATTTTGTATCTCATGTTTTGGAAAAATAAATAAAGTTTTTGTTTATTTTTTTTCCTTTAGATATTCATGTTTATAAAATGTGTATAAATTATGAATATTATATATTCTTTATTTATGTGAAAATTTCTTTTAGTGTGTTACAATACCATGCATTACATGCTTGGTACAAAAAAAAAATATTTAATTTATATCTACCTTGATCTCAATTTTTAATTGAAGTTATAAGAATAAATTTATTAGTTAAATATAGTTTATACACATAATGTTATTGAGTAATACTTAATTGGATTTTCACTTGATTAAAGTATCCCAGGGTAGGGGGACTTTGGGCCAGACTTCTCACAGGAATTTAGGTTAGTACCTTATTCTATGAAGGTGTGGGTTTTCTCTCTATGGATCCTACCGTAGTCATGTGTAAATTTTCAATATCATATATTTCCAAACTATTACATGAAAATTTAATGTACCTTATATATGAGGTTCATTTGGATATATTTGAATATGTTTTCCTTCAATTTTTTGGTGACTAACACAAACTTATCGATTGCGTAAACAATTTCACATTAATGTGATGTGAACACATTAATTATATAGATGAAATAAGGAATATAACACTAAATCGTTAAAATCATGCATATACATTATAATAAAACATGTGAAGATAAATATTTCATTTGATTTAATGGTTATGAATTTTATATGTGAAGTGCTAAAGTATGGACATATTTCTTAGAAGGTGATGGGATGATTCAGTGATACATTTTCTAATTTATTCATTTTTAAATCAACCTTTATGACTATTTAAGGTCTGTCCCTCTCTTTGTATATATCTTAACCTTTAATTAATATTATAGAAAATAAAAAAGGCATAATATACAGTCATTTTTAATATGGTTCATTCCCAACGTGAGTACCTAATCCTACTAAGTTCATGTCACGTTTTGAGACCATGATTATCACTATAATTTTCAAGTGATTACAAGATAGTGGAAGTTTTCTTCCTTGGATTTTAAAAAATTTTATAGGATAGTATAAAATAAGGTCGTTATACACCCTTGATGATTATATAGCAACATAAATGGTGAGGGTGTTTTTTATACTAGAACCACCAGTCATCAAAACTATATCTCAACTCTTTATTTAAAACATGATATTCATTTCTTCATAGGATGACACTATAAAAAATATAAGATCTTTTTACATTGAAAGATCTTTGACTACCAAATAAAAATTAACCCAATTTCATGTACATCAATTTTTTATTCTTAGTTTTTTCAAAATGATCAAATTTTTTGAGACAAAATGGACACACGTTCTGGTGTTCTTTCTCCTCACTAGTAATCTTTCTAATGATTAGAAAATTCATTTCTTTATTTAATATAGATGAAAAAAAATGGTTTTATTTCATATAAATCTTCTTCTTCATTTCAATATCTTCAATGAAGCTTTTATTAAATGGAATAGAGTTCTTACCATAGTGTTCTTGATTATATGTATAATAAATTTTCTGTATTTTATTACATTAATATTTACAATAGTTTCTTAATATTATTTCTAAAAAATAATGGAGGTTATTAATGCTTTCTGGATACATGATATTTCATAAATAATAGCTTCTTAGATCAGAAAAAAATAATTTCAAATATTTAAATTTGAAATATCCATAAATCTTACATGATCCACTTTTTTAATCTCATTTAATATTTCCATTCAGAAATCATGTAATAATAATGATATCTTTTTCCTTAAAAATATCCATGAAATTAAGGGGTATTTTTTAATTCTCTCTGGTTTGTATATAAGTTTTCATGAATAAAGATTCATAGTGCTGAAACTTAGATTTTGGCACATCTTAATTGTCTATAGAATCATTTAAGTATTAATTCTATATATTCATATTGAACCACAAGGCCTAAGGTGCCTTCCCAATCACCCCGAGCTCGAGATAAGCACCAAGGTTTCGGACTGAAAGACTTACTATGGATACAAGATGTGGGGATTTTATTATAAAAAAATTAAACTAACATAAGAAAAAACAAAGCATTAAGTACAAATGATCATATACAGATATCATCTAATAATCAGAGTAACAAAATTGGTATCAAAAAAATGTCTAATTAAATCAATGTTTCTTTATCAGTTTCACAATCACACTAATAAAATAATTTTTTTAGAAAGGTAATTATAAAAACTAACTTTCTAAAACATGCACAATGGAAATATTGACTTGTAACATAAATAAAATTATGAAGTTTTTATAATTAAGAATTACTTAAAATATTAAAAAAATAATTCACTCTTTAACCATAATATTTATAGTTACCAGAAACCCTGACTAAAAGTATCCATAGTTTTATACATATTGTATGTTTTTTCTTTCCATACCAGTAAATTACATGATAAAATGATCTGTAAGTATCTATATTTCTATCCCCATAAGACCTTGATACGATGGTCAATTTTTATCATTCTAGCCTTGTAAGCCTATGATCATTACCATGATTTGGCACGTAATTATAAATTACAGTCATTCTAAATGAATTACAGCCATGACTAGGATTCCACATAACCTAAAATCTTAATAGTATTACAAAGAATATGAATGATTTTTTTACATAGAAAAATATTTAGATGACTTGATTTTTGAATTTATCAACTAAAAACTCTTAAAATTACTATCTATTTGTAGGTAAAACTCTAATAGTCATATTTCAGTGTCAGTTGAAACAGCCTCAAACAACTTACACTTGACAGCTCATCAGGAGCTGACTTAATTTAATATCTAAATTATTTTTTAAGAACCATTACAATGATATTGTGTATTCCATGTGATAACTATAATTCTAACCAAAGGAATTATAAACTTTGGATAGTCTGGTGGGATTACTTATTAATATTCAATCTAATAAACTAAATATGGTCCAGTCAGATGAATTGATGTTAGTTTTTGTCCGATGGTCATATATTTTTTCAATAAGACATAATTCTAACCACTCATCAAACTGTTAGTTAGTCTGATGTATAATACACTCTTTTAGTTTGATGGATCAGAATTAATAAAAATAATTTTATATTTGTTTTCTTGTAACTTTTTAGAAATTTGGTATAAATTAATGTTCTCTATAAAAATATATTAAAATACATAGGATATAAAATGTTAGTAAATAATGTTTTAAGAATGTGATTTTGATTTCCAAAACTAAAGGAATGAAAAGGTAATAAGTAAAACCTATGAATTAATAATCTCAACCTTTTTGTAAAGAACAAATCAAAACACTTAAAATGAAAAAAATAACATTGAAATACATATAGCCCTTTGTTTTCTTAAGAACATTGACTATGTTTTTCATAAATCCCCTTGAGATTATAACTCCTTTATGATATGATAGAAAGTATTACGATATATTCTACCCCTTAATATAATATACCCCCTTTAAACATATCTTTGAAAACATCTCTAAAACATTCTCCCCATAGAATTATCCCTTTATAAATATTTCAATCATGCTTAAAAAAATATTCTTTATAGTTTCTCCCCCTTTGTGATTTCCAAAAAAAATAGGTAAGGAACTATGAATACCTGATATGTTATAAAAGTAATAACTTATGAAAATTTTATATATAAATAAACTATTCATCCTAAAAATATAAGAAAAAGCTTACATATAATGAAAATTGGAAGGCATCCAGACAAAAAGTATTTGGATGGAAAATTCATTCAAATATAAAATTCATTAAAATGTATAAAAATATGCATCAAGGGATCAAAATTAAAAAGTTTAATTTTTATTCATCAATTTCTTCACAATAGAATTCATGTTTTTGAACTCTAGAAAATCTTTATGAGCCTCTGAAACTATTTATTAGAGATATATAATATGGTCTTCTATCACTATCTACTTCTTAAATTTTCATTTAAGTCTTTCAAATTCATCATTAATATTAGTATTATATAATTTGATAAGAAACAATTCATATACACACATCCTGAGACAAATATTCTCCAACTCCAAATTATGAACCTTTTTGTTACGAAATTTCACTTCCTTGGTATGATCATAAGTTGTATCCACGAATTCATTCTCAAATTTCACAGGATCTGAAAAATCATTAGAAAATTTTTCAAAATAATCAACCATTTCTAGAGATAGTATCTTTAATTCTATTTTCTGATCATCAGGATCCCTGATATCAAGGTCTACATGATTCTACCACTCAACCATTTGATTGTAGTATCTCTTCTGAGTCAAGGCCTTTTCGTGGATGGTTTTAAAATCTATCTCAATCTAAACAATTGATTCTGTTAAAACTTTGAGAGACTGTTATTTCTATTTAATGTTATTCTTAATCAATTTATATCTATTTTTGGATAAAAATAGTTACTATGGTTATAATAGGGGATGAAATGTGGTTTATAAAATTAAAATAACACAAAACATAACACCTATTTAAGTAAAAAATTATCAAACACATAGATCATCTGATGATTAGAGTATAAAAATCGAAATCAGAAACTATTTTACTAAATAAAAGTATAGTGATCAATTTCAAAGTCAAACCAATATAATAGTTTTTTTTGAAAGGTAAGTATAATAAAGAACTTTATAAAACATAAACAGTTGAAATATTACATGTATCAACAATTAAAATACAATTATAATAAAATTAATAATTACTAACAAGATTCAGAAAATATTTCAATCTTTAACCATAACAGTTAAGTTAGCCAAACACTCTGACGAAAATTATCCCTGGTTTTATACCTATGGTATAGTATTTCTTTATTTACCATTAAATACCTTGATATAATGATTAATATTTGTCTTAAAATCCCTAAAATCCCATGATCTGATAGATCAGATTAATCATATTCCTATCCCTAGAATCTCTCGAGTGGTACCATGATGGGATGCATGATTACAAAATAAAATTGTTTTAAAGTAATTATAAACCTAAAAAGGATTCCTTATAAATTAAAATATCTAAAGTAATAGAAATACTAGGAGTGGGGTGTTCAGTCATATCAATCATTAGACGACTTGAGTAGAGAATGTATCTGCTACCAACTCTTCAAATGACCAACTATTTATAGAAAAACTTCTAATGGTCATATTTCAGAGTTAGTTGTAATAGCCTCAAATAGCTTCACTTGATAGTTCATCATGATCTGGATTAACTAGACATCTGAAGTAATTTTTTAGCACCATTACAATGATATATTGTATTCATTATGAAATTTATAATTCTAATCAAACCAACCATAAACTATGGATAGTTCGATAGAATTATTTATTGATATTCAATCTGATAAACTTAATAAGTGTCAGTCTAATGAATCGGTATCATTTTTTTCAGATGTTTATGGATTTTTTCAATAATAAATAATCCTAACCACTAATCAAACTACTAGTCAGTCCAATTTTTTGAGAAATCCTTCAATCTGATGGATTAGAATGAATAAGAATAATTT
Organism: Viscum album; assembly: GCA_963277665.1. Classification (NCBI taxonomy): domain Eukaryota; kingdom Viridiplantae; phylum Streptophyta; class Magnoliopsida; order Santalales; family Viscaceae; genus Viscum; species Viscum album. The sequence continues at coordinate 87,571,851 of OY728166.1, read as the reverse complement.
TATATTTTCTTTCATTAGAACTATTTCTATGTTCGGTATAAAGTAATGTTTTATAAAAACAATACTGAAACACTTGGTATATATAATGTTAGTAAGAATAGTTTTAATAATGTTTTTGTGATTTCCAAATATAAAGGAATGGAAAGTAAGAAGTAAAACGTTTGACTCAATATATCGTATCACAAGTGAACATATGGGAATTATTTCACCGTAAAAAGAATCAAAGATCAAAAATGGTTCCATCCTGGAACCTAACATGAAGTATCATTACATTGGATGACCATTCTAAAATAAATAATTACAAATAAGTGTAAGTTATAATAAGGCTTGGAAAATTCATAATAATAACCAAAATCTTTTTCAAAAACATTTTTTTATTTTGTTAAATGAAAACATTTTTAATAATATTTTTAAAAAAAATAAAATAATGAAGAAAATCTAAAATAAAATCACAAGTTCGTAGAGGTTAGTACACTACATACCCAAAACTTATCCCAAGAACATGAGTGGAAAACCCTAACATCTATATGTGACTCTCAATTCACCACCATTGCCCAAAGATCACTTTCTTCCTAATAGAGAGTGGTAACATGATAATATAAAATCCATAACCTAAGAACGTATAGAAAACATGAATACTACATACCAACCATGGTGATTGTACAGGGTGTAAGGAAAAGTCTAGTAGGATACCACCATGATTACATTATATTCCTTTAAAAATAATGCAACTTGGTTGAATGTAATATCAAAGTAGGTTTTTTTCATTTTTACAAAAAAAATAAATAGCCATACAACACCATATATCATTTTTTTAGAACACAAATTTTATAAATTATGGGTAAAATAGGACATAACTATGTATCCAAATTTAAAAAACTAACCACCACCCATTTAAAATAACTTTAATTAAGAAAATAAGCTAAACTGGGTCTTTTAATTTACAATATCCTTTTTGAAAAAAACCCACACGTGGTTTAAAACATGTTCTAGATAATAATTTTACAACACATATAATTAAAACAACCATTTATTGTCCCTTTTGATATTTTAACACACTCACACACTCAACATGAGTATAATCAAGATAAAACATAACAAAATGGGAGGTCATAAGGATTAATAATAAAATGACATTAAAAAATCAAGTAAATAATTACAAAAATAATGATCAATAATAAATAACTAATAAATCAAAATAGTCTCAAGTAAGAGATAAGAAACCCTCATGCCAGTGTATAATAAAAAGGAATCAAATAAGATATATAGAATGAGGTAATGAAAAAGGGACTAATTACACAAGTACAAGATAAGAAATAGTGGAACCCATTTCTAGAAGGTTAACTATCACAAAATCCATCACCTAAATCACTATAACTAGTATCATTAGTGAAAACCCCTTATCCAGTTCATTACATTAAACATGGTGTTTCTAGCCAATATTTAAATCTCGAATTTCATAGATAACATCTATTGACTCTCCACTTAATTGAGGTATATTTATATAAAACCAATGTTAATCACAAGACAAACATAAAATCCCAAAGGAAATATAACACCATAATCAAATACTTTCCACCACTAAAACACCCCTTCAGTAACAAACCCCTACCAAAACCACATAACCATGAATGAAAATTCATATAACTATAATAGATGCACATAAACATAAAATCAGGATAATAATGGGATTCAATTATGATGTTACATGAATTTATTAAATTGCATCAAAAAAGGTGCCAAATTGGACTTCTCTTTATATATAGAAACAATTTTCTTTGTAAATACTTTTTTAAAACTATTTAGAATCCAAAAACAATTCCATGTTAAATCACATATAACACCAAAGAAAGTTAAAATTAATAAATTTGAAATACCCTTTCAAATTCTCCTTTGAAAAATGTTAAATTTCAAAGGGAATATAAAACGTATAAAAGAATCAACATTCCAAATCAAAAAAAGTCTTTATTCAAAACAAATAGCTCAAGTGGACACTCAAGCTACATTTCAAAACATTTAAAGACTTTAAAATGTGAACATACCCTTTTCAAAATAAATGGAATTATTTAAAATAAGGGGATCCCATTTTGTAAATGCAAGGAAAACACCTTCATAAATGAGGAAAATTGTTTCTATAATAAGGGAACACCCCTTAAAATAAAGAAACTCATTTAAGAAAAGAACACTTCACTTTATAAATCTAATTTGGCTCAAATATCCATGAAACATATTTTTTCTTATATAAAACTATTAATATTGAGATGACTGCATTGGGATATACTCAATAGTGATAGGTAGCTCAATAAGAGTTTTTAAATTTTTAATTAATTATAAATTTTTCCCCATTAACTTTTAGACATATTATGATATCAATTCTACTATTATATTTTACATATCATATTTATGTATATGAAATCAATTAAAGTATGGAATACTGTATTTTTATAATTTACACTTCTCAATAAGAGTATCTAATTCTTGCAGTATAAGGTGATGCCTAGTACATGTATTACCTATTATAATGAAATAAACATTATATTTATTTGTATAGAAAAAAAAATTCATTTTCCAAAAGTATATTTCCTTACACTTTATGGAGGTTATAGAAACAATTAGAAATCCCCAAAACTGGTAATAACCTTTTCTAATTTTTTTATTCTCATTATTTTTTTACAGTACCTATGTAGATAGTCTCTAACTACTTTAGTTACTTTGAAACTCAAAGAAATTCATGAAAAATATTGGACTTCTTATTTATTTCAATGTGATGTATTTTCCTTCACTTTATTATTATTTGAATGTTACATACATAGACTCCATGAATAAAATATTTTACTTCTTCATAGAAGAAAATGGAAAGATAATCTTTCTTAACTTATTATTTTGTCTACAAATTGTACATCCAATCTTGTATATTATATTAAACATCATCCAGTGATAGTTTTTCTGGACCTTATTATTCACCTTGTTTATCTAATACAAAATTGTAGGAAAAACTTTTTTAAATATCCCTTAGTCTATTAAATTGTTCATCTGAAGGATCAGATCTATCTGGTACATTATTTTCTCTATCCAGTAGCCTCTTTACATTGTTTAGATGATCGGTTCATCTTCTTCTTTGTATGGTTCATTGTTACACCATCTAGTTATTTTGTTTCATCTCCTTCCCCATTGTACATCCAATACTTCTTTGACAAACACTTACTCCCAAATGAGAATAGCTCTCAAGCTTTATGGTCATTACTTTCATACAGTGCTTCAATTCTTTAGTATAATACATAGTCAACTATCTTTTCAGTTCGTCAATAAAATTATATAGGTATTTTCCCAGTTATAAATAATTACACACAATCTTTGGATTCACTAAACAATTTTATATATTAAATGTTCCTCTGAGTTTATAGGGTTAGTCGTAAACTTGAAATTCAAACGTCCCAATTAAACATTACGAATCCCACAAAAAAATTTATATTTTTGACCATCTTCATAATTTATTAGAGAAAGGATTCAACCAATCATCATAGAAAACTTGGATGGATATCAGAATCAACATTATTCTTTATCATCCCTCAAATCTTAAATATAATCACAATATTCCTTTGTGATTATTGAAACTTTGATTGGTCAGCTCAGCATCACCACAATTAAGGAATTTAAAAAAAATTATAAAGACTTTTAATCATTTCATCTGGTACACATTCATAACATATCTTCCATATTGAAAACTTTATTTGGTGTCCCATATCAACTTTGTAGGAACATCTTGGAATTGTTTCACAAGACTCTTCCTTTTACTGATGAAATGATTCCCAAATCATGTTTTTTGACTTAGTTGGGAAACTTTTAACTAATAGAATTCATATGAGACAATATATATGATAACCTAGAAAGTTCAAATTAAGTGGACACAAAAATTTTCGTACACATTCAAAACATCAATTGGATTCCACTACTTAGAAAATTCAGTTTGATGAATATCACACATAGACCACCTTCTGAAGACTTCACACAGAGACTTCGGTCTGATGCCATAGCTCGAAATAATTTCTCAAATTCCTTCATAAACCCTTATATATATTATGACTATGAAACTTTTATATAATCATTAATAAATCACTTCATTCAATGATTGTAACGTGGTTCATCTGTCAAATTACTTTAATTGGAAAAAATCTATGCAATCATCTAGAGGATTCTATCTAATATATTCTTCTTGATTGGTCACCAATCTTGTATGAAAACTTTATACATCATTTCATAATTTATACCATCTTTAACACCAGTTTCATAAATTCATTGAGACTTATTTACTTTTCATTTAATTATTTTTACAATTCCAAATTATAGACTTTGTATAGCTCTTTGTTCAACTTCAATCAGCACTTCACAATGTACAGGAACCAAAGTTTTGATGAATACCTCCATAACTCCAAAATCAAGAACATTTCGTAACTGCACCTCAATAAAGAACACATTACTTAACAACATATGATATGGTTTTTCTGATCATTAACTTTCTGATATAGATAATAATGTAATCTGCCAAACATTTATTTCAATATTATATTTGATAGGATTAGTGAGATCACATAAATCCACTGTCATTAAAAACATTCCATTGGTTGTCTTCTAAACCTTTAGCTCTCTAATTTTACTTTACATATTGGTCCATCTAATGGTACATTCCTATATAATGAAGAATTTATAAAATCTTATCCACTAGATTTTGCATCTGATGACACAATTTTGAAACTACCTTCTGATATCCTCATATAGATCGACATTAATAGATCACCTTGGTATATTTCCCTCCACCTTTAATCCCTATGGTCTTAGATTCATCTTTTTATTCATAAAAATATTCTCCATATATTCATATTTTCAAACTTATTAAGAAAATTCTGTAAGATAAATTTCATAATGTTGATAACAAATATTCTTCTCCAACTATAATAGCACATACTATAGAAATTAAGATCTTCTCATCAATCATTATATTTAAACTCAAAGTCTTAAATGATCATTTTCCTTTTATGTAATGAATAATATCTATCTCCAATAATAGAAATAACACAATTTAAATGGTTCTTAAGATAATAATACTTGATCACTTCTTTTATTATTATCCCATTCATCAAATCTACATCAACATTGTTACGAAACTGGGATACTACAACTGAACTTTCCCACAACTTATTATTTATAACTTATATAATATATTAAGATCAATAAAATATTTCTATTTCATTAAAAACCATTAAAAACTAGTGAGAACCATTAACAACAAATATAACTCATAAACATAGTGTTATCTTCGATCACCCCTTTTTATTTATTGGAAATTCCCTTAAAGTGCATTCCAAATGAATATGTCAATATATGAATCATTCTCTCTGTTAGTTTTCAAAAACAAATCCCCTTTACTTTTCTAAACTTCCTTCTACATCACTTTATCTCTCACTATTTACAATAAATAAAAATTCCATGGTAAAATGGAATTAGTCCATTATTATAAAATGTTTTATCCATAATTTCACTCTACATAAACATAATCTATAAACAATGTGTAAAACATGAGGATTTGATTTAGATAACAAAGTTATCCCTTATCAACTTATCTTAATACCAAAATGGAATGATAACTATTAAAATTTTCTTCAATGGTTTTCCAATTTTATTTGAGAATGAAGATACTAATTGTGATATAAAACATTCTTAATATAGATCAACCTAAAATTCTAACAATCACCTTAAGAAATGGATTAAAAATAATAAAATGCAATAAATAGGATAAGTCTTCTTGGAGAACTATCATACTTCCAATTTTATTATGTAATTACTTTATTCAATTTCTCCCAATTTGTATTAACATTGTTTTATTGAGTAACCAAGTTTTAGAGATTAATAAAAGCATACCTTTTCCAATAAAATTTCATTAGGAACATTCCATAATAAATATATTTTTATGAGATAATTATTTTGGAAACAACTTTGCCATACAACACTTGTATCCCACTAAAGGTGTATTTTATTATGATCTTCATAATTATTAATCTATTCAATAGATATTTTTTAGAAACATATTATTGATAATTCAAAAAAAAGATATTCCTTATGTGGTTGTCATGTAATAGAAAATTTCAACATCTTCACCATGGATTATCTTTTTCAATATATTCATTTGGAATTCAAAAATAATATCAAATAATGATGGAATATTCTTCACTTTACTATCATGCATTGACTATAGACATTTATATCATATCAATTTCTCCCCTTAATAACATTCTTCACCTTCAATTGCCTATTTAAAAAGAGAAAATAAAAAACAAATATGTTCAGGGAATAAGTTGGATCCTTTTCTTATTAATGTGAACAAAAATATTGAGATAGTTTTATAAAACCATTTACACCATATCCTCTACTCTTAATTCTTACACATATAAACTTTAATTATAATTAAATCTTTATTGATATTATAACTTCTTCAATCTATTTATATAAGAACTTTATCTTATCATGATCCTTTAATCCACTTGTATCCCCTGGTGAAATGTTCATCTTCTTTAATAACTCTTTTCATGTTGTAATAATTGTAGAATATTATTTATGAGTGTGTCCATACATGTTTCTCCACACACATAGAACTTATTTACCTTCATGTGGAATCCTTTTTTTCCTTTTTCACTTGCCTTTTCTTATGTTTATTCTATTTTCCTAAACCTTTTCAAATATTCTGGGGAGATAACTGACATGTTATTAGGAACATTGAAAGAAATTATGTATGATCCACATGGTTTCTCCAAATTTCCATCATTTTTGTTAGTTAATTTTGATGATGAACTTTTATTCAACTTCTTATATTTAGAATCCATGAACATATTACTTTTCATACTTGAAATATTCTAGGGATAATTTATTTTTACAACATTCTTCTACAAGGTTCCACCTTCTTTTTTAACCAATTTCTATGATATTATTTTATTATCAACTTTATATACATGTCTTGATAAATATCTACCAACATTGTGAATACACTATTATATAAATCAAAGATATTTTCATCATTTCCAAATATAACTTAAGTGTACATATTTTTCTTAACCTGTGGATATTTCTTTTCCAACTCTAGATTTATCCTCGTAGAAAAGGACTTCTTTTGTGATTTTTTATTTAAAGTATTATACCAACAATCTAATTCACAGTGCTCAAATATATTGTCTCACCAAAATTTACCCACAAAACATTGTCTTTTTATATCAATTGAATTATCTTTTTGGGTCTTCTACATAACGTTTTGGGATATTTATGGGGAAATAGATTCCACACACTTTTTTATATTTTATAACCAAGTCATTATGGAAGGAATATTATCACCGTTCTTCATCCATAATTTTTCATATTTTTTTTACCAACCTGATAAATTCATGAAAATATATTTAGAAACATTATTAGAAGAATGTATCGATGGTACCACTTTCATCATAGCTACTTGAGATAGATCACTGAATTAATTCATGGTATTGTTATCAAATGTTTAGGGTATATTAACCTTAGAGTCCTCCAGTGATCATTGTGTAGAATCAGAAAAATTATCCATATTTTTTGAAGTATAAATATGTGTATTCTAATGATTTTCCAACTTAAATTATAACTCTATATCTCTCATTTTATGGTTTCTTTTTTATCTATGATCATAATAACCATATCTTCATAAAACTTATTCATTATTTCAATTTCCTCTTCATACAACTTAACTTTGTTATGTAATTAAGAGTCAATTTCCTTGATTTATGTTATCTTACTTACAATTGTATATCCTTGACATTAATTACATTTTTTAAATTCTCTTCAAGATAATGGATCGTTTCTTCCATAGTATTCTTGAATCCATATTTATTTTTTAGTTCCTTAAGTCATTTTTTTTCAAACATTGAGGTACCTATTTTAATCTCCGACTTTTCTGGTTCAAAGTCTCCAACTTTTTTGGAGAGCTTTATACATTCAAGAGGATTTTCATACAAAGACTTCCCTATGTTATCTTTTTATTCTTCTATCTTGGTGATTCATTTATGCATTATTTAAAAGACTATAAAAAAGAGAGGCCATTTTTTTAGGAATTTAGTGTTGAGTATATCATAATCTACTAGCTAATATATCTTGAGAAGTTTTATATTTTTTATCATTACTACTTATGTTAGGTTCTTATTATTGAGGAAAATTTTTATAATAATTTACACATACTTCCTGGATACCCAAACAGGATCCAGTAAAGGTAGGAATGTTGTCCTACTCCTTGGTGGAATGTTGAGCTACCTACTCTTCACATTACAATAAAAATTATCATTATTTATAACATGGCATTGAGAGACTGATTCTTCCTCCTCTTTAGGTAAGAGGGTTATCTTATAAATATTTACATTATCTTTCTTACTTTTGTTCATTATATCATAGATATAAACATAATATTTCTCAAAGATAATGTAATATTTACCAAAGATGAACTTTATTGTTATTAAAGTAAATAAAATGAAGTCTTAAAAATAGAATAACCCTTTCATAGAGAATCCAATAGAAGTGAACCAACAGTTTGATAAGAATTAAGAGGATGAATTTTGGAAATACTCAAAACTAATTTGAGGTAAATCATTTTTGGGAACTTTTGAACCAATTATAAATTTTTATCCCTTTACCACTTAGACCTATTTGGATCTTGATTCTAATATTATCCTTTCTTTATCATGTGAAAGTATATGAAACAAGTATAAATGGAGCATGATATTTTTTTATGGTTCAATACTCAATAAGTGTAGTTATTCCTTATTTAATATGGTGATGACTAGTACAGAAACTATAAAATATAATGATATATTTGTTACAATGGGTTTGATAGAAAATAATCCTCAAATTAAGTGTGCTTCCCTAAAATTTAGAATGGGGTGGAAACAATCCAGAATCCATAGACAGGAAATAACCTTGTCTAAGTTGTAACTTATCATTGATACTTTATAATTAATCTATTGATAGTCTCCAGATTCTTTAATTAATTTGATAATCTAAGTAATTAATTCACCAAATACGACTAATTATTGATTACATATTGTTTCGTTTTTCTTTACTTCCATATTAGTTGAATTTTTCTGGCATAGCAGTATGAATAAAACTCTTTCCCTTCTTCACAATAGTAAACTGAATGCTTCTCTTCCTTCACATCTTATTTAATTCTAAACATTCCTATTTGATCTTATTCATTTGATGTAAGTTAAACAGGGGATAGTTCATCTGACCATTCTTCTACACCATGTTCATATTATTCCAAATGATAGGAAAAAATATTTCCAAGATACCTTCATCTGGTATATTGTTTTTTTATTCCCCAACTTGGTTTGGTAAATTTTTTGCTTCATTAGGTGGCCTATACACATTATTCAGCTGATCCTTTCATATTCTTCTTCATTCGGTGCATTATTTTTCTATCTAGTTATTTTTTCTAGGTTCGGTACCCCATGCTTTGTTAGGAACTTATTCAACTAATTCTTTTTCAAAGATGAGAATAAATTTTAGGATTTTTGGTTTTTTCTACCTTACAATGCTTTCATTCTTAAGAATAATGCACATCTGTGTAATTATCTTCTCAATTCATCTGATCATCACTTAAATTTTGTTGGGATTCACCCAACTATTAATAATTCCAAAAAAAAATCTTGATGAACTCACCCTATTTATATAGGTAAGGTTATCCTATGTTTATAGGGTGAGGTAAAAACTTTAAATTAAAACTTCCCACTTAACCTTTGAGAATCCTACTTAAATATTTTATAATTTTCTAACATTAAATATTACTAAAATATATGAGTTTAAAAATCATCATAAGAAACTTCCTTAGAACTCAATGACAACATTATTCTTCATATTTCCTAAAATATCAGATAGAATTACAATGTAACTTTATGATTATTTAAACATTGATCAAACATCTTATTATCATCATAATTAATGATTTTAGATTAATGTCATAAAGACCATAGAACATTTCATCTGTTACACCGTTCTAACATCTCTTCCATTTAGGAAACATCATCTGGTGTTCCTTCTCAAATTTAGAGGAACATGTCATATATATTTCACAAAAATCATCCTCTCACAGATAAAATGCCTCATAAATCATCATTAGATTCCTTATCTTAAAAACCTAATAAATATAAACATTATAACAGACTATATGTACAATGACATTAAAATAATTCATTCAGTGGTCACACAACCTTTCCTCTTTATTCAGTAATATATTTCTGAATCCACTAGTCGAAAACTTCAATCTGATGAATGTCACTCATAAAACTTTGACCGATGAATTCATATATATAAATTTTACTTATGTAATATCTAAGAATCATATGTATAATTTCTTCTTAAACCCTTCTATTTCTAATGAATTAGAACCTTTTATATGATTAATCAAAAATCACCTCATTCAATGATCATTCCATGTTTCTTTTGTATGATGACTTTTATAGGAAAACATTCATCATATCATCAAGAATATTTTGTCCAATATAGTCTATCTGATGGCTCGCCATGGTCTTATAGTAGACTTTGTATAACCTTTCATTAGCTACAACCACATCAATAATTGATTCATTTATTCATTAATTAAAACATATTTGTTTCACATATAGATCATTATACATGTATTTCTGATGGTTTTCATGCATCTCTTCATTTAACATCAATCAGAAATTCACAATGTTCGAGAACCAGAGTTCTTTTGAGTTCCACCAAAACCCTAAAAATATTAACATTAAATAGGTGCTCCTTAATCACCCCTTTGAAATTAGCTAATTAAACCCCATTTTAAAGACTTTTCACTTCATCTAGACATCATCTTGAATCACAGGCCTAAGGAATGGTGATTTTTTATCAATTAAGAACACATCACGTAGAATTTTATGATATGGTTTGTCCAATCATTATATATATGATGTAAATAAAAATGTAATCCGTCAAACTTTTATTTCCACATATCATATGATTTACTCAGCCCCTTCACATTACTTTTTTATCATTTTGAATGTCCCTTTAGTGGTATCCCAAACATTATTAATCTAATTGGAATTTACATATTGGTCCATAAAATTTTAAATTCATCTATAATTAATACTTCTTAAAGTTTTGTGCATTAGACAGTCTCTCTGATGGTATAATTCAAAAACCACTATTCAATTACCTTGGTCTGATCGACTTCATCCAATCTCCTTGGCATGATATCCTCCACCATCAGTTCTCCTATTCTTGTCTTCCTCCTTTCATTCATCACAAACTTTTACACATATTCCACTTCACAAACTTCTTAAGTAAAATCCTTAAAAACATTCATAATGTTGGTAAAAATTGTGATTATCCATCAAGAAAATCACATATTTTATACATTTACATCATCACATAATCATAATAAGTAAACTTTAAGTCTTCAAAGAACTTTTTTATTTCAGGTAATGAATAATATTTATATCAACTAATGTAAAGAACCCTATATACAGGGATTTTAATATAATAATTCTTAAGTACTTATTTTCTTATTTATCCATTCATCCAAGATACATCCACTTTGTTACCAACCATTGATACTATAACTATACATTACAATAGCTTATCCTTAAAAATTATTCAACATTATCACATCAATTAAATATTTTTATTTTATTAAAAATCATTTAAAATCAATTAAAACCATTGAAAAAAATACAACTCAAACACAAAGAAATCTCTTAAAAGACTCTACCACTCCATAGAGAATTTTAGAAGAGTCTCTAACACCCAATGAGACCTTCCTTACATTTAAAAAACAACACATTGATTCATAAATATTATTAAAAACATTTATTCTCAAAAATAAATGGATCCCAACTCTAATAATACTTGTTTTTACCCTTAAACCATATACACAATAAACATTCACTTTTCCATAAAAAAAATTATTTCATAATATATCACAATTATAAAATCATTTCATGAATTACATCATGATTAAAAACTATAAAACTATTAACATTAAAAAACTATAAAATTATTTATATTAAAAAAACATAACCTAAAATACATTTAATCCACTCAAAAAATTTGTGTTAGTGTTGAAAAACTCATTAAAAATACAACTCAAGAACCCAAAACATGGTTTTCAAAACAACATTAAATATAAAATAATAATTCATTTCTTTAAAAAATTTGAATATAATATTCTAAACACCAAAAGATTAACATTATATCTAAAAAATTGTTATAAAACATGAGAAAGGATGAAAACACTAATGTATAGAAAATAACAAACGTTCCCAACTTTATCCAATACACACAATTTAGTTGCATAGATTTTCAGACCATGTGTTATCCATTCTAGTGACACTATAAGGTTACCATAATATTTTCCATGCGATAAACATGGTTTTATAACCTGTTACCCTTTACCATGAACCCCTATATTTTCTCCAGATTCACTCTGGAACTATGATTTTCCAAACATGTCTCTAGATATTTTTCAACAACTCAGATTAATAGAAAACTGCATAAAAATAAATCAATAAAAAATAATAATAAATTCAAAATTCAAAAAAAACATCTAAATACACATGTAAACTCGATATCTAGAAAAATATAGAGGTTTCAAAGAACATTGATCACATGCTAACACACCATTTTATTTCACCCTTACACCACTGTGTAAACCGATTTTCTATTGTAGATTAAAAATATAATAAATAGTTTAACTCATATTTGATACAATTATTTAATGATTATCACAGTTAAAATTTTAAATTTTACTTGTTTGTTGATTACATTGTAGGAGGGTTTGATTTGTAGAGCCCATGATAAAATTAAAGAAAAAGAGTCAAACTACGCAAGAGCCCAAGTACACATGTGGACTAAAATTATCACTTCATATAATTTATACATAAATTTGTGTTAAACGTTTTTGGGATGATCCAAAATTTAGTTTTACACAACTCATCTCCAGATACCCAATCCCAATTCTTCTATCTATTGACCCAACTGACTAGATCAGTCCAGGGAACTAAATCTGTTCAATGTAAAACAGTTTGGTTTGGTATTTTTACAATATCTTCCATTATAGATGTCCAATGGCCTACAAATTTTACATTTAAATGTTCAATCGTCTAGAAGAAAAATCTTTTATTTTGAAAAATGCGTGGATAATACTTTTTACCAGTCCAAAATCGGGATACATGTGGCATCTTGAAATTCAGATGCCCAAAAAAGCCTCCTTTGTTGAATTTAAATGGGAACGGTGGGTACCTCATTTTAAAGCTTGAACAAGGCCTAAAGTGCGACAATTTTTCAATTGTAAAGTATTAAACTCTTTATATTTTATGTTCCATAGCTCCCTATACTCATAAGAATATTAATAATGAAGTCGGAGTTCCACACGGGCTTTCTCATCCTCGGGATGGCTAGATAAATGGTGGGTGATCATTGTGAGGGAGGTACACACTTGAAGAGGGAGTTTTAGAATATAATTATCTAATTTTTTATTCTATATTATGGTTTTTAATTTTTATTTTATATGTATATTAACTTGATTTGATTAATTTAATTGAAACACTTTTTATTTCATAACTGATCAGTGTGAAATTTTAACAGTGTGACTTCTATTATTTCGATTAGGAAACATAATAATCTGATTCTTCCCAAAATAGTTTAGATTTTAGTGTTCCTTGAAAACCCTTAGATCATTTCAATAGTTTGTAACTTGACTAAAGGCTTTTTTGTCAAGTTTTAGTCCTACTTTCATCATTTTAAAGACTTTATGGGTAACCAAGATATTGGTTAACCATAGACCAAAAGATTACACCAAAACCTAATAATCAATTAAGAAAAATGAAATTTTAAATTGGTGTAGTAACTTAGAAATGATTTCATACTTATCATATATTTTTTAATATACACTTGTTTGTTAATGATTAAATTCATTAAATTAATGAGTTTAATTTTTAAAACTATATCCCAAAACCACGCACCTATTTTAGTCATTTTTATTAAATATACCAATTTTAAACATCCAAGGATCCTTAGGAGATGACCTAGGGTCCACCATATTCTATAAGTAATCTTTAAAAACATAATCAATTTGATGTTCCATAACAACTCGGTCAAACTCCTCCACACCCACCACTCAAGATTTAATGATCCTTAACCCAGTTTACCTTTTCCCCTAAATGACAATAGGGAGGATATGATATGATTTTCTAATGAATTAACCTAGGATAACCTAACATGTCATCTAATATGGTCTTCCACAAGGCTGGAGGCACATTCCTGATCACCCCAAGATGGTGACAAACAATAGAGCATCACAAGTGAATGCATGGTGATGATTTCATCATCAAAATAATCCAGGATCAACAATGGCTCCAACTAGGAACCTAGTATGATGTATCATTACATTAGATTACAATACCAAAATAAATAAGTAGAAATAAGAGTTAACACAGACCAAAAATGTAATGATAATAAGAAGATGAAAAATATTTTCCCAAAATATTTTTTCTGTCTCTATAAATAAAATCATTTTTATACAAAGCTTTCATAAAACCAAAATAATAAAGAAAGAAAAAATAAAATTAGGTTAATGGAGTGAACTATACACCACATGACCCAAATCGATCCATAGAACGTGGGAGACAAACCCTAACATATCCATGTGACTCGCAAGTCACCACTGATACCCAAATATAACCCGCTTCTTAACAGAGAGTGGTAACAAGACAACATGAAATCCATAACTTATGAACCTATAAAAAATATGAGGACTCCATACCCCAAAAGGTGAGTATGTAGGGTGTGATCCAAAATCTAGTAAGATACCTCCACTATTACATTATATTCCATTTAAAAATAAACAAGTCCCATTAGTTTGAACATTATAGAAAATTAGGTATTCGTTTCCTTTTTAAAAAATAGAAATAAACATACAAAACCTTATATCATTTTTAATTCACACAATTTACAAATCATGCCTCAAATAGTACTTTCCTTTGTATTAAATTTTAAAAACCAACCATTACCCTTTTAAAAAAACTTCCATTTAAAAAATAAACAAGTTAAAACTTATCTTTTAATTTAAAAAAACCATTTTAAAATAAAGATACTCATGGTTTAAAATGATTTTAAAATAATAATTTTATAAAGCTAGAATATAAAACAACCATATCATTTCTCTTTTGAAATTTTAACAAATTCAAACACTCAACATGATTTTAGGAAAATTAAAACTTATAAAATGAAAGGATATAAAGTTTCATATGAAAATAAAAATAACAACATAAGGAAATATTTACAATAATAATTTTCAAGCATAAGAAAAAAATGAAAAAATAGGATAAAGAAAGAGAAAATAAAATCACCTAAATATATATAATAAAAGGGAATAACATAAGATATATAGCATAAGAAAATAACCATGGAATTAATAGAATAAGTAATAGATGTGGAAAAGTGGGTCCAACTATTGGTAAATCAATGATCACAGAGCCCTTCACCCAAATCACTCTAACTAGTATCATTAGTGAAAAACCTTATCTAGGTCATAAAATCCAATTTGGGGTTATAAGGTTGTTCATAAATATCAACTAGCATAGTTAAAATTTCTTGACTCCATGCTTAGTAGCATAGTGTACATCATGTCATATATAATAGAGGTGGACCGCTATAAAACAAACATAAATCACATGAAAAACATAAATCCTAGAGGCAATATAACCATATAATCAAAATATTTCCACCTACAACACACCTCATTCAATAAATATCCCCTAACTAACATATATAACTATTAATTACATTTCATATAACTATAATACACGCACACAAGTATAAAAAGGATTAAAAGAAGTTCAAATAAGGGGTAACATCAATTAATCAAATAATATCACAGAAGGTGATAATCGAGCCTTCTATTTATATAAATAAATAATGGGATTTGGAAATACATTTTGAAAACCATTTTGATTCTAAGAACAATTCCAAGGGAAGTGATACATAACACCAAATCATAATAAAAGTTATAAGTTTGGAAATCCTTTTTCAAAATAACCTTTGATATCAAGGTAAATTATGGAAATCATATAAAGAATATCATGGTATAAACATGTCAAATCAAAAAAGGATTCATCTAAAACAACTAACTCAAGAGGATATCCATACCTCATTTAAAAACATTGAAATCCTTGAAATTATGTACATCCCATTTTTTAAACAATAAGACTTATTTAAAACAAAGAAACCTCCTTTTGTAAAAGAATGTAAAATCAATTTATAAATGGGTTTGATTTTTATAAACAAGAGAAAACCTCTAAAAATAAGCAAAATTCAATATGAAAAGAAACTTCACTTCATAAATCAATTTTTGACCAAATCAACCTGAACCAAATGTTTTTCTTATAGAAAACCATCAATGGAATTTTATCGAACATTGTGAATGGAAAATACCATTTAAAAAAGGTGTCATTAAACCTAAAAATTGTTTTCTTTTTTCAAAATAAAAACAAAAAAACATGGTAAACCATTAATAATAATAAAAACTAGGTAATATACACATCCTTATTTAATGTCAAAAACACTTTTGAAACATCAATAAAATAAAGAAGTTTTTAATAAAATTAAATTTAATAGAAACACCTACCTAAAGTGGTGGAATCATATAACAGCAATGGAAACCACCAGAATAATACTCCTAAGATGAATCACATACATTAGAAACCAAAACCCCAAATTTAATACAACCCAAACCATAATAATCAGACCACCATGTCCACTAGAATAAGATAAAACTGTATGAAATTGAAATAACCAAGATAAGAAGAGAAGATAGGCCCTTACCAATTCATTTGGGGGATAAACCACTCAAATACAAACTTGGAGGAGTTTTTAGGATAAAATTATGTCTAAGAGAGTCACCACACATAATGGATTTGAGTTATTCGAGAGTATGAATAAAACCCCAAAAAAACCTGAAAATAAAAAAAATTGAAAACTCGATGAGGTCACATGGTTAGCTGGTAAGGTTTACAAAAATATGCATTGACAATGTGGTTTGTGATACCTGGTTCACATGGTATCCACTACACTATCTCACAAAATATAAACCAAACTATGTATCTTCATAAAATCCTCAAAAACTATCAAATTTCACATCAGGACACCTCAAACCTAGGGAAGAATTAACCCTATAATTTTAAGCAAAAAAGTAACATTTTGAGGTTTCACATCTCTCCATTTGAAAACATATGTAGATAATAGTGTGTTTTTTGATTTCCCTCAAGATAAAGGGATGTTTTGAACATTTATTTTTAGATTAAATGTCTTATACCAATCTTAATGCATTACCTAGGTGAAAATTTCAACTAATTGGTCTCAGGTAGGAATAAATTCCATTTTGATATCACCTTTTAGAGAAACTCCCTTTGATGAAGTGAAACCTTATATCAATGTACATAGATCATGATTATTTCACATGATATTTTTATTGAAATATCAATAACACTTTGATTATTACATGAAAGTTTGATGGTTATTTGAAAATTCATGTGATGAACTGAATCTGGTCGCCATTAAAACTGGTGCCAAACCTAGCCTATGATAAGGACCGAAGGGAATTCCCTATCTCCATGGGCTATCACAAGTTTTGGGGTATCGTATGTTTTGGTTTAGTAATTATTTACTGGAATATGGATACATAAAACATCAAAAAAAATCAATGAACTGAATCTGAAAAATTCATACCAAACAAGATTTAGACAAAATCCAGAACTAAATACATATGTTTAGATATACAAAAATTGTTCCAAATACAAATAAAAATAGCATCATAATATCCCCATGGACTCCAAATGACAAGGGGTTATCACCCACAAGCCACCTCCACAACTCTGCACCATGGATGGGAACTAACACTCTGAATTGCCATCACCCAAATCCTTTCTTTTACCTTTGTAAAACATGACCATTTCTACTTATACCCAAGGGATGTAAGTAGGGTGTGATCATAATCCCAATATAATACAACCAATATATTATATAGGGTGAACAATACAAGATAAAAATCATTCCATTTTTGATACACAAGAAGCGGTTGAAATAATTTCTAAAGAATGAAACATTCAAATATAAACTTATTTGAGGGACTTTTTCCATGAATGAACACATTTAAGTAAAAAATGTAAGTTAATGTATTTTACACAAAAAAATAATCATATTCCAAAGATAAATACACAATATTCAATGAGCACCA
The DNA here is from genome assembly GCA_963277665.1 of Viscum album. Taxonomy (NCBI): domain Eukaryota; kingdom Viridiplantae; phylum Streptophyta; class Magnoliopsida; order Santalales; family Viscaceae; genus Viscum; species Viscum album. The sequence continues at coordinate 87,553,547 of OY728166.1, read as the reverse complement.
ATCTTGGGAATGCCCATAGGCACTAGGTAGTATTGGGCCCCATCTACCTCATACCTCGGTGTAAAGTAAACATAGAAAAATAAGCTCTCATACACGAACCACTAGTAGGTAACATACCCATAACCTATTGGTCCCCAATAATCATCAATATAGTTTTTTTAGTGTTGTCGTTATCCATTTTTCTCAGTGAAACAGGGACAAAACTCATCTAGGTCACTAACAAACTAGTACATATCTTCCCTCCTAGGTAACAGGGCTTCCCTTTGTGCTCAAAACATTATCTCATGATACCAAAATACATTATCACATAAAAACATAATTTATGGTCATCATAAACTCAAAACAGTAGCTACACATGTTTTTTACCACTTATACCACTCAATAAAACCTTTAAAATTTCAAGAAAACAACTTCACAAAATTTAACAACGCTTTACGCACAAAATACCATTCAAATCATGCTTTTTACACCATGGGCACACCGATATTCACCAAAACATAATATTTAGCACCCAAAACATTTATATAAATCCATTACATGAGTTATAAGACAACCTCATTTTCCATAACATAAGATTGACTTGTAAAACACCCAATTTAACACTAAATTGGTACCTAAAAATCATTTCCTCAATAAATGCCACCAAAAATAGATTTCGAAGTAAGGATAACAGATGATAAGTGTGATAAAATAGAAATGTAGCAAATATAACTCATCTATAATTGATTACCCATGGAATCACCTACCACGATAATGAAAACCCTTGAATCTTTTTACAAAAATCCTACTACACCACCACCGCACCACTATGGACTTAGATCGAGCCTAAAACCAAAAATAATAGTCCATGAAACTCAAAATAAAACCCTATGTTTGAATCCTTAAATGTTTTACATTATAAAATTCAAGAATAAATGGTATAAACCCAAATAAAATTGAATGAAACCATAAGAAAATTCAAATAAAATGGAAGCAGACCCAATTACTTGAAGGATCTTGAAGAAATCACAACAAATACACCGGTATCTAAATTTTAAAATAGAAAAAAATGAAATTGAGGTTCGAATAAGGCCAAGAATGTCAATAGAGAACTAAAATGGGAGAAAAGGAGTAAAAATGAGGGATTTATGAAGGAAACAAGTTACCTTTTTTAAATATGGATGAATTGAGAAAGCTTGATACGTTTCAACTTAATATGCAAATAAAACGAGTTCTAAATAGGGAAACATGAATATGGGGGGTGTGCCTATGGATGTGGGATTCCAGTGGTAGGTGGAATCACCTAAAAATCATAACAATTGAATAAAATAATAAATAAAAAAAATTAAAACTGGAAATGGGCTTCCAAGATGGCCCAATTCTTTATATAGAAATCCAAATACACCATTTTTATGGATTCCTATAGGGTCCACTTTGATATGGTAGTGCTAATATGTTAGGGGAGGCCCTGTTGGAAGTGTAATGGGTGAAAAATGTTAAAAAATTAAAGAGTTATAAAAGAAACAAAATTTATTTTTAAATCTAGAAATGGGCTCACGGTTTGGCCCAAATTTTGAAAACCCACTATTTCTACCAAAATGCATGGGAAACCCCCAAAACAAAGCAATAATGGAAATTAAATGAAAAATTCCTTTAAAATAAGTCATTTCTGTGATAATTCACCCTAAGAAACTCAATATGTCCCTTCATCAAAATCATTGGTTTAAAATAACATGTTGTAGAATAATATTAGACCACTATAGTAGTTAGTGTGAATGGGTTCTATTTCATACAATTCTAACTCACACAGCTTCTTCATAAAATAAATAATCCTCCTTGGGTGTACTTCATATCATCACAATCATCTACCTAGTATATATCAGTGAACCTAGAAATATTTATCTTTTATCCTTTCATATATAATAGTATAAAACTCAAAATCCCATAAATTTATTCAATGAATTTATTGGAATATATTGAATTTTATTATTTTGGGTCACTCTAATATCTCAAACATAAGCTCATTGAATATACATTTCCCAATATAGAATTAATGAGGAATATTAAGATTAAAAACAATATTCTATACTCCCTTTTATTCACACTTTCTCATTCACCATCCTTTGATTGTTTTATTCCAACATGTATATGTTTATATACTATTTTGGAGTCTTCCATGTTAAATTTATTCACCAAAATATCTCACATACTTCTATTGTGATAAAAGGATGAGTCCTTAATCTTGAAACACTTTCAATAATAGAAAATAACTCATCTCAACTAGTATCGGTATCTCAAATTATTTTTGGTTTGACTTAGAAAATTCAATACAATATCTCTCTTAATCTCCTATAATGATAATTTCATCAATATATACAATTTAAATGAGAGTACCAGCCTTCATTTTTTTGATGTATAAGTTACAATTGATGTTTCTTTTTATGAATATAATCCTCCTCAAGTAGCCATAAATTATATAAAAATAGGCTTTTGAATCATGTTTTAGCCCATAGAAAACCTTTTTCAGTTTACACACCATTGTTCCATAATTTTCATGAACAAGCCCTTCAATATTCTCAATATAAACCTCTCTCTCTAGATCACCTTTAAAGAATTGATATTTAAAAACTATTTGATATATTATTAGTTCTAATAAGATGAAACTACTAGAAATAATCTTATGTCCACCAATATTTAAACAAGTGAAAAGGTCTCTTCAAAATCCACTCCTCCAAACTATGACTAACCCTTACAAAAAAGTCTATCCATATTCAATGTAACTAATCCTTTTTATTTAGTTTATTCTTCAACACCAATGTGATATCAATTAAATTTTTTCCTCTTATACTAGTAAAATGATCCCAAGTAGAATTATTTTCTATCTGGTTCATGTCATCATCACTATCTCCAACCCATTATTTATTCCGAAAATATTTTGCCCATTATTGTGGTTATGTGGGAGAAATAGGATATATTTTGTTATCTAGAAACATCTTTTATCTATTTTTTACTGAATAATTATAATATCCCGTGATATTCTCATCTTCCATGTGTATATTTAGCTTCTAATGCTTTTTTTTCAATTAATGTAGCCTCTTCTTCATCACTAGTCCATCATAATCAATATCAAATGTATGTGGCTCATTTTTTACATATTCTTTACTACCTATATTAAAAATATTCTCTATGTTGTCATTAGAATCATAAAAAAACTACTTTTCCTAAAATATTGATTTTAATATTATTATAAACTATATTTATTATAATATTAAATAACTTCTTGCATCCCCTTTTTGCATCAAATTAATTCTTTTCCATTTTATAGATATACTATAGAGATACATTACTTATATGTCCCATCAAAATTTCATAGATTTTTATTTTTGATATTAAAAATGTATGGACTGCTAAAAACCCTTAATTATTCCATATTTATATTATATTATACCAAAACTCATTAGATGGTATGTTATAGTTTTCTCTCAATAAACACTTGTTTTGTATATATATGACTATGAAAAAATCTTATTTCTATTTGAACGTTGATGTGTTAAATTTTTCTAGAATCCTTGTCCCTTTCTCAACCAAGATTGTGTTTCCTATCTCCAATTCTCCATTTTTTTGGGGTGTATATGTAGTACTATATAGATGTTTTATTCTATATTTTCTAAAAATATGATTTAAACTATTTTCTTGTAAACTCTCTACTATTATCAAATATGATAATCTTAATACACATCACTAATTCTTTCTTAAATCTTGTCATAAAAAACTATAAACATTTGCACAGATTTTTATTAATGTTAATTGAATATAAAATTAGTTATTCTAGTATAATAATTAGATATTTTAATAAAATAAATATCACCTTGAGTTTATTTTTCCTTTTTTGGTTGAAAAAAATTATTTTGTTTCAACTCAAGTGGTCTAATAGACTATATTACAACCCTTTTGTGACATCTTTGATTTATCTTTCCCTTTTAAAAGGTTTCAAAATTTTCTTATAAATAAATCTTGATAGGGATAAATTATCTCACGAAAACTTCCTTTTAGATATTTCTTATACATTATTGATAGAGGAGTCCCAATATTTTATACCACAACTATTTTTTATCTTTTTATCTCAAATAGAAAGAATTAATTCAGTCTCTAATTTAGAAAAGGTTACCACAAGTTCTTTTACATTTTGTGATAAATTTTACATTATTTATCCTAATGATAATTAAATTATTTTTCCTAAAAATAATCTCATTTACATTATGAAAAAGGTAACTCACACCCTATAAATTATATTTCATCCCATTATTAAATAGTATATATTTTGATAATAGTTTTCAGGATTCAATTTCAAATAGTCCATTAGTGATCATTCATTCCAGAATTAAATGAGCCACTATTACTTTAAATGATATTATTCAAGATATTGGGGTCTCCAAACATTATTTATGAGTATCCACTATCAATAATCTGTGGTGTTCTCCTCTTACTGGCTTTGCAAGACACTTAAAAAATTAGTGACTTTTAAACTTTCTTACTTCTAATAATCTTTTTTCCATCTTCTAAAAGTTTATTTTGACCTAAAAAAGTTTCCATAAACTCATAATCAAAGTGACATTATTGACTAAATAAACCATATATCTACTCTAAGCATTCAAACCATTTTATGATAGAAAATTAGATAAATTTCTTCTCACAAATTTCTTCCCATGTTATCTTGATAGATCCCCCATAATTTTTTTTCTTCTCTGACTCTATGGGAGAGACATTTTGTACCATAAAATATATTAATTATTCTAAAATCCTCTACAACACCAACAATACCATTTAAAACCATATCTTCCTTGAAATAGTTGGCTCTTCCAAAAATTTATAGCTTGATAGATGTGTTCCTTTATATTCTCTATATACTTTTGTTTAGGGGAGGTTTCATTTTTTAGACTTCCATTATATTTCTTTAATATAGATTTTATCTTATGATAATTTTCAATAACTAGAGTTTTCTTGGATTAGTTTTTTGAAATTCCCTATTATTTTAAATAAATTTAGAATTTGTAATTATCATACCAAAAAACTTTAACTGAACTTATATGGAACATTTATCAACATTATTTAAATATCTTTTCACTTATGTAGACTTATCATAATCATATATCATTTTCAATCATGTATTTTTAACCATAAGTAAATATTACTTAGAAATTTTGATTTCGTATTATTTGGAAGAAATTTCCATTTAGAACTACTTTATAATAATTTCATACTTAGAAATTATTACTTTAAGAAGAATTATCTCCTCAACATAATCATTTTCTTTCATGTGAATTTATCCACTATATTTCCTCATCTTTACAACCTATGTATTTAATTATTTTATTTCTATCTTGTGTCTTGTGTTCCTATTAAGTAAAGTGTCACTATAATATTTTATAATATTATCAGTACCAGTTTCTTATACTTATTTTCTATATTATATCACATCTTTTATTTTAACATGGTCCATAAAATCCATAAAAATTGTGGGAAATTCTTCATCAAATTGTCTAATTTAAATTCAGTAGTCTTCCGCTTCTTTACTAATAATGCTCATTCTTTTTCTTCTTGGAAATTTATACTTACTCTCAAAAAATTTCTTAACTTCCTTAGAAATTATTTTCAAGATTTTACCTAGTGTTATTTCTTCATATTAATCATATTAATACTTAAAATTTTTATTTATTGGATAATAATTGAAAAAATTTATAATTTCACATAATGATAATAACTATCATGGAGTATTTCTTTTACACTTTCCTATTTCCTTTTTGGATTCTTAGATATATGGTCCATTATGTTAGTATATTCTTTATAAATCACCTTTTAATTTTATAATTAACTAGAAAACTCAACTACATCTTCCTTGATCTTAGTATTATTCATGTATTTTAAAATCATCTCCTCCATATCTATTTTCTTGAAAATAAGATAATTTATTATATAATATTTAGGAGTAGTATTATTAACATCATATAGAGATAAGTAATCTTTATATTCTGGGGATAATATCATTAGACCACACAAATATGGAAAGTTATTAATTAATTTTATAAAATCAGTATATTATTCCAAATTATCACCAAATCTTCTGATGTGACTCACTATCAATTTAACCCTGATAAAAAATTCACCAACTACCTCATATATAACCATTCTAAGTTATTATAAATTATTACTCTATATTTTCAATTTTTCTTCTCTCATATTGAAATTTAATTTATACATGTTTTCAATATTTCTCAATATATCTTCGGCTATTTTGAGTCCTATCCATTTGTTGTAATCTTTATAAAAAACGAAAGAGATAATATTGTATTCATAGATTTCTTATCTCCTTCCAAATTTCATTTATAAACAAAATTCCTTAGATAATATTTCCTAAGGAATAAAAATCCCACTATCATATCACCACTAACCTTTAGATATTATGATATAAAATAAGTAATCATTTAGTTCTTCTATCCATGAAAGTTGTTTTAATCAAAAATAGGGACTTACCTATTTTTTGTAGAATTTAAATTCTCCATTGATTATAATAGGGTCTCAATGGAAAACTAGTTAGCTTTGATAGCACTTTAAAGCCTCGGACCTATTTATATCTCTAATAAGGTTCATGGGTTAATCAATAATACCTTTTCTAGTTTATTCCTTTTAAAATCAACCATTATGTTTGGTAAAAGTATGATCCCTTATTTTTTGTCTCTTATCTTTACCTAAATATTGAATGAAATAAAAGGGAAAAGACACATTCATATTTTATAAGTTTCATCCCCAATATGGATACCTAGTCCTTTTTAGGATTGGGTTGAGTTATAAGATAAATGTTACTTATATAATTTTCAAGTGATTTCAATAGAGGGTAAGTGTTATTCCTTTACACTTGAAAGGCTATCTACCTAGTACAATATAAGAGTAGTGTACATCGTTAACTTTTTCATAGTGACAGCCATAGTGAGAGATATTATTATACTGAGACCATCAGTCTTCAAGATTATATCCCCACTCTTTATTTGGAACATGATCTTAAATTATTTACTAGTTTCCTTAGAATCAAATAAAATCTCTTCTTCTACTAAAAATAATTTGATTTCTAGATAAAAATGAACTCTCTAGAATGCATGTTGGTCTTTATTCTTGGTTTTTTAGATTGATAAACCCCTAAATTATATAATTAAAAAAAAGTTTGATCTTCTTACTCCTTAGTATCAATCCACCTCATGATTAAAAAATGAATTTCTTTATTCAATATAGATCAATAGAAAAATTTTAGTTATAATAAATCTTATTTTATATTTTTCTTTATTTAATATTTTATCTCTAGAAAAGTTCTAAGTATCATCACTAGTGTTATTAATTATCTATATAAAAAAAATTCTCTATTTTATTCCTTTTAAATTCAACATATTCTATGAATAAAATTTTAATAATAAGAAAATTAACCCATTGTAATTTAAGTATCTCTAGAAGATTCTTCCCCAAAAAAATTTGAACTAACTTGATCCATAAGGTAAGCCACATGTTTAACTATGCCAAAAAAATCTTGAACCAACATTTTTGGGACACACCATATAACTTCAACTATCAAGAGAACTTTTTGTACAATAAAACTCAATTAATATTCCATATTCTTCTATTGTTCTCATTCCAAGTATAAAATTCAACTCTGTGACACTAATTCCAATATTTTCAAACTGGTTGGCATTATAGTCAACAGAAATTGTAAAACTCCCACTACTTTTAAACACTATAACTAAAGGCCAATAGTATTTTAGAAATAGTCTCCTTTATATCATGGATCAGTATCCAGTGAATATTCACAAACATTTCACATTATTATTGAGAAAACAAATTCCCATACTTATTCATGCCATCACCAATAAAGGCATTAAGGGTAAAATGAAATTCTATGAGAATTAAAAAGACATGCATCATTAAAGTTTAATAAATTTAGAATGAATTTGAATTTTTAGTCGAGGATCATGGTACATTTCATGAATTAGGATTCTGGTAAAAATATTCAAAGTTGGAATATATTGAGAAGATTTTCATTGGAATTATTAGATTCTTGGATGCTATTTTGGGTGATTGTGTGAATATCAGAGCCTCAAGTCCTTATGAAGGGTAAAATGGTAATTTAAATTATCAAATAATGTTAGAAAAAAATTCCAATATTTCTTTTTATCTCAATAGAGGGCATTTACCTTTGGAACTGAATTTTGTGAAATTTTTCATTAGATGTATTTTTTAGATTTTTATATCTATTTAATAAATATTAATTATTCCCTCGTGTTGAAATGATTTTATATCCTAAACAATTCTATGTATAGAAATTTTGTAATTGGATTTTTTAGTCCATAATGACCAGTTTTACCTAGTTGAAGTATAAAATTTATTCGAGGTTTGGGACCCAGATTGGGCCTTTAAATAGGTTTTTATATTCTTTTATTTTTATTTTGTATTCCTCCTATTACCTCATAGATTTTTCACTAGAGGAATGGGAGACTCCCCTCATTAACTGAGATATCTAATAAGAGGGTCCGTCATGTTGGGTTTTTTTCCAAATATGTGACCAGATCCTGCTCAGGATGTAGCAGACATAGAGCATGGATCATTAGTTTATAACCTTAAATCTTTGGTGAGTCATTATGAGGTAGGTTCATTATTCATGTTTTCACCAAATTCCCATTTAAATTAAATTTTTATTTTTATTTCCAAATTTTTACTCCTTGGTGTGGATTAAGGCCCATAGAGGGGTGATTTTTGATTAAATTATGGTGTTGTATGGTTTTCAAGGGTTTTGAAGCTATAAATTATAATCACATGGCATTAAGTTTAATAATACAAGTTCTATAGTTCATCAGTGTGATGAATCTAGAAGACGATGTCCATGATATTTATTGTCCATAAGGATAATCCATGTATGACCATTAGTATGCAACTCGAGGTGTGAAAAATTATATGGATGGAAACCTCAAGTGATATTAATAGCATGTGGTAGTACGCATCATGTTTTTTTACACAACATGTCTTGATCTGAGGTACATAACATGTTACCTCATGTGTCCTACATGCAAATTATTCCTTTGAGAAACATATTGTATTTGGTAAATACATGTTGAGATAGTCAAAGACACATTCCTAGAGTGGGGTGGTGGGTGTACACACCATTTTTAACATGGTTCACATCATGAACCTTTCACTCAAAGTGGTTTAACATGTTCTATTACTTTGGATCCATAATTGTATAATTGAGTAGTTCATTCCTAGTATATTTCCACATATAATGATATAGAGGGTCCCTTACTACTATAAAAGTCCTTGGAAGATATGATTTGTGGATAGATGATGTATTATGGGAGGATTTCCTTTAAATGATGGGGGTTTTTTGTGAACTTCTATGTCTAGGTTTAGAAATATCCTACAAGCTATGATAATTTCATGGGGTGTTGGTATTAACTTCATTCTATTAAATAAGGACTATGTTGGATGTAAATAAACTTATTTTATTACCAATAAAATGATATTTTTATGGTGATGGGTTTGATATGATGTGATTGTGAGACTATAATAATCTTGAAGGAGTCAACCTGTTAGAGTAAATGGATAAGGAGATAAACTTTGAGATGATGGCTGGGCCTAGAGTGATGAGTCTATCTTGTGGGATTAAGATTCTATCCTAGGAGGTGTGTGATGGTTTTGAGTGTATGGAAAACCTAGATGAGGATGATATATGATTCTATAGTGGGGTATCATTCCCCCACTATGATATACAATATATGATTCTAGGGAGGGGATCATTACCCCATAATGTGATATGAGATATCATGTGTAGGAAGACACCCCCCCCCCATATCATATTTATGATTCAATGGAGGGGTTCCATTACCCCTTATGTGATATGAGGTATACAGTGTAGGATCCATCCTCCCCCCCCCCAATAGGATATATGAGATATTACGGGTGGGGAACAATTTCCCTTGATATGATATATGAGATTCTATGGAGGCACATAATTCCCCCTGATGTGATATAAGAAATTATGAGTGGGGTACCATTCTCCCATATATAATATATGAGATATTATGGGTGTATTTTTATTCCCTATAATATAATATATGTGATTATAGGGATGGGATTCATTCTTCCCAGGTGTGATATTAGAAAATACTACCAGAGCGTCATTCCCCCTGATATGTTCTATGAGATATTATTGTTGGGGCCCCTACCCCCTGATACGATATAAATGATTCTAGGGAGGCTTATTATTCCACTTTTATGTGTTATAAGATATATAGGGTGGCTTCATTCTTCCTGATATGAGATGTGATATTTTATAGTTGGGGAACCATTTTCCTTATATCATATATAATGGAATTTCAAGGTGGGTTGTCATTTCCTTCAATGATGTATGGTATTTTGGAATAGGTTTTGTGGTAAGACTTAGTCCCAATGGGTGTTTTACAAAATAAAATCAAGCACAGGTCATGTATCCCCTTATATTTATGTCACATGATATAAGACATATAGAACTTTCCAAAGTAAGTATTTTCAACCTTGCGTGTCACCGTAGAACTCAATGATTCATAATGATTCATTTACTATGTTTTCAATTATTTATTTGATTATGAAGGGAATATAACATGTGAATACACATTTATATTTAATACTATATTAGGTAAACATGTTAATTCCTTTCTTAGATGTATTCTCAAACCCTGTGTGGGAACCCTGGTGCAAGTCCAAACCCTTATGTCTACTTTTAGGTTAAGTAAAAGATGTGGAGGGGATAAGACTAGGGGATCTCAATGATATTGGAGGCAGGGAATATGTAAGGTGAGGATATGGTAGTAGAGATTATTTATATTTTATTTCATTTTTTTATCTTGTATATGTGATCATCTTGGTGGGTGATCAGATGCGATCAATGATTGTATTCCATATTTTATTTGATATATCGTGGAAACATTTTATTAATATTTCTTAATTTTATTGCTATTGTGGATATCGTGTAGTTATTTTTTTATTGTCATATCACTCTAATTAGATGTTATAGTCTCCCCATGGTTACAACTTAGACCCTCATTATTAGTCTTCAACCTCTAGTATACAAGGAGGAATTCATAAGGTCTTATGACAGCTCTGCTTGGGACACTAGTGAGTGTTCTTAGATTGGGGAATTTTATGAATTACTAATAGAGTGTCTATTTATTTTATTTCTATTTTGGGTATGGGTAACAAAGAATAGTGACATGTTGGATCTTGAGATAGACCTCATATTATTTTATCATAGACAACTTTTTCAAAGGGAAGTCTAGGTTACCAAGGATATGGGATTTCTATTCTTGGTTTTCACTATTATAATTGAGAAATTTATTCAAGTATGATGTATATAGTTGATGTGGTTTTTTATCTTATCCAATTAGAAGGATTCCTTTTTGTATGTATCGTTATTACGACATGGGATTAATAAGATATTTGTATGATTTCATGTGATTTATATCACTAATGATAGAGGTTTTGGTTTTTTAATGTGTCAAAAACAACTTATATAGTATTTTACTATGCAATATTTTTTGGAATTCTACTCAACTAAACCACAATATTTTATTTAAATAATGATTCATGATGATTTCTTCATGGGATATTCTCTCATGATGGCTATATATTCCCTCTGTGTAAGGTCTGTATAATGGTCCCTAGTAGGTCGGTATAGAAACTAGGTTACTTAGTGATAACCCCCTTATGGATTATTGAGATGACCTTTTGGATACATAAAGTTTCAATAACAACAAATATCGTGTTTCCTATATAGATTATTGGTCGCAATTTATATAATTGAACCATGTGACTAATGGTTCTACTTAATATGAAATGTCATAGGATGATATAATTATATATACATAGATGTTCCCTATTCATCTAGGGTGTAGTCTAATATAAGGATTCATAATGAGGATAGGAGCCTGAGGATGGGTGGTTGAATCTGAATGTGATGAATGATGTTTATATGTGAGAACCCTTGAGTGGGTGTGTTGAAATATGAGTTTCTATATTGGATATGGGAGAAAAGAGTTTTCCCAATGATCTATGGCTAATGTGATGACTTGTTTATGGTCTATATGAGTGATCTTAGAGGTGTTGTGATATGGATTAAGATATTCCTAAGTTGACAACTACGATTGAGTATTATAAAATTTTTCTACTATTATTGAAATAAGTTATGATATTTGAGGGTGACTTGGGAGAGGGTTAATACCAAACTTGTGAGTGTCATATAAATGATAATCATGGTTATATATATGCATATTAAGTTGATACATGGTAATTGATATCAGATCTCTGTTATAGTCATGGATATTCCTTGTATATCAAGAATGTGTAATCTTGGGCAGTGCTTGATATATGATAGGTTTGACAAACATGAGAGGAATGATCAGCCAGTTAAATAAGAAATAGATCCTATGATAGATGATATATGAATTTTTAAGGCATGAGTGAGATGTCTTCAGACTATTGGAAGGGAACTGCATATGTGATTCTAGATAAATGATATTGGAATGCATGTGGTGCATGGTCAGTTATTTAGGTGAGTGATCCTAGGTTGATGAAATGTAACTCATGGGATTATGAATTAGGTTTTACAATCAAGTATCACATGATTTTACACCCATTGGGTTCATATGAGATCATGATATATAGTGGGTAATAACATTTGAGAAGTTTCTTATAGGATCACCTTTTCTAAGGAGAGTAGATTGATGGTTGGTATGACTTTTTAGGAAAAAAATGATGTTTAATTGAAATTGTGTGCTCTTTTTTTCTTTCCTTTTAGTTTTAATATTGGTAAGTGATTATTTATAGGTAGAGTACCGATATAATTCTTGAACACTTGCGATAATGGAATCTTGGGGTTTCTAATGATAATGGGAGTTTTTTACACTATAATGGATAGTGACATCATAGATGGATGGTTTTAAGGGTTGGTATTATGGGTGAGTGTATATCCGGAGGAGTCAAATGTGTGTAATATTAGTACCTTTCATTCATTTCAATTTGGGATAGATGTAAGGGGATCTATATGGTGGGGATACTACCATTGATCGTTAGAGGGGATGGGACTTTTTGATGATAAAATTTTAGTAGATATCGATGGTGATGTTCTTTGTTATATGGGACCTAGTAGTAATGGGTTTTTTAGGTTAACACTTGAGTATGATTGGGAAGGTCTCTCCTAGTCCTATTATGTTGTAATGGATGAATTTTAATTTATGGTGATCATGTATCTATCTTAGTGAAGTAATGATATAGAAACTCATGTGGTGGGGATTTTCTTATTGGTCTTGGATATATGACCCCCATGTTGGTAGGATCATGAGTCCATTGAGGACTGTCAATGGACAATTGAGATGGTCACAAGATTCATATCTCCAAGAAAAAATAATTTTATTTGGTTCCTTAGGAAACACCATAATTTGTATTCGAACGCAGTTTTGGATGGATTATTTATTTTAACATTAGAATCAATATGGAAGTTAGTGATTCCAAAGTGACTTAGATCAGAGGTGTTTTGGCTATCCTGGGTAGAGTATGATATAAAATTTGGTTTTTTAGGGATACAATAAAAGAATTACATTGTGTGTTGGGTTCGGAATTTCGTGTCGTCATTTGGATGATCACATGATTCCGTTATTATTATTGGATCCGGATCAAGAGATGTGATGATGTGTTAGTAGATAAGAGTGATTGTTTTCAGGAGAGGAAAATTAAATGAGGACCAACTAGTGTTTTTTCATGATATTGGGTGTGGTGTGGTAGAAATTACATCAAACATGTCCATGGAACACTAATAATGTGTTTATGTACATGATTGCAATGGTGGGGATCACTATGACCCATAATTATCCTTTATGAGCTGATAATTATGGTGGGGAGCACCACGAGCCTAGGAATTAATTGGTTGAAAACACTTGGGCATCTAAAAATGGATGGGTGTTCTTTAGAACCATCTCAATGTTGGTGATGGTGAAGAGTATGTGTCTTGGGTTCTGCTTCATTCCATGACCTTGTATTTTGAGTATAAAATTGATAGTTTGATTAGTAATTAGGATTGGGACATGGTGAGTTAATTATGAATTAAGGAATTAGTTAGGTTGGTATCGATGGATAGAAGACCAAAAAGACTTGTTTAGGATAAAAAGTGCTATGGAGGGGAGGTTGTAAAGTCCCTCATCTTTATAGTTTTTTAAATTTAGAAGGAATTCGAATTTTTTGTTTGAAATCATGGTACATTTCAAGAACTAGGATTTATATTGGAATTCCGAATGATAGAACATCTTAAAAAGAGGTTTTTAGACATGGGTAAAGGCTTTAAATTCATTTTGGGTAATCTAATGAATGTCATAGCCTTAATTTCTTATAAGGTGTAAAATTTCAATTTCACCTAACGAACATTGGAAATCTTTTTGATGTATTTTTTAATCTCTCAATTGGATTATTACCATTAGACTATAATTTGGTAAAATTTTGATTCAATAATATTTTTTGGGATATTTTATATTTATTAAATAAATGATCATTATTCTCATTTTTACAAATAATGATATCTACAAAACAAATATTTGGATAAAGAATATGACATTAAAATTGAGTCTATAATGGGTGATTCTACCTAGCTGAGGTATAAAACTTATCTATGTTTTAGGTTTTTGGTTGACCCATTAAATGGGTTTTTATTTTATTTTATTTTTGGTTTTTATCATCCATGTACTCCCTCCCTCATTTTTCATAAGAGGGTAGATAGAATCCCCTCTTTGGCTGAGATTTTGAGGGAGATAGGTAGGGGTGTCGACATTCATCTAAGGAGGTAGTTAGAGATGGATATGGATGTGGCAGTTAGGGAACATGGATCATGAATATGTGACCTTAAATATTTTACAATTCATTATATGTAAGTTCCATTATTTCAATTTTCTATGCATCCTAATTTTATAGTCGTTTTTAATTTTTATAATTAAATTTGGTCTTACGGGGATGTCTT
The DNA here is from genome assembly GCA_963277665.1 of Viscum album. Classification (NCBI taxonomy): domain Eukaryota; kingdom Viridiplantae; phylum Streptophyta; class Magnoliopsida; order Santalales; family Viscaceae; genus Viscum; species Viscum album. Next base: position 87,538,498 of record OY728166.1, on the reverse strand, counting down.
AAGGCGCATAAAGGGGTTATTTATTGTGAAATGTGGGTCTTGGGTGCTCGTAAGGGTTATGTGTTAGTAAATATTGATCACATGATGTGTAGTTAAAAAAACACTTTGTGTAGTTCATTGGTGTGATGAATGTGGAAGAATATATCTACATGTCACGTTAGGAATATGTAAATGTTATGTAGGGCCATCAATATGGGACATTTTGTAACATCTTGTCACTTTCTTTTAGGTGTTTTGACCCATTTAGTTCTGTATAATTTTATGGTATATATTCATAGTATTTTTTCGTTTTTTTTTTAATGTTTTTTAGGGTATTAGGTCTTGTGCATGGTTGTCACATGGTTTCAAAAACCATACATCCAAAATGTGCAACATTTTTTAGTATCCTATGTATGGGTTGCAAGGATGGTGTAGAGTAAAACTAACTATACAACCTTACCATGTATCTCTTCTAGTGTCTCTATTTGGGGTGCATGGTTAGTACTAACCATGCGACTTAACCCAGTAAATCATGTGAATGGTATTTAATTCCATAAAAATTATAAATTAAAAACCCCAAAAACAAAAAAAATAATTTCAAACTACTCTCACTCAAACATAATATGATCCTTTGGATTTTGGGATCCCTCTATAGCCATTTTGGATCTCCAAACCTAGTCTCTAGGTGGATCAAAGTATAGATCTAATTTGTGGTCCTCTTTCAGTGAGTTCTTTTCTTCCCGGACTATGATCTCTATTCTTCTCTTGATTTATACATCTTATAGGTTATAGTGTTATTTATCTTTATTGTTCCATTGATGATTAATGTGGAATTTTGGATTCTGGATATATTCTCACTTCAACCAGGATTCTTCTTCTGGTATCCATTGATCTCTATTGAAGGTGACACATGTTGAGTTCAATATGGTTAGAATTTGGATATTCTAAGTAGGTTTTTCTATACTTTTCCTTCATCTTATACTTCATTTTTTCTTGATAATTCATGGATATATGTTTCTTGATTTGTAACACATTTTATATGAATTTTCTCCTTGAAATTATTTATTAAATCCTCTTTAACCATTTTCTAATTGAATTGAACATGGAATGAAGTGAATGGATATGATTTGGATCTCTCTTGATTTGTTTCCAAATACTTATAAATTATTATTTGGTGAAAATGAGGTCTTTATACATGGTTTTTATTCCTAAAATGGAATTCTATGATTTGAATAAAATGAATTAAACTATTTGATGATTTATAAATAGTTTCAAATTATTTCAATTTATGAAATGACCAATAACCCTATTTGAATGATGTTAACTAGGTTTTAAAATGATCATTCTTGGGTAATTGTAAACGATTGATGTATTCACAATGAAAAAGGGTGTAAAACCTTATTTTAAATTTATCTTAATCATTTTTAAAATTTGAAAACATCCTTGAATTCCTTTGGGATGTTTTGAAAGAAATGATTGTTTTAAAGTAAAATTTGGAATTACCTTGTTGGTTATTTAAAGGAATATAATATGATTAACTTTTAAAATTTTAATTTTATAAAAGGGTTTGAATGGAAATTAATGATTTTTGATAACCCTGTTGGAATTTTATGATGATCCTCTCTTATAATTATCCCCTTTTTTAATTTTATTGGTTCTTGTAATTCTTATTTATGGGTGTTGAAAAATGTATTACTTACTTTAAATTAGCTCGAGGGTGAGAGTGAAATGTGATTTGAGGGCATCAACTCATGATTAATATTAATAAAGATCCCTATTGTGATCCTTGTAACAAGATTATCATGCTCCCTTAATTTGACTAGTCATGGGAACCTTGGTTGTTAAATGGGATGACCTAGATATATGATTAATTAGAAAACTAACACCCCATCTAGTGTATTATCAGTGAACATGAAAGTTTTAGTCTACAAACATGTATCCTTGAAAGAGGCTGTGTGTGGAACTGGTTTTCATGAGACTCATGAGACTAGATGTAAACCTGTTGATTAGTTGTGATGATTTTTGATTAGCTAGTCTATGGAGGACTCATTATCATGTGTAGGTTGAACCCATGAAATCTATATACATAATACTCAATATGTGAGAGTGTTCATTGAAACTTCATGACATTAGAGTTCCCTTTATTTATTGATTACTACTCTTGATTTATTTATTTATTATTATTATGAACCTTGACACTATTTTGTTTAATCTATTTAAACTTTTTATATCAGGTTCATGCTCTTATCTTTTCTAGATTATCTGGCTGGATCTTATGAAATGTTATTCAAAGCATTTCAAGAAAAGTTTTTTTTTAAATAATAAAATTGTATCTTTTATAGATTTGGTTTGATAAATGATTTTGAAATGTTAAAAACTATATTTTCAAAATATGATTTGTACAATATTTATTATACACATATCATATAATATTTTTCTAACCTTATGAAGTAATGACATATAATCTAGGATGTGATCATACTGGTCTTTATATCTCACACTCTTCTTATATTGTTTGGTGTTTTCAGCTTCTTATTCTTATAGGAGGTTCTCATATGATCATTGAATTATTTTGTACTTTTTGGTTTGGTTGACTGAGTATGGGTGACTAGGGACATGTTGGGTGGTCATGGACCACCATAAGATGGATTTTTGTAATCTTTGTTTTTTATATTTTAATATCATCTCTTTGTAATATAATATATGTATCTTACATTGTTTATATAGTGTAATTATATTATTATAATATTTTTTAGTCAATATCATTTTGAAAGTTTATTTGTTGATTCCCGGGTGCATGTCGTATTCCTAGAGAGAATAGGGACACCCTTTGGGTTAGTGGTGATTTGGATTAGAAACAGGTTTAGATGGTACTTCATGTTGGTTCATTATAAATGGTATATAAGGAGGTATTTCCTTTAAAGTAAGAACTTCTCCTTGAAATAACTTGGGTTATTTGGGTTGAGTCATGGTAAAAATGATATTAAGTATGTGTCAAGACTCAAGAGGTAGTTCATGAATAGGTTCTTGATCACCACCTCTTCATGATGAGACATGAGTTTCTAGGAAAAGTAAGTATGTGAGTATTTGTTTTGAGTTATTGGTTTCCTTATGAAGAATGATATTTAGATTCTCTATGATATTTTATTTTATTTTGGGTATATCTTATGAGTTTTGGGTTGGAATTGAAAAATGACCTAAGTCACACATTTCCTTCATAGTATGGTAAAATGTAAGGAATCTATGTAATTAATATGGAAGTTAATCCAAGAAATATATATATTTTAGTGTGTAATTTACTATCCCATGTGACGAATACATGCATAGTTCTACTCTAATATAAACTTGGAACCTTATTATTTTGTTTCCAAAATGAATTCACTCATGTGAGGTTAGCTAGAAAGGTTATGGATGTGGTTTTTTTATGAAATTGTTTGGTTATTTCAACTTTAGTACCTTTTTGGTTTTAAATGATTTTTTAAAACCAAAATAGTGGCCTAAAATAGGTTTTACTAAATGCATTGGAATATTTTATCAATTACCAAAGAGTGAGTTTTATGGAAAAGAAATTGAATGTTTATTTTCAAAGGATATTGTGTGATGTGATAATGAATGTTTTAAGAATAAATTTTGTATTGAAATGTATTTAAAATGAGAACGGTTTTGGAAATTAAAAAATGGGATTGATGTTTTTTGAACCATGGAATAATTTCAATGATATTGTAAAGGATTTCTGAAAACTATGATGGATTTATAACAATATTTTTCAATGTTTTTTAAATGGTGAAATATTTTGTGTCTTGAAAAAAATGATGCTTTGATAAAGTGGTTTAGGGATTATTTTAAAGATTTTGGATTGATTATATTATATTTAGGGTCTTTTTATGACTGTTTTGATGATCCTATATTCTAAAATGACTATAAATATACCCCCAATAATTTTTCCATGAAATATAGAATGTCCATTCTTTTGTATGGATTTTAGAGTGTTCCTTAATGTTTTTAAGAAGTGTCATCTCTTGTCAACAATTGTATCCAGACTCCAAATCAACTGGTGGATTCAAAGATATTCTACGCTTTGAACCCCATTCCTGACATCTTGGGTTTTTATTTGTTGAGATGGTATGTCTGATTATGATATACTATATAATACCAAATATAGGATCGAATATGTAATGAGATGCTCAAATACAAGAGGGTTGTGAATTGTATACTTTAAAAATTCCTAAGGAAATTTTAAAGATATTTATGTTTAACAAGGTTAAACAAGGTAATTCACAAAACCTCTAGATATATAAACTTTCTTGTATCAGGAAATATGATTCTCAGAAAGAAAATCCAGAAAAGTGATTCTTGAAATAAAACATAATGAATGTTTACAAAGATAAAGATTCTACCTTAAAGAAAATATAATCTAACAAAATCAGAGAACAAGTATAAGGAAGTATAAGAAAGTTATACTTTCCTTAACAATAAAAATTCAGTGGAAAAACTTGTAACAAAACAAGTGACGGTAGTAACTCTTTTAACCCAAAGAGAAGGGTATCCAAAAACCATAGATAAAGGTCCATTGATTTATACTTTCAAGAAAGTCTGTATTACCCACACCAAGGTAATCCCTTGATACGAATATCATAGTTTGTCTTGCTATCCCTAAAATCCCTAAAATTCAGGGTAGTTGGAACCTTTGTCTTCCTCAGCAAGGAATCCCTCAACTTCAAAGTAGTCGGCACATCTGTCTTCCAATTCTCGGAATCCCTCAAATGTAATCAGCAACATTTAGAGCCATACGAAGCAAATCTGCACGAAGAAAAGTTTGAACAAGACATTCAACCTTTCTGCATGAAGCCTGAGAGTTTATAAGATCCTCTCTCTCTAGAAATCACTTCAACAACATGTAAGAACAGTTTTCAACGTTTAGTGTTTTTCTCTTTAAAATGGGCCCCTATTTATAGGCATGGTTCCAAAGGTTGGATCCCTCCTCCAACGGTCATATTTTTTCCTTGAATTTCATAGGCACATGTACACATGTCACTCAAACAACGGTTAGTGAGTAACTGAAAGCATGACATCATTTTATAACGAAACAAGTGTAAGTATAACCAAAATCTGATATTTGAAATGTAAATAAATTAAATTATGAAGTCTAACCAAAAATGAATTCAGAGTCTATAAAACATGGATATTCGGATTCTGTTTTCTAGGAATTCGGAACCTGAATTCTATAGAATTCTAGAGTCTGAATTTCAAGGAAATTTGGAATCTGGATTCACAGGAATTCGGAACTTGAACATACAAATTTTAGAGTCAGAGTTCATGAGAATTCGGAGTCAGAACTCATAAGAGTTTGGAGTCTTTATTCAGAGAACTGAGAGTCAGAACATAGACAAGTTCGTAACCATAATTTGTAATCAGAATTCAGAGTCAGAACTCAGAAGAGTTCGTATCCAGAATTCGTAATCAGAATTCATAACCAAAATTCATATTCAAAATTTACGTAAGTTCGTACGCAGAATTCGGAGTCGAACTTCATGAATTTTTGTATCCAGAAATTCGGATTTGAACTTCATGACAGTTCGTATCCAAAAATTCAGAGTTGAACTTCTATGAGAGTTCATATCCATAATTCGGAGTTAAAATTCATAAACATTCATATCCAGAATTCATATTTGAACTTCATAAACGTTCGTATCTATTATTTGGAGTTAGAACTCAGTGATATTCGTAATCAGAATTCTGATTCAGAATTCAGAGTCAGAACTCAGAAGAGTTCGTAACCAGATTTCTGAGAATTAAGATCCTAAAACAGAATACTTCATATCTAGGTAAATATAGTATTTCATGGTTTTTGGTTTCAAACCAAATTTTACACTTAGTGAAAATATGATATAAGTAATGAAAACATGGTAAGGATAAAATTTCCTTTGGGAAGGGAATTTTTCCTTATAGAACTAAATCTTCGGGTAAAACAATATTTTCCTTAAGATAATGTGTTTGTGATTTTCAAAACAAGAGGAATGGTAAATTCATAAGGAAATCCTTAAGGACTTAATAATCTCCCCCTTGAAAAAAGGAATGTAAAAGTCAAAATAAAACCATATTGACTCAAAAATCTCCCCCTTTTTGGAAAGCACAAACATCCTTATGAAAAAGAATCCAAGGACTTAGAAAATTTTCTAGACATTGCAAATAAAACTTATCTCCCTTTGTTCATGGACAATGGTGAATAAGACTAACTCCCCCTTAGGCTTTGGAACACTAAGGATCACATTCTAGATTTCCGGAATTAATATTTTCATTATCTTGAGAATGGAAACCTTCATAATGAGAACTCCCCCTTAGATAAACTCCCCCTTACTTGGGAATATTTATTCTATACTTATAAGTATTTTTCCTTCTCCCCTTTAGAATTATTTTTCCTTCTCCCCCTTTGTGATTTTCAAAAAGTGTTTGAGGGAATGGAAAAAATATGGTACCTAAAATATTAGTAAACACATCCCAACAAAACAAGAAACCACCATTTTATTATGATTGGATGTATTAATACATGGAAAACCAGATACAACAAAAGATTGGAGTGAGATTAATTTTACTTCTTTCTCATTGGGAATTAGCTTCTTCACAATTGTCTTTAGCTTTTTCATCTCTTTGTGATCCTCCTCTGCTTGCTTTTCTAGAGCTTTGATCCTGTCTTCCTAATCTTTCATGGCCTCTTCCTGAGCCTTTAGCAATTCATCTTGTTTCACTAGCTTTTCTTGGATCTCATTCTGGAGATCCTTTTCTACTTTCCAGCATTCTACAATATAACTCAGCTTCCCATTCAGATCTTTCACCTCTTGAATCCGAGTATTTTGTTATAGAGTCATATTTTCCATAAATCTATTTGTAAGATCCTTGATCTTGGTATCTTTGGTATCAAAATCTTCCTTGACATCTTCCTGAAATTGATCAGGATCACTCATTTCTTGTATTGTCTTCTTTGACCAGATTTATATCATCTTACATGACTTTCTATGAGCTTCGTATCCAATGATAGATTTTTTGAAATCCGATTCTATCTTGAAACACTTGTCCATCACCATGGACACCGAATCCGATTTCTGATTCAGAGAATGTTGAAGCATCTGGAATCTAGAATTTATGCTTGAGAAAGTCAGAATGGACCCAGCAATCTTCATTAAGGATTGTTCAAAAAAATCATGACCAAGTAAAGATGATTCAGAATCCGAGACTTTACTTGGTGATGCTTGTTTTCCTAGCTCAGAAAGATTCCTTTTTGAAGTTCCACCAACTTCCTTCTTTTCACTACATATTTTCTAGTAGTATCAACAATCACTTGTTTACCCTTATCCATTTTTGGAACATCTTCCTCACTAGGGGATTCATTCTCGCTGTCATACAGCTACACAACTCTTTCTTTATCTACCTCTTCTTTCTGATTTTTAGCCTCAACATCCTCAGGATGAATGAAATCATGATTTAAACATTCTTCTTCATAAAATTTATCAACTTCTTCTTCATCTTTCTCTCCACCTTTCTTTTCATCCTTCTCATTATCTTTCTCTGGAGGGACAAGCCTGGAGGATCCGGCTTGAGAAGTCCGGAGTGAAAAAATTTCAGATGGGGTTCCCTTGTCTTGATAATTTTTGAATTGCTTTAAAAGATCATCTGTTTTACCACTTCCTTCTTCTTATTCTTCTTCTTGCACCTCTTCCACTTCTTCCACTACTTCAACAAGTTTTTCTTTAGATTTTTCCAGAGTGAAGAATTTCTCCCCTAGAGTATCAGTAAATTTCTCTACAGGGAATGATTTCAGTACGGGAATTTGTTCAGATGCAACCTTAGTTTCCTTTAGAAGAGATTGCATAATCTCGGACTCATACATTTTCTTCTTAAGTTTCTTCTCTTGTGCTTTCCTCTCAAGATCTTCAGCAGTTGATTATTTCAAGGCCTTATCCTCAGCAGGATCCAAACTGAACTGTGGCTCCCCTGCTTTTCTATTCTTTTTATCCTCCCTCTATTTTGCTACCACCTCATCTGGGTTGGATTTTTTCTTCTTGGGTTTAGGAGGTGTGGATTGGACTTCCTTAGACTTAGGGGTTTTCTCTTATGGTTCTACATCCTTCAACTTTCTTTTCTTCCCAGCTTTCTTAGATGGTTCAACTTCTTCTGTATTTTTCAGAATGGCTTCTGCTTCATCCTTAGGCAGATCATAGAATTCTCCTAACTCCTTGGAGAAACCAACCTTCATTCTCTTGAGGGTGTCATCACTGATAAGCATCACTTTGTAATTCCTCGGCTTGGAACTGTAGGGGATCTTGAAAGATTCAAGACACCGAACAATGAGCTTGGAAAGTAATCCAGGATACATAATAATCTAAGCTCTCAGATTCTCATTCTTGATATTCTCAATCGTAATGAGAATATGATTCATAAGGTTGACCTTCCATAGATTTACCAAGAAGTATAATAAATACATAGCACTTTCCTTCATGGTGTCCTTTTCACCCTTTCTCGGTTTGATGAGACAATGAACCCATAACTGTAGAATCTTATTGTTAGTAGATAGATGGGAAATATTTGTTGTCTTTACATCAGTAAGACCAATGCATTTCATAGCCTTCACCTTGATGAAACTTCCTTGAACATCCGGCAGCTTGTCAGAGAAAAATCCGGCTTCTCCTTCATATGAAATCCCCACCAAGATCGCAGCCTTGGTGTAAGAGAGTTTATATGTCTTTACATAACTCGGGAAGGATAATTTTTCTCTACCTTATTCCTTAAAGAAGAAAACTGATTCATAAAGGTCTATGAGAAGATCCGGATAGACAACATCCTGAGCTCCTATCTTTGAAATAGCTACACCTTCCCATCCATTGAGCTTGATGTTCTTGGACATAATAGATTCATACTTATTGAAGATTTTCAGATGAACTAACCTCTCCCTATATATTTTCCACTCTGCAATCGGCTAGACAGAAGGCATATCTTAAGAGAGAACTTCTGCAGACATTTGGAATTGAGCACTTTTGAAAAGTTCGGAACGGGCTTTTGTAGTGGGGCAGAGCTTTGAAATGCAAAAGCTTTGAAAACTGATGTGGGACAACCATTAGGGTTCCCCTTTATATAGGTGTTGAAGTGATGGTTGAAATTCCCATTTGAATCAAATGGCTGAGAATTATTCAGATCTGATCTGACGGTTGAAATGATAGCTGCAAGGAAAATTTTGATTAAATCCGTTCTTTTGATGTTTTAAAGAAAAACTTTCAGATTTAAGGATACTAGAATCTGAGAATTTTAAAAAGAAAAGAAACTAACAGCAAGTAAAAGGTAATTATGAAAAACTCAAGAAAGAATCATAACTTTTAGATATCTAAAGTGATTATTTGTACTGAGGAATTTTCTTCTTGAAGAACTTTAGATTCCAAAAAAAACTTGAATACGAAAAAAAACATCACTACAAAAATTTCAAATCCGAAAAATTTCATTACGAAAATTTTAGGTCCGAATATTTTCATTACGAAAACTTCAGGTCCGAAGAATTGCATTTTGAAAATTTCAGGTCCTAAGATTTTATTTACAAAAATTTTAGGTCCGAAGATTTTCAATACAAAAATTTCAAAGACTGACTATGAAAATTTTTTATTACAAATAATTTCAAAAAACTAACTATGAAAATTTTCATTATGAAAAATTTGAAAAACCAACTATGAAAATTTTCATTACGAAAAATTTGAAAAACCAGCTACGAAAATTTTCATTATGAAAAATTTGAAAAACCAACTGCGAAAAATTATGAAAACTTCATTACAAAAAAAATTCGAAAAGCTTCATATAAAATTTACTTCCCCTATGAAAAGGAGTTTATTACTATAAGGATATTGATTTAACAAGAATTTAATTGAGGGGGTTTACCTTACGGTTATCATTCCTAGCTTCTTTTTAATGTATTCAAATATATCGGAGGGTAAAGATTTTGTGAAAATATCTGTAAGTTGATCTTGCATTCCAATGAATTGAAGAATGATATATCCTTTTTGTGTCTGATCCCTAAAAAAGTGATGCCTAATATCTAGGTGCTTTGCACGAGAGTGATATGTAGGGTTTTTACTAAGGGAAATGGAACTTGTATTATCACACAGAATTTGTGTTTTGGTAAAACTTATATCATAGTCTTTGAGTGTGTTTTGCATCCACAACACTTGAGCACAGCAACTTCCAACTACTACATATTCAGCTTCAGCAGTGGAAAGTGATACTGAGTGTTGTTTCTTGCATGACCAAGAAACTAATGAATCTCCTAAGAAATGAAAAGTTTCAGAAGTTCTCTTTCTATCCAATCTACATCCACCAAAGTCAGCATCCGAAAAACCTTTTAAAACAAAATCTTTTTCAGAAGTATATAAGAGTTCTAAATCCATGGTTCCCTTTAAGAAGCAAAAAATTCTTTTCTCTTCCTTTAAATTAGATTCCATAGGATTGGTTTGATATCTTGCACATAAGAATACTGAAGACATTAATTCTGGACAACTAGTTGTCAAGTAAAGTAAATTTCCTATCATAACTCTAAAATATGTTTGATCTACTGGTTTCCCAGCTTCATCAAGATCAAGTGTGTTTGAGGTACCAATAAGAGTATTAATAATTTTAGTGTTATCATATCCATACTTTTTAATAATATCATTAATATACTTATGTTGGGATATATAGATTCCTTCTGGTTTTTGAGAAATTTGAAAACCAAGGAAAAATGTTAACTCACCCATCAAACTCATTTCAATCTCAGATTTCATTAGATCTGCAAACAAATCGGTTAAATATTGCTGAGTTGAACCAAATATAATGTCATCAACATAAATTTGAACAATCAAAACATTTTTCTTATCTTTCTTTATAAAAAGGGTTGGATCTGCATTTCCCTTAATATAGTTATTTTGAAGCAAAAATCATGTAAGTCTATCATACCAAGCTTGAGGGGCCTGTTTAAGACCATAACTAGTGGAAAACCATAAATTAACGTCGGTTTTTTTTTAATTTTTTACGTCAGTTTTAAACTGACGTCTACAAAGGTGACGTTAAAAATATTATTTTCAGAGTCGATTTTTCAAAAACCGATGCCAAAAATAATTTCGGTAAGAGTTTCGATGACGGTTATACATAAAACCGACGCCGAAACTAATTTTAGATAGGATTTTCGGTGTTGGTTTTATCTAAACCCGACGCCGAAAGGTGGTTCGACCTCGTGTTCAGCATCGGTTCTAGATAAAACCGATGCCGAAGACCCGGTCCAACCACCATTCGGTGTCGGTTTTAGATAAAACTGACCCCGAAGTTCTTTTTTTAAATCTTTCAGTGTTGGTTATTTAAAGAATCGACGCCATAAATAAATCAAAATTATAAAATAATTACAATTACACTTCCAAAAAATTCAAAACCCCTGTGAAAATAACACAATATACAAAAACAATTAAACAGTATTTATCATCCAAATTATCGCATAACATCAATGCTTATATCTAGTTAATCAAAAAATTATCTATACATTTTTATTATAAAGTCAAATTAAAATACATGTACCTGCAATCAATGACTTCAAGAAATTTTGTGATATTTGCAAGTCCCATGACTCCATCATTTACAGCATGCTCATTGTTGGTTATTGTTGAAGCAGTCATTTGATTATTAGTAGGTTCAAACACCTAATATATCAAAATAGTTAGGTTTTTGAACCCATATCTATTATTATTTATAAATATTAGAATATACATACCTCAAATATTAATCAGCCTTAACAAATAGTTCACAAAAGTAGATTGAATATGGGTAATATCAGATTGGGAATAAGGGTGTGAATCATTGAATGCCTAAAATAATATTGAATGATATGAAATTAAAAAATAGAATAATATAGCAGAAAATATATATAAAAATTAATACAACTAACCTTATGAAAATCAGCAGTTTCCACAGTTGTGATTATCTCATACATGAATCGTAGAATATAATAACCACATTCAACATGTCCATTTGGAAGATGACACTACAGTTATAAAACATTTAACTAAAAAAACAATATATAACAAAAATATAAAAACTAATTACCTGTACTTCCATATATTTGATTTTTATTGGTTTCCTTTCTGACAAGTATTCCTTGTTAAAATGTTTCCATGAACTGCATTTTTTTATATATGAACTAATAATACTTGTTGAAACAATGAAAATTAAACATAATGAGATTATAAAAAATAAAAAAACGTACCTGTTTAATAAGGTGAAAAATGGTTTACGCACTCCTCCTAATAAAGAGAAAAAGCTATATGAGGTGCATTCACTTGGAAAAAAATACGCCTAACATCCAATGCCCCCTAAAATACAAAAAGTTCACAATTAATGACATTATAATGATCATTAGTTCATAATTATGTTGATGTTATTACTTTTCAAGAAATGGAAAAAACCAGCACTGAATCTCTATCTATGTTAATCTCTTGGATATATATTGAACTCTTTCATGATTGTTCACATGTTTGGATTCCAAGGAAATGTACTCTGGATCTATAAATCTATAAATTCCTGTTGTTTCCTTTTTTTAAAAGAATCTTGTGTAGATACCTAATTTAAAAAGAAAATATAGTTAGTCAATGACATAACAATATTTTATTAAATAAATAGCAATTCAAACGTCAATTTACATACATGGTAAACAACTACACCACACTCTTCCCGGTCTCTTCAAAATTAATTAAATTCATGATATCTTCTGTCATTAATTTCAATCCATAATTTCTTCCACATATATCAGGCTTCATCCGAAACTCATAGATAAAATTCATGGAAGAAGAGAACTCAGATAATCTTTTTAACCCATAATAAATATGAGAAGTATCTACAGCCAAGTATTCCTGAACATTTTGTTACATTTGTGCAGTTTCTTTTACTTTCAGATATTCTTATATAAGTTAAATATTAGAAACATTATAAGTAATTTTTGAATCAATTTTAATTAATATTTAAAAAAATGCATACCTAAAGTGAAATATAACGAAGAAGGGTAGTTGGACAAATTAAAAAAGGGCCCATACATTCCCCAATACTGGTGATCTCCACAGTAGGAAATGGTAGTAGAGTAGTGGGATCTAAAATAACAAGTACTGATACTCTAACCTAACCCATATGCATAGGCTAATGATGTACTGAGTCCCCCAAAAAATGCACTTGTACTAACGCAACAATATGTACATGAGGATCTCCTGTAAACAACTCACAATATAAGTCTTGATCCGAGGGAGGGGGTGGAGGCTCAAAGTAAGCAGGTGGGGAAGGGAAGTCCAAGTGAGGAGGCTGAGAAGGAAAAAAATGAAAAAGTAATATTAGTGTTTAAAATTTATAAAATAGAAAAATTGATTAAAATAAAATAATATACATCGAAAGGTTGCGCATATGGGGTAGGGTAAGCAGATGGGGTAGGGTTATCCGGGTGAGTAGGATGAGAATTCTGAAAAATGAAAAAGTTATATTAGTGTTTATAATTTATAAAATCGAAAAATTGATAACAAATAAATAATATACCTCAGATGGCTGCGTAAACGGGGCAGGGTAAGTAGATGGGGTAGGGTAGTCCGGGTGAGCAGACTGGGAAGGCTGAAAAATGAAAAAATTATATTAGTGATTGTAATTTATAAAATAGAAAAATTGATGACAAATAAATAATATACCTGGGAAGGCTATGCAGACTGTGATTGTCTTGCCAAGTGTTCTAATAAATCCTTCTGCACTGCTGCTTGAATTTTATAACCCATAGACTATTTCATATCTTTCAGCTCTTCTTTTAAGGATTCTATTTATGGGTCTTTTAATTGCTTACTCTTACCAAAAACCTTCCGAATACTAACATCTATCTTATATCCTCTAACACGGCCGAGGTGCTCTGCTTTTCCCAAAGTAGTGGCTAGGATGTCCATCCTACCCTCAGGGATAAAAGAACATTGTTTCTCTTGCTCCTGAAGTTCATCCTGATATAAAAAATAAAAAGGTTATTTTAGTGTTTATAAATTATAAAATAGAAAGATTGTTAACAAATAAATAATATTTACTTACAATTCTATCATCCACTTGTTGAGCTTCCTCTGTAAGATATTGTTCATTTTTTCTTATTCTTGCTCGTTTCCATTTCTCATGGCGAGTGGGAGGAGATGGAGGACCAAACTGGACCTCTTCTGAACCACTACTTGATCGAGCTCTTAATGCTTCAAATTTTTCTTCAATCATTTTTTGCTCCAAAAAGGAATACCCACCATGTGATAAAGTATGAGGGTATACGTTTTTAAACTGGATATCCTGATGAGATCTCCTGGAGGCCTGTTATATAAAAATAAACTATTAAGTAATAAGAAAAATATAGCATAAATTTTAAAATATAAAATAATTACCAAACCTGAAATTTCTCTTCCTAACGACTGTCAACAAATTGCTTCCATATTTCTTCATCTATAAACGGATACGTAAGATAGGGGATTTCAAACCTTCTCTTTCCAAAAACATAATTTCTTGTCAGTTTGGTTTTAAAATATCTCCATCGAACCGCCTCTAAAGAGATATGTCTTTTCTTAATTTCTATGGTTTCCTCAAAATTGAATGTCATCTATAATTGAATAAATTAAATATGTTATTTAAAATATATAATATTCAAAAAATGAGATAAAAGAAATAAATTAAGATATTTTACCATCGCGGCCTCCCAAAGCTATTGCTTCACCGTCCTGTCCACTGACTTCCAATCAGGATATAAAATACTAATCATGCAACGGCTCTACATCGCTATATAACTGACAAACTGAGCTGCATTTGGGAAAACTACATTATTACTATCATTAAAACAGATGTGTACTTTGTTATCATCATGAGTAAGTGATAGTTTTGGTAAACGTGTAATACCACATTTACCAACTTGAGAACTTGATTTTTGAGTAGTAACAGGAGAAGTTTCATCCACCGAGGACGCATCAGTTGTTCTGAAAAAAAAATCGTAAATTAACAGTTTTATTTCATTAAATAAGTATATTACTGAATATTTAATAATATGTCAAAATAGATATACCTCGGAAACTAGTCCTCTCTATCTGTATCTGACATTTCTACTAGAAAGTGTAATAAAATTTTGTGTACATGCATATAATTTGAAAAATGAATAATTAGAAACAAGGAAGAAAAAGATAAGTATGTAAAAAAAGAGGCATGCATCTGTAAGTTTCAAAAATGGACACAAAATATAAATATTTACCAGAAAAATTAGGAGACTAATTTATTGTTTTCCCACATGACTTCATCATGATCAATACGTACTACATGCACTATGTATGTCTTATACTCATTGTAATCATCTGGAAATTGCGTAATAAATGAATAAGGCTCATGTAAATCACTAACATCATCATAATCATCCTCATCACCCAAATGATATCTTTTTCCTTGGAAAACAACTGACCACTGATCATTAGACAGATCAATGACAAAAAATACTTGTTTTTCATGTGTCGCTATGATAAATGGTTCCTTATTGTAATTAAATCTTTTCAAATCAACCAGTTTAAACCCATATTCATCATGTTTCATGCCACTATTACTATCAACCCAATTACACTTAAATATAGTGACTCGAAATTTAATATAATCAATTTCACATATGTCTTCAATAACTCCAAAATATGACGTTGATGTAGAAATTGGGTTTTTATCTTTCGCACTCAAAAAATGCACTGCTTCGGCAAAAACCATCACACCACTATTCTGAATGGTACTCCTATCATCCAAGTTTTTTGTGTAAAATGTGTAGCCATTGATATCAAAACCAGACCATGTGATCACATTAAGAGATGGTCCCCCTACTAACCACTTCAATATTTCTGATACAGATATATCTGGGGTGACTTTCTCTTTAAACCATGAAACAAATGTCTTCTTATACTCAATCATCAACCACTTTTCGTTTCTTTTCTGATATCGTAACTTTAATTCAGCAATATGTGAGGATATATATGGTTGAAACTCATCTGTGTTGTTCAAAATGTATAAATGTTTCTTCATCACTTCATCACGTGGAATGATCTTTACCTTTATGCCTTGAACCCCTCTACCTTCACTATCAACTATCATATGTCGAGATACAGGGAGACCAATATGCTCCACCTCATTCAAACAATCAGTACAGAACTCAATCACCTCTTCTGATAGATATTTTTTAACAATAGAGGCCTTTGGTCGATAAGTATTTTTAACATATCCTTTCAAAAATTTTATATATCTTTCAAAAGGATACATCCATCTTAAATAAACAGGCCCACATTTTCTTATCTCACGCACCAAATTAAACAACAGATGAACCATTATATCAAAAAATGTGGGTGGGAAATACATTTCTAGTTGAAAAATTATAAGAGTTTCTTCGTTCTCCAACACATATAACAAATTTTGATCAATGACTTTGCTGAAAATGGATTTGAAGAAATTATATAACTTGATGATAGTCTTTCTGAAAACTTTCGGTAATATACCACACACTGCTACTGGTAGAATTTGTTGCATCAACACATGGCAATCATGAGATTTCATACCTATTAATTTAAAATCCTTCAATGACACAAAATTATTCACATTTGAAGAAAAACCACTGGGTACTTTAATACCATGAATACACTGACAAAAATTCATCTTTTCAATCTTGATTAATGTGTGACAAGCCAGAGGTAAATATGTTCGGTTTCCTTTCACAGCGGGAGCTAACTCCAAACGTATTCTCATTAATATCAAGTCAAATCTAGCATGAAATCCATCTTTTTCTTTCCTTTTATGTCTAAAAAAGTTCCAATAAAACTGTCACATATGTTTTTCTCAACATGCATAACATCAATGTTATGTTTTATCTCTAAAAATCTCCAATAAGGTAGTTTGAAAAAATAGACTGCTTCTTCCAGATATGTTTTTGAAAACCAGAACTTTTTCTCTTTCCAAATGTCGAATCAATATCTTTCACTCTTTCATAATATTCTTCAGCTGACAATGGTCGAGGGGGAAGGTTGTATTCTTGTAAACCATTAAATGCTTTTTTCAATCTATAATAAGGATGATCAATTCGCAAAAGTCTTCTATGTCCCACGTACACTTTCATTCTTCCATTATGCAATTGATAATATGAAGTCTGTTCTTCACAAATTGGACATGATTTATGCCCCTTAACACTATATCCAGATAAGTTTCCATATGCAGGAAAGTTTTTTGTAGTGAACATTATCATAGCACGCAAAATAAAATACTCTTTCTTGTATTCATCGAAAACTTTAACACCTTCCCCCCATAGAAGTTTCAAATCATCAATCAATGGTGTAAGATACACATCAATATCATTTCCCGGTTGTTTTGGTCCAGAAATCATCATGCTCATCATAACATATTTTTTCTTCACACATAGATGTGGGGACAAGTTGTAAAGTACCAGCAAAATAAGATATGAACTATATTGGCTACTGAGGCTCCGATGTGGATTCATTCCATCAATACACAATCCCATTCTGAGATTTCTATCTTCACTTCCAAAATCATGAAATTTTTTATCAAAACTCTTCCACTGCGGTTAATCGGCAGGGTGACGTAAGTTACCATCAGAGATGTGCTCATATGAATTCCATCTTAACATTTGTGCATCAATTGAATTTTCAAAGAGATGCTTCAAACAAGGAATTATTGAAAGATACCAAATTGCGTTAGCTGGAGTTTTGATTCTGGTACCTAAAAATAAATCTGAATTGAATTATCAGAATTGTGTGCAAAAAATATTGGATGATATCATTGGAAAGTACAAAATTGATTTTTCATGACGTTACATGACATCACCTGAGAATGAATCTGAGTTGACTTTCTCATCTATCTTATAGTGTGATTTCCCATATTTAGGACAACTTGATAAATGTTCATTTTCTTTCCTATACAATACACAATCAGTGGGGAAAAAATGTATCTTTTTATACCCCAATCCCATTGGATGTAATATTTTATTTGCCTCATAATTGGAATCTGGAAGCCCATTTCCTTCAGGAAGTAGCTCTTTTAAAATCTCAATT
The DNA here is from genome assembly GCA_963277665.1 of Viscum album. Lineage (NCBI taxonomy): Eukaryota > Viridiplantae > Streptophyta > Magnoliopsida > Santalales > Viscaceae > Viscum > Viscum album. The sequence continues at coordinate 87,520,403 of OY728166.1, read as the reverse complement.
AAACTGGAGAAACTTTTATCACTCCACCCATTTTTTTATTTTAAGTTAACTAATCTTAAAACAGCTGATAACACTGTGTATTAACTGCAACCTGGGAATAATGGTTTCTCATAATCTCCATTCAATCATTCAACATTCTGTGTTTTTTCGATGGTTTCAACACCTATATCATGAATTAATTCTTCAATACGATCCTCTTCCTCATTATGAATATCATCATCAACATTGGATGTTGAATTTTTAGTTCTTTCACCATGCAAGATCCAACATGTACAATTAAGGCTAAAACCATAACAAATGAGATTATCCTTGATTTCTCTAGATTTTAACTTTCTCATATTTACAAACTTTACACATGGACAGAAAATCAAATCAATATTTTGAAGATATCATTTAGCAAATTCCAACAAATTATAAACTCCTTTAGCATATTCCCTAGTGGTTCTTCATAAATGAATCCAATTACGATCCATTAATACCTGATATCACAATATAATTGATGAATATATTAAAACATATAAACATTTAAATATCTATCAGATAAATTATAAATAAAAACATATTTAATAAAAACTACTGATAATTAGATAAAAGACATCAGATATGAAACATGTTTACAAATAGAGTAAACAGTTTATTTTCATATTATATACATGTGTGTTTTATTGATATTATAATTTAATTATAATATCATTCTTTTAAAATTTATTAGTTCATTTTACATAGTTTCAATATTTCAATGTTTCATGTGTCAAAAATATTGAAGAGTACATTAATTTAATGGATGTAGTAAGTGTATTGGGTGAAATTTGATTGAAGTCAATGTAAAAAATAAAATTTGTTGATAGGATATTTAAGAATGTTTGTTAAAAGAATATTTAAACATGTACTAACACATTAAAAATAAAATATAAACTAATAATTAAATAAAATCAATAACAAAATTGAATGATAAATGATTTATCTAAAAAATTAAAAAAAACTTACAAAATTTGAATTTCAACCCGAACGGAGATATTCGATCCAAACTGTGCTCGGTATAATGTCTTCAAAAAACAAACACTACAAAATCTATACCAACAATGATAATACAAACTAAAAATAATTATAAATAACAACTAAAATCGAATCAATATTGAAAATATCATAAAATAGGGTTATGGAAGAAAAAATAAACAATGGAAGATGAAACAAGAGATAAAAATGTAGAACGCAAACCTGAAATCATGAAAATGGAAAAAAAACCTTCAACAATGGCCTTGCAATATCACAAATGAGCTTCGAAGCTCATCGGGAGTCCAAGGCGCCGCAGCGGGTTTCGATTTCGACAATCTAACAAAATGAAGGTTTCGGACCCTGAGTAATTTTAAAATACTTTCAGTGTCGGTTTTTAAACAAACTGATGCCAAAAATTTTAAAAAAACATTCGGCGTTAATTATTCTCAAAACCGATGCCGATAATCCTTTTTTTCTGCTTCGGTTTTCGAGAAAACAGACGCCGAAACTACACCTTATGGTGTTGGTTTTCCGAAAAACGGACGGAAAAAAGTTTTTTTTTAATTTTCGGCATCGGTTTTCCTCAAAACTGATGCCCAAATTTTTTTATTATTATTTTTGGTGTCGGTTTTTAAGAAAACAAATGCCAAAACATTTTTTTTAAATTTTTCGTGTCGGTTTCGTGAAAACCGACGCAAAATATCATCGAATAAATGTTTTTGGCGTCGGTTTTACTAAAAACTGATGCTATAAATTTCCCTAACATACTATTTCCATCGGTTTTCAAAAAACTGACGTTATTATGTCGACATTAAATCACATATTTCCACTACTGCATACAAATCTTTGGTAAGTCTAAAAACATGATCTGGATGTTTTGTATCTTCAAAGCTAGGAGGTTGTTCAAAAAAACATCCTCTTTAACATAACAATTAAGGAAATCACATTTCACATCCTTTTGAAAAAGTTTGAAATTGAAAAATGCTGTAAAGGAGAGTAAAATATGAATAGATTCAAGTATAGCTACTGGGGAATAGGATTCTTCATAGTCTATTCCTTCTTGTTGATTATAGCCTTTAGAAACTAATCTTGATTTATTTCTTACAATGGCTCCATTTTCATCACACTTATTTCTGAATACCCACTTTACTCTAATAATAGAAGTTTCCTTAGGTCTTTCAACCAAGGTCCAGAATTTATTCCTTTCAGATTCATTTAGTTCATCTTGCATATCTTTAATCCAATCATCATCACCTAAAGATTCATCAGTGCTTTTTTGTCCTGATTGGGAAAGGAATGCTAGATATTCTACTTCATTTCTTAAGTAACTTATAGTCCTTACAGGTTGATTCACATCACTAATGATACTATCACTGGGATGATTCTTTAGAAACAGCTGGTTTGGGTTTTGTATAACTTGTTCATCGATATAGGGTAGGAAATCTTCTGGGCTAAATGTTTCAGAAGTTTCTTCTTGGACATTTTCCTTATCAGAAGGGTCTTCTATCAAAGGTTGATAATCAGTTTTTAAAAACACATATGAGGATGTACGTTGGGGTTGTTTAAAAATAAAAGGATCGGTTTCATCAAATTTCACATGTACTGTCTCTTCAACAGTACAAGTGTTTTTATTGAAAACTCTTTAAGACTTAAAAGTTGTGGTGTAGCCTAAGAAAATTCTTTCATCAGTTTTTGGGGCGAATTTATGAAGATTATCTTTAGTATTCAGAATTAATACCTTGCAAACAAAAACCTTAAATAGGAATGTCTAGGTTATATACCATTTCATAACTCATATAGAGTTTTATTATGAAATGGTCTAATCAAAACTCGATTTATATTATAACAAGAATTACATACATCTTCATCCAAAAATATTTTGGCTACAGAATACTCACTAAAAATGGTTCTAGTTATCTCTTGAAGTATTCTATTTCTTCTTTCAACAACACCATTTTTTAGGTGTTCAGGGTGCTGAGAAGTTATGAGTGATTCCTTTTCTACTACAAAAAGTTTCAAAATCAGAATTTTGAATTTAGGAGTCAAGTTTGTTAGTTATTTATTTTATGAACCTAGACAAGACTGGTGAGATGTTTTGATTCCCTCTTGCATGTATAAAATAATTTATTGGTAATTCTTCATGTTAGACTTCCTTCAGTTGAAATATCCTAATAATGTGAATAATGATAAAGTTACTGAGTCATTGAGTTTTGGTCAAGATGAGCTACCAGTTGTGGAGTGTGTTAATAAATTCTAAAGTTTGATATGTTTCTTAGCTACTCTTGTCGGTGTGACTTTAGAAAGGAAAACTATTATAGAAAAGGTCTTAAATTATGCCTTTTTAAGCTCCTTGACAGTGTCCTAGCTGATTTCTTATCAGGAGACACTCAATAGATCTGTTTTAGCTTAATCAAATATAGTGGAACAACATGAAGGGAAGAATTCCTCATTCATTGTAAATAAAGTAAATTCTTATTGGGAAGAGAATAGGCATGTTTTTTTCTTCTATTTCGGAACACATGGTCATCCTAAGAGGTTGTTTTCAAAATCTACAAGATTTTTTAAATGTTGTAGTCATATGATTAAACTTAAGAGGTTCTGTAAGTTGGGATACTTAAAAGGGATCTTCCAATCAGGGATCATAATCTCCTAAATATGGAAAAATGTATTATTCAATATAATAATCCTATATCCATAGTACTTAGAAATACATTTTTCATATGGTTAAGGAACTATTGGTTACCGATGGTGGTTGTTGTTGATCCATATTTTTGTTTCCGACATCAGAGTAGAAACTATATGAGTTTTTCTTTATTTAGGATGGTATTTTTAGAAACTATTTATCTTATATATCTTGGTGGATTGTTTTTTATGTTTTTTGAATATCACTTTTGAACGTGGTTTTTATCATGTGTATGGCTTCATTTTCTTATGACCTATGTGGTTATGCCTAGTGGATGTGAAGTCTTGAATTACTAAACTTCCATTTTGGAATGACTTTAGTTCCTTGATGTTCATTGTGATCCTAGTGATGGAGTGGAATATAATTCTAAGAATAATTGATATGTTTTGGGATTTTTGTTCTTTGGTATTCTATTATTTTTTCCCTTGATGGATATATCTTAATTTTTATGTGTTGGATGATATCCCTTGTGAGAGTATGGTTCCCTATTGTGCATTGACCTAGATGTTTGAGCAATTTCTATTTTAGTATGTATAGACCTTGGGAATGTACTCAGGTAACTAGGATAATTTCATTTCTTAGTGGACCAATAACTCTGAGTTTCTGGAATTTGATTTGATTAGGTCATGAAGGGGTGAGGCTCATTGTTGAAAATAATAAGTTACCATTTAGTCCTTAACTGGGTATAAATACTTGTCAATTTTATGCCTTGTTTATGTATTTTTGATCATAGATTGATATTGAAATCATTTTTTCTTATTGAAATTGTTAGTTGTTTGTATGTGATGTTCCTTTAAATTTTTCAGGGTCCACTTTTAGATTATCTCCATTATGAGTGCATGAAGTCACATCTTTGGAATGAAGGGATGTGATTTTATTATGTTAAACCATTTTGATGAATCTTTAAATGGTTGGGAGAAATATTCAAGGTATCTGTTACTTCTCTGGTCTAGAGACATGTGATGATCATAATGTGTTGATCTTGGGGTTGTGTGGGTGTTGTGAGCCTTTGGGTGAGTCTCTCTTCTGGATTGAGTGTCGTCCACCTCACAAGATGTGAGAGGGAGTTCTTATTTAGTCATCTCATTCTATATTTTGTACAGGAAGCTTTCTAAGGAAATAAATATGTATGGTGTGAAGGTTTTAATGTCCCATTAATTTATTTTAGGTGTTTTGAACCACTGATAAGAGTATCCTTTGAATGGACCTATTTATAGGTTTTTCCAATGTTTTTCTGAGTTTTTTGGGGTTTTTAGGCTTGTACATGGTTGGAACATTGTTAGAATAACTATATATCCAAATCATGCAACATTTTCCATTATCCCGAGTTGGGGTCACATGGATGGAGCATAGTTAAACTAAACATGCAACTCTTATTGTGGCTTTGTTTAGGGAACATGGTTAGGTGAATTTTTAATACTAATTATGCGACCTAACCTAGGAAACTATGTGAAATGTATTTAATTCCCTGAAGATTAAAATTAAATCAATAAACTCCACAATTAACCACATACTTCTCAAATTTTTACATAATTTGATTCTTTATCATTTGGGATCACTCTAGAGGTGTTTTGGATCTCCCAACCTCATCTCTAGGCAGATCAAAGTATCGATCGAAGTGGTAATCCACTTATGATGAGTTTTTTTCCTCTTGTTATTTAATCTCTCTTATTATATTGATTCCTTCTTCCAAAGGATTATAATTTCATTTTGATTCATTGTTTCGTGGATGGTTGATGTGGAATTTTAGTTCGAGGATTTTTTCTCACTCCTATTGAAATTCCTCTTCCTATATCTGTTGATCACTATCATAGGAAATGCATCTAAAATTTATTATTATTGGATTGTAGATATTTCAAGTAGGTTTTTATATGATTTTCCTTATATTGTACTATATTTTTTCTTCATAATTAATACATATGTGTTTCTTGATTTCTAAAACATGTTCATTGAAATTTTTCCCTAAAATTCATTATGAAATACTCCTTGAACATTTTCTCTTTTAATTGAACATGGAATGAATTTAGTTGATATTATTTTGATCTCCCTCACTTTTTAGTGAATTTTATAATTCCATGTTTGTTTGTATTTGTTTTCATAGTAATTTTAAAGGAAACTTTGGTGAAAATGAGGGATTTAGCCTATGTTTTAATTCCAAAAACAGATATGCCAGGATTTAAATGAAATGATTTTATCCATTTTTTATTTTCTAAATAGTTTAGAATTCATGAATTTTTTAAATTACCAATAACCATTTTTGAATGATGTTACCATTATGTTGATATGTGTATTGTGGGGTAATTTTAAATGAGTGATGTATTAAAAAGGAAAGGGGGTGTAAACCCATGTTTTTAATTAACCTTAAGCATTCTTATATTATCATTCTCCATTTAATAACATTGGGTGTTTTTAAAGAAATTATTGTTTTAATGGCCCGTTTAGAATTACCATGTTGATTTGTAAAAGGTAGAAAGTATTATTACCCTTTTTAATGTTGAATTTTATAAAAGGTATTGAACGGAAATCAATGGTGTTTCATGGAGTGATTGGAAAATTATGATGATCCTATATTGTAATAATACCTTGTTGTAATTTTCATGATTTTGGTACTTCCTATTTATGGGTGTTGAAAATGGATTATTTACTTTGAAAGAGCTTGATTGTGGGAGTGATATGTGATTTAAGGGCATGATCCAATGATTTATATTTATAAGGATCCCTCTTGTGATCCTTGTAACTTGGTTATCTCAGCCTGTTATTTTGACTAGTCATGGGAACCATGGTATATAGGTGGGATGACCAAGATATATGCTTCATTAGTAGACTAACACACCATCTAGTGGATCTATAGAGATCATGAAATTCTAAAGCTTCAAATGTGAATCCAAAAAAGTGGGTGTGCATGGAAATTTTTTTCTTGAGACTTGTGATACTAGATGTAAGCTAAAAAATTACTCTTGATGATTTTTTATTTTATTTTCTATGATGTAATCACTATCATACATAGGTTGTACCGATGACATCTATATACATGATAATAGATATATGATAGTGTTTATTGTCACTACTTAGCACCATAGTTTCCCAAAATGATTGATTACTACCCTGGATTGATTTATTTATTGTTATTATGCACCTTGAATCCATTATATTGAATCCTATTCATATTTTTATATCAATTTCATACTCTTATATTGTCTTGATTATCTGAATGTTGTTTTTGAAAAAAATCAAATTATTTTCAAGAAAATGTTTAGTTTCTAAATGGTGAAAACCCATGTTTTATAGATTTGGTTTGATAAAGGATTTTTAAATGATTAAACTATATTTTAAAACTATTCTTTGTACATTCTATACAATAAACCTCTCTTAGAATATTTTAATTACCTTATGAAGTAATGAAATATAATATTTTTTGGAATCCTACTGGTCTCTATATATTATTCCCTTCTTGTTTCATTTGATGTTTGTGGCTTCTTATTCTTATAGGAGGTTCTTATATTATCATCAACTTATTCTTTGCATTTGGGTTTGGTTGACTTAGGATGGGTGACCTGGGACATGGTATGTGGTTTTAGACCACCAGGAGATTCATTTTTTGAAGCATTGTAACTTTTAGTTTTGTATCATATCTTTCTACTCTAATGTATATATTTGACATCATTTCCGTAGTGTACTTTTATTTTTTGGGTGAAAGTATTCCCAACAATTATTTATTCATGCCCAAGTTCTTGTCTCCAACCCATGGAGATCAGTAACATTCTTCATGTTAGTATATAATTGGCCTGGATAATAGTTTATATGGTACTCTCAGTTGGTTTTTCACATATGGGGTGTCGAAAATTACACAACTAGAAACCATGTGTGACACACATTTAATGTAGTAGCCCACACCATGTTGGGTTTTATGACATATCTTGAGCCAATGTACATGACTTGGTACCCCATTTGTCTTTAAAATAAAGGGTTCCTTTAATACAACCAATGTATTTGGGAAATATATTCTGAGATAGGTAGAGGTATATTCCCTAGGGATTTGATTATACGTGCTTTGTACACCATGGTACATAACTTGTGCCTTCCCCTCAAAGAAGTTATGTGTTTTTTCTCACGCATAATCCAAAATTTGACAAGTATATAATCCATTTTGGGTATCATACAATTTAGAACGTGATGGAGGGTCCATTATTTATATGATAGTCCTTGTTTAATATTATTTGGGTCTCGATGAGCTATTATAAGAGGGTTTCCTCTAGATGATGGGGGTTTGGAAAAACCATCTGATTTTATGGTCATATTGATCCTAAAAGCTGTGAAAACACTATGGGGTGTTGGATACATAATTTTTCTAGTGGGTGCGGACTGGGATAGGTCTGAGGGACCCTAATGTATTCTAAAGAATGTGATATGAGGATACCAATATATGAATGTGTAATTTGGATGGTCTTGATAGAATTAGCCTATGAGATTAGATGGATGAAGATATGTTATAACACCCTGTTTCCTTTTGTTCAGTTATGTTCTAATATTTTTTTTGGTTTCCTTTCTCATAGTGCAGTTATTTCTGACCTTGAATTGGGAGGATACCTATAATCATAAAGTCCAAGATTTATTTGAATTATCTGCAAAAATTTTGTATTTTCTACTGCTCTTTAGGCACTTACACTCCATGTAACTAGATTACACATTGTGTAATAGATACTCGGAATAATCCATGAACTGGGTTCATATAAATAATGGTTTCCATTGCAAGTAATAGTTACACATTATGTATGAATAAAATATAGTTTTTAATGAAAAATTTCACATCTTTTTTCGTGTATATATACCTCAAGGATTTCAAGATGTGTACATTAGTAACACACCATGTAACATTCATGTTATTGGTTTTCAGGGTGCCATACGAATTGTATTTTTCATCCCTTTGCTTGAGCATCACCCCTATCTAGACCTGGAATCCTCCTAAGGTGATTTTGGGTTACTCTTTTCCATCTGGATTGATTCATTCAATGATTTATCAATAGGGCTAGGTTCTTCGTTACATTGGCTAAGTCATCCCCTCAATTTCTCTCTCATTGGTGTTTGTGGTGCCATTTTCAGTGTGGATGGGTAATTGGATTAGGTTTTATATCAATCCATTTCATTTTTATTTTGTTACTTGTCTTATAAAGGAAAATATTTTGGTTTCCAGTCCCTGTTGTCAAAGGTGTTTTGGTTTTCTATTTCCTTTAGGTAGGTGGATCTATTAAATTTTTCTAATTTCTTTAATATATTATTGTTCACATTAATTTCATGAGACTAGAAACAGAATTTCAGGTGTTTAAATTTTAAAGGGAATAGGTTCACATATAAAATGGGGGTTTTATTTGAAAATAGTATTTCCTTGATTTGAAATCGAAAATGGATTTTAAAATCTTTAAGAAGATTATCTGGGATTTGAAATGGTTTTATGAAAATGTGATTATGGTTTTAAAAATATAAATTGAATAACATTGCTAAGTGAGGACCTTGGGTGCATCGATAAAGAGACACATGTAGCCTTAGTGTGTGTGAAACCACTTAGAGGTAACATGTTGTATATTGATGGACTATGGTAGGACTTGATATTAGTTGGATTTATCCTAATGCATTTTTTAGGATCATGAGTGTCTATTATGTATTATGTTGTAGGATAGAGCTTAGCTGGTAGGTTCACTGTTGTTTCTGTTTTTTATTACATGATATATTATTCCATGGATGTTGGATCACATGTATATTTATATATAGTATCGTTACATTGTTTTTGTATTTGGAAAATGTGACACAAAATTTTTGAAAACTCAAGGATTCTGTGAAAAGTGTGTTCGAATTATATTATTAATGAAAATTCATGAAAACCTATTTTATTTTTAAATATTAGACTAGTTAATTCTTGTTATTATAAATTTTATAGATCTATTTGTGGTCTCATCCATGGATCTATTTCTCACACCCAACTTCTTCCCTTTGGGTGGCTATAAACCTTGTTTTGTAGGATACAGGTAAAGGGAAGGGAATTATTTATCATGATGGCCTCTCTTTAAATGGTTGTTTTGGTTTGGGGATGTTTGTAGCTGACGGTTGTTCATATGGAGACTAGTTGTTCTAGTCTTGTCGTACATTTTAGTTTGGCATGTTTGGATCAGTTATAGTTTCCTTTGTTTTCTCTTTATACTCTAGTTGTATGTCTTATTTTCCTTTTATATGAGACTTTTTTTCTTTTATTTACCTCACCTCATAATGGGATGACTTGGGTGACTGGTCTGGTTGACCCAAATTGGTCTGTCACAATTTGGTATCAGAGCTAGTTTACTCAGGCTGATGTTTTTTAGCACTACCTAATTTGGTTATGTGTCTTAGGTAGATAGGAGTAGGATCGTCGGAATTCAAAAAACAGATGTGAAAAAAGGGCCTGTCCAGTCCACTCCCATGACTGAATCTGAGTTTCCATGGGTGGACATAAAATATTTATTAAGTCCAAGACTAGGTATTTAGGTTCATTTAAATAAATTGTATGCGGAATATTTTTAAATAAACCTAACTACAAATTTTGGGGACTTGGTGTGTGTATGGTCATTTGAATAAAATAAGTGGGGTGTTTATTTAAATGTACATGTTCCTTTATAAAGCTATTTCCCTTTTTTGTTATAAATTATAACCTATTTAAATTATTATTATTTTAAATGATTGTTTTGAATTCTTGTTTTTGGTTCAATTATTTTGGAGTTTCACTGGACAAATTGGTTATTGTCTTGTGTTTAATGGAAAATACCTCCTAGAAGAGATCTTTCAAATACAAGAGTGAAATTTGTAATGAAGGATATATAGATGGATCCTCTAATAAACCTTGTTTAGTCTAATAATTGATTTGTACTATTTGGACTTCGAGTTTAGTGGGAATAGTTAACCTAGGATGAGTAGTGGATCATTCCTTGGGATTTAGCAATAAGCATCCACTTATCTTCCCTGGAAAAAAAGAGACTCAAGAATAAATGGAGTCACTTGAATGGGTTGAGAGTATCTTAAACTTCTTTAAGACTCCTAAGGATTATCAGGTCATTTTTTTCACATATATGCTCAATGGACCAGGAAGAATATGGTGTTATTATATAGTGAAAGCTAATTTGCATGAAGGTCATATATAGGTTTCTTTGAAGAAGATCACTAATTAGCATTTTTATCCTGATACTTTACATGAGAAAAATACCCCATATTTTATGAAGTTGGAGAAAGGGTATAATTCCATTATAGAATACTCCACCTATTTTTTTGAGATGGTAAATCTAGAACTAGATCTTGCCACCAATGATGACTTGAAGGCTCGGAAGTTTGAGATGCCGATGAGGGTCAATGTTTAGTGCCTTATAACCCTTGTTGAGGTAGTGTATAAAGTATATGTGGATAAGATAGAAATATATGGAAGAATAGGTTTGGGCAAAGCTTCGGTAGGTGTAGCGAATAGCTAGGGTGATTCTTCTAGTTAGAAATGGAAGTGAAACAGTGGTCAGTTTTCTATTGGACTAGTTTCAGGATCTTCTTCATGGGGGAAATAGGTTATTTTATACTAGTGTGCGAGGTGGGGTCATACCATGACTCATTTCATGAAGGCTCCAAGGACTTTTCATATTTGTGCATGATCTAGCCATTTGAAATGTTTCAATGACAATATGTCCCAAGGTAGTAGGACTGGATCCACATTCACCAAGTCATCACGGGTTCATTTTGATGCTTCCAAGGGTGGTGGGTCTCATTCTCAGTCCAGGGGGAATATCCAAGTTGCTAATTTAGATGGATTTATGTGGTAGAGTATGTTCTAGAGAAATCTGAAGCAGGGAATGTTATTGTTTTATGTATGGTGTTAATTTCATCTTTTATAGTGTTGTCTTTGTATGATACAGGTGCTAGTAAATATTTTATATCATCAAAGTCTATTGATTTGTTGGTTTTAATTTATAGATTATGAAATTATTTTTGGATCTTTCCACTCCTTTAGGATAGAGTTCCAAACAATATTTCAAGTTCCCTGCAATTCAAGTGGAGATAGGTGACTTTGAGGTAGTTTGGGACTTCTTAGTGCTTCATCTTGACATCTTTGACTTGATTATCAGCATGGATTGGATTATCGGTGCAAAGGTCTAGATACACTATTATCATCATCGAGTGCATTTCCTATCCTCTAATGTATTCACTCATGTTTTCTATGGTGAGTGGGACTTAATATTTTGAAGGGTATGGCATGTTGTTCTGAATGTTGGTATAATATCATGCTAGTTTTTAGAAATTTTTATTGATGTAGTTTACCCTTTCTTGGGAATTCATCTACCTATTTTTTTTTTTGTGTTTAACCTAAGGTCTTTGTAGATGATTTTTCTAGTTTACTACCATAGATATAGTTTGAGTTTATTATTTACCTACTCCCTAGAATGACCCCTATTTTTATGACATCCTATCGAATGGAACCATCTAAGTTGATGGAGCTTAAGGTTCATCTCGAGGACCTAGATGTGAAAGGGTTTTTTCATCCTTGAATGTCACCATGGTATTTACCTATACTCTTTTCAAATAAGTAAAATAGAATTATTATACTTTTTATTGAATATCGAAAGTTGAATTGGGTGACAGTTAAGAACAAGTATCCTTTACCCAGAATTAATGATCTCTTTGATCATTTTAGAGCGTCTTGTTGGTTTTATAAGATTGAATTATGGTCGGGGTACCACCATTTGATATTACAATAAGACGATATACCTAAGACGTATTTTATAAGTTGATGTGGGAATTTTGAGTTTTTTGTTATGTCATTCACCTCACTAACTCTCCTACGGTATTTATGGCTTTCACAAACAAAATCTTTCATCAGTTCTTGGAACCTTTTGTCGTTGTTTTTGCGAATGATATATTAGTGTACTTCAGGTTAGAGTAGAAGCACAGATACCTTTTGTACATCATTCTTCAAACCTTATGGGAACATCATCTATATGTTATGCTTTCTAAGTGTGAGTTTTGGATCTAAGAGGTAAAGTTTTTCGAGAATGTGATATCTGAGATGGGTGTCTCAATTAATCCAAAAAAGTTAAAAGAAGTTATGTATTAGGAGAATCCTAAAAATGTGTTTGAGATTTAGACCTTATTAGGTTTGGTAGGTCACTATAGACGGTTTGGTTGTGACTTCTTCCAGATAACGTCTTTGATGATAGATTTAACTCATAAAGGTTTCAAGTTTGAATGGAACAATAAGTGTTAGAGATATTTAGAGAATCTGTAGATGAGGTTTGATTCATCACCAGTTTTGATTCTTCTGGAACCAAGATCATTTTATGATGTTTTCTAAAATTCTTCCTGTACAGGTTTGGGATGTGACTAGATGTTGAGGAAACATTTTGTGTCTTGTGGATATCACTTTTTATTCCCTCATGAGAAGAACTACCCACAAATGATCTTGAGTTTTCACCTATTATGAAAGCACTCAAAAAGTGGATTCACTATCTCTTTATAGAAAAGTTTATAGTATATTATGATCATAAAATAATAAAGTATATTTTCACTCAAAGAGATATGAACTTATGACAGACACACTGGATTGAATATCTTTAGAAATTTGATTTTTGATATTTTATATTTCCCCCAGAAGATAAACAAGGTAGCTGATGTGTTGATTATAAAATTATCAACACAAGCCATGAGGAAATCAGTTGAGAAGTGGTCTCTGATGAGTTTTTTCTACTGAGATAATCTTAGGAGTAAAAAATTTTGGTGGATAGGTGTTCTTGAATTTAATAAAAATTAATTCGTATTTTGATGAAATATTTCAACTTTAGTAGATGATAGAAATCAAGATCATACACCTAGTAAAAATCCTAAAAAATGGGTAGACCTCTAGTGAGTGTTCTCAGTCTCCTAGTGGAGCTGTTTTCTTATAGATCTAGTTGTTCAATCTATTTTCCTTGATAAATGGATTTATAGAATGTGGACACTAGTCATGTTATCCCATGGACCATAAGGATACAAATATGTACCATGATTTGAGACATTGATATTGGTGTCTGGGGATGAGGTGGTCAGTTGCAAAATTTGTATTATGGTGTCTCACTTGCCACAGAGTTAAGGATGAACATAAGATACCTTTAGAATTTTTGCAGTCTTTACCCATTCCAATATGAAAGTGGGATGATATTTCCATGGATTTAATCATTGTACTACCATGTAATCCTAGTGGAAAGGATGTGATATTGGTTATTATTGATATAATAACTAAATCAGCATATTTCATACAAATAAAGGAAATGATGAAAGTGGAAAAAAATTGGAACTAATTTGTCCGAGATATTGTAATACTTCATGGATTTCCCAATGTAGTTGTTTCTAATAGTGACTCGAGATTCACATATAGATTCTAGAAAGGTTTACTGAATGTAATGGGCTCCTAGATGAAATTGAGAATAGGTTATCATTCATAGATGGTTGTACATATAGTTTAGGCTACCATAGTTCTTGATCATATTCTTCGTTCTTGTGTTCTTGATTTTGGTGGATCTTAGGATATAAATTTTCCTTTGGTTGTGTTTTATTATAACAATAGTTTTCATGATTCAATTAGAAAGGTTCACCTTGAGGATTTATATGGAATTTTATGTTGATCTCCCTTATTCTGTTAAGAGTTGGTAGAGTGGTCCTTGGTTAGTTAGGGTGTTGTTTAGGAGATTAAATATGTGGGTCAGTTAATCCAGATGCATTTGATCACGGCATAGAGTCGTTATAAATCTTGTCTAGACCGTTGTTGTTAGTTGTTGGAGTTTGAGGTTTGTGATTGGGTCTTTCTCATAGTTTCACCTATCTAAGTACATCATCAGTTGGGTAATAAGGGTAAGTTGGAACAGAGGTTTTTGGGCCTCTTTGAGATTATTGGTCAACTAGGGATGGTGTCCTATCTATTTATTTTAATATCTGGCTTGACTTCTATACACAACATGTTCCATGTTTCCTAATTTGTGAGGTATATAAAAGATCCTTACCATGTGATTATATGGGAGGAATTTGATATTGATCTTGATACCACCTTGGTTGATAAGATAGTTTAGATTATAAATTTCCCAGATAAGGTATTGTGTGGTAAAACGAACCCCCTATTTTGGGTACTGTGGAAGTGGGGATAAAACCACCACAACATATGGGAGAGGGATTTGTTGATGAGGTAGCAGTGGAATTATATTTTGCGGATATAGTATCTTGATCACTTTCTAGGGATATAAATATTTTATGGTGGAAATATTTCAATTCCCCTTTACCTTTCGATCAGGTATGTTCTAATCTTTTCGTATGGTTTCCTTTCTTGTTGGGCAGGTATTTACAACCTTGAATTGGGAGGATACCTATAATGGTGAATCCAAGTATTTTTTGTAATTTTATACATAAATAATTCACTTTATATTTCTCTCTAGGAATGGACATGTCATGTAAGTGGAGTACACACTGTGTAATGGATTCTGAGAAGAAGCCATGAACTGGGTGCATTATGTGAATGGTTTACACACCATGTATGAATAAAATCAATATTTTAATTAAAAATTTGATGTTTTTTCAGTTTATATAAACCCTAAGGACCCTATGAGGTTTCAATTAGTTAAAAACTATGAAAATTTCATATTTTTTGATTTTAGGGTTCTAAAATGATATTTGCATCCCTTTTATTGTGCAGCGCTCCTCTCTCCACCTGGAATCCTCCCTACACGGTTTTGAAGGACTCCTTTCCATCTAAATAGATTATTTTAGTGATTGATCAGCAGGGCTTGGTGATTCATCTCTTTATGGAATCCATACCATTATTTTATCTCTTATTTTTGGTTGCATCATCATTTGTGATAAGGATGGGTAATTGGATTTTGTTTTCGATCAATCATTTTCAGTAGTTTGTCATTCCTTTTCTTTTGAAGGAAATTATTCTAGTTTCCAAACCCCATTATCAAAGAAGGTTTGGTTTTCTACATCCATGAGGTAGGTTTATCTATTAATGAGTTATAGTTTTATGAATTTCTTATTGTTCATATTGATTCTTTGAGATTTGAAATGCAATTTCATGGGTTAAAATTTAAAAGGGAATGGTTTCGCATTAAAAACATGGTTTTTATTTGGAAACATAAATTCATTTATTTGAACTACAAAATTTATTTTCAATCCCTGAAGAAGGTTGGCATGGAAGTGAAATGGTTTTTATAAAATGTGAGTATGGTTTTAAAAATAGAAATTCAAACACATTGCACTGCTAGAACCTTGGCTGCATTGAGAAAGAGACATAGATAATCTTAGTGTGTGTGACACCACAAAGAGGTAACCCTTTTTCATATATATGTAATTTGGAAGTACTCAATATTATTCGGATCCAACGTTATACCTTTTTCTTATCGTGATTGTCTAGTACGTATTATCCCATAGGCTAGAGCCTGGATGGTAGGTGCATTATTGTTTCTAGTTGTTCATCACATGATTAATTATTTTATCAATGTGATATTTCATGTATGTTTATATTTAGTATCATTACCTTTGGTTATTTTTTTGAAAAATGTGACATCAATTTTATAAAACTCAAGGATTATTTTCAAATTGTTTTATTTATAAAAATTCATGTAAAAATATTTTGTTTAAAATCATAGACATTTGAATTATTGTTTTTAGAACTTGTATTGATCACTTGGTGGTATCCTACTGGGATATTTTTCTCACACCATACTTCTAACCTTTGGGAAGATATAGACATTTTTTTAGGATATAGGTAAAGACAAGGTAGTTTTGTAGCATTCTAGATTCTATTTTTGTGGTTGTTTCTGTTTGGGGATGTTTGGAGGTGACAATTGGTCACATGGAGACTAGTTATTCTAGACCTATTGGACTTTCTGGATTAACATGTTTAGATCAGATATATCTTCCTTCATTTTGGCATTACAATATATTTGTATTTTTTGTTTTCATTACATATGAGAGTTGTTTTAGTATGTTTATTTTACTTCACCCTGTAATGGGATGACTTGGGTGATTGGTCTAGTTGACCTGGGTTGGTCTATTAAATATTTACTTTGAGGAACAAGATAGACCTTATGTGATAAGTCTAGATTTTGGTATTAATATTCCTTACTAGGAGATGTGTTATGGGTTTAGGAATGTCTCAAACATATGTGAGGATTATGTATGATTTTAGGGTGGGGCTTTATTCCCCTTGATGATATAATATATTTGATTCCAAGAAAGCGATCCATTCCCCCTAATTTGAAATAAGATATTATGTGTGTAGCTAAATGACACCCCCCCCCCCCCCCCGATTTGATATATGCGATTTTATGGATGGGAATCCACTCCCATTGATATGATATATATGATTCCATGTTGGGGTACTATCCCCACACCCCTTATGTGATATAAGGTATACGAGGTACTCATCGTTCCCTATGATATAATTTATGAAATATTATGGGTGGGGCTCCATTACTCATCATATGGTTTATATGATTCCATGGAGGGGTGTCATTATCCTTGATGTGATATGATATATTACATGGGGGAACAATCCCCCCCCCCCAATATGAAATATGAGATATTATGGTTGGGGAACAATTCCACCCAATATGATATATGTGATTCTGGATAGGGGCATCATTCCCCCCTAATGTGTGTATGCAATATTATATGTGGGGTTTGATTCTCCAATATATGACATATGTGATTCCATTGAGGGACTTCATTCCCCCTGGTGTGATATGAGTTATTGGTTGTAATAACCTAAGATTTTGGATCCTTTAGATTAATACTATCTTAGAGAGCTTGTGTCTCACAAAACACCAAACTAATGCAACACTTGATGAAAATGAATGGAAACATATCAAAATTAAATGAATAATATAATAATCAGTAAATAAAAATATCATAACTAATTAAAATGTTTACATATTATTATTTTTCATTAATATTTTAGAAAGGATTTCTTTCGATGAACCATTTAAAAAAACAAGGTATTGTGTTTTACATTAATAAGTTAAATTGATCAAAGTTAAAATTTTATTATAATAGGTAATATTTAGTTTTATAAACCAATATGCAAACATTAAATTTTTTATAAATTTATATGAAATAATAATAAAGGCACTTGAATTTTAAAAAGCTATTTTTTAATAAAAATAGTTTTTTCTTTATATTTTAAATTTTCATTTAAGTAAATAAATATATAAATTTTATAATTTTAATTTGAAAAAAATAACTCATATTTTAATTTATAAAGTGAAAATTAGGTTATAGTTATTTTTTGTTATTTTTCTGAAATAATTGATTTTTTAGGTGAATAATGAAAAATTAATCTTTTACCAAAAATGTATATTTATTATTATATAATGAATACCTAGAAGTTTATGAACCTTTTAATTGATCAAATATCTGTTTATGTATTAAAACAATACACTTTAAAAAAAATACAATTTTGAATTTAAAAAACATAAGATTAACATTTTAAGGACTTGAGTAATATTTTCCAAAAAAACTTCATTCTAGTCTTTTCTTTCAAATAAATACTATTTTGATAAAATTCAGTCATTTATTTATTTAAAATACATATGAAATATTTTTATAATACATAAATTTATATCATGAAAATTTAATTCATTGATAATTTTATACTACACATGAATTTTATGCCCAAAAATACATAATCTCAAAAAACATGATTTATGTGTTACAGGCACTAATGTTAACATTAAATTTTTCATTCACATATAAATTTTATCTAATAAAATGTATTTTATAATTGGAATGATTAAGTAAAAAATTAATAAGTTCCATTTTATTTTTAGGCATTGAAAGTAATTTACATGGGTAAAAATTAGTTATCATGCTAAAATAAAAAATAGTAAAAGTAATAAATCAAGGGGTAAAAGGCATAAAACACGTTAAAAAAATTGATTTTTTATGATAATATATTCCTTATATCATCTTTCAATCCATTATTTCCCATTTTTGGATCCACTTGACATGTAACGTTCTGCCCCTTCTTCATTGGCTTGAGAAGGCAGTGAGATGCTACTTGGCCTTAGGTGGCATTCCCAAGGCACTAAAGGCTTGCAATTAATACTGATGTATTCATGAAAAAGTAGGGAATTATTTTCCTTTATAATAAAAAAACCAACCAAATGAGTCATAACCAATCAAACTACATGATGAATGTCAACAAGGTTTACAACTCGACATAACCAAAAGACCAATACAACCCAAACCACAAGAATCTATAATCAATGTTATAAGCAAAAGACTAAAAAACCAAAACCCAAAAATCTACAACACAAATCCATAGTTCCAAGACATGATCCATGATCCAAGCACCACAACACCACCTAAGCATCAAGATACACCACGTACCCTTTTCCTGGTTATGGAAAAACCAACATTGGTGCTGATGTAAGGTGACCCTTAAGCTCTTCAAAAGATTATCGACACTACTAATTCCAATGAAATGGAACATTATTCTCTGTAAAAGTTGTCATTGGTGAGGAAAATAAAAAGAAATCATGAACAAAATCCTGATAATACCCAGATAGACCAAGGAATATTTGTATCTCAAAAACATTCTTTGGTGGTTGCCATGAAATAACAGCATCAATCCTTTTAGGATTAACTAAAACACCCTTCTCAAAAATAACATCTCCAATAAAATGAACGTCCTATATCCAAAAATCACACTTTGATAGTTTGGAATAAAAATCATGATCTCTCAATATCCCCAACACTATGGCCAAGTATTTCTCATGCTCAACCCTTTTCCAAGAATACTCCAATATATTATCAACAAATACCACCACAAAAAATACAGAAATCTCTAAAATAACTAATTCATAAATTCTATAAACACCACTGGTGAGTTCATTTGGCCAAAGGGAATAATCACATACTCGTAATCACCATATCTACTACTGAATACTATTTTCAAAATATCATCCCTCTACACTATCAATTAATGATATTCTGACTGCACGTCAATCTTGGAGAACCACTGAGCTCCCCTCAACTGATCAAACAAATCATCAATGCATGGAATTAGATATCAATTCTTGATCATAACTTGATTATTTTTATGATAATAAATATATAGCCGAAGAGTTCCATCATTATATTTAACAAACAAAACTGGCATTTCACATGGATACGTGCTAGTCCGGATGAACCCTTTTTTTCTAAATACTCCAACTACACTTTCAATTCCATCAATTTTGTTGGTTCTATTTGGTAAGATGGAAGTGAGATAGGATTTCTCCTCATAAGGAGATCAATTGTAAAGTCCACTTCTCTCATAGGTGGAATCCTTGAGAATTATTTAATAAAGACATCCATAAACTAATCAAAAAATAAAACTGCCGCAAAAAAAAGTAATACCCTACTGGGAAAAACTACCACGACAAACAATATAACTTCTGCGAAAATGAGTGGAAGATGGGAAAGTTAGTGGCGGTTAAAACCACTGCTAAATTTAAGACGGTAGCAGTGGTTAATGCTATGTTTAACTACTTCCATTTATTCCAATAAAAATTACACTAACTGATACGAGATCATGAAAACAGTTGGTGCCAACAAACCTATTGCACCAAACTTTTCATTCTTCTCTCCTCTAAAGAGATATTTGACACCATCATCCATTGTGAAACTAACTGTTCATGCATAATAGTCGATGTGGGCCTTAAATATTGCTCATTAATCTAATCCTAAGATTATATCATAAACATCCATGTAGTTTATTAAGAAATCCCACATCAACTCAACCTCATATACAACTATATAGAATTCTCTTCACATGAAGGGTCAACATTCTATTTTACCCAGATTAGTTTGAAGTTTTAAAACTGAAGGCAGCATTTCCACAGTTAAGCCCAACAAATCAATGAAATAAGAAGTAATGAAAGAATATGAAGAACTCATATAAAAAACACTTGTGTTAAGGTAGAATTAAAAAGAACTGTACGTCGCACCATGGATGGTCTCGAATGATCATCCATCACAACCTTCCCAGCTTCAAATAGCTAAATGCTTGCTACACTCTATTCTTTATTTCCCTACTGATGAGTCATGGTATTCCATGAATCAGCATGACTTACATTACTCTACTAGTGAGGGGTATGCTATTACTCTCACCCTATCGAGGCATGGGAAGTATTCAGCCCCTAAGGAGTGTCACAAACACCTGACCTTGGAGCATTATAAAAATACCGTTAAAGATGCACCATCCCCTTACATTTATGAAATTCCCTAGTTTGTTCTATAAAATAACTCTTGATGTGGCCCATGGAACCACACTGAAAACATCCTGGATTATTTTGAGGCTTTGGAGGAAGATCCATTGATCCTTCCATCAGATTCTAAGTCATACTCCCACCCTAGAAATAATTTTCCCTCTTCCAATTGAACCCAATGTTAGATTTCCAACTATTCCCCATGGGTACCAACATGATTCCATTCCCTGTAGCCCTGAGGATATCCTGTTCAGCTACTATTTATCTATTCCCATTTCTATGTAATCATCTATAAATAGCACCGCTATTTTATAATGAATTTCCTACCTCAAACCAACTTCAAAAATACATGCCTTCAATGATGTACTACCCACCACCTTAGGTGAAAATCACACTAAGATCATAAACTTATATGCATATTCAATTACTGAGAGTTTCTATTGATTCAGCCTAAAGAAATCTATTATGTGTTGATTTCAGAACGAATGAGGTTAGAATTATTTTTTAAACAATTCCTTAAAACCCACCCATGACATTCCTTGGTTTGTGCCATCTTGGACTGCTAACTCCCACCACTAACTGGAAATATCTTCCAACATGTACATGGTTAACTTCACTTTCAAATCTACCAGTGTTCCCAAAAATTAAATGATCCTATTCATTCTATTCAACCACGCTTTTTCCCATTCATGCTTCGAATCACCCCTGAAGGTGGGTGGATTCTGCTTTTGAAAATAAACCACACGATCCACATTCTTTGCTTCATCTAATTTATTCCAACTTTCCAAAGCTTGTAAAGATTTCATTATACTATTCACTAGCTGCTAGTTCACCCGGGGCTTAGGTGAAACCAAATTTTTAGCATCATCCTCCAGTTAGTCTCTACGATGCCTACCCGGTGCCATTCCTATCAAGAAAAAAACAACAATAAGTCTCACTCCATTAGAAAGAAAAAATATTATATTTGTAAAATAAATTTCATTGCAACTATCACAACCAGACCATCCACAATTTCACATTTCCCATGTTGCACAATTTTTGAATAATCCAACATGTTTTTGAAAATCAACCCATTTTCAAAATACCAAAACATTCCACATTTAAAATCCACACATTTGAAAATAATTTCTACATTTTTCACAAATCAACACAATCATTACAGAACGTAAATCATTATACCCAATGAAATATGCATTCTTGTGGGAAGTCATTTCTACCTTGAAATTAATGCTTATCTCATTAGTTACACCCATGACAATGAGATTTCCTATACCTATAGTGTCTCTAAAACATATATGTACCCAACACCCTAGTAACTTGAAGTTCAACATAAAAGTTTTAGATACATCCTTTTATGATATACATTTCATGTTCTGACAATCCTATTATTATCTACTATCCTCACTCGAGGAATAGACCAAGAATGAATGCTAACACCAAGACCAAGACCAAGACCAAAAACCAGTGCCAAAGGACCGAACAACTGATACCACTTGTAATATCCCATCCCTTTTTAATTGGATTGAGAAGGAAATGAGATTTTACTTGGCCTTAGGTGACATTCATAAGGAACCAAAGGCTATAAATTAGTGTTGATGGCTTCAAGAAAAAGTGGGGAATGATTTTCCATTAGAATAAAAGCAACCAACCAAACGATTCACAACCAATCAAACTATATGATGCATGTCAACAAGGTTTACAACTCAACAAAACCAAAATACCAATACAACCAAACCACAAGAATACATAATCAGAGTACCATTTAAAAGACTAAAAACAAAAAACCAAAAATCTATCACACAAATAAATAGTTTTAGGACATTCTCCATGCTCCAAGCACTACAACACTATCCAAGAATCATGATGAGCTACTAGAAATTGAGATGTGTTACCCTTAACTATTTCCCAGAAAATGACATCTAAAAAAGAATCAAAGTTCCAAAGTTGGGGGTGAGTACAAATACTCAGTAGGTTTTTTAAAAATTAATTCCCTACACCCACCACTAGGATAGAATCATTAGCACATTTATATAAAACAGTTTATATAAAACATCAAATTGTGAAATAATTATCAACAAGCCAACAACACCCTTACTAAGCCATTTTCCAATCAAAACCTTACAACACAAGGGATGCTCAACAAACATTCAATAATCCATTACCAAAAAATATGAGCACAAAATTTTTCATCTTGCATAACAACCCATAAACAATGCATGACTATAGGGTTTCACATATCCAAACCGGTACAATCATAGCAGAACTTTTTGTCCAAGCCCATTATTAATTTCCAAAACTAGTGGTACTTCACAACCACTTATCCTTGATGGTGTCTCTTTTGTACCCTATTCATCCAATTTTTATAGTGGTACTCCCCACCCACTTCTCATCATCCCAACACAATATCAAATGTTCAAGATAATAAACAAGCATATATCACACCAAGGCCACAACATTATGAAAAAAACTATTTTACAACCAAAAAATACCTTAGAAAATCATCCATGAAATAATACATTTCAATAAATTAACCACCTTTTATTGAAAACCATTTCTAAAAACTATTTTTATAAATCAACCCAAGAAACCCATTTTAAAATCAACATTTTAAAATCTGACAACAAAGAACCTTTCACCGCAATGACCCATTTTCCCCAGAATCTGTAATTTATCACAAAATGAGTTTACAATAAGCTTTTAACAATATAATCACAATTAATTCCAAAAAACTATTAATTCAAAACAAGGCTTCTAGTTCTTTCAATTTGAAGTCAAGTGAGAAGCCACCTACCTTAGGGTTCCGGTGAAATTGACCCACCGCATAACCGCACACAAATTTGGGTGAAAGACTCCATAAAACTGCCTTCGATCCCCTTTTCCTAACATCAAAAAGTTTCAATTTCATCATTTTAGGAAACAAAAACCCTATATCTACATGAAATGGAAGTAGATATAAAAAATCAATAGAGAGGGAGAACAAGAACTAAGGAAATCTAATAACCAACCAAGAGAGAAGGCTTGCCGAAAGAGAATCACATTCACCGCACCTTGAAAACCCTTTGAATCGCTTCTCGAATGATTGGAAGAGCTCCTATAACTCTTAAGAACCAAAAATCTGGAGTGAGTCTTGAGTGGGAGGAAGAATGGGGGGTTTAGGGAATATCTCGACCAAACTCAAATTTAAAACCCCTATTTTTATTTTCGTGCATAGTTAGATCGCATGTTTAGGCAAACCATGCACTAACCATGAACATGAAACTACCTATAAAATAATTTCACATAGCCTACACATACGATTATAAAAAACATGTGAAAACCATGAAAATATCTAATATCTAAATCTACACGGCTGCCTAGGGAATCTGCACGATTTCCCGTAACCGTGCTTAAATCGTGGACCCTTCAAAAAGAGTCCAAACATTTCCAAAACCTTCCCAACCTCTCCCAAACATTACCCAAAAACATTAAACACATAAAAAGGAAAAAAAATGGTTACATAGATTAAAAATTGGGTGCTATATGACATGTAAAATATATTCTCTATTTATATTAAGTTCAAATATTTACAAAAAATCAATTCTCACCACTAATAAAAGGGGTGTCTCACCACCCATTCAATAACACTAAAAAATTGTTTCCACCAAAAATAATTCCAAATATCCTCCATTTATAACTATTTTCATTCTTATTGATTCTTTTTTTACAATATATTTTCTTAATACCTCCACTTCCAAGGATTTTTCTAAGGGAAACTTTAAGTTCTCAATGTGAATACTTTTTTTCCCAATCTTTTTCTCCTTTCAATCTTACCTTCCCAAATAAAATTTTCTAATTACTGTATAATGACATCAGTATTTATTTTATTCTAAATATTATTATTCTCAAAGAATAACTATTAACCACTTTTCCATTTTCTATTAAGAAAAATGAAACCACTATTCATGATTTGTGTAGACTACTGCATCCACATAGACACGAATACTGTTTCTTACCCACCACATATCTTCACTGATTATAAAAGTGAAATTGAGTAATAAATGTGTCATTTACATTATAATTATAATTAATAAGATAAATTATAATCCACCTTCCTTTCCTCTTATTCTTTGATAAATAAAAATGTTAATCGTGCATTGTGCAGACTACCACATCCACAAAGTAACATACCTCTTGTTTGATCTGGTTTATTTATTATTTATTAAAATATATTTGAATAAAATTAAACACCTTAATAGTATCTAAGTAATATAATTATTATTATTTAATAATGATAATTTTACCACGTAGAACAATTTTATAATCATAATCATCTATTAATTGTAGTATATTTATTTTGGTTCAGTCTAACCAGCTACTTAAACTATACTATAAAATGTTATATTGAATAAATATGAGAAATTAATTAAAAATAATATATTATATAAATAATTAAATGATTATTTAATTTTTTTTTTTCAAATTGTAACATTAATGTTAAACTCATTAATTATGATACCAATGTATGTTCATTAAAAATCATTAAAACATGTTCATTGTTGATTTCATCTTAAAGGATTATAACCAAAGTCCAATAAAATAAAATTTTAAAATTTTAAACAAATTTAAAAAATTAATTCATGTACCTTGTATTGTTTTTTAATAATTAAATTTTGTAGAATAATGAATAAAAACCCATTTTTACAAAATTAGTTCAAAATGATTAAGATTTCTCACACCCAATATTGAAAATATAAAATAATTAACTACTTTCATTAAAAGACTAATAATAAATAATGTTTTTAAAAATTTATATATATGAATAAGGATTTAAATTTAATATTAATATCGTTAATATTTTTTTTACTATAGTTTAGAGTGTATTCAATTATGTGTGGAAACAATGTAAGGGTTTGTGCATACTCAATTTTCTTCCATTGAGTTGAAAAATTTCTTCTCAACACTCTATTGTTTCGAGAATGATTTTTTATACCTAATTAATAATTTTTATTTTATTTTACCCTTATTTTATGGGGTTTTATAGTTTTTCATTTTAACTTCATTATAAAATTATTCTTTCCTCAATTAATATGTAACTTTTAAGGACTTGTTGTATTAAATTTTTACTCATTGTGACATATTTCTTATTATACACCATGTTGTATTTGGTATGGTGTGTCTATTTCCTCTTATATATTTTATATCATTATATTTACATTATTTAATAGTATTCGATGTTTAATTTTAAATCTTATCCATC
This sequence comes from Viscum album, assembly GCA_963277665.1. Lineage (NCBI taxonomy): Eukaryota > Viridiplantae > Streptophyta > Magnoliopsida > Santalales > Viscaceae > Viscum > Viscum album. Next base: position 87,494,218 of record OY728166.1, on the reverse strand, counting down.
ATGGTGTTTTGACTCGAAAGATTATAAGGTAGTAAGGGGTTTCTTCTCAAATATAAATTTCATGAGACATTTTTCATATAGTGCACCAAAATTTATTTTTTATGGTTTATTATCTACACTATTAACCTTATATATAATTAATATTTCCTTCCTCATGATATTTGAATTTTCATTAAATGGTATCTCACTCTCAAGTTTTTTTATTCTTATTCTACCATTATTATAGGATTTATTTTATTAACGTGACACACTTTGATCTGTTAAAATAATTATTCTTGAAATTATTTATTACAAAATTATTTTATTCCACCATAATATTTTAATTAATTATATTTTTTCATCATATCTAGTAAAAAATTACATTTTAATTCAAATATATTTCTTTAACAACACTTCCTTCCAAAAAGTATATCATTATTGAAAATAATTCTCATAATCTCTAATGATGGTTTCCCCTCCTTGCCCATATTTTTCTTTCACACAATTGTTCGATTTTATAATTGGAAACATAATTATTTGTTATATTATGTGACCTCAATATTTTCTCTATCCTATTTTAAAAATTAATTTCTTTTAACACTTTTTACATTTTGGGTTTTTGAAAAATATGTTTCAGAAATATTTAAAAAGTTTTTACATTATTTCAAATTTTGCATCTTCTTCCCCTTATTTATTTTGATACAATTTATGTATTTTGAAGGATCTATTATAGAATTTTTTTAAAGGTAAATATTTTTCAAATTATTCACTTCACCTTTTTGAAAATAAATTTTTAATGTGACATTTAACTTCATCCTTTTGTGAATGTATTATAAAATCTCTTTTCAACATGTATACACGTGAACATATATTTTCAACACCTTTGTCATTTTATATTAATCTTTATCTCTATATCTTCATGGTATCTAGAAGAAACTATTTTCCCTATATTTATAAAATATTTTTTAAAAAATTATCTGAAAATATTAAACTTATTTATTATTTTCAAATTGGTTTCTTATAAAACTCCTAAAATTATTTTTTACCTAAGTCATTGTTCATTTAAATATATTATACAGGATTGAGGAAATTATTCAAACAATACCATCCAACATCATTCTCTAGATGGATTATAAAATTTCCTTCTCTTTTGTAGAATTATCCATCACTACCTTTTTCTTTCATAATCATCAACTATATATAAATATGAGTTTTCTTCAAATGTGTTTCCTCTATGAAAAATGTACATTTACATACTCTAATTTAAGGGTGTTCACTTAGATTTCATATGTTTACTAATTAGTGAAATTATTTACTTAACCACATACCCCTTTATCTATATGGTGTTAGTATGAGGAATGATTACATAGATTGTTATTCCATAAATTTATTTATGAAATATTTAAAATATGTATAATTTTTATTTTAATAAGGATGTGTAATGTTTATTAAGTAATATTATTTAAGTATTGTAGAGTATATTAATTCCTCCATATGACAAATTCATTGGAATTAATTAGTGATGGATGGGGCTGACAATTTACCTTAAGTGCATCGATAGGTCTCATTAGATAAACTAGCTTAGATCTTTTGGTGTATGCCTACCTAGAATCAAATATTTCCAAAACACGGGGCATTGATGGTAAGATAATGATTTCTTGACTTAAAGAATGGAATTAGCTATCTAACGTTATATAATTCATCTCTTGGGAACTAGTTATTTTTATCCATGCATTTATTTATTGATATATAAACCATGGATCTGTTATTATCATAGTTTTTCATTATGGAATTATTTTGATTATATATTACATCCTCATTATTTATTCCCACTTATGATCTTTGATTGTTATCGATTATGTTTACCGTCACTGAGAATTTGAGATCACCCCTTATGTTTCAATTTCATCAAGTTATGATTAAATTCATCACACATAATTTGTATAATAGAATATATTTTATGGATGAATTCTTGGGAGATATTTAAGACCTATTAAGGATTAAGTAGTTTCTTATATACTGGAACAAATGTCCATCTGATGAAATATATAGAGTCTTTTTTAGTTGAAAAATTTTCCAAAATCTATGAAACTATAAAAATAAATGGTCTTTGGATAAAGTGAATAAATATTTGTTAATGATATTTTAATTATTGATGGTTAAAATTGGATCACTTTGGTCCATTTCAATTTGAAATGTAAAGTATGTTTTTTTTTCACAGCTGATTCTGGGGGCTTGGGTATGGTGCGTTAAAGTTTGTATCAAAGGAGGTCTTAGATATCTTTTTTTGTTAAGATGTTAGTTGAGGATTATTTAACGGTTTATAAGTTAAGATTTATCAAATCATAAAAGTTTTAGAAAAACCATTAAGTTAGTTATTGTTATCCCAACAAGGTTAAATAACCTAAGAGGGGGGGTGAATCCGGGTATGCCAGATTTAAAGAACCGCTACTTTGTATATTATTTTACTATTAAACAAAACAATCTTCTCTACCTTTCTCATAGAAATTTATGAACAGAAATTAAAGCATGCATTAGACACAAAAAATTTACTTGGTTCACCCTCACTGGTCTATGCCCATAGAGCATACAATGGTAATATACAGATGTACCAAATCCACTAAGGATCATTTCCAAAATAAGGTTCATTATAGATAACTTATATACCTAGGGTCACTACCATTACAAATTTTAGGTACAGATCACTACTTCCCAAGGGTCACTCCCTAGATCTCTCTTTCTCTGGATCATTTTCAGTAGAAAGGATCACATTATTCCTTTTCCTTTTCTCACTCCTCTAGAAAGTATCCACACACAGTTTATAGACATATAGGTCCCTTTATTAGAAATAATAAATGAATCCTAAATTATAGGTAGATTATCTATTGATGTTCTTTATGGGATACTCCTTCATTTTTTTAAAACACCTTGAATTAGATCTTCCACTTTTCAGACACTTAGAACAAACTTCTATTTATTGTAGAAATTAAAAAATACTCTTCTTTGGAAATATATTCAAGATTTGATAAGTATTCATTTCATTTACTTGAATTTAGTAGTAAATAATTTCCCTCTGAAATTATTGATAAATGATGAAGAACCTTTAAATTCTTTTTATCCTTCATAATTTAGATATGATAATGATACTACTCATAGATTAATGTAGGCATGTATCTCCTTAAACAAGACTCTAGTGTGATACCCCTTCTTGAGGCCCCGGTGCATAATCCCTTGCATGAGATCCTTGTGTTCACCCTTGCGCATGATACTTGTGCATAACACCTTTCTCACATTGCAGGAGATCCTTGTACAAGACCCTTTTTGTTATTTTTGCAAGATCCTAGAACAAGACCCCTTTCATGCTTTGCTCAAGATCCTGGTGCGAGACACCTTTCACCCCTTGCATTAGATCTGAATATGATCCCCTTTCACGCTTTATGTGGGACTCTAGAGCAAGAACCATTTCACGATTTTCCTGAGATCCTAGTGTGAGTCCCCTTATACGCTTTATGAGATAATTTTGGATCATGTGAAACACTTAAACTATATAAATTACATATATTCCTTCACAAGATCTCTCTATGAACCTCCTTCACAAGATCTCTCCACGAACCTCCTTCTTAGACGTTTCTTTAGATAAATCCTTTAAGAAAAACTTCATTAGTGTTTAAGGAGATATTAGGGGTATTTATAAGAATAAATTAATCACCTTTATACCACAAATATTAGAGATCCATATATTATATCACCATAGAAGTCACCGTCATGTGATCTGTGAACCTCCTATCGTGAGATCAAAAGTCAATATTTCAATTTTTAGTGATGTTTTATTCTAGTTATTTCTATGATCCATCATGAGATCCAAAGACAATTATGAGGGATGTGTGAGATACAATCATGATATCCAAATACAATCATGAGAGTTGTGTAATATCTCATCGTGTGAGATAAAAAGACAATAATAAACTTTGAAAGATATCAATGCAATATTATTTTTATACATTCACACTCCTAGATAGCAGTTCTACATTCATGCTCAACGAGATCAGACATCCCACCCTCACATGAGATCATACATTCTCAGTTTTTGGGAGATCAAATATTTCACCCTTAAATGAGATCAGACATTCAAACTTCTCATGAGATCAAAAAGTTCACTCTTTCATGGGATCAAGCATTCATTCTAAATCTTCATGCATTCTTGAAAACCATCCTTCATCAACAACCTCAAACCTTTTCAAAAAACACAATCAAACCAAAAGCACCACCATGATGGATTTTCACCTAATAATCTCCCCCTTTTGTTAATTGATAACTCTTCACATTTTGATACCAAAGTAAACCTTATTATATATTTTAAAAAAAACAATTAATTCTTGCAATTCTAATAGAGATCGGTGATTTACTCATCACACACTCTAATCACACATGATCTATGCTCGGTTTGAGAAACAAGAGTAGCATGCAAAGTTCATCAATGAAACACTTCATTATAAAACCACTAATCTTATTTCATCATGAACCCCATCTGTCATGATATATAACCTTAGATCGATCATCTTTAGCATCATAGGATTTAAAATTACACTTACTTCACTGCTCCCCCTGTCAGCTTCTCCCACTATATTGACTAATACAATTTCTCCCCTTTTATAGTCACAATTTCTTTCCCTTTATCAATAAACATGAAGGACACTTCATTGAGGTCTACAATAGAGTAAAGAACATATATCAACACATTTGGGAAAAACGCATCATGCATCTGGGATTGGAGGTCCCACATCCACATTTTTCATGTGTGGGGAGTCGACTAAACTTGAAGAGCCAGTCGATTCCTCCCAAATGCCACTTTATTTAAGGCCTTAATCATAATTTCACTAACCTTTAGTTCTGTAGGCACGTAATCTAACTTTACAAGCCCATGATCCACCTTCTCCTTGATAAAAATGATATTTGATTTTAATGTTCTTTGTCATAGATTGAAGGACTATATTTTTTATTAGATTTACAGCACTTGAATTATCACAATGAATTTCAATCAAAGACTTTACTTCAACACCCATATCTTTAAGCTTTTGCTTTATCAAGAATAAATATGTGAAATCTTGAGTGGCAGTAATATATTCATATTCTACGGTTCTCAATGAAATGGAATGTTATTTTTTCATAACTAAGAAATGCACAATCCCCTAAGAAAACATGCACCACCTGATGTTGATTTTCTATCTTCTAATAAAATGGCCCAATCAACATCTGTATTTCCCAATAAATCTTATTGGGATTTCTTATTGTATAGTAAACTAAAATCCACCATCCCCTTGATATAAAAAAATATTATTTTTAATTAAATTAAGTGGATTTATTTGGTATTTTTTTGATATTATAATTCTTGGAACATGGAAAAAATAATATCATGTCTTGTCACTGTCAAGTGCAAAAGACTTCTAATGATTTTCCTGAATTATTTGACATTAACTGCATTGTCTTCATCATCTCGTGACAGTTTAATCTAGGTAGACACTAGAGTTTTTATCTCTATGGAATTATTCATTATAAATCTTCTCAAAACCACCTCAACTTATTTATATTGAGAAATTAATGATCCATTGTTTCATTATGTCACCTGCAAACCAAGAAAAAATTTCAGTTCACCAATCATTGACATTTCAAATTCACTTTTCATGAATTGTGTTAACTAATTTCCCTATGATTTATATGATCCACCAAATATTATATCATCAATACATACTTTCACCATCAGCCTTTGATTACTATCATTTTTTACATATATATTTTAATCAACTCCACTGTGCTGAAAATTGATCATCTTCAAAAAATAATCTAGTTTTGAATATCATGCTCTTGGTGCTTGTTTCAATCCATATAGAAACTTATTTAGTTAGAAAACTCTATTATCATCTTCATGAATGAGAAAACCATCTATATTCTCAATATAAACTTATTCTTCAAGAATCCAATTTCATAAATGCTGACTTGACATCTTTCTGGTTAACATGGAACTTTTTTTGCACTGTTATGGACCATAATAATTCGATTGTCTCTAGCCTTGAAACAGGTGAAAATGTTTCAGCAACTACAATACCATCTATTTGGGAGTAAACTTTTCACATTAATCAGTCTTTTTTTAATCACTTTTCCATCTTCATTCATATTGTTGTGAAAGACCTATTTGATCCCAATGAAATCCTTATTTGTTGGTCTCAAAACAATCCCTCATGTCTGATTCTTCTCAATTTAGTCATGCTCTTCATTCATAGCCTAAACCTGATTCTCATCCCCAGTTTCTTCATCAAAAAATTTAGGCTCTACCAGAGATAAGAAGGATGTCTACTCTAATGACTTCATTCTTCATGTTTGAACTGGAATTACCTAATCACCAATGATGTTATGTCTAAAAATGTCACCTCGACTCTTTCATGTTCAGGCAGCTACTAGTTTATGTTCATCCTTTTCATTATCTGAATATTCTTCTAAATCATCCTCTAGAAATATAACTTCCCCTGAGCTACTTATCTCTTCATCACTATCCTGCTAAAAATATTCATGTTATTAGTGATTATCCTCATTATCTAATATAGTTACATAATTATTTTCAACTACCTTTACCAACTACTTATTGAATCATTTATATGATTTTCGTTTTCTTGAGTAGCTAAGAAATATTCCTTTATCTCCATGGGACTAAAACTTCTTGTGTTTCACCTTATTTAGAATGAAACACTTACTTATAAAGACTTGAAAGTACTTCAACATTGGATTATTTCTATACCATATATCATATGAATTATTCTCTTCTTTGGTTATAATAATTCTCTATTTTATGTATAGATTAATTTCATCACTACTTATTTCTAAAACTTCTATAGAACTTATTTCTGAATGATCATAATTCTATCCATTTTATTGATAATTCAATTTCTTCTCTCAACTAATCCATTTTTTGGAGTTATTACTACTGAAACTTGGTTACTTATCCCATGTTTCCCAAGAAGATCCTCTACTTTGCTATTTTTTAACTATCTTCGGTTATCTATTCAGATCTTTTGGATTTTTTTACCTAGAATCTTTTCAACATCCCTTCGATAACTTGTTAGGAAACTGAACAACTCATACTTATGAGTGATAACTGAAACTCATTCCATTCTGCTAAAATAATCAATAAATAGAACATAGTATCTCCTCCCATTAATAGATCTTGGTGAAATAGGTCCTCACACATTAATATGCACCAACTCAAGCACTTTTCTGACCTTTTCTCTTTTTTCTTATATGTCTTTTGAATGATCTTCCCTTGTTGAAAAGAATCACATGTATGGGTATGATCACAAGATAACCTAGGAAGGTCTTGAGTAGCATCACATTTTACCAGATATTCCAATTATATTTAGATCAAATGACTAAGGCATTTATTCCATAACTTGTTTTCTTTTTCATTGGACAAAAACATATCTTCCTCTCCAATTACAAGGAAGATATTCGCCTTCGTATTCTTTCCCTACAAAACAATTGCACCATTTGTATACTTCATGATACATAAATTCATGAAAATCTTATGGCATATACTAAGTCACATAGTTTAATTACACTTATAAATTTGTCAATAAGACCTTCAAAAACCAATACATTTGCACATCTCAGGTATTTTCCCCCCAAACATGGATTTTCCAAAGCCAATAATTTTTAGGACTTCATTATTAACAAATCATAAAATAACTTCCTTGTTGTATATGATTTCTTTAACCGATTCCTTATTTCTTATTGTATGGGAAGTGTATCCACTATCAGGGATCCATATTTTAGTGTGATCTAATTATTTTAAATCAATCTCTGCAACCATTTACTATTTATATCTTATCTTTTTTATCAATGTTTTTTAATTCATAACCAATAAATATTGGTAATATTTATCTTCCCCAGAGTATGATGGACCAAATTCATCTTGAAAGATGAAAATGGTTTTTTTATTTTCATCTCATTTAATGATACATTTAGTTTCTTCTTATAACTTCATTCAGTTTGCTTCAATACTTTCCTCTTCATTATTGATGAGAGATATCTTTCCATGGTTGTGAATCCTATACACCCAAATAAATGATTATAAAATTATATCCTAGAATATTTATCTTTATATGGATGACTATGATGGTATTGTTCCCTTTTAAACCTCTTATATAAGAAACAAACATTTAGTGAGTTTCCCATCTTTTCACAAAAATAAAATATAATGTGGGGTGAATTTCAGTGTGTCAGTACTGCACTACTAGTTTTCCCTTGGGTTCTCTGAATCTTCTAATTCTGATTTATACCCAAATCAATCTTCAATTTTGGGTTGGGTGTTTGTGATATAAATTCAATCGTTACTGATTTATATTTTTGATCAATAACCATACCAGCTATAATATTATGATATATCATTTTCTTATACTAACATTCCATTTTATATTTCACCAAAGCTTTGAACTCTACTTTTCCATTTTCTACTACCTTTGTGACCTACTTGGTGGGATTCAACAGTTTCCCCTAATCATTCACATTCCTTTAAATGTTGATAACCTCCTCCTCAATATTGTTTTATGAATTTTTCTTAATCTTTTATTATGTTATTATAACAATCGATCACCCTTTTCTCTTCTTCAACATTGAGCTTGTACTCACCGATCATATCTAAGTTCTATGGAATTGAAGGCTTAACTTTTTCAATTTCATCTATCAACTCTGAATTCTACTCTTCTAAATGTTTCATATAATGTTTGTCATCAGGAACCACCCCATTGTATTTATTTGTTTTTTCTCTCCAAACATATCTATATTTAAGAGAATATTCTAATATGACATGAAGTTTAACTCCTTATTTTACTTCCTCTTTATCATTGTTTCTTTCTTCCCTTATTAAGGATTTTTTTACAAATACCACCATAGAAATTACTTCATGATCCTTGAATTCCTTCAACTCTTTAGCCGGAGATTATTTAGAACATTATTCTTTTTTTGAAATTAGATTCTTTGTTTTAAATAAAAGTTTCATAAAACTTTTCTTACCTCTCACATTGGATGAATACTACTTATCCGGAATTCCATAATCACCCTCATTGTTATCTTAAAACATCTTAGGACACTTTTTTAAAATATGTCCAATATTTCTACATCAAAATCATGTATGTGGATGTTTTCCTCTAAAATTTCCTCTCCCTCTTTACAGATTTCAGGAGAGGAATGAAATAAACTCATCCATATTTTATTCCGCCTTAATATCTTCAATAGTGATCTTATTCATGGCCTTAAATTTGACTTCTTTGGACTTAAATTTTTTCATAGAATCATTATAATTATTTATCCTCTTGTACGTAATAGAGTATTGTTCAAACTATCCAATTTCATATCCTTTGGATCTTTATCTTTCAATACAAATACCACCGTATTGAATAGAGGTGGAATTATTCTCAAGATACACTTGAAAATATTTACATCTTCAATGAATTATCTAGGACCACACATGTCTTCCACAAAAATATCCCCCCGGTCAAATAATGCATCAATAGACTTATTAGAGTTAATTCTGATATCCTCATACCTATTCTATAGAACATTCAATTTTTATTCTCTAACATTTGAGTCACCCTTATAAATATTTAGAAACGTTTCCCACATAGCATGTGATGACTTATATGAAATCAAATTTGTATATATTTCATTATATGGGGATCCCCATAAATAATTAATATAATTGGCATTAGTATCTATTTTTGTTCAGTCAGCTTCTGATAAAGCACCACCATCGATACTAGCTGAAATTCCATACATCACTTCTATGAAGGAATCCATTCCAAAAGATCATAAGTAGTTTTTCATTCAACTCATCTATAATTGAAAATTTTTTCCATTAAGGATCAAAATCCTTTTGTGATTGAAAACCTCCATTGAAACCCTTGATATAGAAACACTTATATTAAAAATTTTCTTGGATAACAATTGTTATCCCAACTAGGTTAAATACACTGAGAGGGTGGTGAATCAGGGTATGATACATTACAAAAACTTCCCCCATTCGATCTTGTTTCATCATTAAACAAAACACTCATCTCTACCTTTCTCATAGAAATGTATGAACAAAAATGAAAGCATTCATGAGACACAACAATTTTACTTGGTTCACCATCACTGGGCTATGTCAAAGGAGCATATAGTGGAAATGTTCAGATGAACCAAATCCACTGAGTCCAACTATAGAAAATAAGATTCTAGCTAGATCACTTTTATGCTCAGGCTTAATGCCATTAAAAAGTTAAGGGGCAGCTCACTGCATCCCAAGGGTCACTCCATCGATCTCTATTTCATTGGATCACAACTGGTGGAAAGTGTCACATTATTACTTCTCTTTTCCTCACTACTTTGGAAAGCATCTACATACAGTTTATGGATATGTAGTTCCCTTCATTAAAAATAATGAATGCATCCTCAATTGTAGGTTGATTCTCTATTGAAGTTCATTCTGGGATACTCCATCACTTATGTGAGAACACCTTAAAGCTACACTTAATATTTCTACCCACCTCGAAAAAATTTCTCTTTTCCACAGAAATTGAAATTACCTCTAATTTTTCTATATTTTCAAGAGATTTCAAATATTCCATTCACATCCTTGAATTTAGAAGTGAATAAGCTCCTTCTGTAAGTATTATCGAATGGTGTAAATCCTATATATTATTTTTATACTTTATAACTAAGATATAAAAATGATACTACTTGTAGGGTAATATAGGAATATATCCCCTTGAATAAGAATATAGTGTGATACGCCTTCTTAAGACCCTAGTGCATAACCCCATTGTGGGAGATCCTTGCACATACCATTGCATGAGATCTTGGAGTGTAACACCTTTTGTTCTTTGCATGAGATCCTTTTGTGAGTCCCCTATTATGCTTTGTGCAAGATCCCAATGTGATACCCCTTTCGGGATTTGCACAAGAACCTGGTATGATACCCCCTTCATGCATTTCATGGGATTTGGGTGTGATTCCCCTTTCGCTCTTTGTGCAAGACTTTGTTGTGAGACCCCTTTCACGGTTTTCATGAGATCCTAGTGCAAGTCCCCTATCATGCTTTATGTGGGACATTTTTCAGATCATGTGAAACACGTACGTGATGTAAATCATATATAATGATTCACGAGATCTCTCTACAAACCTCCTTCATGAGATCTCTCTGTGAACCTCCTTGTCGAACATTACTTCTGAATAATATTTTATCAAAAACTTAATCATTGTTTAAATATGGGTTAGGGGTATTTATTGGCATAAATCCATAGCCTTAACTCTAAAAATCATGGACTACCATTCGTTCTACCACCATATCAATAGGCATCACATACTCTGTACACCTTCTATTGCAAGATCAAAATTCAATCTTGTGATGGTCAGTGATGTTGTCTTATATGCTCTTCATGATCCATCATGATATCCAAATACATTCAAGATAGATTTGGAAGATCTCATCACGATATCCAAATACAATCAGAATCACTTTTCAAGAACCCATCTTGAAATCTAAATACAATCATGTGCTTCGCGATATCTCAATGCGAGATTAGTTCAGACATTCACACTCTGTGGGATCATTTCAACATTCATGCATTGTCATATTTAAAATCTAGACCTCATGTAAGGTTAGAAATTCATTCTTTTAACAAGATTAAACAATTTTCCCTTGGGATTATTATGAGTCCACAAAAATTGATGGTGCCTGATTCCAAGGCCCGGTGTGCACAGAATGGATTTTTGGAATTTTTGTAAGGTATGTTCAGTAAATGTGAGGGCATCATTTTCTAACTTTTTAACAAGTTCTAGGATTAAAAATATGAGGTCACCATTGAATCTGCAGTGTTAGGATTCTTTTAAGGGAGGCTTAACATCAAATGTAGTAGGTTGGGCAAAAAAGTTAGTTTTATGGCTTTTAAATAAATAATAAAATAACATAAAAATTGTTATTTTATTAACCTATATCCAGTTAAGCGGTGGTGGTGGGACTGATGGGTTGTCAAGTTATTTAAGGTCTTAACTCTTAGTCTTTGTAACCATGCCATTGGGAATTAATAGGTTCATTCATAAATGAACCTCGTTAATTCCTCATTGCGTTAATCACCCATCCTCTTCTATTTAAATGAGGCCCGGGTTGGGGTTTTTGATATGGCTTCATCAAGAAAGGAACCACTAGAAAAGTATCATGACATCTTCCACTGATGAAGAATATAAGCTTGGATGGAAACGATCTAGGATCGATGAATGTCGGTGACTTCATCAAGCGAGGACTCTTTTCCCTCCATGACCTCGACATAACCTCCATTTACGAAATAGGGGTTTTGTTTAATTCAAGTGAATCATTTATTTCCCTCATTCATGAAAGGAAAGTTGAAACATTAAAGTAATATAGTTTATCTATGTTGAAACAAATACTCTCGCTTGTTGTAATGCTAATGAGGAGGATGAGGGCCAAATGAAAAAGGCCCAGAACCTCCATCGCTTCGGTATTTTTGATAAGTTCTTCAGGGGAGGTTTTCTCACCTTGATGGAACCTTGAACTGGGAGGCACGTAGCGACTGCGGCATTTTGGGAGGCTCGTAGGTGCAGATATGAGAGAAAATGGAGCTTCAAGGCGTCGTCGAAGCCCCACGAAAGAATCTCTGGTGTGGCTCTGGTGCGGCGGCACCGGCGACCGGTGTCCGTGGGTGAAGTCGGTAGCAAGAGCGCACTGGTCACGGAAGGAGGTGGCACCACTCGGCACCGCAGCAGACCAGATGGGCATCCGTCCCTCGGCTGGCTGCGTTGGCAGAGAGCGGTGCGCTTTCGCGCACCGTAGGAGAAGGTGGTCACGGCTTCGAAGCTGCAATGAAGGGGACCCAAGCCCCATGGGTCTCGTTGCTAACTAAGGGGATGCCATGTGGCGTCACTGGTTTCACAAGAGTTAAATGACCCTTTAAGATGTTTGGTAATGAGGGATTCTGAGACCACTCATGTGGGATGTGCCAGCCGGCGGGCCAAGCCAGTCCGTTGCCCAGCAAGCTGAGTCCTCCGCGGCCCAGCCCAGCCGATTCAGGCAGGGCCGGGTCAGACCATACCCATACCCATTTCGGCCCAGATATACTTAAAAGGCCGTAGCTAACAAACCAGACATCTGTTTGATGAACCATATGTGGCGCTGGAATCCTTGGAATGAGAATCTCGTTTTGAGATGCTCCACCTGCGTTTTGGAGAAATTTGAAGTACGAACGGGTAGGATCATACCTGAATCCAACCAGGCCCTTAGTACTAAAATGTCTATAACTCTTAGACCGGGCGTCTGATTGACGATCCATCTGTTGCGTTGGGACCCTTATGGCATGAGGGACCATTGTGTTACTTCTTCGTGGGACTTCATTCTAGTTGAAATATGACCAAATACATAAGGAGAGAATCTTCCCAGAATCAAGCGTACTATGTATGGGATTCTAGTGGTTGGCTGAGACGTGAATAATTAATAGCAATCATGTGTGGATCAGCACCTAGAGATCCCGTGTGGATCAGCACCTAGTGATGTTGTGTGGATCGTCACCTAGCGATCCTATGTGGGTCAGCACCTAGCGATCATGTGTGGGTCCACACCAAACGATCCTGTGTGGATAAGCATCGAGTGATCCTATATGGATCAGTAGCAGAACCCTTGACAGAATAAGATGATATAGATTTATGACTAATCATATGTACTCTTGTACTTAAGTTATACATAGTTTGAGTTGAGTTTTTTTCTTTCTGATTTGTGATTGAGATCGTGCTTTGTGGTTTCCCTTTGTGAAATTCTGAGAGACCTTCGGGGGTCTCGGGGTCCCTATAGGGTATTCTTATACTCACTCCTACATGGGCTTCACCCACACCTTATTGTGTCTTGTGCAGATGATGGGAAACCTTGACTGAGACTCAGGGATCTAGGACCTAATGGTGGATGGCGATAATGGTTGACGTGAAGAGCTGTGGAGACAAGGTGTACCTACACTTCATGAAGGATCCTTTGTAGATGACCACAAGAGCTACTTTTTGTTTTCTATTATAGTTGTATCTTTTCAGTTGGGCTTGTATTCTATCCCTTTACTTTCAGTACACTCTTTTACTACTATAGTTTTACTTCGTGGTTGCATCTTGTTGTGTTCTAAGACTGTGTGTTTGTACAAGTTTAAAGGCAAATTCTTCCTGTTTTAGGGATATTCCTTTCTGGTGCTAGTCGCCAACCCCTGGCCTATGGAATGTAAGATTGGGGTAGTCATGGCACGGGCCCCGGGGGATGGGTCATGGGATTATAAATTTATATGAAATAAGATTAAATACACTTGATGTTTAAAAAGTTACTTTTCAATAAAATAGTTTTTATTTATATTACATATGTTAATTTATATAGATAGTTAAATATATTTTTAATTCTTATTTCATAAAAAACATTATTTTTGAAATTTATAATGTCAAAATTATCTTAGGGTTAATTTCTCAGTTTTTTCTAAAATAATTAATTTTTTGGTAAATAGTGAAATGAAAAGTTTTTACCAATATTGTAACTTTATAATTATATAAAAAATTCTAAGAATTTTGTGAATATTTTAATTGATAAAATATTTATTTATGGATAAAAACTATAGGTTTTTAAAAAATACATTTTTGAATTTAGGAAACCTATTATTATCATTTTAAGTACATAAGTAATATTTTCAAATAAAAGCTCTTTTTTTGTCTTTTCTTTTACTTAAATTCTATTCCGATAAAATTAGGATTTGGGTTGATTTTAAAGCCACATAAAATTTATTTTTTTATAATAAACCAATTTATATCATGAAAATCAAGTAGATTGATAATTTTATTCTTCGCATAAACATTAATTTTAAAAATAAACTTTTTCTAAAAATGTGTATTAACACCTTACATAAGCTAATGTTAAAATTATTAATTATTAGAAATATAAATTTCATCTGATAAAATTTATTTAATATTTTAAATTAGTGTTTCTAAATTCTGAAGTTCCATTTTATTTTTAGACATTAAAATTAAATTACTTGGTAGAAACTATTTATCAAGGAAAAATCTACAATATTAAAAGTAATAAATTGAGGGGTAAAGGGATTAAAACATGTTAAAAACATGTTTTAATTGTTTTTATTGAGATAATATTGACTTTATCTAATATTACACTCAATTAATTATCATTTTTATCCACTTTACGTGTTAATCATGTTCCCTCTTTATATTATGTTGAAATATTTAAAAAAATTCCATTCTCACCACTTATAAAAGGGGTGTCTCACCACCCCTTAAATCCCACTAACAAAATTTCATTTTAAACCAAAAAATACACCAATTATATCTCATTTATAACCCTATTCTTTCTCATTGAGATTTGTTTCAATAGATATTGGCATGAGACCTCCACTTCTAAGGATTTTTCCAAGTGGAAGATGAAGTTCTCAACCTGAGTACATATTTTATGTTACTTCATTTCATTCCTATATTACCATACCATATATAATTCTCTAATTAATATTTAATTAAATCAGTAATGATTTTATAAAACATGTTATTATTCTAATATAAAAACAATTAACCACATTTACCCTTTTCTTTGAATAAAAATGAAACTGTTATTCTTGTATTACGCCAACTACTACCTCCACGCAGTGACAACATTCTTTTTTTAACCACTACCTCTCTTTTATGATTATAAAAGTGAAATTAAGGAGTAAATGACATATATAATATAATTATTATTATTAAAATAAAAACTATAATACACATTTTTTCATTCTCATTCTTTATGAAATAAAAACATTAATCTTGAGTTTTGCTGACTACTACCTTCATGATGTAACGTATCATGTTTTTGATATAGTTTATTTATTATTTATGAAAATATATTGCTATTTTATTCCAAAATTTAAAATTATATAAATAATATAATTATTTTTATATAATATTTATATTATTCCAAAAAAACCTCTTTCGAAATCATAATCATCCATTAATAATAGTACATTATTTGTGTCAGTATAACCACCTACTTGAACCATGGTATAAAATAATATCATGGATGAGTATGATAAAATAATTATCGATAATATATTATATATATAATAAAATATTGATTTATTATTTTTTGGAATAGAAGCATTAATTTTTAACACATTAATTAAGACACAAATGTTCATTAAATAAAAATACCTGAAACATGCTTATTGTTGATTTCATCTTTAATGATCATTACCAAATGTAACACCCTAAGGTTTAACAAATAAGTTTATATTGAATGCATGAAACACTGAGCCTCTAAGAAACAAATTCTTTGTTAAAGGATATAGTTATAACCTAGCAAATAAATGCAATTTTTTCTCTTCGGTGATTCGAATTTCAAAAAACTGACAAACACGGTTGTGATCGGTAAGATATTTAGAGTCTAATAGGATAAACAAACATTTTTTGTGAATAGTAACTTATCTTTATGAATATTAACTTACCATTATGAATAGTAATGTACCCTTATGAATAGAAACCTCACCCATGTATGTATTAATAAAATTTAGGCGCAATATAAATGAGAGTGAATATTTTAAAAATTAAAATTTAAGTGTTGATATTTTTGTGAGTAATAATATTTAATTACAATTTTTAATTAGTAAATTTATTTAAAATAAAATTCATTTTCATAAAATTAATTCCTCAATAAATTTTTTTTCCCTATGATTTTAGGATAATTTTATGATATCTTAGTTAATTTTTCAAAGTATTATAAAATCAGTTTTAAATTTAAAATATGTATTATTCATATAAATAATGATTTTATTTTAAAACTTAACTTATATTATTTAGAAAATTATTTTTATAAAATGGAGTTCTTTTTTGAATTCTAAGGTCAAAAAAAATTTAGGGTGAAATTTTGGGATTTTTCTAAAATACATGAGTTTTTGGTGAATAGTGAAATTCGATAATATATGAAATATGCTAAATAAATGAATTTTTTGTATCATGATTGAGTCATGGATGATGTAAATTATCATTTTTTAGAACTCACATTCACCTATTACAGTTGTTTTTCACAATAATCAAACATTATTGTATGTCTTGTGCAAAATAATAAAATAATGAATAAGATATTCAAAAATCACTCATATCCCCCACTATAAAACCCACCCCTCACTCCATCTTCTATTAACTCTTCAAGGCCTTGAATAATCTCAATGTTCTTCCCAAATACTCTTACCTAGTCTCTTCCTATGTCTAGAAGCTCTTGTTCTTTCCAAAATACCAAAATCCCTTCCCTTAAGGATTTTCTCAAGGAGGAGTACTCAAGAGGTAAAATCCTCTTCTTTTTTCCTTTTAATTTATTTTAAGTTCCTTATTTTATTTTTATCGCATAAACTCCTCTATTTAAATGATCATGGTAACTATATTATCTTCTATATATTGTAATTATATCATGTTAATGAAAGATCCATCATCAATATCCTTACTCTCTCTCTTTTATTTTAAAAATAAAATCATTGTCCAGGATATACAGATTTTCAACCTTCATGGATGGAGAAGTTTCATTCTTCAATTTATTCTTCAAGGATGGTCATGAAACAAATTTTATGGTTTGAACAGATTATATAATATTTATTATATCTTATGTAATTATTCTAGAACCAACATTTATAAACGATATTAAATAATAGAACAAAACTAGTTTGTTGGGATAGAAAAACCGTTGTGAAAATCTAAACGATTGTCACTAAATGTTTTATCTTATGATTCATACTCCTAATATATAAACAAACGATATGTATAACCATTTATGATACTTTATTTTCATAAATATCATATAAGTACAATTTTGGAGAATTATACTCATTCCACATTAACTTCCATTATCAAGTAAAAGTATACCGATCATTAAAACCAAGGAAATGAATACTCCCAAGTGATAAATTTGTATCTTATAACTCATAAAAAACCATAAATGAACTTAATAAAATTATGAAGAATCAAAACCATGAAATTTAGGTTCTTAATTAAATAATTAATGTATTTAATTTGATTATCCAGGTTTTTAAGCTCAAGAGTTAAACACATTCATACACAAGGTAAGGGTTTTCTACCCGAACCTCTATTTTCTTTCGAGTTAATATTTTTCCCGTATAATCCCAATTAAATTATTATATATTTTTATTTGGTCCTCATACATTATGTGTCAGTGTTATATATATTTTTATCAATCATAATCCATCTCTATTTTATGGGTAGTTAAATGTTTTATAAAGATCTTTCTCAATTCTTCTTGATAAACAAGCCTGGTTCAAGCAAACTTCTCAAATTATTACCTATTTTTAGGTGCACTATATAATCTATTTTAAGACACAATTATATTTTTAAAACCACTCATTTTATCATGTAAAAACTACATTAGTTAATTTCTGGTTTTATGCAATCATTTTTTCAAAAGAACTCTTCTTTTCAAAGTAAAAGTGTATTTCTCTCAAAAACTCATCGATGATTTTATTAGTGTATTTTTGTCTATTTCAACACCTCTGTTGAATTTTATATCTTATTCAAGTTAATAACATATGATTATCATATATAATATTGTATTAAATAGTTTATGATTAGTTTTACTATGGATGTTTTATCTCAATACCATTCACCATACTACTTTAAATGGTTTGTGTTTATGTGTATAGATTGGGGAAAGTTATTTCATATATTCGTGTTGTTTATATTTATACCCTTTCATATTAGGAATAAATTGGACCTATAAGGTGATGTTTGGTTCCTTTTATAACCCCTCAATTCATAGTTAGGTCTCATGAGACAAAACATAGTTGGTTTTTGGTCGAGGCCTTGCCCTAGTATTTTCAAACATCTTGGTTGAGTCCCTGACAATATGTTTCGAATATCCAGCATTATTCATTCCCTAATTATGGTATTAGTAATTGATAAACCATGTGATAATTCAACAAGTAGAATATAAATGGATTTGTTTTATTCTCTTATGAACATTTATATGGCCATATTTAATCAACTTTCATTCCTGCCATATTATGCTCAAGTATATTTTTAAAGGCATGTGATTTTAGTTTTTCACCATGCCTATTATTTATTTTTATGATAACTTTTGTTTTATTACTTTCCCTTATTGAGAATCTAAGATCACCCCTTTATTATGTTTTATTTTACCCATGTTTTTAATATGAATATTATAAATGACTTGCAGGGATAATCTAAGAGTCATATAAATTTTCTATTATGTATTTCATTTCAAGTTATAATGTTAAACATATGTTTATATCTTGTTTTCCAAAACTACTAAACTCTTTATTCCATCAAGATATTAATTTCTTGTAATCATGCCAATTTAATAAAATAAGGCACCATATTTGGGCTACTAGGGTTGGGTCCTCCCACCAAAACTCCAATAGAATGAAATTACAACATCATAAATAATTATAAAACAATAATTACAGTAACTTTTATGGTCTGGTTCTGATGAAATTTGGGTGAATAAATAATAATAAAACTGATATTATGAAATTAGTTCAAAAGGATTAAGATTACTCACACCTGATATATAAAATAGAGAATAACTAACCAATATTAATGTATAAATTATATTTAAATAAATTTTATAAAAGGTTATTGATATGAATGAGGTTGTGAAATAAAATATTAATATATTTATGTTTTTTTACTAGGTCTTAGATCACATTCGATTAATGAATACTTGGTATTTTATTTACTCCTTATTTTATATGGTTCCATAGTTGTTCCTTATAACCACATTATCAAATAATTCTTTCCTTAATGATTATGTTACTGGTAATGGTTACTTGTATAAAATTTTCACTCCTTGAGACATATTTCTTATTATATACCATGTTTTCTTTGGGATGGTGTATCTATTTCACTTTTTATATTATTTATCATTATCCTATAATTTTTAATTGTATTTAATGTTTTATTTGTGATCATATCCTTCGAGGGATTTTGAATCAAAATTTTATAAGGTTGTAAAGGGTTTTTTGCCTCAAATATAAATTTCTATATAAATTATTGATATTGTGAACCATAATTTATTTTTATAGTGTTTTCACTACCCTGTTTCCTTCAAGTTTAATAAATATATTTTATCACTGGATATTTGAATGTCTATTTGATAGTAACCCACACTCTTGTTTTTTTATTCTTATGTTACCATTACCGCAGGGGTTTTTTATTAACCCAACCTCTTTTGTTGAGTTAAAATACTTCTTCTTGAACTTATTTATTCAAATATTGGTTTATTTCACCATAATATTTTATTTAAGGGTAATTTATATTCCTATATAGTGTAAAATTTCCTTTTAATTAAAACATTTTCTCTTGAAATAATTTATTTCTCCAACATATATCATTTTTTAGAATAATTTTTATCCTATTTAATGAAGTTTTTCCCTATTTTTCCATATTTTATGTTTTCAACAATGTTCTATATTATAATTGGAATCCTAATGATGTTTTATCTCATGCGACATCCATATTTTTCATCTCCTATTTTAAAAAGTAAGGTTTTTTACTCTTTTTATGAAGTGGGTTTTTAACAAAGCTATTTCAAAATATTTAAAAATCATTTCCATATTTTCAAAACTATTAACTTTCACCCAACATTTATTTTGATAACATTTATATCTTTTCAATGATATATTATTGAAGTTTCTTTTAAAAAATAATTTTTTATCAAATTTTTCACTTCACCATTTTGAAAATAACTTTTTAAAGTGACTCTTACCTTTTTCTTTTTATGAATGTCTTCTGAAATATCTGTTTAAAATTTTTCTAAGTGAACACATATTTGGGTTGAATTTTGAATTTTATGTGAAACTTTATATCTAAATTATCATGGTTTATAAATGAAATTATTTCCTACAATATACATCATATATTTATTTTAAAAATATTTCAAAAGATCAAGGATATTTATTATTTAAAAAGTAATTTTTTTAAACTTATTACAAGTATTTTTAATGTAATTCATTATTCTTTATAATATATTATACTTGATCAAGACCATTATTCAAATGATACCATCCACATTATTTCTCGATATAGATTATGTAATTTCCTTCGCATTGGAGGAATGATCCTTTATTGTCTTTATCTTTCCTAATGATCCATTGTGTATAAATACAATCTATCTTCTAATGTTTTTACTCAATGAACACTCTATATTTCCTTCATCTTATTGATGTCTGTTTACCTATATTCCATGCTATAATTGATTGTGGAAATTATTAAATGAATCATATAACTCTTACTCTTTATATTTATTGCTTATGGGATGTACACATAGAAAGCTATTCCATTTATTGATTAGTGAAATGTTGAAAATATATATACTTGTTATTCTAATATATATGTTTATCTATTATTAAGGAATATTGATTATTTATTGTCTATATTTTTCATCCCTTCATTTTATGAATTCATTTGACTTAATTAGTAATGGGTGAGGCCTATAATAGCCCCTCAAAGCATCAATGGATCTTATGAGAAAAACTAGCTTGGGTATTTTATTATATGCCTTCCAAGAACAAAATATTTATAAAACACAGAGCCTTGAAAGTAAGATCATGATGTATAAGATAATTATGTCTTGGATTAAGGTGTGAGTTTATCTATCAGACATTATGTAATTTATAACTAAGAAACTAGTTATTTTTATCCATGTATTTATTTATTGATATATCGACCATGGATATGTTCTGTTCACAGTTTTTTTATTAAGGAATTTTTTATTATCTATTCTGACCATATTATTTATACTGATTTTCTTCTCACTTATGATATTTGATTATTATAACATATTTTTACTCTTAATGATCATCTAATCTCACTCCTTCTTATTTTTCCATTTATAAAGGTTATTAAGAAATATATTACACAATATATATATAATAGAATAGAATTTTTGAATAACTTTATGGGAGATATTGAAGACTTATTACAAATTAAGTATTTTTTATATATTGGGAAAATGTCTATTTGATGAGATATACATGGTATTTTTTAATAAATGTTTTTCCCTAACTCTCTAAAACATTTAACCTAAAGTATCCTTTATATGTAATTTACATAATATTTTTTAGAGATATTGTAATTATTGATGATTATAGTTTGGTCACTTCTGTACATTTAAAACCTAGTGCATAAAGTTTGTGTTTATTCAGACCGAATTTTGGGAGTGTGGTTCTAGGAAATTATATATGAGGTGGAACCATTATCCCAAATATGAGACTTGATATTTAATTAGCGGGCCGCCACTACCCATGGTATAAAATATGATGTTATTTTTGAGTGGGGATCTATTTATCTTGATGATGTATGGTATTCTGGTATAGATTTCAGGGTGGAACAAGGTACCCTTGGGATAAATAATAAAAATATTTTTGATAAGGAAATTTATCACCTTGATTGTTTTGTGACATTCTCTGAGATATCTTGAACTTTTTTGAATAAGTATAATCAACCTTGGGTGTCACCTTAGAACCTGAGGATCGATAGTGATTTATTTATTGAATTTTTTTTTTACTTGTTTTATTATTTTAAGAACATCTCATATTCATACACATGTATATGAATACATATTTTAGGGTCACCTGGTGATATTCATCTAATATATACACTTAAAACTTGTGTGGTAACCCTAGTGTGTTATAGACCCTTATGTATTCTTTCATTTTCAACACCAAATGTGTAGGGGATCAAGATGGTGAAGCTCAATAAGATTAGATATTTGGATGAGGTGATACTCAAGGATATTATTACAAACTCTAGGTACTTATTTTATTTTTTTAACATACATATGTGATCGATCAAGTGGGAAATCAATTAGGATGTATCACTGTATTTCACAACCCATTTGAAAAATCATGGATATGTATTATGACTTCTATGTACTCTTATTACTATTATGGATTTTATTTATTTTATATAGTTGTATCACTCTGAGATGAGGTTGTTTTATTCTCACAATAACACCTTAAACCCTCTCTACTAGTTGAATTCCTCTAGAATATGGGGGTCTTCTTGAGATCTTATGAAAACTCTGACCAGGACATCAGGGAGTGGTATTGGGGGGAGAATATTAAAAGAATGAACCAAATATCTTATTATCCTTGTTTGTTATATATTCCATGAATTTTACATTTTACTGATTCTTAGGATGCACCCACACTCATTTCATACTCCATTAATTTGAGTTCCAACGCCCCCTCATCAAGGATTCATCCTATACACACTCAAGTATTCAATACTCTACAGCTCCCTAATTCTAAGAGTTTCATATCTCTCTTACACTACTCCCAAAATACCAAATGGGTGAAATGATTTTCTCACTCTATTCTCATATATAGAAAACCCATGCATGAATTTCCACACACTATCCAAAATAAATTTTTATATAAATTCATGCTCTAATTGACTAATAATAACCTCTTCTATAATATGGGTATATTCTACTTAACTTTAAAAATCTATCTCAAATGGGATAATGAAAATCTATAGAAAAACAGTTACCTTTAGTTATAGTCTTTATATATAATCCTTGAATGTAAATTCTATAGTAAAACCTTCTATCCCAGTGGGAATTATCCAATAAACAACCCTTTATATCTATAATTCCTGTAATAAAAATTGATCTCAACTAAATCACATTGAATTGTATTCCTTAAATAAGTAGCCCAATGTTTTCATCCACATACTATTTCATGAAACCTCCTTCTGATCTAATACCTTTAAAAATAACTCCATATTTCTCTCATTCTTTTATTCTCTATTCTTCTAGGAACATTTTATCTGGATGAATCCCATCAACAGAACCTTTATATTATTTAAGAGTAGAGAAACCAATGACGCACCCTATACTCGCACTCCTATTTTTGGTGCTTAAATGCATACTTTATATAGTATATTTTATACTAAGTGATATTAATCAAAACAAACTTACATATATTTAGAAAAATTAAACATTATATCTCAAAATATTCACAAAATCACAAAAACTAAATATTTAGTGTCTTTAGATATTTTTTATATAAATATCTTGCTTTATATAATTGCTTTAATGTCTCGCAAAAATATTCTACATAAGACTTCCTTCTATACATAATTCTACATGAAATTTATTAAGGAAATGGAAACATAAAATGGGTGACCTCAAATGCTTAGTAAGAGAAAACTTATTAATTAGTCATAAAAGGGTTAAATAATAAGCATATGAGAATACATGAGGATATGATAAATATCTAATTAAATGTTCATGGAACAATAAGATTTGTACAGAAGTAAAGAGAGAATGACATGTAATCTCAAATGAATAAAAATATACCATGTAATAAGAGTACATAAATAATAGACAATATAAATAATCAATAGAGAATAATCATATGCATATAACATAGAAATATGGCATGTCATGGAAACATATAATTACAAGGAATTATGGAACAAGCATAATCATAGGAAAATATTACATAGTGGTTCAGGAATTAAAGCCCCATGACCCATTATATGGTGTTTCAAGCA
Source organism: Viscum album (assembly GCA_963277665.1). Taxonomy (NCBI): domain Eukaryota; kingdom Viridiplantae; phylum Streptophyta; class Magnoliopsida; order Santalales; family Viscaceae; genus Viscum; species Viscum album. Next base: position 87,469,621 of record OY728166.1, on the reverse strand, counting down.
TCACTTTATATGACCCATTAGATACTCTATCATTATAACTCAAATCCCATTAGAGGATTGAGCATCAAAATACTCAATCCATTTTAATCATATGAGATATAGAACTATAACCAATGCATTGGAGGGACATATATGACCTCACCTATCAAAATTAATCCATGTGTGTGCCATGTGAAATAAATTATATATAATATCATGAAAAATTAATGGAAATAAAATGGTTTTCAAAACATTTCCAAATGTTATCACATAAATGGAACCACGAATTGAATCGGTTGATACAAAAAATTCAATGACCCAAAAATTATTATTTAATAAGACTATTTAGAGGGTGTTTCATGAAATATAACACTATAGGAAATATATCCCATGGATATAGAGATAAAAATGTAAGAAAAATCATAATAAGAGATTTCATAAAACATTTTAACATTATCCTAAAAAGATGAGGTTATGATTCACTTCCAAAATTAATTTTCACGAAGGTAACATAAAAACCTTTTTAAAACACCACTTTAAAATAAATACCAATAATGGATCCCTAAAAGGAAAAAACTCCTAAGTAAAAAACTTAGAGTGTAAGAAAAAAGATATGATCATGAAAAGAAATTCCTTTTAAATATTTTTATATATATTTATTGAAATCCACATCGTAAAAATTATAATAAATATTCCTTTTGAAAAGGGGTTAGGATATAAATGAAGATATAATTAGATCAAAAATATTTTGGTTTCAAAAAAATATAGTAAAATATTAGTGTAAATAAATAATATTAACATGGAAGATAAAGATATTATTAAATAAGATGGGAGTTGTTATTAATAATAAAATTTTTTATTAAAGAATAAAAATACATTTAAGACAAATATTCTGATGAGAAAATGTGAAGTCTTTAGAAATAAATATAAATTACTATATAAAGTAAATAAATTAAATAATATATGAAACATAGGAGAATATAATCATTGGAGAAAACTTTTAATCACTTGAAGTGAGGTCTAGTTGGGAAAATCATTACAACTTGAGTAGATTTTGAATCAAAAGGAATTTAAAGAAATAACTTAAAATATATTTTTAAACCAATTAAATTTATATAAAATTATAATAAAATAAAATACATATGTTTTTATATAGACCACATAAAAATAAAAATAAAAAGTGGTCAAAAATGTACGTTTCTCAATCAATGGAAATTAGGATAAAAAACTATATCCTTGGATTATTACCAGGTCAGATACACTATAACCTATTATATAATAAAACTAAATATATTAATAACTTATTTGTTAACTTTATCCATATATATTTATTTTTATAAACTGTATTTATAATCATTCATCACACATATGTTAGTTAGTTGTAGTTTATTTTCATCATCAAATGTAAATAATTTTTTTGTTTCGTGCAAGAATCATAATGGTGATATAGATCCTCATTATTTGATAAAAATTTAACCATTCCCTTATTATTTAACTCATTTAAAAATAAGTTACATAATGATTTACAGAGTATAAATTTAATTTCATGAGTGTTTTCGTTACAAATCCTGAAAATGAAATCAGTAACAGGTTTGTTTTAGTAATTTTTTATGAAGAAAATGTGGTATATTAATAACAAGCTTAAATATTAATATTACAATTCCAAAAAAAACCAAAAATTAATTATTAATTAATAACTAATCTTATAATTAATTAAGTTTCCATATTCATCCATGGTAGAAATTTATATCATTGTTCATGTAGGTGGTTAAACTGACCTAAACAAGAACATGTTATAATAAATGGATAAGTATGATTTTGAAGTGATTTAGTTATAATATCATCATTACATAAGTATAATTAACTTATTTATATGTTATTAAATAGATAAATTAGAATTTATAATCATTTTATGAATAATATAATATAAGAACCTCTTTTCTATAGATAATAAATTGTTTTTCCTTTTAGTATGCTCATTTAAGGTGATCAAATTTGCAATGATAACTTATTATTAAAATTATCAATATAATGCCTAATTTATTTTCAGTAATATTAATAATGTCACTAATATCATATTTATTAATTAAACTAATTTTAAACCCATCTATGAATGGTGGTGGTGAAAATGGTATACTTCATTTAGGTAAGTGGTAGTCTTCAGGTAATACTTATTGAATTGATGTGATAAAGGAAGAAAATGGTTATTTTATTAATATATCAACCTTTAAGTATAATTATGATACTTATTTAATTATATTTTTATTTTTATAATAATTTTTTAGGATAAATATAGAGAAGAAAATGTTAGAGAGTGTATAGTATTCACTTTGAGAACTTGAATCTTCTCTTCAAAGACTTATTGGAAATAGAGGACTTGGGGTACTTTATTATAAAAAGGGGTACCAAATGTGTAATAGGGGTCTAGAGGAGTAAAATGGTAAGACAGTAAAGGTAATGTCAAAGGATAGGTGTAAATTCCTTAAACCTAGTATCCCAGATTTAGTGGTTACTTTATTACATTAGCACTAGATACACGTGATTACATCCCAAAGGAATGCGTAGTTTAGTAGTATTATTAAACTGGATACATAATTAAATATAAAATACATTTGAAAACATAAAATACAACAAAGTATTTTATTTTATACCATCATTATTCCATCTATAAAGTCCATTTATATCAATCATAAAACATTTCCTAACATCCTAGGGAAAGGAAATATAAGAAAGGGGTGAGCTGAGATGCTCAATAAAGGTAGGAATACAATATAAGATAATATGAAATTAACAATATAGAAAGAATAAATAATAATCAAATAATACTATATGAATAATTTCATGAGTTAAAAACTCATCCATGGATAAAATAATCACATGGACATCAATAACTAAATACATAATTATGGAATGCATAATGTCGAACATCTAAAACATACCATCAAGGCCTTATTCCAAGACATATAAAATATTATTGAGTCCTTATGTTAATAAATCTATATAAATGGGTAAGGACTCATCCAATAGCTATCTATTTTGAATCATGAGACCTACCTATGCATTGAGGGGTTACAGAGGGCCCTCCTACCACTTATTAAGTCCAATTCATTCCTCATATGAATGGGGTGAAACCTAATCAACAAAAAAATTAATATCTAAAAACTAGAATATGAAATTTTAATAATTTCCACAATTAATAACCATAATAATAAACCATTCATACTAGTATATGATGTCAATATAGTATATCCCCAATCAAACTATTCATAAACCATCCTAGGGAAAATTGAAAAAAATTTGGGTAAGGTCAAATGCTCAGTAAGGAAAAACTTATTAATAATTCATAAATGGTTTAAATCATATGAATATGAGAGAAAATGAGCATGGGTGGAATATATGATTAAAATTATTTAGAACAATAAGAATTTTCCATAAGTTAATATAGAAGGACATGTAATCTCAAATAAAAAAAAATACCATTGAATAAGAGTGTGTAAATGTGAGATCATAAATATGATCCATTGAGCATATTTATAAGAATAAACTAGTAGAAATGGAGGCTTTCCCAACACTTTTATGCCAACACTTTTATAAAACTGTTGGTATGGGAGGACTAAACCAACGGTTAGAAAAAACTGTTGGTATACTATTTTTATAATCAACCTTTCCTAACGGTTTGAGTAAACCGTTGGAAAAGATTTCATTATTTTAATGTATAACAATGGTTTTTTATAACCGTTGGTAAAGAATATATTTCCCAATGGTTTTTTAAAACCATTGGGAATGTTTTTACACAAATACACAGCATATCCAGTTCCCCTCATCCGCGCGATTGCAGCCCTAAACCAAAGCTCTCCTGAATCTCTCTCTTTACACTTGGCTGAGAAACACATTCCACCTGATAGATACATTTTAAATAAAGAAATTTTTTAGTTATACACTTCAGATATATAATTTCTACCTTATTTTTAATGTTATGAATCTATTTTTCTTTGTTTTCTATTTTGATTTGGCCTAAACCAGAGGTTCGTGTGGTCTGTGGCATGGTATACTCAATAAGTGAACTTTGATTTGTTTTCTATTTTTTTATACACTTAAATTTTCATGATTGTGTGAATCACCTTTATTATAAGTGTTCATATCCACTCCGATGTAGATTTAGTGAACCATATGAACTAATGGAGGTGTTGGTGAGATGTATCCCCACTCAAATATGGTAAAGGTTTTTCTTAGGTATATTGTCTCGAGGTCGGTAATGGATATAAGGACAGTTTATGTGAAGGGATTGGGTATAGTTGGGGTAGTGGTGTAGGTGGTTTTCTATTTTTTAGTGGGGTGATATGTTAGTTTCTATAGACTTTAGTTTAGTTGAAAATTGGATTTGGATTTTGTATTTATAGTTTTTGTTCAAGGAATAATGGGAAGGGTAGTGATATTAAGGATGAATTGGCTATTGTTTGAGTGATGGATTTGAATTTTTATGTGGGTTGGATTGGTTATAGGTAATTTTCATGGTATTATATGGGTATTTCCTCCCCTGAACACCCCCACCCCAACCCCCCTGTACACCCTCCCCCCACCCCCCAATACACCCCCACCCCCTAGATACCCCCCCCCCCACACCACCCTGGACACCCCTTGACCCCCTCACCTCTCCCCCATTGGACATCCCACCCATTCACACCCCACCCCCACCCCCTTAAAACCCCACCCCCCTGGACACCCCCACCCCCACCCCTGGACCGCCCCCACCCACACCCCCTGGGCACCCCCCCCCCCCCCACCCCCACCCACCCCCTGGACAACCCCTCCCCCCCACCCCACCACACCGGACACCCCCCACCCACCCAGACACCCCCCCCCCTAAACACACCCATCCCCTTGGATAGCCCCCCCCCCACACCCTAGACAGCTACCCCCCCCCCCTTCCCTAAACAACCCCCTGGACAACCCCCTATACAACCACCCCCACCCCCCCCCCCCCCCAGACACCCCCACCCCCTTGGAAACCCCCATGGACACCCCCCCCCCCCCCCGGACACCCCCACCCCCCAGACACCACCCCACCCCCTAGACTCCCCCCTCGACACCCCCACCCCTTGGACACCCCCCCACCCCCTAGATAGCCCCTACCCCCTTGGACAGCCCCACCCCCCAGAACAGCCCCCCTCCCCACCACCTAGACACCCCCCACCCCCTTGGACACCCCTGACCCCCACCCCGTAGACACCCCCCCCCCACCCCCACCCCCCTGGACACCCCTACCCCCCTTGACACCCCAACCCCCTTGGACACCCCCACCCCCCCCCCCCCCCGGACACCACCAACCCCCGAACACCCTCCACCCCCCTAGAAAATGAAATTTTTGAAGTCATTTATCCATTTTCATATCTAATTACATGTGAAAAGTATTATTCAATATTCAATCATCCTAACTTCATCTAAAATCACCAATTTCTATGAATTCAATTTTGATTTCATATTCTGTGTTCCATATTAGTCGTATTATGTATTCCATGTTAGTTATATTTTATTATGTATGCCATATTAGTCATTTATCCATATTCTGTATGCCACATTCTGAATTCATTTTGTATTCCATATTCTATATGGTTTATACATAATTAAATTCTATATGTAATGAATTACAAATTGAATACACTGTATATAATTCATAATTCTATATGTATTTCATAATTCATTTTGTATGTGTTATTCATTCATAATTCACAATTCAATACATAATTCATTCTGTATGTATTCAATGGAGAATTTAATTATGAATTCTTTATTGCATAGGGTAATTGGGTTCGGAATTGAATTCTGAATTCAATTAAATTCTAAATTATGTATACATGCCTATAATTACAGGTGCACAAGGGATAACAGAGGGGGATGTAGGTTAGCATACTGTTGTAATTGCAGAAAGGCTATACCAATAGTTGTAAACCGTTGGTATATGTGTGAAAAGTGACTTTATACCAATGGCTTGCATAAAACTATTGGTAAAACTATATACCAATAGTTAGTAAACCATTGGTATAGAACATGTAATCAGTCATTACCAATGGTTTTATGTAAATCGTTGGTAAAGAATTATTCAAATGGTTTCAAAACTGTTGGAATAGATCTGAAATTCCTTAATTTGCAACAGGCATCAATAATTGGTATAAAGTTATACCAATGGTTAGCTGAAACCATTGGTATAATGTGCATTCCAGAACCATATACCAACAGTTATACTATAACCTTGGTATATATCTATCCCCATGGTTAACTAGACAACAATTTGAAGAACCATTAGTATAGTTTATACCAACGGTTTTTAGGCCTTTACCAATGGTTTGAAACTATTGGTATAAGTCAAGTTTCTAGCAGTGATATAACATAAAAATATTGCATTTCATGGAAACATAGTATAACAATGAACTGTGTCCCAAACATTATCATGGGAAAACATTGCATAGTTGTTTGAGAATAAAAATACTACAACCCATTATATGGTTTTTTAGACGTCACTTCATACAACACATTAGTGACTCAATCATCATAACCCATGGCCCAATAGTGGGTCGATCATTATAAATTTTATCCCATTTTTATCTCATGAAATATAAATCTTTCACTAATGAATTTTAGGTTAATATAGAACCTTATACGACAATATAAATAGATATTTGTTCCATAAAAAATCAATTATAAATCATATCATGAAACCCCCATGGGAAGAAAATGGTTTTAGTAACATTTCTAAATGGTATCACATAAAATGACCTAAGGAATTAGATTGGTTGATACCAACAATTCAATCACCCAAAAATGAGTATTTCATAAGATAATTTAGAGGGTTATTCCTGAATCATAATTCCATATGAGATATATCCTATAGAGATAGAGATAAAAATTGAAGCGAAATCATAAGAAGATATTTCATAATACATTTTAACATTATTATAAAAAGATAAAGTAATGAGTAACTTTCAAAATAATTTTTGAGAAGGAAACATGACAAAAAATTTAAAATAATACTTTAACATAAATTAAAATAAAGAATCATGAGAAGGAATTACTGGTAAAGCCAAAAAACGTGGAGGAGAAGATAAAATATATGCTCACAAAAAGAAATACCTTGTTAATATTTTAAAATAACTTTATTGAAACCCACATAATAAAATAGATAATAAAATTTCATTTTGAAAATTTTTAAGGTGAAAAATGAATATCACATGAGATAATACATATTTGGGTTTAAAAATAATAAAGTAAAAATATATTTATAAATAAATAATATGGATCTAGAAGAGAAATAGATTATTGGAGAGGATGGTAATTATTATTGAAAACCACATTTTTTTATTAAAGTAAGAAATACATCAAGGTGACTTCCTGAACCTGGAAGCCCCTGAGGGTGCCCCGAGCTCGGTGGGATACATTGCCTCAAGCGTATCTCCCCAAATGATAGAGGTTGTAGACTAGCAGTGAGAGCCTAGGGTGTGTCTATGGGGAGACTATTCCCTCATTACCAGAGTGTGTAGTAGAGGAATATATATAAATAGTAGGTAAATAGTGGAAGAAGTAATATTAAACAAAAGGCACAAAGGAAATAGAGACAATAGTAATAATAACTAAATCAACTGGAATAACTGATGATGATATACATCATGTCACTAGAAAGCTATAATACATGGATAAAAGTAGAAGACATACAAGCTAAAAAAATTAGCATAAAAGGAAATATGTAAACAATCACAAGCATCCTGATCGCTAACTCAGTCATCTGCTACCAACTCCATACAAATACAGCAAGCAATCAAGTGTTTTAATTTGTATGCTTCCCTTTATTAACACTTTATTTCATGTACTCTACCCAAGTACCAAATTCTCTTGGATAGGGTGTGAGACAAATTTCGGTGGGCTACCAAAAATGTTTTCTATAACATTCGGATTTTGTAATATAAATGTAACAGTGTGAAGGCATGCATATATAAGGTATAGCAGTAAAATAATGTAAATACCCAAGTACCTGCTTCATCCCTTGGCTGGTGTCTGAACATGTAACCAGTTCATTAATTAATTAAAGACCGGTTTATAAGTAAGTCGCATGATAGTCGTAGTGAAGGTTCTAAGATTTAATAATGAAACCTATAAAGATATTTAATAATGAAGTTCCAAGATAATAACCATAGCAATGTAGACCTCAAGGGTCGCCAACTCGGTAATAACTGCAGCCTGGCTAAGGGGTAAGAGTGTAATACAAGGTGTATAGTCCAAGGTATTCTGCAATAAAATGCCTATCGAGTCAAAGTAGTTCATCCAAGGTAAAATAAGGTTGAGAAATTATTAGGCCTAATAGGATTTCACCATGGCACCTACTTGTCAATATTGGATCCAAGGATTGTATCCAAGGCATCCTATAATAATATTGAAGGGATCATATAGTATCATATCAGTCATCTAAATTTAGACAAGTATTGGGTTCTAAGTGGGTCTAAACCAAATAAAGTTGTATCCTTGAATTGGAATGGGGTTCCTAAGTGCTCAAGGCATTCGCTAAGGAATCCAGTGTGAACTTGATTCAGGCTACTCTTATTTGATAATAACGTCATATAATTTTCTATTAGGTTCAATCCTTGTATTTCATTAGTGTGATAAGTCCAAGTAGAATTCAACCCTTATTAAACCATTTAAGACACATTCAATAATTAAAGATCACCCTGCTAACTTCCATCAACATTTTAAGGGATGTTATTGACATGAAACCTATTATTCATTATCAATTAATCTATCCGAGTCAGATACATAGTATACTTTCCAATTTCCATTTTACATTAACTTATGAATTTGAACCACTTGCCTTAGGATGGTCAAGTGTTGAGCATACGTGGTACTTAAAATTATTCAATTTACAAAATAAATCAATCCATTTAATATGGAAATTATTACCCTTAGAAAGGTCAAGCCAAGGTACACCTGAATGGTGGCACAAATGTGTCAAAAAACTAAAACAAAAATTATAGAAAATCATCCTACATGGGATGGATGGATTTGTGGGTGTAACCACTAAAAACTAATCACGTCATTGGAAATAGAAAAACCATACAGTTATAATGATTATAATCATGGAATATAAATTCAATAAACGGCACCCGATGAAATCATCGAGCCCCACATGTAATTTCAAAAATCAATAAAATTGAGGAATGATTTATAGACCACCCACTTAAGGCTTGTACAAATATCCTCCTCTGGTATCGGCCCTTAATTTTGTTTCGATCAGAGTACATCTAAAAAACTACCATAAAATCCTAAACCTAGATAACTTAATTGAGAGGGAAAAAATGAAGAACAACTAAAAATGAATTGAATAATTACCATTGTGCATATAATGTGACAAATGGAAGCTCGATCGGACCTCGGATGAAGGGGATCTCTCAATCCCTAGCATAGGGCTTCGAAAATTTCCCAAAAGGGAGAAATTGAGGTTAATCCCATAGAAAATTAGATTTAGAAGGAAGGAATGGATTATTTTGATCATTAATGGTAAAAATATAAAATTACCCTAAATTTTTCCTCTACCTAATTTGGTTTCACGGTTTTTTAAACCATGCACCAACCTTGAATGAGTACCTAGAGAATAAGGGGCACCCACACAGTTAGGTCGCATGGTCTGAGAAACCATTCACCAATCATGTGGTAAGGCTTTGTCCAAAAAATCATTCCATGCTCATGGTTTTCTATAACTAGGTGGCCTCCCCACATGGTTTACTAAAAATATGGTCCCATGCCCTTTTCTCCCAAAAATATGGGTTACGGACTCCAAACAAGGCCCAAAAACCCTTGAGACCTTTCCTAACTCATTAGGCATCCATATTAGATCAAAAATAAACAATTAGACTAAAATTTAAGGGATCTATACCTTAGTGAAAAATTATTTTCTTACATTCCTTCCCCCTCAAAACAACTCGCCCTTGAGTTCACTTTCCAAGGGTGGAGAAACGCTATCTGAGAAAAACTTTGGAAACTAAGAACGTTTCTCAGACTCCCACTCTCATGTCTCGTCCTGCATGCAGTCGTACAACCGTAGAACCCATACTAGAGGAATAGACTGGCCTCTTAGAGCCTTCATTCTCTAGTCAATGATGCATACATGTTGGGAAAAAATCCCTCAAGGTAACATTGCAGTATTTTTGGGTTGATTGTATTTGTTAACAAAACAGGTTTCCATGGTAAATTGTCGAGTTCCCGATAAGTTGTTGACAATCCATGTCGACAAAGAATGATGACAAAGTAAAGGACGATCTGGAGGCAGTATAAAAGAGAAGTACAAGGTGGCGCCGTTTTCCAGTGTTTGTAAAATTTTTGGGGTCCAAAATATGGAGGTTGGTGAGCATCGCAAAAAGTGGATATCCATGAAGATCATATTTTAACATGGAAAAGGCATGAATTTTACGAAGACAGGATTCATGGTTTGGAATTCGCAAAGACCAGAAGAATGATGGCGGTGATTCTTCGTGATTACGTCAATGCTTCACGAACAGTAGAGTTGAAGTGCATCGCGGTGGTGAAGGGATTTGCAAGGGAGATTCACGGTGAAGGCGCGAAGGAATGTTGACAGTGAAGCTCTGCGATTAGGACGAGCTACGCGAATGGAAAATTTCCGTGGTGCATCGCGATTTTGACAGAATTCCGGCAGAAACTTCGGAGCTTCACAATAGGCGATGACGTGGTGTTGACTTCTCACGGAAAGATTGAGGGTCGGTGGAATCTTCTATAAATAGAGGTCTACCCCCTCGAGAGAAGTAGAGAGAGCTTCCAAAGAAAAATCTTTGCTCTCATTTCACAAAGTTTGTTCGCGAAGATAGTGTTCTTCGCGAAAGAGAGGTTCTTCGCGGTGGCTAATCTAGCTCCATGAAAGGCAGTGTGCTTCGTTAGGCCGTGTGCTCTAAGGAGTGTGCTTCATGAAGAGGCAGGAGTTCCGCGACGGCCTATGCATTGTGAAGGCTTGAGCTTCGCAAGAGTGCTTCGTGAAAGTGAATCGCGAAAAGGCCGGAGCTTCGCGAAGGCCTGTTTGAGCTTTGCGAAATTGGGAGCCTCACGATGTAGGGTACTTTGCGAAGGTGTTTCCAAAGTTAATTTCCAAGTGTTTAAGAGGCAAATGGATATTCATCAGTGGATGAAATCTAGACTATAATAGAGCATCTATCAACATTTTAGGATGCGTATATTCATGCAAATGAAGAGACCTACAGGTCTATAAACTGTGAGTGGATCCCTTCCAAGTGAAGTGTGCAAAGGAAGTGGAAGAAGGTGATCCTCTCCACCGGTAGTGATCCAGAGAGACAAACAAGGAGTGACCCTTGGGAAAGTAGTGAGATGACCCTAAACATTGTAAAGGCAGTGAGATTGGGCATAAAAGTGATCTAGCCCGTACAATATTGGTAGGGACCCTTAGTGGATTTGGAACAGCGGCACATCGCCGTTGTATGCTCCTTGGATGTAGCCCAGTGAGGGTGAACCAAGTAGAAATCTCTGTGTCTACCTAGTTGCATCCCTGCATTGCATCAAAATCATAACCATCATATAAAGATAAAGAGAAGTGATCAAGATAAACACATAAGATCAAACAAAGTGACCCTTGTAATAAAGAGGTCAAGATCAAGTGGGGCAGAAAGACTTTTGAAAAAGAATATACATACCCTAATTCCCCCCCCCCTCTCATGGTATATAGGCCCTTATTGGTCCTAAAAATTGGTATCAGAGCGATAGGTTTCTTTTATTAGATTTGTTTTCTCTTACTTGGTTCAGTCAATATGTGTGGTTAAAGAATCAGTCTGCTCTTATCTCGGTGTGCCATGGCGGAGGGAAAAACATCAAAGAAGTATCAGAAGTCAGGTAATATTCCTCAGTGTGGAAGTGTTTATCGGAAAAGTGTGATTCAACTAAAAGAATCAAATAGATTACTAAAGGTAGGCCTGGATGAATCTGACAGAGAAAAGATTGATTCACTTAATCATGATGTTGGAATGAGTGAAGAACCTGATTTTCCAAGTGATGTTAGAACCAATGATGATGAAGAAACACCAAGAAGTCGAAAAGTGGATGTTGTCCAAAAGGCAAAGGAATTGGATCAGAAATTGGATGAAGAAGGGAACTCTAAAAATATCAGGACCCAAGTATTATAAATTGAGGTCAACAAGATAAGAGGCTTAAATCAATGGCTCATTGATGTGGCTACTGACCTAAAAAATAAGGCTGATTCTCAAGGTGAAGAAATACAAAAGATATCCAGAATGAAAGGAAAACAGATGGCTTATGATTATGAAGAGAATCAAATGTCAGATGCAGTTCGGAATCTGAAAGCTAGAAATGATGATCTAGTAACACAGTTGTCTGATGAAGTTTAGAAGAATCAAAGGCTACAACAAGAGAATGAATATGTCTCTGAATCTATTTCTCAGGAAAAATTGAAAGTAATGGAGCAAGGTGACATGGTAGAAAAGCTCACACGAGAACTGGAAGATGAGATGAGTTGTGTAAAGAATCTCAGAAGAGAACTCAATGCCTAACTTGAATTCAGGGAAATGAAGATTCAAAAGTTGGATGAAGAACTAGAATCAGTGAAGAAGGTAGTGGAGAAATCCAATGCTATAGGAAAGCCTAAAATGATGGATTCCTTGCACTTACTATTGTATTATCCATCTTCAGGTGATGATGAAATGAAAAGAAAATTTTCTATTTCAGAAAAGTGCAAAGAACAAATTCTCTCAGCTCAAAGACCATACAGTTTGGATAAAACTGGTATTGGATTTGATGAATCACCTCCAATTCATGATAGAAAGAGAGCTGTGAACAATTCCATATGTGGAAAAAATCTTGTAGGTGCTAGAGACCGGACGAAGAGAATAGTTAAAAGAAGTAGTGACGACATGTGCTATTTCTGTGGGATTCATGGCCACACGTCAAGCTTCTGTTCAGAGGCTCTAGAATACATTTCAGGATGTAAAAATAGAATCATTACTAAATCTGAGAATAAGAAGAAGCGTCATGAGAAATCAGAGAGAAGAGTCTCTCAGAGGAAAGCATTCATTGGGTGCTATTACTGTGGAAGAATAGGACACACACCATGGGTATGTGTCAGGAAGCTCATGAGCTCAATGTTAGAGGAAGTAATCAATATTCATCAATATCTTGACAGAGAAATGATGAATTTTGGTATGCCTTTAATGGAAAATGTTTTATATGTTCTGATTATGGGAATTTTGCAAGACAGTGTAGCAAGAAGAAAATAGGAAAGGAAAGGGGCTTGAAAATAGATTCTCGACTGCAGTGGTGTACAATGAGAGATCCTGCAATGAGAGACAAAGTGGTAAGTTTAAGAATAGGCTTAGAGCCTCAGGGCAATCATGTGGAGCTGAAAGAAAGGTGTATCAGTCATCTCCTCTATCATACTCACAACCGATTTCCAAGAAAGAACGTGAAAAAATATGGAGGAAAAACGGATGAAATGCTCCAACTATGAGTAAGAAGAATATACGTTCAGTGGGGGACTCACCACCGGTGAAAAAGAGTGTGGTGACTCAGATATCTGACAAAAGGAAGATGAACAAAGAATGCATTGAAAAATTTTCAAGTCGTGTGACACAACATGAAGTGGAGGAAAGAAGAAGATCCCTACAATAGAGGAAGGAGCTATGGATGATGACAAGAAGAGATATTCCTGCTTAGAGAAGAAATCAAGGGAAATATATTTTTGGTGGAACATCAAAGACCGAAATGTGTACTAGTGGGTTTAAACCCCAACCGGTGAGAAAGGCCAGGTCTACAGAATCATCATATCAGAAAAAGACTCAGCATGCAAGTAATGAATTATTAGTCATATGGACAGAGCAGTTGAAGTTGGTTAGGAATCTAGAAGAAGCAAGGAATGAGTGTGATGCTCTGTAAGAAAGAATCAAAGGGTTGACCCATCAGGATCAACCACAATCCTCTTCTTGAGGATTCCAGAAACACCCCCTCTCCCTATGTATAAAAATGCTATTAATTAATGATTCATGTGTTTCAAGTCTTAGGGAGATATGATCCAAGGGTATGTGGCATCTAAAGATTAAAATTGGAGAAGTGATATGCTTCAGAGTTTTAATTGACTCAAATCAGCTATCAAAGTTGAAGAAGTAAGGGAGAAACAGAGCACAATAAGTAGTGATGGTGTTATTAACTTTATCTCTTATTTCCTACACCGAGTGCCAACTCAGTAGGATTATAGATTTTGTTAGTGGCTCAATGTCATGTGCCAGATTGGTATAAATGATGCAGGTGATGAAGAATGGTTATGAGTCTAAACAATGGGTCTAACCCCAGGAAGTGTTACAAATCAATGGGAGAGAATTCAATATCATAATCAGATGCAAGATCTATCAAAGAAATAATTTTATGGCCCAGCTCAAGTGTGGTCTATTGAGAGAAGGCATATTGCCAAAGAAGCAGCAAAAATCATGAATCTCATTCTTATCTATTTTGTTCTAACAATGTGGTATCGGCTAACTTCTTTCAGGATACCAAGAAGCTGCGAGAGAAAATCAAAGGTGTGTCAACCAAAATCTGACAGAATATGTTCAAAGAAATGACGTCATTGCACAATGACATAGTGAAACATTTTCTATTAAAAGTGAGGAAGTGGTAAGAGACATATGAAGAGAAGAAGTGGCTGAAGTTTATTCATAACAAGATACTGATGGTGAGTATGAGGAAGTAAAATCCTTATCTACAAAAAAGCCAAAGAGTCGAGCTGAAATTGACAGGCAGAATATCATCAGTGATTAGTCAGCTCTAGTTGAGACAAGCAAAATGAAATCACTGCAGGAGGAATCTTTTCTATCTTAGGTTGAGCCAAAATGCTTTCCTTATCTAGCTGAAGATGAACACTGGGTTTTGGCTATGAATGAAGAGTTTGATCAGATTGAGAAGAACCAGACATGGGAGATTGTTTCGAGGCCAGCAGATAGGAATTTCATTGGGACTAAATAGGTCTATCACAACAAGATGAATGAAGATGGCACATTGATTCAAAAAAAATCATGACTAGTGTGCAAGGGATACTCTTAGATAGAGTGAAAAGATGTTGATGATACATTTTCACTGGTTGTAAGGCTGGAGAAAATCAGATTATTTTTGGCCATAGCAAGAAAGTTCAAAGTGTTCCAGATGGATGTCAAATCTGCATTCTTGAATGGAGTTAGGAAAGAGGAGGTTTATATTGAGTATCCATATGGTTTTCTCATTCATGAGGATGATAACAAAGTTTGTAGGATGAAGAAGGTGTTGTATGGGCTGAAATAATCACCAAGATCATGGTACTCAAGGCTTGATCAGTACTTGAAAAAGCATGGTTTCCAGCCTGGGGGAGTTGATTACAATCTCTATTTCAGCAACGATAGTAATCAAAGGATGATGGTGTTGGTTTATTTCGATGACATGATATTTGGAGGATCAGATGAATCTTAGTGAAGATATTTTTCCGAATTCATGAAAAGTGAGTTTGAAATGTCAATGATTAGAGGGCTAACATTTTTCCTTGGTCTACAGGTGACACAAGGAAGGGCTGGAACATTCATTTCACAATCCAAATATGCCAAGGAGGTTTTGAAAATATTTGGAATGGAAAATTCCAAGGAGATAAAGACTCTGGTAGCTGCCCAGATGAAATTGTCCAAATATGAGGATGGCAAGGCAGTTACTATCACAGAGTACAGGAAAATCATTGGAAGTTGTCTATACTTGACTGCAACAAGTCCTGAAATTGTATTTTCTACATGCCAAGAAGTGAGATATCAGAGTAATACCAAGGAAAGCCACATGATTTCAATAAAAAAGAATAATTCTATATATCAAGGGCTCAGTGGACTTCGGCTTGATGTATAATGGAAAAACACAGTCAGAATTATTGGGATATACTGATGCAGATTGGGCTAGTTCAGCGGATGACAGGAAGTAAATTTCAGGAGGTTCTTTCTATCTTGGCGGATTGTGTGTTTCTTGGCTAAGAAAGAAGCATGATTTCATTTCATTGATCACCGCAGAAGCTGAGTACATTACGGCCACTCAAGCATGCGCACAATTATTGTGGATGAAGAAGCAGCTTGATGATATGGGAGTTGAAGTGAAATCTCTGATTGGAATCCAGTGCGATAACTAAAGTGCTATAAATCTCAGCAAAAATATTGTCCATCACTCAAAGACAATGAAAATTGAGATCAAATATCATTTTATCATGGAGAAGGTTGAGCAGAGAATTTTGAAGTTGGAGTATGTGCCTACAGAACTACAGGTTGCAGACATTCTGACAAAGGCCTTACCCAAGGAAGCTTTTGAGAGACATCAACTGGATCTGGGAGTTCAGTTGACTCCCCGCGCTTGAAAGCGTGTGGATGTGGAAACACCTCCTCTCATCGAGGTATGATGTGTTTTTTCCAAAGGTGTTGATATGCGTTCTCTACTCTGTTACAGACTACAAAGGAGTGACCTTTGGGTTCGTTGACAAAGGGGGAGAAAATTGTGATTGTTCAAGGGGGAGACAGTGTGGCAATTTGATAAATCATGAATGATATGGGGAGAAGATGACAGGTGGAGCAGCAAGATAGGGGGAGCAATGTGATAGGGGGAGCGTTTTAAATATGACGATTCTAGAAGTGATTGATCAAAGAATAGATATCACGACAGCTGAGGATCGTGATAAAAGCAGAAGAGTGATGTTGGAATGGTGAGAGACGGTTTTCAGCTATCACCAATGGTATCAGTGTGGTTCAACAATTGGTATCAATTTAGCAATTTGTATTAGCTTGAAATTGACAATTGGGGTCTTACATGAAGTGTTTCATTGATGAAATTTTCATATAACTCTTGTTTATCACACCGAGCATTGCTCATGTGGGCTTAGAGTACATGTTAAGTGATTCCTTGAACACTATCAGAATCGCAAGAGGCGAATGGTGGTTGCAGATGGAAGGAGACACAGTGAGGTATCAACGCGTAGCAAATCATTCTGAGAAGAGTTGTGAAGAGTTGTCAACAAACCCAAATGGGGAGATTGTTGGGAAAAAATCCTTCAAGGTAACATTGCAGTATTTTTGGGTTGATTGTGTTTGTTGAAAAAATAGGTTTCCATGGTAAATTTTTGAGTTCTCGAGATGTTTTTGACAATCTATGTCGACAAAGAACGATGAAAAAGCAAAGAATGATCTGGAGGCGGTATAAAAGAGCAGTACAAGGTGGCACCGTTTTCCAGTGTTTTCCAAATTTTTGGGGTCCAAAATATGGAGGTTGGTGAGCAGCGCGAAAAGTGGATATCCATGGAGATTATATTATAATATGGAAAAGGCATGAATTTTGCGAAGAGAGGATTCATGGTTTGGAATTCGTGAAGACGAGAAGAATGATGGCGGTGATTCTTCACGATTACGTCAAAGCTTCGTGAACGAAAGTGTTGAAGTGCATCATGGCGGTGAAGGGATTTGTGAGGGAGATTCACGGTAAAGGCATGAAGTAATGTTGATAGTGATGCTCCGTGATTACGACGAGCTCCGCGATCAGAAAATTTCCATGCTGCTTCACGATTTTGACAGAATTCTGGCGGAAAGTTCGGAGCTTCGCGATAAAAGATGACGTGGCGTTGACTTCGCACGGAAAGTTCGAGCGTCGGTGGAATTGCCTATAAATAGAGGCTGAACCCCTCGAGATAAGTAGAGAGAGCTTTCAAAGAAAATCTTTTGCTCTCGTTTCATGAAGGTGGTTCGCGAAGATAGTGTTCTTCGCGAAATAGAGGTTTTTCGCGGCGGCTAATCTAGCTCCGTGAAAGGCAGTGTGCTTCGCGAGGCCATGTGCTCTAAGGAGTGTGCTTCACAAAGAGGTAAGAGCTCCCCGACGGCCTAAGCATTGTGAAGGCTTGAGCTTCATGAGAGTGCTTTGTGAAAGTGAATTGCGAAAAGGGAGGAGCTTCACGAAGGCTTGTTTGAGCTTCGCGAAATTGGGAGCCTCGCAAAATAGGGTGCTTAGCGAAGGTGTTTCCAAAGTTAATTTCCAAGTGGTTAAGAGGCAAAGGGATATTCATATGTGGATGAAATATAAACTATAACAGAGCATCTATCAACAGTTGAGGATGCATGAATTCATGCAAATGAAGAGACCTACAGGTCTATAAACTGTGAGAGGATCCCTTCCAAGTTCAGTTTGCAAAGGAAGTGGAAGAATGTGATCCTCTCCACCGGCAGTGATCCAGAGAGAGAAACAGGGAGTGACCCTTGAGAAAGCAGTGAGCTGACCCTAAACAATGTAAAGGCAGTGATCCTGGGCATAGAAGTGATCTCGCCCAAACAATATTGGCAGTGAGCCTTAGTGGATTTGGTACAGTGGCACATCGTCGTTGTATGCACCTTGGACGTATCCCAGTGAGGGTGAACCAAGTAAAAATATTTTTGTCTACCTGGTTTCATCCCTACATTGCATCTAAATCATAACCATCAGATAAAGATAAAGATAATTGATCAAGATAAACACATAAGAGAAAATAAAGTTTCCCTTGTAATAAAGAGGTCAAGATCCAGTGGGGCAGAAAGACTTTTGAAAAACAATATTCATACCTTGATTCACCCCCCCCCCCCCCCTCTCAGGGTATATAGGTCCCTATTGGTCCTAAAAATTGGTATCAGAGCGATAGGTTTCTTTTATCATATTTGTTTACTCTGACTTGGTTCAGTCAATCTGTGTGGTTAAAGAATCAGTCTTCTCTTATCTCAGTGTGCCATGGGGAAGGGAAAACATCAAAGAAGTATCAGAAGTCAGGTAATATCCCTCAGTGTGGAAGTGTTTATGGTAAAAGTGTGATTCAACTAAAAAAATAAAATAGCTTACTAAAGTAAGTCCTAGATTAATCTGACAGGGAAAAGATTGATTCACTTAGTCGTGATGTAGGAATGAGTGAAGAACCTGATTTTCCAAGTGATGTTGGAACCAATGATGATGAAGAAACACCAAGAAGTCGAAAAGTGGAAGTTGTCCAAAAGGCAAAGGAATTGGATTATAAATTGGATGAATAAGTGAAATCTAAAAATATTAGGTCCCAAGTATTAGAAATTGAGGTCAACAAGATAAGAGGCTTAAATCAAAGTCTCATTGATGTGGCTACTGACCTAAAGAAGAAGAATGATTCTCAAGGTGAAGAAATAAAAAAGATGTCCAGAATGAAAGGAAAATAGAAGGATTATGATTATGAAGAGAATAAAATGTCAGATGTTGTTTGGAATATGAATGCTAGAAATGATGATCTAGCAACAGAGTTGTCTGAAGAAGTTCAGAAGAATCAAAGGCTACAACAAGAGAATGAATCTGTCTCTGAATCTATTTCTCAGGAAAAATTGAAAGTAATAGAGCAAGGTGACATGGTAGAAAAGCTCACATGAGAACTGGAAGATGAGATAAGTTGTGTAAAGAATCTCAGAAGAGAACTCAATTCCCAACTTGAATCCAGGGATATGAAGATTCAAAAGTTGGAAGAAGAACTAGAATCAGTGAAGAAGGAAGTGGAGAAATACAATGCTATTGGAAAGCCTAAAATAAAGAATGCCTTGAACTTACTATTTGATTATCCATCGTCAGGTGATGATGAAATGAAAAGCAAATATTCTATTTCAGAAAAGTGACAAGAACAAATTCTCTCAGCTCAAAAACCATATAGTTTTGGAAAACTAGTATTGGATTTGATTAATCACCTCCAATTCATGATAGAAAGAGAGTTGTGAACAATTCCATATGTGGAGAAAATCTTGTAGGTGCTAGAGACAGGCCGAAGAGGATAGTTACAAGAATTAGTGACGACATGTGCTATTTCTATGGAATTCATGGCCACATGTCATGCTTCTGTTAATATGCTCGGGAATACATTTTAGGATGTGAAAACAAAATCATTACTAAATCTGAGAATAAGAAGAAGCATCATGAGAAATCAGAGAGAAGAGTCTCTCAGAGGAAAGTATTCGTTAGATGCTATTACTGTGGAATAATTGTACACACCATGAGTATGTGTCAGGAAGCTCATGAGCTCAATGTCAGAGGAAGAACTCAAGATTCATCAACATATCAATAGAGAAATGAAGAAATTTGGTATGCCTTTAATGGAAAATGTTTTATATGTTCTGATTATGGGTATTTGGCAAGACAGTACAGCAAGAAGAAAATAGGAAAGGAAAAGGGGCTTGAAAATAGATTCTCGACTGTAGTGGTGTACAATGAGAGATCCTTCAATGAGAGAAAAAGTGGTAAGTTGAAGAATAGGTTTAGAGCCTCAGGAGAATCATATGGAGCTGAAAGAAAGGTTTATCAGTCATCTCCTCTATCATACTCACAACCACTCTCCAAGAATGAACATGAACAAATATGGAGGGAAAAGGGAGGAAATTCTCCAACTGTGAGTAAGAAGAATGAAGGTTTAATGGGGGACTCACCACTGGTGAAAAAGAGTGTGGTGACTCAGATATTTTACAAAAGAAAGATGAAAAAAGAATGCATTGAAAATTTTGCAAGCCATGTGCCACAACAAGAAGTGGAGGAAAGAAGAAGATCCCTACAATGGAGGAAGGATCTAGGGATGATGACAAGAAAAGATATTCCTGCTCAGATAAGAAATCAAGGGAAATATATTTTTGGTGGAACATCAAAGACCGAAATGTGTACTAGTGGGTTTAAACCCCAACCGGTGAGAAAGGCTAGGCCTACAGAATCATCATATCAGAAAAAGACTCAGCATGCAGGTAATGAATGCTTAGTCATATGGCTAGAGCAGTTGAAGTTGGCTAGGCAGCTAGAAGAATCAAGGAATGAGTGTGATGCTCTGTAAGAAAGAATCAAAGGGTTGACCCATCAGGATCAACCACAATCCTCTTCTTGAGGATTCGAGAAACACCCCCTCTCCCTATGTATAAAAATGCTATTAACTGATAATTCATGTGTTTCAGGTCTTAGGGAGATACGATCCAAGGGGATGTGGCATCTAAAGATTCAAAGTGGAGAAGTGATCTGCTTCAGAGTTTGAATTGACTCAAAGAAGCTATCAAAGTTGAATAAGTAAGAGAGAAATAGAGCACAATATGTAGTGATTGTGTTATTAATATTATCTCTTGTTTCCTACACCGAGTTCCAACTCAGTAGTCTTAGAGATTTTGTTAGTGGATCAATTTCATGTGCCAGATTGGTATAAATGATGCAGGTGATGAAGAATGGAGTCTAAACAATGGAACTAACCCTAGGAAGTGTTACAAATCAATGGGAGATAATTCAATATCATAATCAGATACAAGATCTATCAAAGAAATAATTTGATGGCCCATCTCAAGTGTTGTCTATCGAGAGATGACATATTGCCAAAGAAGCAGAAAAAATCATGCATCTCATGCTTATCTGTTTTGTTCTAACAATGTGGTATCAGCTAACTGCTTTCCGGATACAAAAAAGCTGCGAGAGAGAATCAAAGGTGTGTCAACCAAAATCTGAGAGAAGATGTTCAAAGAAATGACGTCATTGAACAGTGACATATTGAAAAGTTTTCTGTTAAAAGTGAGGAAGTGGTAAGAGACACATGAAGAGAAGAAGTGGATGAAGTTGATTCATAAGAAGATACCGATGGTGATTACGAGGAAGTAAAATCCTTATCTGCAGAAAAGCCAAAGAGTCGAGCTGAAATTGACAGGCAGAATATCATCAGTGATTAGTCAGCTCCAGTTTAGACAAGGAAAATAAAATCACTACAATAGGCATCTTTTCTGTATCAGGTTGAGCCGAAATTCTTTGTTGATGCAGCTAAATATGAACACTGGGTTTAGGATATTAATGAAGAGCTTGATCATATTGAGAAGAACCAGACATGGGAGATTGTTTCGAGGCCAGAAGATAATAATTTCATCGGGACTAAATGGGTCTATCATAGGAAGATGAATGAAGATGGTACAGTGATTCGAAAAAAGAACGACTAGTGTTTAAGGGATACTCCCAGATATAAGGAATAGATTTTGATGAGATATTTGCACCGGTTGCATGGTTAGAGACAATCATATTATTTTTTGCCAAAGCAGTGCAAAGAAAGATCAAAGAGTTCCAGATGGATGTCAAATCTTCATTCTTGAATGGACTTCTAGAAGAGGAGGTGTATATTGAGTAGCTGTATGGTTTTATCATTCATGAGGATGAGAACAACTTTTGCAGGCTGAAGAAGGCATTGTATGGGTTGAAACAATCACCAAGAGAATGGTACTCAAGGCATGATTAGTACTTGAAAAATATTGGTTTTTAGCGTGGGGGAGTTGATTAAAATCTCTATTTCAGCAACTATATTAATAAAAGGATGATGGTGTTGGTTTATTTCGATGACATAATATTTGGCGTATCAGATGAAGCATAGTGAAGACAGTTTTCCGAATTCATGAAAAGTGAGTTCGAAATGTCAATGATGGGAGAGATAACATTTTTCCTTGGTCTACAGGTGACACAAGGAAGGGATAGAACATTCATTTCACAATCCAAATATTCCAAGGAGGTTTTGAAAAGATTTGGAATGGAAAATTCCAAGGAGATGAAGACTCTGGTAGCTACCCGATGAAATTGTCCAAAAATGAGGATGGCAAGGCAGTTAATATCACAGAGTATAGGAAAATCATTGGAAGTTTTCTATACGTTATTGCAACAATGCCTGACATTATATTTTCCACATGACAAGCAGCGAGATATCAGTGTAATCCCAAGTAAAAAAGAATACTTTGGTATATCAAGGGCTTAGTGGACTTCGGCTTGATGTATAATGGAAAAACTCAGTCAGAATTATTGGGATATACTGATGCAGATTGGGCTGGTTCAGCAGATGACAGGAAGTCAACATCATGAGGTGCTTTCTATCTTGGACGATTGTGTGTTTCTTGGCTAAGAAAGAAGCAAGATTGCATTTCATTGAGTACCGTAGAATCTGAGTACATTGCAGCCACTCAAGCATGCACACAATTATTGTGGATGAAGCAGCAGCTTGATGATATGGGAGTTGAAGTGAAATCTCCAATCAGAATCCAGTGCAATAACTCAAGATCTATAAATCTCAGAAAAAATAATTTCCATCACTCAAGGAAAAAGAACATTGAGATCAAATATCATTTTATCAAGCAGAAGGTTGAGCAGGGAAATGTGAAGTTGGAGTATGTGCCTACAGAACTACTGCTTGCAGACATTCTGACAAAGGCCTTACCCAAGAAAGATTTTGAGAGACATCGACTGGCTCTGGGAGTTTAGTCGACTCTCCGTGCTCGAAAGCGTGTGGATGTGGAAACACCCCCTCTCTGCGAGGTATGATGTATTTTTACCTAAGGTGTTGATATGCGTTCTCTACTCTATTACAGACTACAAAGGAGTGACATTTGGGTTCGTTGACAAAGGGGGATAAAATTGTGATTGTTCAAGGGGGAGACAGTGTGGAAATTTGATAAATCATGAATGATATGGGGAGAAGCTGACAGGTGGAGCAGCAAGATAGGGGGATCAATGCGATAGGGGGAGCATTTTAAATCTGACGATGCTAGAAGTGATCGATCAAAGAATGGATATCACAACAGCTGAGGATTGTGTAAAAGCAGAAGAGTGATGTTGGAATGGTGAGAGACGGTTTCCAGTTATCACCAATGGTATCAGTGTGGTTCAAAAATTGGTATCAATTTAGCAATTGGTATCAATTTGTAATTGAAAATTGGGGTATGACATGAAGTGATTCATTGAATAACTTTTCATACTAATCTTGTTTCTCATGCCGAGCATTGCTCATGTGGGCTTAGAGTATGTGTTAAGTGATTCCTGGAACACTATCAGAATGGAAAGAGGCGAATGGTGGTTGCGGCTAGAAGGAGACACAATGAGGTATCAACGCGTAGAAAATCATTCTTTGAAGAGTTGTGAAAAGTTTTCAAAAAACCCAAAGGGGGAGATTGTTGGGAAAAAATCCCTCAAGGTAACATTGCTGTATTTTTGGGTTGATTGTGTTTGTTGACAAAACCGGTTTCCATGGTAAATTGTCGAGTTCCAGAGAATTTTTTGACAATCCATGTCAACAAAGAATGATGACAAAGAAAAGTACGATCTGGAGGTGGTATAAAAGAGCAGTACAAGGTGGCACCATTTTCCAGTGTTTTCCAAATTTTTGGGGTCCAAAATATTTTGGTTGGTGAGCATCGCAAAAAGTGGATATCCATGAAGATCATATTTTAATATGGAAAAGGCATGAATTTCACAAAGAGAGGATTCATGGTTTGGAATTCACGAAGACCAGAAGAATGATGGCGGTTATTCTTCATGATTACGTCAATGCTTCACGAACGGAAGTGTTGAAGCGCATCGCGGCGGTGAAGGGATTTGCGAGGGAGCTTCACGGCGAAGGTGAGAAGGAATGTTGATGGTGATTCTTCACGATTACGACGAGCTCTGTGATCGGAAAATGGATGTGGTGCTTCGTGATTTTGACAGAATTCCGGCGGAAACTTTGTAGCTTTGCGATAGGCGATGATGTGGAGTTGACTTCGTGCGGAAAGTTTGAGGGTCAGTGGAATCACCTATAAATAGAGGTCGACCCCCTCGAGAGAAGTAGAGATAGCATCCAAAGAAAATCCTTTTCTCTCGTTTTGCGAAGGTGGTTCGCGAAAATAGTGTTCTTTGCAAAAGAGAGGTGCTTCGCGATGGATAATCTAGCTCTGTGGAAGGCAGTGCGCTTCGTGAGGTCGTGTGCTCTAAGGAGTGTGCTTCGCGAAGAGGCAGGAGCTCCGCGACAGCCTAAGCATTGCGAAGGCTTGAGCTTCGCGAGAGTGCTTCGTGAGAGTGCATCGTGAAAAGGTAGGAGCTCGTGAAGGCTTGTTTGAGCTTCACAAAATTGGGAGCCTCGCGAAGTAGGGTGATTTGCGAAGGTGTTTCCACAGTAAATTTCCAAGTGGTTAAGAGGAAAAGGGGTATTCATCAGTGGATGAAATTTGGACTATAACAAAGCAGCTATCAACAGTTGAGGATGCATGCATTCTTGAAAATGAAGAGACCTACAGGTCTATAAGCTGTGAGTGGATCCCTTCCAAGTGCAGTGTATAAAGAAAGTGGAAGAAGGTGATCCTCTCCACCGGCAGTGATCTAGAGAGAGAAACAGGGAGTGACCCTTGGGAAAGTAGTGAGCTAACCCTAAACATTGTAAAGGCAGTGAGCCTGGACATAGAAGTGATCTGGCCTGAACAATATTGGCAGTGAGCCTTAGTGGATTTGGTATAGCGGCACATCGTCGTTGTATGCTCCTTGGACGTAGCCCAGTGAGGGTGAACCAAGAAAAAATCTTTGTGTCTTCCTGGTTGCATCCCTCCATTGCATCTAAATCATAACCATCAGATAAAGATAAAGAGAAGTGATTAAGATAAACACATAAGAGCAAACAAAGTGACCCTTGTAATAAGGATGTCAAGATCCAATGGGGCGGAAAGACTTTTGAAAAAGAATATCCATACCCTGATTCACCCCCCCCCCCCCCTCTCAGGGTATATAGGCCCCTATTGGTCCTAACAATACAGGATACTATTCAAAGGTAGCATCAGCATCTAACTCAAATTCATCATAATCAATAGTATGAAATGAATCAGTATGATACTAGAAAAGTTATGAAACATTGAATTCCTTGTGCATGACATGGTACCTCTAAGTTAATAGTACTTGTTATGTTACCACCCTGACTTTATCCAAAATTTCAAATGACCCTACATAACAAGGTGACAGCTTCCCTTACTTCCATAACTATATATGCCCTAACTTGGGTGATACCTACAGGAAAACATAATCCCTAACCACAAACTCTAAAGGTCGTCAGTAATGATTGGCATAGTATTTTTTTC
This sequence comes from Viscum album, assembly GCA_963277665.1. Taxonomy (NCBI): domain Eukaryota; kingdom Viridiplantae; phylum Streptophyta; class Magnoliopsida; order Santalales; family Viscaceae; genus Viscum; species Viscum album. The sequence continues at coordinate 87,443,711 of OY728166.1, read as the reverse complement.
CCAGAAAGAGGGGTAGTCATGCACTTTCTTATTAGTTGAACTTGCTCCAAATTCTCATGTAGAGGAATGGGTCCGAGTAGGGCTACCTTACCTGCCTCTACCCAGCACAGGGTTGAACAACACGGCCTATAATATAAGGCCTTAAAATAATCCATCCTAATTATTGCATGAACTCTATAATTATAAGTGAAATAAATGAGAGTTATATACTTCTCCCAAGAACCGATGAAATCAACTACCCATGCTCAGAGCATTCCCTCTAGGACATGTATCGTTTGTTCTGATTGTCCATCAGTATGAGGCTAAGAAGTTATGTTTAGAAAAACTTATGTAACCATAGCATTTGGCATCCCCTGTCAAAACTGTGACGTGAAATGAGAATCCCTATATGAAATTATAGTAAGAGTGACCCCGTGTAATCATATAATCTCACAAACATACAGTCTTTCAAGCTCATCAATCGAGGAAGTCTCCTAAATGGGAATGAATTGATCAACTTTCATTAGTTTTTCAAGGAAAACCCATATTGTGTCACTACCACTAGGTGATCTAGGAAAACCGACTAAAAATTCCATGGAAATTTCTTCCCATTTCCATTATATGATAGGAAGCAATTATAACAAGGCTATAGGTATTTGGTGCTCTGCCTTCCCCAACTAATTGGTGGAACACCAAGAGATAAAGCCTGCAACTAGACGTTTCATCCCAGGCCAACAATAATGGAATCACATATATTAATACATCTTGGAGATACCAAGATACACTACTCACTAAGAAGCAAGGGACTCATGCACCAACTCCTATATCACATCTATAAGAACCTAGACACATCCATGTATGCATAAGATATTGACTTTATCCATAGACCAATCCAAAGGTAGGTCATATCCTGATATACTCTCACAAAGAACCAAGCCCTCAGTATCTAAAAATTTCATTCCCTTAACCTTCTCAAGGATGGAAGAGGTAACTATCAAGGATGAGAGTTAAGACTACTCATGACGGTCATAAAAATCTTGATTTAGAACAGATATGAGGGTCGTCAATTTCCATTCATCCCTGGCTTCACATACGGCTTGTGTCTGGGTTTTTCAACTCAACGCATCTATAACTACATGTCTATTCCCAGGCATATAGTATAATAACCCTACTTTTATTACAAACTTAAACATGATTTATTACATAAACTATTCACTTGATACAACATGGAAGATCGAGAGGCCTAGTGTATTTGGGGCTTAGGATCATTACATAACAACTTAAAACATGAAATAAAACATCTTTATTGAAAACTTCATTTACATGACCACTACATTCCCTCGTACTTAGCATTTCATGGGATAACCTGAGGACATGCATAAGAAAAGGGGTGAGCTATAAATCCTGGTAAGGGAATAAACATAGAATATATGAGGAGAACAATGCATGTTTGACAATAGGCATATCAACAGAGAATAAGAGAAACATGAACACAAAAGCATGATAAAGCATGATAATCATAACATGGAAATGTGGCAACAACACTTAACATGGAATTAGCATGGGCCAAGGCTCATTGCACATGGAGCATGAGTAAATACCCATTGCACATGAAGCATGAGTAAAACCTCGTTTCACTTGAATTAGCATTATTCAACACTCATTTCATGTGATGTATCATGATACTATACTTTACCTAATGCATTGGAGTGCTATAAGGTTGCACCCTTCTTAAACATTTCATTTCATGCATAAGTGTGCCACATGGATCATAAAACATGGATTCATTAAACATAATAATTTATTCCACGATAATGTAATGTGGAATTCATACATGAAACTTTATAATCAATAAGTAAATGTGCATAAAGGTGAATACCCTTGATGGAGAAATGGGCATGGTATTCACTACACAAAGGCATTGGCTTAGAAAATCGGTGCAATTTCGGCAGCGTAACAACGTGACATAAGAATTCATAAAAATGGTTGATGAGAGATAAAGGGGTTTCTCATAATATTTACCTAAAATGGAAAGTGAGGGGTTCATATAGATACATGTCCCAAAAATTGTAATGGAATTTAGATTCATGATACAAAAGTATTACTTGAATGTAAATGAGGAGAGAGAAGTTCCTTTCAGAATTTCGGCATAGTAACGGGTGTACATGGGAGGAATTTAATGAGAGAGAAAGGGGTCTCCCATCATTCAAACAATAATAGGGCATTATGGGGGAGGTTCGAAACCATACCCCAGAATTTATAATTGAAATTAAAAGGGCATAACAATATCAATAAAATTGGACAAAAAGGTGAAAGGAAGAAAAACCCTTACATGGAAGTGTGCTTACAAGGCTTGAGAGAGGCTTGAGAGAGGCTTATTGGGAGCTTGGGGAACCTTGGGAGGATTCTAGAGAGATTAGGGTAGAGGTTGGACGAACTCCAAAGGCTTTGAGTGAGGAGAAAGTGGGAGCTTGGGTGGGTTTATATAGGAAATGTGAGTGAATTATTTATTATTTAGGTTTGGGACCCCTTACATTAAACTAATCCAAACCACAAATCATCTCATGGTTTTTGTAGAGACCCGAAGCTTAATGTACATGTAAATTACATTACTTTTGAGGAATACTTAATACATAACAAAAACACACACACAAGGACCGTAATAGTTTAGTGTCTTTGGAAACTCGGAATATAATCTTCTAATCGTGGTGAAAGATCTTCAACATCTCTCATAAAGATCTTCCTTCTTTTACCTAAAACCTTTATTTATATCCTGGGGAAAAGAAAACATAAAATGGTGATCTCAAATTCTCAGTAAGGGTAAACAAAAGAAATATCATTCACATCATATTCATAAGAACATAACATTTTGGAAATCTTAACCTGCAAAAGAGATCATAATATCATAACATGGGATAAATCATAGTAGTGAAATGTAATCCCAATAATCATAACTTAAAACATGTAACTTTGTTGAATACACAAATAATCATAGAGAATCATTTCTTATTAGTCAAGACTCATTGCCAAGACTATCTTAGTGGAAAAGGTCCATTTCTGAACCGAGTTCACTCCTCATTTCAGTCCTGTTTCACTGAACCGGTTTAACCTGTCGTTCCAGCCATGTCTATCTCATGAGATATAAAATCTTTACCCAATTCATTGGAGGGAGATATAGGTCCCGCCCATCTCATAATGATACCATTCTTATGTGTGCCACAAAATCATAAACTATACATCATAGCATAACACATGTAATAAAAATGGGAATCTTAAACATCGTGACAATAAGATAAAGGAATTCATAAAAATAATTCCATAACAACATATTCAAATCAATTTAATAATAGGAATATAAACATAACCCTTTATTATCTTAGATGGAAAATAATTTTGATAAAACACTTGAACTCCATTCTTGAGGAAAATATCTATTCTACTTCAAAAACACTTTTCCTTTCTTAACATGTCATACAATTATAAACTAAAAGAAGTTGATTAAAAATAAACTTGAAAACATGTAAAGAAAGCTTCTTGTAAATAATGTTTTAAAAATCCATTCATTCCATATAAGTTAAAAAAACATTCTTCCCGTACTTTCGACGGAAAAGTCAAAAAAAGTACCTTGTACGAAAAACGACAAAAGATTCCTTTCATATCTTTTACTAAAAACTCACCGAAGGGTAAAATTGGATTTAGAAAATTGTAGGTGGATGAAAATAATATTACATATTGAGGAAACATGGATGTGGATGATAAAATACACCCCAGTAAATACAAAAGTATAAACAATCTCAGATAAAAATGAGATTGTGATATTTTCCCTTACCTTAGGTCTGATTTGCTTCGTAAGTGTTCGAACCTCCAGTATAATGATTTAAATAATGTCATTTAATTATTCCAGAATCATAATAATTGTTATGATATCATATATGGTTCACTTATGACTTTATATTACCCGTTCTTTTGTAAATTCCATGTTAAAGAGAGTTTTGGGTAAAATCGTTTCATTTGTCATCTGTGTTTTGACTTGCAATTATTCATATGATTACTTAGATCATGATTACTTAATTCCATAATATAAAACATGATTTATATAAAATATATATTCAGAATATACATATATATAATAGATCAGTAAATAGAAAGAAATACACCATTCATGGAGACGGTAGACCGTACGTACGCATGAACGCTGTTTTTTTTCCTTATTGAGTTGAATGGAATTAAGTAGATGACATACATATATATAAACATAAATCCAGTATCATCATTATGTAATATATTTCATGATTACTTATTATATATACTTTATAATCATTCAGGAATGGTTAACGTGGAGAATGAATCTCATCGCGTTGTGGAGACGGTAGTCCGTACGTACGCACGAGCGATGATATCGTTCTCATGATCATGGAATTGTATTGGAGTGTATGTATACTATTTCATAATCAATATCACTTTAAAATAATCATATATAGTTATTATGTACACCAATATACCCATCCAAGTAAGGTGGTGGTGGAAAATAGATTACACCACGGCGTGGAGACGGTATTCCATACGTACGCACGCGCGGTGATTTTGTTTTCCGTAGGATGGATAGATAGTGAAATAGGGTTGTTTCATACTTATAATAACATATCAGTATATTAGTGATACTGATGTTATTACTTAATAATGAAACAACCTAAGAAGAAGAAGTGGAAGAAGAAATAAAGTTGAAAGAATCGGTAACGGACATTACCTCTTCTTTGAAGCGCCTCTTTGATTCCTCCTCTTAGGGCACTAAAATTGGTCTTTTAAGAAGACCAGGACCTCTAGGATGTTTCTAGGGAAGTGGAGAAGAGAATTTGTCATGGATTGACCGAGCTTTAAGGCTCAAAGTGGTGTGAGGAAGAGAGGGATGAGGTGCCCTTTTATAAGGGAGGAGAGGGGCTCTTTTGGAAAAACTAAAACTATTATTTTATTATAAAGCCAAATTCGGTTTCAAATAGCTCCAAATTGATTTATTTCGAAGCTAAGGTGTGGATGGGTCGAAATTATCACATCAAATAGAATTTTTACAAGTTTAGTTTACTATTTTAACCATATCATTTAGTTTTAACTTTAAGTTACATAATTTTACTTTTACCGTGTCTTTTTGTGTTCTTACACTATAAGGTTAATAAACTTACTATAACAAGCCAAATGAAACCCGAGTTGTTTATTATTAATATATAGAACCTTATCTAAGTCATTTGGCCGAACCTTATATTTTTAGGAATAAAATAACAATTAATAATATAATATTTGTTTTAAAAACTATTTTATGTCAATTTTGACACTATTTAGTAATTGATTTTTGTGAAAATTATAACAGAATGATTAGTTCGAAAAAAGTTAATTAAATCAATAATAACATTCCATATTAACCTAGAAAATTATTTTAATTCATAAAAAGTCTCAAATTAAATTTATTTTGGTATTTATAACATCACTTATATCAATATTTCATTAATAAGATAATTACTGCATCATCTTTGTGTCATAAATAAATTAAATTATTTAATGTCTAAAATTTACTAATAAAATACCATTATGTAGGAAATATTTTTAGATTTATAGTGAATATTTATAGTCCAATTTATCTTATGTATGACCTTATATTAAAAATTATTTACTTATTAAACTTTGATTTTAACTATTTTAACCCTTCTTTAAATAAATTAATAATAAATGTCCTAATCTAATCCAAGTGGGCCTAAATGGTCATATTTTATTCCTAAGGTTGTTTTTGGTCGAATTACACTTATCCGATAGAATTAGGACATGTGTTAGGGTAATAATAATATCATTTTTACCCTTAATTACCCTATTTACTTTTAACCGTGGTAAAAAAAAGTAAAAAGTTACTATTCACAAAAAATTATTTTCATCTCATTGAACCACATTTTACTTATTGACATCAACCGTGTCTCTCGGATTTTTGAAATTCCACTCACAGAATCGGTAACATTAAGTTTTATGAAAAATTCATTTTTTTAACTACCACTTAGTGGTTTCACTATTCATCAAAAATGAAAATAATCCGAAAAGTACCAAAATTTCACCCTAAGCTAATTTCGATATTCAGAATCTAAAAATGAAGTCCATTTTGAAAAATAAAATTTACAAAATTTCAAAAAGTGGTTATTACTATTCATAATGTCTAGTTTTAAAAATATTTTAATAGCATATCGTTTTTTAGTGAAACTTGGTATTGCGTACTACACACGCTATCGAGGAAGGTCGTGATTGCGTGTAATGCAAGGCATGTCAAGGATGTGTGTTGTGCAAGCTCCTTTTAGTGTAGCGTACAACACAAGACATTAATGAAATTAAAAAGAATATTTTTCATAAAATCTCGGGGTATTACAGTTTTTTCCCATGGTTTTTGGAAAAGGGGAGAGGAAAACAATATTTTATATTTCCAAAGTCAAAACTTCTAAAAATAATGGGGTTGCTTATGTGGAGGTGAGTCACACACCCATGGAAAATAATTTAAAAAGACAAGATGTTTAATAAGTCTTGAGGGGTCCATTAATGCTTTGTAAAATAAATCAAACAAACCCAAAATCACATTATTTTAACGGTAAAACATATATTGTCCGAACATAAAGCTTATAGTATTTTAATACATCACTATTGGGTCATTATGATGTCATAAAACACATTATATATTTAAACGGTATTTAATTTTTACCCAAAAATTCGACTGTCTCAGAAAATTATGAAAAATTCACCGTTGGATAATTTCGACATCCTGATTCCAGAAATAACATTTATTTTATCTAAATAATTTTCTAAATATTTTATTTTTTACTTTTAAAATAAAAACTGACATTTATCGAAAATTCACAGGTTTTGACAAAAATGGCTTTCAAACCTTAATTAAAATTACAATTACATTCATAAAATTATAAGATCATTTATATTTAATAAAAATTAATTTAATAATAATAATAATATTTTATTAAAATATTATTTAATTCAAAAAACCCTTAATTTAATAAAATAGAATTCTTAATTAAATAAAAAATAAAAACACTATTTGTACTTTAAAAACTATTTACAATGTATCAAAAATGATATGAAAATATATTCATTATTATATAAAAAAATAATGTACATGAACATAGTACTAGCGATTTGTTACATAACTCCTTAGAACAGCCGCATAAGGCCTAAGGGTAAGGTGTGCGATGGTGACAGAATCTTGGGGTGGCTCAGATTACATTGCTCGAGTGGTAATCTTTATCAACTTCCACTTTTCCCATAGATGGTCTCGTTCGAGCTTGACATGATGAAGCTTAGCTTGGGCTTGGTCAAGAGTGAATCCCAAAGATGCCACCTCTTTTCTGAGCTCCAACAAATGGGATTCGTATGCAGCAATTCTACTGGATGAGGCCATCGCTTCCTTTGTCTGAGTAAATTGGGTTTGTTAAAGCCCTATATTTATACTAATCATGTGATCACTGTTCAATGGCTATAAAAGCAACGGTCATAATTCTTAACATAAAACCAAAGAAGATGAAATTTTATATAAACATTTTACATAAATTGAAATTTAATTAGATCGAGATGGATTTCCATTAATGAAACTTTGGGTCGTTACAATATTCCCCCTTAAGAAATTTAACCCTCGAATTTTTCTTTTCCCACACTAAAACAGATGTGGGTGACTCAGCTTCATTATTTCTTCTGATTCCCAAGTCGCTTCTTCAAACTTGTGGTCTCACTACAACACCTTGATGAAGGGCATTGTCTTATTTTATATAACTTTTTCTCTACGATCTAAGATATTCACTAGTTTCCCCTCATAAGAAATATCATCCTCTGACTGTACCACCTCAGAAGAGAGTACATGTGAAGGGTCCGGTATGTACATCCTTAAGATGGATACATGAAAAAAATCAAGTACTTTGGCCATGGTAGGTGGAAGTGATAGTCGATAGGCCACAGCCCTGACACGATCAAGAATATCAAAGGGACAGAGGTACCTTGGACTTAACTTCCCTTTCTTTCCAAACCTCATTACCTTCTTCCACAGAGATATGCATAGAAAAACCATGTCTCTAAAATTAAACTCAGGGTCTCATCGAAGATTATCTGCATAACTCTTATGTCGACTCTGGGCTTCCTTGATATGATGCTGAATGGTTTTCACCTTCTCCACCATTTCCTCGACCATTTCTGGTTCAGCAGCTTACGTTCACTGACCTCATCCCAACATGCCGGTGTTCTTCACCTTTTCCCATACAGGGCTTCAAATGGTTCCATTTGGATGCTCAAGTGGAAACTGTTATTATAAGAGAACTCAACCAGAGGAATATGTTGATCCCATCCTCCTTTAAATTCCTATGAGAACGCTCTCAACATGTCCTCAAGTGTTTGGATAGTCGGCTCGGATTAGCCATTAGTTTAAGGATGATAGGCCGTACTGAAGTTCAGTTTAGTATTCAGAGCATGTTGAAGTCTCTTCCAAAACTTAGAGTTGAATCTTGGATCTTGGTCAGACACAATACATACTGGTACTCCATGCAGCCTTACCACTTCCCTGATATATATCCTTTCCAATTGATCCATTGATAAATCTTCCCGAATATCAATGAAGTGTGCAGTCTTTGTAAGACGATCCACAACAACCCAGATTGCATTGTTGCCTTTGGATATCCTTGGAAGTCTGGTGACAAAGTCCATGGTGATGTTCTCCCATTTCCATTATGGTATGGGAAATGGTTTCATCATCCCCTTAGACTTCTGCCTCTCTGCCTTCACTTGCTGGCACACCAGGCACATTGATGTATATTCAGCGATCTCCTTCTTCATATTATCCCACCAAACGTTTTCTCGGATATCTCGATACATCTTTGTGCTCCCTGGGTGAATAGAGAAATTTTAACTATGTGCATCATCCAAAGGTTCCTCCTTCGGATTCAGACTTGATGGAACCCATATTCATTTACCAAATCACACAATTCCTTCTTCATGAACATTAAACTCCAATGATTTCCCTTTTTCAATAGCTTCCAATTTTTCTGGAATTCCCACATCATCCTTTTGAGCATCCTTTAACCTTTCCAAAAGATACGGATGAGAAATCATTTGTGAAAGGATTTATGATGTTCCCTTCTTTATGATTCTCATATCCATCTTCATCAAGTCTAAGAATATTGGATCCTTCTCAATTCTCATCATTGATAGAATCGCTGGGTCCTTTCTACTTAGGGCATCTGACACCTTGTTCGCTTTCCCAGGGTGGTAATGTATTGAACATTCATAATCCTTAATGAGATTTATCCATCTTCTCTGGCGCATATTAAGCTCTTTCTGTGTGAATATATATTTAATACTCTTGTGGTCAGTATATATCTCACATTTCTCCCCATAGAGAAAATGCCTCCAGATTTTCAAGGCAAAGATCACCGCCGCCAACTCCAGATCATGTGTTGGATAGTTTCGCTCATGGATTTCCAACTGTCTTGAGGCATAAGATATCACATTATCATTCTGCATTAGCACACAGCCGAAGACCTTCTTTGAAGCATCACTGAATATCACAAAAGGTTCCCCACTTGTGGTTAAAGTGATCACAGTCATAGTGATAAGCCTCCTTTTCAACTCCTTGAAGCTTTTTTCGCATTCATCACTCCAAGAAAACATTACTCCCTTTCGAGTTATCTTAGTAAGAGGGTTAGACAATCATGATAAATTTCTCACAAATTGTCGATAATATCCAACTAACCCCAAGAAGCTACGGATATCTGTTACCGATATTGGCCTCGGTCATCCCTCAATTGCATCTGTTTTGGAGGGATCCCCAGATATCCCATTGCTCGTGATGATATGGCCCAAGAATGAGACCTCCTTCAACCAGAACTCACACTTGCTGTACTTTTCATAGAGATTCTCCTTGCACAAAGTCTCTAGTATAGTTCTTAAATGCTCCTCATGATCCTCCTTGGTTTTGGAGTATATTAGAATATCATCTATAAAGACTACCACAAATTTTTTAAGGTAATATCTAAAGACTCTATTCATCAATTACATAAAGATTTCTGGATCATTAGTCAGTCTGAAAGGCATTACTATGAATTCATAGTGCTCGTATCTTATGCGAAAAGCAGTCTTGGGGATATCTTCCTTATTCTCCCTTACTTGATAATATCCCGACCGCAAGTCTACCTTGGAGAAGTATTGTTCTCCACATAGCTGATCGGACAAGTCATTAATTCGTGGGAGAGGATACTTGTTCTTTATCATGATTTTTTTGAGCTCATGGTAATCGAGGCAAAGGTGCATTGACCCATCCTTCTTCTTGACGAAGAGGACTGGTGCACCCCAGGGTGAAGCACTTGGGCGTATAAACCCTTTATCAAGATTCTCCTATAGTTTTTTCTTCATCTCTTCAAGCTCCAAGACAACCATTCTATATGGAGTCTTGGATATTGGTAGATCCCCTGGTATAAGTTCAATTGAGAATTCAACATCTCTTCTAGGAGGAAGACCAGGCAGTTCCTCGAGAAACACTTCAGCAAATTCCCTCACAATAGGAATTTCTTCAAGGATGGTTTCTTCCTTGGACTCAATCATCTAATCCAGATAAGCATTCTCATAGGGTAGTAATATCCATTCTTGAGATGATGGAGCTAAATAAGATTCATCTTTCGCCTTACACTTGTAAAGAATCAGGGGTCGATTCTCTATATGGAGTGTGATTTCCCTTTCCTGACAATTTATGTTGGCTCTATATAAGGAAAGCCAATTCATGCCAAGAATTGCATCAAATTCCACCAGAGAAAGTATGAAGAGGTTCTCTAGGAAATTCAATCCACATATTATAATAGGGGAGGACTTATATTCATGGGATGCAATGATTGCCCCATTTTCCATACTCACCGACATCTTCACTTCCACAATTTGTGATGGTGCTGGGATTGTTATACTAAAATTTATAGATATAAAAGAATGTGTAGAACCTAAATCAAAAAGAACGTTCGTTTTTCTTGAATGAATAACTAGCGTACTTGTCACCACTTCGTTATCGGGGTTCACATCGGCAGAAGTGATGGAAAAAGCTATTCCTTGTTGCCTTGGAGGTTGTTGGTTGCCTTCGAAAACCCTTGCATTAGGGCACTGATTTTCAAAATGCCCTGGTTCTTTACAGTTGTAGCAATGAACAATGCATTGAGGTTTGAATGAATAATTCCTCTCCTCTGTCGCAGCTGTGGGTCTTTCTTGCCAACAGTTAACATCTCTGTTCCCTTCTCTTCCACACCTAAAGTATTTCCTCGTCCCCTTGAGGCAATTTCTAGGGTGCTTCTTTCCGCACTTTTGGCAAGTGGGGTGCTAGATCTTCTTAGCACAGTTGGATGTATCCATCAGACCGCCAACATTGAATTCCACCTTACGCTTCTTGTCCCCATGATACCCCTGTCATTCCCCGATCTCCATTTCGACCTTGAGGGCACATCGGACAATTTCCTCATAGCTGTCGAAGTCACGGATCATTAATGCTTTCCGCAGGCTAGGCTTTAGCCCACCAAAGAAGCGGTCAACTTTGCATTCGGGGGTAATGTAAAAGCCGGAAGCGTATCGTGCAAGCCTTGGGAAGTTTTCCTCGTACGCTTCAACAGATTCTTCTTCTTTTTTCTTGAGGGAAAGGAAGTCCCTTTCCATCTTAAGCCGAACGGTGTGCAGAAAATATTTATTGAAAAACATATTCAGGAAGTCCTTCCATTCCAATGCCTTGATCGCCTCCTCAGGCTTCGTATTTTTGATCAACGTCCACCATTGATCAGCTTTACGCTCCATACGATAAGCTTCCAGGAGGACCTTCTCTTGTTCAGAACATTGAAGGATAGAGAAGATCTTTTCAATGGATTTGATACATTGTTCAGCGATCGTGGGATCGGATGATCAGCTAAAAGTAGGAGGCCTTTGTCTCATGAATCTCTTGATAGCGACTTGTTCCTTCTTAGAGGTTTTGGACATTCCTATTGACCTGTGTTCTTATTCAAATCTTGATTTAGATGAGAGAGAAGCGTGAAAAGTTTGCAATTCCCCGTTCCCATTGGATTGGGAATCTCATTAGTATAATCATCACACTGATCTTCACATCGGTTGTTAGCCCGAGTCCTCCTATTACCGGCCATTGGCTGGAATAAAAGGAAAGTTAGGGGGTAACATATAAAGGTTGATCCAAAGATGAAGTTTGATGACTTATAAATAAACTTTTATTTCCTTAACTCATGAGTCTATAGGCTTCAATCTAGGCTTTTCATGATCTATTTTCTAACATATATTCTTAGGGGAATTTTTTTTAAAAGTCCCTTAATAAGAGTTCATACTAAGCTTTTGAATTTATCAAAACATATCCTCCGGGAGTGTTGTAACCAAGAGTGCAGTAAGGCCTGTTGTCGTGCACCAGTTCCCATTCAAGTCTAGCTCAAAGCGGTGTTTTCAGGTTTTACCCCTAGGATACATTTGTGCCAGAGACACCTCTACCTTCTCGTATCCAGACAAGGATGTATTTGCTTGATAAACCACTCACTCATCACTTATCAAAACATAGGGATGTTTTTATTATACTAAGTCTTGTCTCTAAGGCTTTACTGGGGTTTTCTAATCCTAATCCAAAAAATAACTAAACCTATCCTCTGATACAAACTATGACAACCCTGCTTTTATTACAAACTTAAACATGATTTATTACATAAACTATTCACTTGATAAAACATAGAAGATCGAGAGGTATAGTGTATTTAGGGCTTAGGATCATTACATAACAACATAAAACATGAAATACAAAATCTTTATTGAAAACTTCCTTTACATGACCACTACATTCCCTTATACTTATCATTGCATGGGATAACCTAAGGACATCCATAAGAAAAGGGGTGAGCTATAAAGCTCAGTAAGGGAATAAATATGGAATACATGAGGAGTACAATAAATTTTATACAATATACATATCAATAGATCATAAGAAAAACATGAACATAAATTCATGATAAAGCATGATAATCATAACATGGAAATGTGGCAACCACACTTAACATGGAATTAGCATGAGCCAAGGCTCATTGCACATGGAGCATGAGTAAATCCTCATTGCACATGAAGCACGAGTAAGCCCTCATTGAACTTTAATTACCATGAGTAAACACTCATTGCACATGACGTATCATGATACTATACTTTACACAATGAATTGGAGCGCTATAGGGGTGCACCCTTCTTAAACATTTCATATCATGCATAAGTGTTCCACATGGATCATAAAACATGGATTCATTAAACATAATCATTTATTGCATGATAAAGTAATTTGGAATTAATACATGAAACTTTATAATCAATTAGTAATTGTGCATAAAGTTGAATACCCTTGATGGATAAATGAGCATGGTATTCACTACACAAAGGCATTGGCTTAGAAAATCGGTGTAATTTCGGCAGCGTAACGGCATGACATAAGAATTCATAAAAATGGTTGATGAGAGAGAAAGGGGTGTCTCATCATATTTACATGAAATGTACAGTAAGGGGGTCATATAGATACATGTCCCAATAATTTTAATGGAATTTATATTCATGATACAAAAGTATTGCTTGAATGTAAATGAGGAGAGAGAAGTTCCTTTCGAAATTTCGGCATAGTAACGGGTGTACATGGGAGGCATTTAATGAGAGAGAAAGGGGTCTCCCATCATTAAAAAAATAAGAGGGCAGTATGGGGGAGGTTTGAAACCATACCCCAGCATTTATAATTGAAATTAAATGGGCATAACAATATCAAGAAAATTGGACAAAAAGGTGAAAGGAATAAAAACCCTTACTTGGAAGTGTGCTTCCAAGGCTTGAGAGAGGCTTGAGAGAGGCTTCTTGGGAGCTTGGGGCACCTTGGTAGGATTCTAGAGAGAGTAGGGAAGAGGTTGGATGAACTCAAAAGGCTTTTAGTGAGGAGGGAGTGGGAGCTTGGGTGGGTTTATTTAGGAAAGGTGAGTGAATTCTTTATTATTTAGGTTTGGGACCCCTTACATTAAACTAATCCAAACTACAAATCAGCTCATGGTTTTTTCCCATGGTTGTTGGAAAAGGGGAGAGGAAAAAAATATTTTATAATGTCAAAGTCTGAACTTCTAAAAATAATGGGGTTGCTTATGTGGAGGTGAGTCACACTCCCATGGAAAATAATTTAAAAAGACAAAATGTTAAATAATTTTTGAGGGGTCCATTAATGCTTTGTAAAATAAATCAAACAAACCCAAAATCACATTATTTTAATGGTAAAACATATATTGGACAAACATAAAGCTTATAGTATTTTATTACATCACTATTGGGTCATTATGATGTCATAAAACACATTATATATTTAAACGGTGTTTAATTTTTACCCAAAAATTTTACTGTCTCAGAAAATTATGAAAAATTCACCGTTGGATAATTTCGATGTCCTGATTCCATAAATAACATTTATTTTATCTAAATAATTTTCTAAATATGTTAATTTTTATTTTTAAAATAAAAACCGACATTTATCGAAAATTCACGGGTTTTGACAAAAATGGCTTTCAAACCTTAATAAAAATTACAATTGCATTCATAAAATTATAAGATCATTTATATTTAATAAAAATTAATTCAATAATAATATTATTATTTATTAAAATATTATTTAAGTCAAAAATACCTTAATTTAATAAAATAGAATTCTTAATTAAATAATAACTAAAAACACTATTTGTACTTTAAAAACTATTTACAATGTATCAATAATGACAAGAAAATATATTCATTATTATATAAAAAAATAATGTAAATGAACATGGTACTAGAAATTTGTTGCATAAACCCTTAGAACATCCGCATAAGACCAAAGGGTAAGGTGCGCGATGGTGACAGACCCTTGGGGTGGCTCAGATAACATTGCTCGAGTGGTAATCTCTATCAACTTCCACTTTTCCCATAGACGGTCTCATTAGAGCTTGACATGATGAAGCTCAGCTTGGGCTTGGTCAAGAGCGAAGCCCAAAGATGCCACCTATTTTCCAAGCTCAGACAAATGGGCTTTGAATGGAGAAATTCTACTGGATGAGGCCATCGCTTCTTTTTTCTGAGTAAATTAGGTTTGTTAAAGCCCTATATTTATACTAATCATGTGATCACTGTTCAATGGCTATAAAATCAACAGTCACAATTCTTAACATAAAACCAAAGAAGTTGACATTTTATATAAACATTTTATATAAAGATACATTTAATTAGATCAAGAGGGATTTACATTAATGAAACTTTGGATCGTTACATATAGGCAAGCTCAAAATTAAAGGATTGTAGATATACAACCCATCACTGATGTCTGTGGTTTATGTAATTCTATGTAAAGATTTATTTGAGTATATTATGATCTGTATAACCCAAAAATATCTCACCTAATAGATTATTTCTCAAGAAATTTATGTCATGGACAACTACAGTTATCTCAAGGTTGTGCATCGGGTAATTTATCTCAAAATATCTAAACTTCTAAGATCCATATGCATTGACTTTATCCTCCTACATCAGCACTACTCCCAGTTTGATGCTTGATGCATCACAAAATACGATATAACATATGCCTGGCTCTAGAATAGTGAAAATAGGTTCCAAGACAAGCCTCCATTTCATCTCTTGAAAGGATTCCTCACATAATTCTAACTAAATAAACTTAACACCCTTCTTTGTAAGTCCCGTAAGTGGTGAATAAAGGTGGTAAAATTCCTCTATAAAATTCATGTAATATCCATTGATCCCCAAGAAACTCCATATATCAAACACATTCTTGGGATGCTCCTAGGAAACTATAACACTATCCTTCTATGGGTCAATAGATACTCCTAATTTTGATATTATATGACCCAAGAAGTAAAGTTTCTTGATCTAGAAGTGTAACTAATCAAGCTTGTAATAAATCTAATTCTCTTACTGTGTAATCAGAATGATCTCAATGAGTTTTTTATAGTTTCTATGAGTATGAGAATACACCAAGATGTTGTCCACAAAGACCACAAAAAAAAAGAATCCATATAGGGATAAAAAACCCTATTCATTAGAGACATGAAAAAGATAGGCATATTCGCAAGATCAAATGCTATAACAAGGTACTCATATAGACCATACCTACTATGGAAAGTAATACAAGGTATTTCTAATGGTCTGACTCGCACCTAATGATAAAATGATATTAGGTCAATCTTACAGAATATTCATGCTTATCAAAGCTGGTCGAAGAGATCTTCTATTTGAGGAAGTTGATACTAGTACTTGATCATTATCTAGTTTGACCATATATAATCCACACATATATATAAATTTACATCTGATTTCTTGTTGAAAATCATAGGAAAATCCTAAGAAGATGTATTGGGACATATAAATCCTTTGTAATTTAAATCCCCTAACTACCTCTTGAGTTCCTAGAGCTCAGTAAGTTCCATCCTTTATTGACGAATAGACACTAGAGCATCACCCGGAATAAGCTTAATCGTAAACTATACCTCCCGCTCAGGAGGTAAGCTAGAAAAGTCATCAAGAAATTTATCCTTGAATTGATATACTACAAGATTGAATTATTCCTAGTCAAAACCTTGATCCATCATAAAAAGACTGGAAATATGGGTGGTCACTCCACCTATACCATGATGCTCTAATCCAGCTCTACCAGACCGGACATCCCAGTTACCCTTATGTAGATAATTACTTCCATCGAGTGATGTAAATGATGCCCTTTAGTGATAGAAGTATACAAAATCGTGATACTGAACCAACCAATCTATATGGATGTTGACATAAAATCCAATCATCTTGAGAACAAAAAGGTTCCATAAGAGAGGGTAATTACCTACATCAAGGAGAAAATCCCTACATTGACATATTCCATATGACCATACTCCCAATGGTGTATCTAGGGTCTTTACACCACAGTAATATTGTATATTTAGTCCAAGACTTTCCAAAATAGATATAGAGATAAAATAGTTTGAAACACCTATATCAAATAAAGAATATATTATAGTATATTCCACTAGAATAGAACCTTGTACTATATATGGTCCTGCAGCTTGATCTGTGGGTATTGGTTGTAGTGCATACAACTGACCTAATCCATGGCCATGTGCAGTAGCTTGACTATCATGATCATAACTACTTTATTGGTTATACTAGTGATCAGGGGTCTATCGACCATGGCCACGACCCCCACCTCATCCAATCCTTCCGGTTTTATTCTAACTCCCCACCTAATGCAGTGCAAAGGAACCTACTCCCAAAGGTGGAGCTGACACTGATCTTTTTCCACTCAAAGCTAGTGGAAAGGTCCTGCAGAATATCTAAAGTAGCATCATACGGCCATAATATCGGCACTCCATTGGGTATATATCACAATTATTCTTCTAGTCCCCCCATCATCCACACCGATGACACACCATGGAGTTATCAAAATGGGTAGTATGGTTGTCATTAACCTGACAAGAAACCTTGAGGGAACATTTCTTGCCAGCAGGAGAACTATTGGGATATTGTGGCACTGATCCTATATGCTTGGTACTATTTTCAATCCTTATGTTGTTCTAAATGATAAGATCTAGATTAACTATTTCATAAAAATTAGGCAGGTGAAAGATATTTACCTGCATATGTATGGCGTACCCATGCCCATCCTTGAAGAATCTATCATGCAAAATCTCATCACTAGGTAGAAGTGGTGAAAAGTTCTATAACTCATTGAAATTTAATAATAATTCCATAACTAACATAGAACCCTTCTTTATATGCATGAACTCTCTAGTTCTATCAACACTCAGTTTCTAATGAAATAACTAATCATGGAAGGAAAGAAAGAAATCAACCCATAACAAGCCCTGATGATGACCATTCTAGGTAATCACATCCCACTAGCGCTTTACCTAATCTTGAGACATGTAAGTAGAAAGTTTTACCCTACACTCTAGAGGCATATCAAAATACTCAAAGATTGATAGGGAAGCCTCTATCTAAGACTCAGTAGCCTGTGGACTGTCATCCCCTGAGAAAGTAGAAGGATGCTACTATTGGAACTCGCAAGTCATATTATCCATTTTAAGTTCAATCTGTGGAGGACCATTCATGTACTGCATCAGACATAGGAAAATTTCACAAACACGAGAATTAGTTCCCAAATCAAGTACAATAGGTAGTTCCTCAAGTGAATCTTTTGGGGCTAATACTGGTGCCTCAGGGGCCACCATTTCCAGAGTATGCTTGTTGCTACCCTCCTGGCATACAATATGAGGACATCGTGGAGACATTGGTTTAAAAATTCCAAGCACATGCCTCAGAAAAAGATTTAATTAGATAGATAGCATCAATTATGGAATCTCAACAAGGAAAGGATCACTACCCATGGTATACCTCCCTAACTACCCACTTAGATGGCCAGGTACTGATAAGTTCTCTCAAGTATAAGTTTCAATTTATTTTCCATTTAATTACCAGGTTTACTCCATTAACT
Source organism: Viscum album (assembly GCA_963277665.1). NCBI lineage: Eukaryota > Viridiplantae > Streptophyta > Magnoliopsida > Santalales > Viscaceae > Viscum > Viscum album. Next base: position 87,425,173 of record OY728166.1, on the reverse strand, counting down.
TTAATAAAAATGACAAGGAGGGATAAGGACATACAACCATTTCATTTTAGATGTCATGTTTCACTTTATAGTGGATATCCATTGTCATTAAATTAGTTCCTATATACCTTATCACTCAAAATGACACCCATTTATTTATATCATAATGGATCGACTTCGTAAATTACTCATCCAAACCCACAAGTTCCCATACCCCTCATGAATTGAGATAGGAAATCACTCAATTACAAAAAGTATTAATACAATAATAATCTAACTATCACAACATCACTCAACAATCATAGGAAAATCAAGAAATTAAACTGGTGAAATTACCCAATATGGAATGGAAATTTACATGACAAGTGAATTATAGGTGCCTATAATGATGCATGAACTATGTTCCTTGTCCTCATATCATCAGGTAAAGGATGAGAGAAATACTCAATCAGAGTAATAATGATAACCTCAAAACAGCATGTGTGTCATCAAATGGTGAAATGATATCAACTGTAACAAAAAAAAGTAGAACATCAATTGCTAATCAGTCAACTTGACTTTTACCCTGAACATGGGTTCACAACATCCAAGAATGACTTATGACCACGTCCAAAAATGTTCCTAATATCCAAATCTATTATCTATAAATATTAAATTAAGAAAGTAAATTCTATGATACCACTTTGTGACATCCTGGGCTCAAATGGCAGAGAGGGTGCCTCGAGCCCAGTGGGCCACATGGCCTCAAGTGCAACTCCCCAAATGGAATAGGTTTCTGACTAGAAACAAGGTCCTAGGGTGTGTCTATGGGGAGATTATGCTCTCATTAATAGAGTGTGAAGTAGCGTAATAGATAAAAATATTAGATAAATAGAGGAACTGTTAATAGTAAATAGAAGGCACAATGAAATTAGAGACAATAGTGAATATAACTAAATCAATTGGAATAACTAATGATGATATATTTCATGTAATTAGAAAGATATAAAACAAGGATACAAAGCAGCAGACATACAAGATAAATCAAAGTATCATAAATGAAAAAACATAAACTATCATAAGAATAATGAGCTCTAACTCAGTCATCTACTAGAATCTCTATACTAATACGACAAGCAATAAATTTTTTATATCCTATGTTTCCCTTTATCAACACCTACATTTATGTAGTTTGTATGGGTACCATAGGTGCTCGGATAGAGTTTGAGATAAATCTCAATGGGCCACCACCAACAGTGTCTATAACATCTGGACCATGTAATGGAAATGTAATAGTATGCAAGTATAAATATATAAAGTAAAGTAGAACAATAACATAAATACCCAAGTACCTCCTTCAGCCCTTAGTTGGTGTCTGAATATGTAACGAGTTCATTAATTAATTAAAGAATATTTTATAAATAAGTCACATGATATCCATATTGAAAGTTCTAATATGTAATAAGGAAACTTGTAATGACATTTAATAATGAAATTCCAAGGTAATAACCATGGAAACATAGACCTAAAGGGTCTCCAACTCAGCAATAAATGTAGCCTGGATAAGGAGTAAGGGAGTAATCCAAGGAGCATAGTCTAAGACATTCCTAAATAAGATTCCTACCAAGTATAATGAGTTCATCCAAGGTAAAAGGAGGCAAGTAAATGACTAGGCATGATGGGCTTTAACCATGGATCCTACTAGTCAATGATGGGTCCTAGGAGTGTATCAAAGGAATCTTGTAATGATATTGAAGGGATCCTATGGTGTCATATCGGGCATCCAGAGTTAGACAAGGATCAAATTCCAGGTTGATATCAACAAAAGCAAGTTATATCCTTGAATTGGAATGGGGTTCTTGAGTTCTCAAGGAATTTTCTATGGAACCCAAGCGGAGCTTGAGTGAGGCCACTCCTATTTGATAATGAAGTCATATAATATTCCATTTGGTTCAAGCATTGACTTACATTAGTGTGATAAGTCAAAGTATTGTCCAACCCTTATTAAACACATTTGATTCACATTCAATAATTAAGTTTCACTCTGCTACCTTTCATCAACATGGTAAGGGGTGTCACATACATGCAACCTATTCTTCATTTTCAATTAATCTAGTCGACTCATATACTTAGTATGCTTTCCAATTTACATTTAACATTAATTTATCAATTTGAATCACTCACCTCAGGTGGGTCAAGTAGTGATCATGCATGGTACTTTCCATCATGAGATTTACAAAATAAATCAATCCATTTAATATAGAAATGATTTATCTTAGAAATTTCATGCATTGGCACACCCAAACGGTGGAACAAATGTGTCAAAACACTAAAACAAAAATTATGGAAAAACATAATACATGGGATGGATAGAGTTGTGTGTATAACCAATAAAAACTAATCATGTGTTTGTAAAGATCATAACCATACAGTTCTAATTTTTATAATCATGGCATATAAATTCAAGAAATGGAAACCGATGAAATCAACTAGCCCAACACATAATTTCCAAAATCAATGAACTTGAGTAATGAGTTATAGACTACCCACCATAGCCATGTATGACTCTAATTCCACAATATCGGCCTCAAATTTAGCTTGGATCAAAGTATATCTGAAAAAAATTCATAAATTACAAAACCTCAATAACATAATCAAGAAGGAAAATAATAAAGAACAACTAAAAATGACTCGAATACTTATCGTTGTGCATCCAACGTGACAAACAGAAGCTCCATTGGATCCTACAATGAATGAGGTCTCACAATCCCTATATTAGGACTTCAAAAAGATCCAGAAAGGTAGAAATGTAGGTTAATCCCACTGTAAATCTGATTAGGGGGTAAGGGGGGCTTAATTAGATCATTAAGGGTAAATATGTAAAATTACCAAAAAATTTGCCTGTGAACGTTTATCCACATGGTTTTCCAAACCATGTGATTACTATGCATGAGTACCTTGAGAAGAGGGGCACCCACATGGTTAGTTCACACAGTCTGAGAAACTATGTGCCAACCGTGCGGTAAGGCTCTATCTGAAAAATCATGTCACCTGTACGGTTTTCTATAATCAGGTAGCCTCCCTACATGGTTTACTACAAACTGTGGTCCAGGCCTAGTTCTCCCAAAAATATGGGTTTTGGGATCTGAAAAAAATCTCAGACACCCTTGAGACCTTTTCTAACTCATGATTCATCCATATGAGGTTGAAAATAAAGAATTAGGCTAAAATTTAAGGGATACATACCAGAGTGAAAAACCAGGTTCTTACAATAAAATAAAATTATTTTGATGAGAAAATGTACATTACCATAATAGAAATAGAATATTACATATTATTTAAATAAATATAATAATGTAATAAACTTATGATAACATAGTCAAGGGAGAAAACTATAACTCAATGAAAAGGAGGTTGATTCGATAAAACCCTTACGACTTTGGTAACTTTTGAATCAAATGTTATTGAAGGATAAAACGTGAAATGGATTTCTAAACCACTTAAATTTAAAGTAAATCATGATAAAATAAATCTATATGGATTTATATACACTGGAAAAAATGAAACTAGTGGTGAAAATGGTATATGTCTCAAAGAAAGGAAATTGAAACAAGAAAACACTTTCCAATGGATTTCCACTTAGCCAAATGTGCTTTAAACTTATTTATAATAAAAATAAATATATTAATCACTTATTTTATAATATAATTCATATATATTACCTTTTATTTATTTCATTTTTAATCATTATCCACACATATTTTAGTTAGTAATAGTCAATTTTCTTCATCCACTAATAGAAAATTGATATACTGCCAAGGGCTGAAACCATTGAAGTAATCCCTAGGACAATGGTGGTAACCTATTTTCTTGTTGACCATAGATTTTATGCCCTATTTAAATTTTCATATATTTCAATATACAAATATTTTTTGTAACCATGTCCATGGGGCTAAACAACCCTAGGAGGATCATGGTCACTAGGTATCTATGTCCATGGTTCATGATAGTGGTTGTGGACATTGAAAAATTAAACACAATAGTGATATATGATCCCATGATCTATTTTTTACTTCATATAATTATTTTACACTAATTTTTAATGTAATATATATATATACGTGTTTATATACATACATATATATAATTTTATAAAATTTTAAATATTATACTATTAAAAATAAAAAATACGGTTTATCCTAAAACCTATAACCATAGTCTACATAAAATATATTCATTGGTTTCATTGGTAATTCCTACAGCCATGGTCTACATGGATCAGTGTCATAAGCCTTTCCTGATCCCTTCCTATGTCAAGGGGAATTTTTCATGCTCACCTATCACCACGTTCTATGTCATCTATAGATATAGGATGATGTGAGAATACATAAAACCATGGCCACCATTGAAACATAACCATATTCATCACTAGAACCATGTTTTGGCTGATCATGGAAATTGGTTTATAGTCATAGGCTAATTTTATTGAAGTGATTGGATGTTAATAATTTTGTTCATTGTGTATGAGAATTGTAATGGTGATATTGATCCTCATTCATTGATAAAAGGTTCAGAATTACCAAACTATTTAAAGTACTATAATAGAATTTTCGTACTAATTTATAAAGTTTTAATTCATTCTATTAAATTTTTAGTAATTATTTTTGAATATGAAATTGATGATGAGCTTGTGTAAATAATTTTTTTATGAAAAAAAGGTGGTATATTAATAATGATTTTAAATAATAATTTTACATTTCCATAACCAAAAAAAATTAATTTCTTAGTAATATGTAATATTATTAGTAATTATGTTTCCATATTCATCCATGATATAAATTAATAACATTGTTCATATAGGTGGTTAAACCGACCTAAAAAATAATATGCTATAACCAATGGATAAGTATTATTATGATGGTATTTAGTTATAATATCATTATTACATATGTGTAATGATATTATTTAGAAGATATAAATCATAATTTTTAATATATTTATGAATAAAGTATGATAAAAATCTATTAGTTATAGAGAATAAATCTTTATTTCTTCTTAGTATGCTCCCTTTAGGATGTTAAATTTATAATGACCACTTATTGTTAATATTTTTAATTGAATGCCTATTTTATATTTAAAAAATATTAATCATGTCTTTAATTTTTTATTTATTCATGAAATCCATTTTTATAACCATCCATGAATTTTGGTGATGAAAAATTAAATAGATCATTCATGGAGATGGTAGTTTGCACGTTACATGAGTAGTATCTTCATTTTTCAAATGGATTAGAGGAAGACATAAATTGGTTGTTATATTAAAATAATAAAATTTTAGTATACTAATTATAATTATTTCCTTATATTATTATGGTTATAATAGTTTATTAAGAGAAATATAAAGAAGAAAATGTTAGGGAGTGGATAGTACTCATGTTGATGACTTGAATCTTCTCTTGAAAGGATTCTTGTAAATATAGGACTTGGGAAACTTTTATCTAACAAAGGGCTTCCAAATGAGGAATATCTATCTAGGAGATTAAAAATTGGTAGAATTTAAAGTTAATTTTTAAGTATTGAGGAGGATTTAAGTGGGTGGAAGATAGATCATTTTATAGGTGAAAAAAAGGCTTTTCCATGGAAACTAATGTTAGGTGAGGGATAAAGATATAATCACATGAGAGTTAGTTGATTAAAGGTTGTTGAGACATGTGGGTATGATTTTAAATCCTTTATAAGCTGTTCTAGAAGTTCTAATTGTGAATTTAATTTATAAAAATTCTCTCCGCATTAAGTTACTCGTTTTACCCTTATAAACCTAGTTTAGTTTTTTACCAAAGCAATTATTCTATTACAAAAAATATAAGATGGCCCTTATTACAAAATTTGGATGTGATAATTCTGAATTTAGTCTCCATTTAATATAATTCAATTCCTAAATATGATAAAAATAAATTTTAAATTAAACCATAATATATTAAAAAATGTGGAAAAATGTTTTTTACAATAAGTGTTTTTAATATCACTTCTTTTCAGCTAAAAATCATATTAATTTTAATAAATATTTAAAAAAAATTAAAAAAATTATTAGAGTCATAAAAAATAGATCAATTTAATTTATTTAAATAATATCACTATGTTTATAAAAATTATTCTTTGAAAATAACCATTTTTCCATTACTGTGATAATTAACGTTAACCTCAGTAACTTATTTTTATGAAAAAAAATGAAATTTTCCTTATTAAATAATTTTAACATTATGATTCCAAAATATTGAAACCATTTTATCAAATAAAAATTATAGAGTTTATAAAAATTAATTTTAATATAGGCGTGCATAACACATAAATACAATTTTTAGTTAAAATATATTTTAAAGCATAAAATGGATTTGTTCATATTAATTTCATAGTATTAACTATTGGAAAAATGAAAATTTATTTGATCATATATATTATCAATAAAATTTATTTAAAATAAATATTTAATATTTATTACTTTTATTATGATAAATATAATTAGCACTTAAAAAATTACTCATTAAAAATATCAATTTTAAATATTCTTACCAAATACCATTAGAATTAATTATTTATATCCTAAAATTTTAATTTTATCAATACATAAATATTAAAAAAAACATCCTTTGATTTTATAAATACATCATATCATACTTTCATAATAATAATATTTAATGCTTCAAAATACTTTTACAACTAAAAATTTTAGTTAAATACATTTTTATTTTTTGCTTATTATTTTTTAATCATATTATTTTAAACTTGTTTATAAAAAATAAAAAACTATAATATACCTATCAGATATATGTATATTCGATAAATATATATTTATAATGGCCATACTTCTCTTTAAAAGAACTATATTTCCCACATTACATCATGTGAATTCATTACATTATTACCTCATAAATCACATGTCTCATTACATAAATTTCCATTAAGTATTTATCATACTAATTTATCCTTCAATGATATTTTTTATCAATATAGGTTTAGTTATACTGAAGGTTATTCCCAAGGGCGAATATAATCCAAGTGATCTCTTAGTTTTAAAGATATTTTTATTTTATATTAATTGTCTCATTTTAATTTACACACTATAAATAGATGTAGTAATTCATTCTATGAAATATTATATGAAGTTTAATGGATGTTTCATGTGAATTGTTTATAATGATCCATTGAAATTAAATAAAGTGTTGTTAGTTTGATTTATATCCTGTGTGGATTATTTTCTACTCAATTTTAATTCTTACAAAAGAATTTAAAAAAACATTCTTTTGAATTATTAACATATAATTTAAAGAAAGATAAAGGGTTCTAAAACCTAGGGTGTTACAAAAAAGTATTCTATAAAAACCAAAACCTCCATTGTTGATCACAAATCTAAACCTTAAAATCTTGCAACACTATCCTCCCGAAATAATGAACCCCCACTAAATTCAAAAATCATAAAGTTTTCATGAATATATATTTTAATCACACTAAAATACTACAACTGATAGAAAACACCACTTCAATAATGGAACATGACACGAGATATTATCCATTTATAAGATATTGAATAAAAGGAAAACACATCTTACATATACTACTATTTCACCTATGGAAACAGTTTAAGACTCGATAAACCACTCCCAAGAATTACCTTGAAATATTAAAACTAATCTCAATACCAATTTACCATGGTTCTTTAGAAATTTAATAAACTTCTAACTAGTTTTAAATATCCAATATCTAATACCTCTTATTAAATAATTAAGTGGACCTCGTTATAGATTTTTCACTAGCTTCAGAATCTACAAATCAAAATGTTATCCATTTAAATATCTCAAATCAATGACACCCCTTAATAGACTCAGAATCTATAACAAGGTAGAAAAACACTATAATCTCCACCCTGTTCCACCCTTACTTTGATTTTGGTTACTTCTAGTCTTCAATAATATCTTCTACAAACAAAAAAATGTAAATAAAAACATATGTCAAAACAAATAAAAAAACATAACACAGTAATTATGTTGTTTAGAGAATGTGATACTCTATATGGGATCTCTTGAACTTTTAATTTATATTATTATCTTACTGTATGGTAATTCTAGAAAATTATTTGGTAGTTTATGCAATGATAAACCTATAATAGGAGGAGAATCATTCTATATTACAATCCTCTTTTGAGGGTGATTCAGGTGTTGAAACGAACAATTTTATTTCATCGGATTACGAAGAAAATGTTGTGAATAGGGGAATACATAAATCAAGTAGGAAGAAAAGTAAGAAGGGAACACTTTATTTGAGATGATTTAAAATAAGAAAAATAAAAAAAATCAATAATTCATTATGAGTATTATTAGATACTAAAACCCATGGAGATAAGATCGATAATCAATTCGATGAATGTTAAAGATCATAAGGGATTAAATATCAAAATTGGGAATGAAAATAATTTGGGTTACCCATCTTGGGAAGAAGTTAAATTGGTAGTGTATGAGAGGAATGTGGATATAAATTTACCACATGTTTCACTAAACATATAAAAAAAGCTTATAAAAGTTCAGTAAGGCTTTAGATGAATAAATAATCAAAGAAGAGAGTGTGGGGAATGATCTAAATTCAGAGAATATTGACCAAATAAGTAATGGTAAATATCCTTAGGAGCACAATAAATAGCTTTAATAGTGGTATAACTCACAACTCCAAATCATTTATATAGATATATGAGGTGAACCCTTCCTTATTGATACCTTCCTAGTGATTTCAGAATGTATAGACACTATAATTATGGTATTCCTTCAGTGTAATCCTAACATAGATGTTAGGGAATTGGATTGGATACACCCGGTGACCCTTTGGGGATATATTTTCAGTTATTCATGTTTATGGGTGCTTTATATAGTGGTGTTTTTGGGTTTAATTTCATTCTAGTTGTGAATCATTTGTGAGGATTTTTACTAATCCAATAAAAGTTTTTTATCTATAAATAAAAATATTTGATTATAAATAAGGAAGAATATTAATTTTTTGAAATAATAAATACAAAAATTATATCTTATAATTGTTAAAGACGGTATAAATTTTGGATTTAATACATCTATTTTAATATATAGTTTCCTTTAAGTTTAGACATCACAAAATTTCTTTCAAATTGATATTAAACAATAAATTACCTCAATATCTATGAAACTCTTAACCAAGGTTAATTATAGATTGTGGATTATAACTCATATAGGTTATATTTGAAAGTAGTGTTCTCAAGAATTTGTTAATATATTCAGGATAAGAGGAAAAATATTAATAGTGTATCCATAATTCCCATGCTTAATAATTTATTCTTGGTCACTTTTAAAATTTAAAAATCTTTTTTATGTCTGTAAGGTTTCACAAGGATAGTTATCAAGTCATTAAAAGAGTCTAACCCACTCACATAGGATAAATAATAACACCATAAAAGTAAATTTTACACATTACTTGATGCAAAAAAAGATATTTTTCCAAAAAAAATATGATTATTAAAAGATATTAATTTCAAAAAATATACTTAGAAATTATATTTTAAGTACTATAATTCTTATATTCATTTTTAATGTATAGAAACTCTTTAATAAACATTACATGTTATTAAACAAGGTGATATTTCTATTAACCTACATTTTAAGATTTAACAAATAATTATAAAGGGTGCCATTTTAAAATATCAAGCACGTACAAGAAATCTATACATATTTAAAAATATATTAACATTAAAAAAATAAAAATAAAATATTCACATATTAAAACTAATGAATTTATCACAACTATTTATGCTAGAAATTAAAAAAATTACAATTATTAAAGAGGTGTTACCATAGACAAGTAATTTGAATTTATAAATAATGTATTCATTAGAAATATATTATTTGCATTTTTAGAAAACAACCATATTTTTATTAGTTGGTTTAATAAAATTAATGAAAGATAAATCTAAAAAAAGTCATATAAGGTTTTATATAGGTCAAAACAACCTACCAATGAATTATCCTTGATTATTTCTCTTCTATACTCAAATATGAATCATATAATTCCATAATAAACCTAAAAGATAAACCATAAGAATTTAAAATCAATATTTCATGTAGTAAAAATTACATCTAATAAAACAAAACATAGCCTACATAAAACTTAGGCAGAATTACACTAAAATAATCCGGGTCATCAATATATAGAAATCCTTAATTAGATGAGGCATAATATGACTTAAATCAACGTCATGAATCTAAAAACCACTAAATAAATGATTTTTAAAATAAAATTTATCAAAATAGAGATAAATTATTAAGAAAGATCTCAATTGGGTCTTCTCTAACCCACGAAAGAAAGAATCAAGGTACTCAAATGGATTTCATCATGAATTTGGTGACATACCAAGTCATGAAATCCTTTTATAAAAAAATAATTAGAGGTAAAGGAATGAATATATAAGAATAGGAAGGAAATTAATTTTTACCTCATATTCACCATAGAAAAGTCCCCTGATGCACTTTTATTAAAGGATCTAAAAAGATGAGATAAAGGAGGGAAAGAAGATCCATTGGGGGGACTCTCAATGGGATAGATGGAATAAGGGTTACGGGATATGGTAGAGTAAGAAATAAATAAAAATATAGAAATTATTATTTTATCCCTACTAAAAATCAATGGCAGGGATATTGGGTAACTAGTCTTGGACCACTAGGTAACTGGTGGTACCCTCAAACCTACAGAGCTTCTGTCCCACACACCAGGAACTTGGTACCCTCTAATATGTACTTGGTACCACCTATAGTCTAAGACTATAGGTGGTACCCCCATCCTACTATGCCTATTATTATAAAAATTCTAACCAAACCTCAAAACACACCTAAAACTTCATAGGATTTAATTCTCAAATTCCATAAATCAAATCCAAATATTTTTAGAGAAAAAAACCCCGCAATCATAATCAAAAAAAATAATTAAAATATAATTCCAATAGATAATATTCCCTCAAAACATAATCACCAAGTTCAGGGTCATTAAAAACTCCCCATCATATATTTTTTCATCCCTTAGAAAACTAAATAAACCAATAATCAAAAAATTCATCCCAAGTCTCCAAACTATCAAAACAACATTGATCATTCTATCTTATAACCTCAAGTTCCCATCAGAAACCCACAACACCAACTCCAAAATATATCACAGACATAAAATCCATAACCATATCTTTAATAAAAATACATGTGATACGCCTCCAGAAATATTCAAATCTTCATAATCTAATCCAAATCACCAAGAACCACAAAAATTATATTGGTATGTATATCATAAAAAACATAAGCTAATTACCACTCATGCTTCGAGCATGTGACTACTTAACCCTAAGTAAGAAACTCATCACTAAAAATATCAACACCAAAGATGCGCCATCACCAATATGATTCTCTAAATACCACTATTTAATAAAATATAAACTGTTGACCTCCCAACAAAAAAGTTTTATTTGGTTTACATAAATTTTTTAGAACTTATTTCAGTTTATCAAAACTGTTCATTTGATAAAAACAAATTTTTAAACACAATTTTGAAATTTATTTTAGAATCTATTTTACTAATACCAACTATAGAAAAAAATTACCTATTATTCTACATTTAATGAAATAGTTTTCAAACTTTATTTTAGTATTTAATTCTAAAAATTATTTTACAAGACACTTTCATAAGTAAAACATTTCTAATTATAAATACATAAATGAAAACCAATTTACAATTCCACTATAAATACCCACCTTTTATTATTTATAAAAATCACTTTAGTAGGAAAAATATTCTCCTTATTACCTTATAAAAATAATAGTTTCTTGATTTTATCCTAGTAAAATACCATCATTTTATAATGGTAGAAAAATATAAGTATGTAAAAACTAATGTGGAGTTCTAAGTTGTATCGTATGAAAATAAAAAATAGAAATAATTATTCCAATTAATATAAGGTATTAAACTAAAACATTCTTATCAATAAAGAATGGAAGGAATTATTTAATCAATTATAAAACTTAGTATATAAATAAAATATCAGTATATTAATAATTAGTAAATACATGCTCTAAAAAGTTCTAATTACTAACATGGAATTAATATATCAATGAATCAATACATGTATAATATCATATCAATAATTATAGAACATAATAAAGATGATAAGGTATATGATTTGACTATTTTAACATAAAAATAAGTAAAAAAAAGAATGCTCATAATTGAAATATTTATCATTAAACTATATATTGTAAGAAATAAGTAGAACAATATCAATCAAAATAATAAATTTCTGATTCACATTAAACTAATAATAACTAATATATTTATACAAAAAACACTATATATATATATACATTTGTGTCTCAAATAATAAAAACCTAGAACTGATTATATCTCTTGTATAAAAAAACACAAGCATGAACACAGTATGTCATGTTTGACTATTGTGCATACCCAATGATGTCTACTTATAATGTATCAACTGATAGAGTGAGTTTCTCTTAGATAATCATTATAATACTTAGTAGTTCCTTGTTATTTATAACTAAGGTATTTGAATTAATACCCCCCAAAAACTAGTGGTGCCAACATAGATACCCAATTATAAATAGTTACTTGATCCTCCATGTGGATTTTTATGTCTTTCAATAGGATACTTTTTATGTCCCAACTATCATAGCTTCGTTCTTGTCTCAATCTCTGTGATACCAACTTCTCTAAGTGAGAAATGACATCATTTCCTTAGATCTAGTACCATTTTTTAATGACCATGACCCAATTGTTACCCAAATAAAACTACCACATAACCCCATGTGCACTCCCTAATTCCCCAAACTATGTGAAAAGCATCGTAAGTATCTAATAATAGTTGGGGATAGATTTATCCACTAAGGAAAATCAACTATAAATAAATAAATCCCATTATATATAAATGAAATTAATATCATTACAATCAAAAAAACATTCTAGGTGAAGTTTATAAACTAAAAATATCTCATATACACATTTTTAAGTGTTAAGACAACCTCAAATATCTAACTCTGACATTTATAAAAACTCAACCAATACTCATAAAAATAATGCACAGTATTAAAAATCATCTAATGTAAACTATTACATATTGGTACATATAAAATATGCCATGAAACATTATTCCCACCTAATATCACATGTAGTGTCTGAGAATAAAATAATCAGTAGGCCACTATAAAGGTCCTAACACATAATAAAAAATCTTAGGTGTGTGCTTCAAAATATCCTACTTGTTTACATAAATATAAAGAAAAAATTACCATATCCATTGGCATATCATAGAATGGATACATGAAATAAGTAGAAAGATGGAAAAAAATTATAAAAAATAAATCCTTGTACCAATAATATCCATACCTAAACATAATTGGATTTACCATCTTTAAGATAGAACAATATTGATGTTAGGATTGAGGAAGAGAAATCTGGAAACACTACTGGAAAATTTCCCTATACCAACAGATTGAAACTGTGGGTAATGTCTATACCCATAGTTTCAAGAACCGTGGGCTCCTGAGGTGTTGGGATAGCCCCTGATCTATACCTACAGTTTATAAAACCTTGGGTATAGGTCCATTCCACCATATCATTCACCTATACACATAGTTTTAAACTCGTGGGTATAGCTTTGACAAAAAAACACGGCCGCAAGATTCGATCCCTTGACTACTCGTTTATTACTCTTGCGCCTAACCACTAGCCTATTTGTATTATTGGTATATAGATATATATTTAGTTACATATATTTATATAAATTGTGTATATAGGTAGAAAATAGTGGCAATAGGTGTTCCAGAAAAAAAAATTTGTGCCCCGTGAATTTATTTTTTTCACGCCATAAAAAGTGAAATCTATACCCGCGGTTTTGTAAAACTGTGGGTATAGGTCTTCAAAACACAACCCTATACCCACATGTTTTGGTAAACCATGGTTATAGGTCTCGAAAAAACAACCCTATACCCATGGTTTTGGGGTATATAGAAGCTTATACTGATGGTTTTATCAAAATCGTGGGTAAAGGGGTGCCTATACCCATGGTTTTTCCAAAACCATGGGTATAGGTTCCCATAAAAGACATATACCCGTGGTTTTGAGGAAACTGGGGGCATAGGGGTGCCTATACACATGGTTTTGGGAAAAAATATGGGTATAGGTCCATTTTCCAGTAGTGAAACCCATCCCATCTAGGATAGAGGAAGGGAAATATTGAATCCTATCCCACCAATGTGAACTTCTATATTCTAGTCCTATGAAAATCCTTTGGGATAGGTAAGGTTTACACAAATTCATTTCCTTAACCCATCTAATTTAATAAGGGAGGGGTTATATAGAGTTAAGGAATTGTTATCCTATCCCACCATAACACTTCAAACCAAGATTCACAAACTAAATAATTCATATAGAAATAATATTTACATTAATTTAAAATATAAATAATCAAACTTCTTATACATAAATATTAAATATTAATAGATGAATATTAATTTCATATTATAACAATCCATGCTAGAAACATTTAGGTCTATTCCTTTAGAAACTTGGACACATAAACAACTAGTCTATAAGTGAGCTATGAAATCCCTTACTAAGTTCTTTATAACTAGTAACCTTATTATACATATCATAAATAATACCTTTTTCATATCTTGGGAAACAGAGGAATTATAAAGGATGAGCTCGTATGGTCAATAATGGTAAACAATGGAGATATCAACATAACATGAGAAAAGGGGTATGAGAACTTGAGAATAAAATTTGATAAACCATACCTAGCATATCATTGTTCATAACCTTGATTCGTGGAATAAATCTTGGAAGTTAATAAGACATAAATCATAAAGGAATCAAATAAAATGATCCATGAAATTATAAAATTATCATAAGATATATATTTCTAGCATACACATAAGTATATAAAATCTTATGTCATGGCTATCTTCTAAGACATTCATAACATGTTAGTCATGGTTTAACCACCCATGAACCTGCTTAAGGCTTGGGATAACCTCCCATGTAACCTCTTTTGAGCTTGGGATAAACTCATATTTACCCCCTTTTGGGATTGTGATAACCTCTTGTATACCCTTTTCGGGCTTGGGATAACCTCTTGTGTACCCTTTGAGATCATATAAAATCAATCATTACCCAATGCATTAGGGGGACATATACGTTCCACCCATCACATAAACCATAAATTTATATGACGCAAGATTATAAAATATTCATAATATAATAACCATTAAAAATTAATGGGTTTAATAAATATTCCACTATGTCATAACTTATAGAAAAGAAATGAGTTTCATAAACATTTCATCATTTAATAATAGCATTACCCAAGAAAAAGGAATGGGTTATATAAATATCTTAACATAATAAACACAAATAATCCATATAAATAATAAATATATTATCATAGGATAATATTCCAAGTAAATCTTAAGGAACATCAAAGGATTTCATCTTATATAGAAAATGATTTTGAAAGATCACTTGGAAAATTTCTTGTAGAAAATAAACTTTTCACTTTGAAAATAACCATTATAAAACTAAAAGTTTACAAAACATTGTGAAAATATTTTTCATTTAAAATAAATTTTGAAACTTATAAAATAATAATTTAATCATTGAATGGTCATGATATAAATAAATTCCATTTATTCCATACATATTAAAACAAGTATTCCTTTCACATTATAGAATAAATCCAGAAGGGAATTGTTTGAAAAATGATATGATTATTCCTTTTAAAAAAATTAAAAAAAAGGGTAAAAATGAATCTAAACAATCATATAGAAATATTAAAATATTCTTGAAAATAGTTTTAGAAAATATTTATATGTAAGAAAAAGGGTTTTTGACTTAAGAGAGAAATAAAATCAATTTTATTTAAAACATTATTTTAGAATATTGTGTACATAAAGAGAGGAAAATTATGGGAAAATTTTTCTCAAGAAACAACCATAGTAGAATAAAATTCATGATTTTCTTTAGAAATATATCAAAATATGTCATCATCTAATTTATAATCATATACAATTCTAATAAACAATGAGATTATAACATCAAACCCTTACCACTTTGGTAAATTTTGAATCATAAGATCCATGAATGAGATGAACTTATATGGATTTTTTTATCCTATAATTTTCCTAATAATTATCGAAAAATAAATTCATGGGAAGTATATACACCATATAAAAGTTATAAGTGGGGAATATGGCATATGCCTCCCTGAACTAAAAGAGTGACTATAAATCTATTACCTCAAGTCTTGAATTTCATAATAGATGTTTGAAAATACATTAAAATTAATATAGGTTTATTATAAATATATTAAATAACATTAATAATATTTATAATACCATATATGATTTACGTATGACCTTTTATTACCCATTTATTAACAATTCCTTGTTAAAATCATGTTTCGAGTAATAACTGCTTCGTTTTTCGTGTATGTTTTGGTTAGGTATCTTTGGTAAATTAATTCTGATAATAGATACATAATATCCATAATTTTAAACATAATATAAATATCATATATATTAATTATATAAGTTTTTAGATTAATCCATTAAATGTATATATAGAAAATGAACTACATTGTTCATGGAGACGGTAGGTCTTACATACCCATGAACGTTGTTTCCATTTTCTCAAGGAATAGAAATAAATAAAGTTAAATAGTATATTATCATTAAAGAATAATTTTTATGACATATATATCACATATATTCATTAAATTTTCCCTTATTAACATCTATATAAAACATAAATGAAAAACAAATCACATCGCTTCATGGGGTGGTAGCTAGTCCACCGTAAACATAAGCGACGTTATAGTATTCCCATAGAAATTAATGTAAGAATTTATATGTAAAATTACAATTCAATAAGTATAATAACATCATAAATATCATATATAAATATTAAATCCATCATTATATTCATCTTTGTGAGGTGGTAGTCCTCCATACACACGATCAACCATTTCATTTCCCATTTGATGGTAGATGGGATATAATTAGTTAAATTAATTAATTTAATAAGATATAATTATATGTTACATAATTAATTTTTTATATAATCATATTTTAATACTATTTTAAGGTGGTGGAAGAAGAGATAAAACAAAAACACAAATTAAATAATTTTACCTCTTCCTCAGAGAACCTCTTTAGGTTTATAACTAAATCTTTCATATGATGGTTCACTAATCAAATTAATGAATCTAGAATGTTTATAAGTAAGTAATTTATATATTTTTTTAGGTATTTCCTAAACCAAAGTGTTTTTTAATTTTAAACAAGAGTGGAAAGAGAGTTAACTTTTATAAGTAGGGGAGAGGGCACACATGGAGTTTTTGAAAAGAATAAAGTGTACCCACATTTTTATGTTTTAAAAAAACTCAAAAAGAGTAATTATAAAATATTAGAGGTGATACTGTCTAAATAATTCCATTAAATAGTTTTTCAAAAGTTTCTTGGTCACTTTACCTATTATCATTTTATTTTAATCCCCTGGTAAACCTGTTTTAACCTTAACTACAGTAATTAATTTTTATTGTTTTTACTGTAAATTTTGAAAGAAAATTTTGTAAAAAAATTTATATATTATTAAGTATTCTTATTCAAAATATTTAATGAATCTTTATAAATCCTGTTAACCTAAGTGGAATAATATTTTTTAAAATTAAACCCACACACGTGATGAAAAAGAGGTTTTCCAAAGAGAAAATTTCAAAAGTTTAAAAATATTTATATCAAAATAAAATATGAATTTGATTAAAATGACTTATATTAGATTATTTATAATATAATTGAGAAAATATACTTTCTAAACCATTTAAAAAAATGAAACCTTATAAATTCTTTAAATGAAAAATAAGTTTTCAATAAAAACTTGTATATTTTATTATTCATTGAAAAGTTTGTCTTTTCAAAAAAACCACCATATGATAATTTTGACATGTTGATAACAAAAATTAATTTCATTTTTTAAAATAAATTTTATAAAATTGTCAAAATTTAATTTTATTATTTGTTTACAAAAAGTATTACAAATATTTTTTTTTATAAAATCATATAAATAATTTACGAAAAACTAAGTACTTTTTTTAAAATATTATATTTTGTATAAAAGAAATATACTAAATTTTTAAAATTTATTTGTTCCTATCCGTGCATCCAATTTTAACAACATAGTAATAATTTTCATGTTTAAATAATAATATTAATAGTTATTCATGGTTTATCAAAACTTGGTGTTACATATAACACAAACTATCAAAGAAATTTAATTTATTCATAAAGAATATTTCATAAAATATAATGGTGGTACATTATATACCCATTAAAATGAATTTATATCATTAAATTACATCAATTTAGTACAACCAACTAAGGATACTTCTTTCACATTACTTCCTCAATTTTCCACGTAGCTTCCTCAAACTAGCAGTTTCGCTATAAAACATTGATCAGGAGTGTGGTATTATGTCAATGAACATTATTTATAAAATATAGAATCTCCACTATTTTTTTCTCATAAGAATGATTATAATCTAGTAGTATGGCCTATAGGTTCATTACTTGTGATGGATCAGGTATGTACTTCATCAAGATAGATACATGGAATACATCATGAACCTGGAAGAGGTTTGTTGGAAGTGCCAAATAATAAGCTATAGTACTAATACAATCAAGAATTTAAAAGGGAATGATATACCCAGGGGTCATTTTTCTATTCCATATAAATCTGATTACCTTATTACATAGATAAATTCTTAGAAAATCCTTTTAACCAACTTCAAATTCCAAAACATTCCAATGATTTTCAACATAACTTTCCTACCAACTTTGTGATTCCCTTATGTGTTACCAAATGGATCTAACCTTCTCTTCCACTTATTCATATAGATCAGGTACCAATAGATTTATTTCTTCAAATTTATCCCAGTATGTTGAATTTATACACTTCTTTCTAAAGAGGTCTTCATAAGGACCCATCTAAATTCATTATTGAAAGATATTTTTATAATAAAACTCAGTTATAGGAAGGTGTTGATCCCAAACACTTTGAAATCCATAGAAAAATACCACAAAATATCTTATAGGGATTAAATCGTTATCTCATACTAAACATATATATAACGATGATATATAGTGTGGAAACTCAACAAAGTGTCAATAGAATCGGAAGACTTTACTAGAACATCAAGGTAAACCTCAAATCCCAATAAGATACAATAGAATTTGGTACTCTATGAAACCTTTACACTTCTTTAATGTATATCCTGATAAGGTGATCAAGATAGAAATATTATATTATATAGATTAATTTTGTTTACTTTGTAATGTTATCAACTGCATCCCATATAGAACTATTCCCTTTATATGTTTTTGGGGATTCTAAAAATAAAATCCATGGTGATGTTTTCCCATTTACATTATGGTATGGGTAATTGTTCTAAAATCCCATTAAACACTTATCTATCCTTCTTAACTTGATGATATACCAATCACCAAGATAAAAACATTGTGATATCTCTCTTTATTCTATCCCACTAGAAATACTCTTTCAAATATATAAGAACTATGATCCTCTTATAATAGATCCTTCTTCAAATAGGGTATGGATGGAACACATATATAGTTCCAAAACATTGTCATTACATCATAATCAAGGTTAAACTCAAGAACATTTATCACCTTCTTCTGCATCTCTAGGAGTTCCTTATAATCCTTTTTAATCTTCATTTGGATGGATAGTTTAACACTTATTAGATATAGATAATATTTATCCCCTTCCTTCAATATTCCAAGATCTGTACTTATAAAATCAATTAATATTGGATAATTTAGGATCCCCATCATGGATAAACTAGCATGATATTTTCAACTCAAAGAATATTCTACCTTATTCTCTTTCCTAGGGTGGTAATGTATTGGGCAGTCATAATCCTTATTCAGCTCTAGCCATATTTTCTAGAACATGTTTAATTCCTTCAGTGTGAATATATAGTTTAATATTTTGTGATTAGTATATATATCACACTTTTCTCCATAATGATAATGCCTCCATATATTTAATTTAAAAACTACCACATCTAACACCAATTCATGATTTGGATAATTTTAATCATGAACCCTTAATTTTTGTATGTAATAATCAATAACCATGTCATTATACATAATAAATAATATTAGTACCTTATTGTATATATAACTATATATTTTAAACCCATATATACAATATATTAATGTAAGCACAGGTGAACTGACTGGTATTTTTTTAGTTCTTTGGAATTTACCTTACATTCATCTTTCTAAAAGAACTCAGATCCCTTATTAGTTAATTTGGTGAGTGAATCAGAAATTTGTGGGAAATTATCCAAAACTGTAAAAAATATTCAGATAAATCAAGAAAAATATAGATCTCAGTCATTGTGGTTCATCTTTTCCAATACTCAATAACAACCATTTTTTATGGATCTACCAATGTACCCTCTCTTTAGATTTTATGTCCAAAAAAATGACACCATTTACAACCAAAATTCAAACATTGAAAATTTTTCATAAATTTACTCCTTTATTAGGTTATTTAGTAAAATTCTCAAGTGATGTTCATTATCTTACTTAATCTATGAATAAATTATAATATTGTCTATAAATAATACCACAAACTAATCAAGGTAATATCTAAATACTCTATACATTAAATCCATGTAGATAGTGTACGAATTAGTAAGACTGAATGGAATAAATATATACACCTATTTTTCATAGCTTGTACAGAATGTTGTCTTGGGTATATCCACCATAAATAATTTTTCACTAAAACATGTACAAAATTAATGGATTTTATGGCCATTAATGTATCCCAGGATATCATTAATCTTGATAAAATCCCATCACATAAAACCTCAAAAGGTGTGTCTATTTATTTGATCTTATTATCAACCTTAAACTCATAAACCCATGATGGTATCCATTACTCTTATGTTATCCATACATGGAGACATATATGCTTCCAAAATTAACATTGTCCTTAGTTGTTTTACAACCCAAATACCATTGGTGAAAATAATTTGTTAACACAGACCTTGAATCCCAATACATAAATACTTTAATCATTCCACTTAAATTATTGACATAGAATAGGTCTTTCCTTTGTCTGTAAGTTAACTCTTGTATTGTGATATTGACTTGGATAATTCCCATGATCCCCACACATAATACATTGAACTCCTCTATAATTCATCACTATATGACCTTCTTTCTCACACAAAAAACATCTTCCCCTTCATTTGATATATTCTTATATGGTTTTCTTTCTACCTTCTTGACATGTAGGAAGCCAAATATTCTTTCATATATGTTCAATACCACATTAACTTTCAAAAAAGTCCATATTACTCTTATTTGATGTGTTAAGAATATAAATTAAGTTCAAAATGTTAATCAATATCATGATAGATAATTATTCATAATTATAATATATTTATCTATAGTTATCATCCAATTTGGATTATCCTCAACACTTGCCTATCATATTCAAGGTTAACCTAGTTCCTTCTAGTTTTATATATTGAATGAAACTAGAAAACATAGTGTGACAAAAATTAATCCTAGTATAAAACACATAGTCATGAAAAATAATTTAGGGTGTGTAAATCAAGACATATTATTTTCAATCTTGGTCACCTTAGGTTTAAACTAGGTCATCAGTGGTCATTATTTAAATCCTTCATGATGGTTCATAAAGATATTGTGAATTTAAAAAAGAATATCCTATAGGATTTCCAAACCATTTGTGTAGTAAGTCCCATTATTGTGTACCAGGCAATGATTGATTCAAGATCAGCATGCCTTTTTAGGAGTTATTACCCCTAAGTAAATCTATACTAGAACCACGTCTACTTGTAGTTTCCATAAAAGGATGTAATTTCTCAAAAACCACTCTCTCTATCATTCACCAATATTTTAGGATATTTTCTTATACTTGTAATTGTCTTCAGAATTGTATTTAGACAATCCATAATAATCTAACTAAAGTTTTTTCATCCTAGTTTTTAAGGTTAACTAAACCATTATCCAATACCAACTGTAAATACCCAAAATTCTCATACATAAATATTACTTCTTAATATATGAATATTCATTACATATTATAACAATCCAAACCATTATTATTTTGGTCTATTTCCTTTCGAAACATATACACATAAACAACAAGTCTATAATTGAGCTACATCATCTGTCACTAAGTTCTTCATAACTCGAAACCTTCTTAGACATGTTATATATACTACCTTTCTACATATCTTGGGGAAAGGAAATATAATAAAGGGTGATCATAAATGCTTAGTAAGGGTAAAAAAGGGAGATATAAACATAACATGATCACAAGGGTATGAGAACATGAGAATAACATTTGATAAACCATACATAGCATATCATAGATCATAAACACAAGTCATGGAATAAATATTAGTACTTAATAGGACATTAATCATAAATGAATCAAAAAAACATGATCCATGAGATCATAACATTGGAATAAGATAAAGATTTGTGGAATACACATAAGTATAGAAAATATTTTGTCAATGTTATCCACAAAAACATTCATAACATGTCATGATTGGGGTAACCATCCATGAACCTACATTGATCTTGGGAAAACCAATGATGTACCCTCTTTTGGGAATGGGATAGTATCTCATGTATCCTTTTTCAGGCTTGGTATGATATCTCATGTACCCTTTTTTTGGGAAAACCTCATGTGTACCCGTTGATCTCATATAAAATTAATCATTACCCAATACACTATACGGGGATATAGGTCAAACCTGTCACATAAACCATAAATTTTTGTGTCATAATATTATAAACATTTCATTATATTATAACCCATGAAAAAAATGGGCCTTAAAAACATTTCTTCATAGTATAACCCATGGAAAATAAATGAGTTTTATAAACATTTCACCAATCATCATGGTATAACCCATTTAAAAAAACAGGTTTCATAAACATATTTTCATCATGGACATAAAATATCTATCGAAATAATAAATATGAATCATTGATAAAATCCTTAGTAAAGCTTAATTAAAATCAATATATTTCATCTTATATATAAAATGATTTTTAAATATCACTTGGAACATTTGTGGAGGAAATTAACCTGTTCACTTTAAAAATCACATTTTTTGAACAAAAAGTTAAAAAACAATTGATAATCCTTTTATTTGAAAATAAACCTTCAAACTTATAAATTAATATTTAAATAATTTATTGTTCATGATTGTATTAAATTACATTGATTAAATATATGATAAAACAATGATACCTTCCACATTTTTGGTAACATCTAAATAAACATTTTTTGGAAAAAGGCATGAAGATTCCTTTTAAAAAAATTAACAAAATTAAAAGAAATTAAAATTACTTTAATAAATAATATTGGAACATTAAAAAAATTTGAAAACATTTTTATAAAATATGGATATGGAAGAAAAAGGGTTTTAGAATGAAGAGAAAAATAAATTTATTTTTTATTAAAAAAATTATTTTAAAATATTAAGTTCATAAAGAGAGTAAAATGAAGGAAACATGTATTATCTATAAAAAACTATAGTATAGTAAATATAATTAAATTATTGATAAATATATTATAATATTTCATCATTAAAAGAAAAATCATAAACAATCCTGATAAATAATGAGATTTTGACATCAAACCCTTACCATATTCTTAGCTTATGAATCGTAATCCCCATGAATAAGAAAAAAATTATATAGATATTAAAATACCATAATTTTTATGATAATTATAATTAAATATATTCATGTTTAGTATATACACAACAAAAAAATTATAAGTTCTGAATATGGCATATGTCTCCAAGAAATAAAAGAGAGACTATAAATCTATTACCTTAAGTCTAGAATTCTTTTGTACATGCTCAAACATCCTATATAATAAATATAGGTTTATAATTAATATATTATATAACCATAATAATATTTCTCATACCATATATCATTTACTTATGACATTTTATTACCCATTTATTAACAATTGCTTGTAAAAAACATGTTTCGGGTAATAACTGCTTCGATTTTCATGTCTGTTTTGGTTTGGAATAATAGGTATTTTAATTTTTATTATTGCTTCATAATATCCATAATTTTAGAAATAATATAAATATATTATATTTTAATCATATAAATATATATATTTATCGATTAAATTTAGATATAGAAAATGAATTACACCATTTATGGAGACGGTAGGTCGTACGTACGCATGAACACTATTTCCATTTTCTCGATGGATGAAATTAAAGGAAGGTAAATATTATTTTATCATTAAATAATAATAATTATTCTATATATATAATATATATTCATTAAATTTACCCATATTACCTTACATGTAATTAATAAGTGAAAAACGAATCACATCATTTCGCAAGGCGGTAGCCCATCGTACACACGAGCAACGTTGTCCAATTCTCAAGGAATTCAATGTAAGAATTTATATGTGATATTATTATTAAATAATTATAATAATATCATAAATTTCATATATATATATATATATATATATATTAAATCCATCATTATATATATCTGTGTGAGGTGGTGATGGAAAATGAATAACATCGGTTCGTGAGACAGTAGTTCGTTGTAAACATGATTGGCAGTTTCATATCCCATTAGATAGAAGAAGAAAAAAATGTAGGTCTTTAAATTAATATACTAATAAATAAGTATATGGGTGATCTTTTTGTTATTATATTTTAATAATTGAAAAATATTTTAAGAAGTTGTGATAAGAAATAAAACAAAAACACAAGTTTAATAATTTTACTTCTTCGGTGAAACTCTTTAGGTTTACACCTAAAGCCTTCTTATCAGAGTATTCAGATAAAATTAAGGACTATAGAATGTGGGAATAGAACTAAGTAATATATTTGAGAATGACTTTTTCAAACCAAATTATTTTTTAATTATGAAGAGGATAGGAGATGGGTGGCCTTTTAAAAATGGAGGAGAGGATACACATGGAATGTTTTAAAAGAATAAAGTGTTACCATGTTTTTTACAAGAAAAAAAGATCCAAAATGGATAATTATCAAACATTATTGGTTATAAGGTCTACATATGGCCATAAAATAGTTTTTTTACAATTTTATGAGTCATTTTACCTCTTATCTTTACAGTTTAACCCCTAATAAACTTGTTTTAACCTTAACTGCAGTAATTAATTTTTATTGTTTTTACTATTTTTTTATACAAATTTATGTTTAAAATATTATATAATATCAATTATTATTATTCAAAATATTTAATCAATTTTTATAAATCTAATTTACATATGTTAAAATTATAACTTAAAATTAAACCCATAGACGTGATGAAAACGCAGTTTTCCAAAGGGAAAATTTCGAAAAAAAAGTCTTTATCCCAAAATTCAATATGAAATTGATTTCAATGAAACATATTGGATTAATGATAATATAATTGATCCAATTTTATTTTATAAACTATTTTAAAATAAAATGGTTCCTTGTAAATTATTTAAATGAAAAGGTAGTTTTCAATAAAACCCAATATTTTTCACTATTCAACGCAAAATTAATCATTTCAGAAAAATACAAAAAATTAACCCTAATATAATTTTGATATTTTATTAAAAAAATGAATTTAATTTTTTCAAATTAAATTTTCTAAATTTTTACAAAATTAATTGATTCTATTTGTTCACACAGATCAATAAAATTCTTTTTTTGAGAAAAAATTATTTTTTGAAGAATATAAAGACATTACTAAAAATTAAGTATATTTTTATCAAAAATATTTCATTATAAAAAAACTGTTATAACTAATTTTTAAAATTTTATTATCCCTATTCATTCAACCATGTTTAATGGATAGGTAATAATAATCGTGGTTAATTAATAATATTAATAGTTAGTTACTATTCGTTAAAACATGGCGTTGCATCTAACACAGTCTATCAAAGAAAATAAATTTTTTCAAAAAATATATATCTCATAAAATATTAGGGTGTTATATCAAAAACCCCAATATCATTATCATCGAATATAAATTTTATAATCATGCTCAAATAATCTAAAAAAATCGTGCTCATTTTCATAAAAATAAATAATATATCTTCAACAAAAATTTTATAATAAAAAAATAACACTGTCAATAAATTATAGTGTTTATATGAAAGAATATTTTGAATTAGATACCACATAATAATCTATATTAACATTTAATTTTGTTATAACTTAAGCAATTATAGTCTATGAACATCGCATTTGGATTTCTAGTCATGTATACTTGCATTATAACCAATATGTCATAATTTATAGAGAATCATTTTCTTTAATTTATATTAGATAAAGGATGAACCAATTGTTATACTGGGATAAGGGGAAACTTATGGTTCATTAAAACCAAGATAAAAATACACTTACTCGGGCCTTAGTGGAAACTAGTTTATATTAGCATGTTACTATGTGGTAATCTAAGCATAGTATTGGTCAAAACCAGTGCATGAAAAAGGTATCTCAGATAAGTAGTAGACATAGGTGTAAATATATGATTTAAGACTTATATTTTGATTTATATTTCTATTCAAAGATTATTTTTCTTACCTGTGAAATTATTTAATAAAATTACATGCTTGAGTTTTAATGTTATCAAACAAATTTCCTTAAAGTTTATAATTTTTGATTATGTAATATAAAAATATTTTAAAAAGTATGGTGTTTTTAAAAATAAGAATATAATTGAAAGGTTTAAAATGAAATCAAAAAATGATATAGGAAATTATGAAAATTAAGTAATTGAATATTTTTCAAAAAATTATATGATGAAACCAATTAGGTTTAGGTATCACAATACTTCTTTCTACTATATATTAACCCATTCATTACCTCTCCATTGATGTATCTCTTAACCAAGGTTAATTATATATTTCAAACGATAACTCATGTAGGTTAGATTAGAAATTATTATTCTCATGAATCATTTAAGACATTGGGTATAAGAGGGAAAATTCTTAATTAGGGGTGTCCACAATTCCCTTGCTTCCCAATTTACCCTAAGTCACTTTCAATATTTCCAAACATATTTTAAGTATATAAGCATTCAGAAGATTAGATATAAAGTCATTAAATGAGTCTAACCCACTCACATAGAATAAATAGTATGATTAAGAAAGTAAATTGGTCATAATTATGGACACATAAAATATACTTTCCTAACAAAATTATAAATTCATTAAAAACATGTTTGGAATTTAAGTATAAATTACAATATTTATTAGTTTCATTCTAAAAATATGAAAACTATTTAACATCCATTATCAAGTTATGAAACCCAGTGACATGTATATTAACCTCTATTTTATGATTTAACTAGGAAAGATAAAGAGAATTAATTTCAAGCATCAAGCATGTATAGAAAAACTAAACATACTTAAAATTATATTAGCATCAACAATTTGAAAACAAAGCTCAATTCACAAATTAAAACTAATGAAATTATCAAAATTTGTTTAAACAAAAATTTAATAATAAATCATTCTAGTTAATAATGGGGGTTACTATAGAAAGTTTATTTAAATTTATTACCAAGGTATTATCATAAACATTTGATTTAAATATTTAAAAAATAAACATATTTTGATTTTTTAGTTTAAGGAAATTAATGGAAGATATTTACATAGATATCCCTAAGAGGTTTCATATATATTGGAACCACCTGATAATAAATTATCCTTGATGATTATTTTATCATACTCCAACTGACATTATTTCATCACCTAATAACCATCAAAACATAAACCATAAATATTTACAAGAAATTTTACATTTAAGAAAAATCACTACTTAAATGTTGAAATTGTTGGTTATGGTCATAGCGGAAGTGTGCGGTGAATGGTGATATATTAAAATTTATTTTAATAATAATTTCCTAGAACCATGAGCATGGATATTTCACATCAAATTTATTATTAATTAATTTAATATCGGAAGAAATAAATAATTTGGCTAAGCAACTTTCTTCATTTATGAATTTTGATCATCTAAAAAGAACCATTAATATTTTTCATTACACTATGATGAACCAAGGACAGAATCCCTCTAGTGGTGATCCACATATGCTCTAATGATCTCTGGAAAAAACCACTCGATCTTCGGGTTATATCATTATGAATCTAATGTATTTTTTTCATTCCTGATCGCTCATTATTTATTCTTGAAGAAAACTCTCTTATGTTTCTCGTTATTGAGAAATATAAAGGAGGAGTTGAGAGAGAATTCATTGTGTACAATAAATATATATTCTCAATTTTGGATACAATACAAAATAGACATAAAATTCTATTTATAGAGTTAGGGTTAAGGTTAAAATATTGTTTAGTTTCATGTTGTCCATTAAATAACATTTAAAACCTTTAATAAACCTCATGCCACATAATAAAATTATTTTTATTTTGGGGTAAGACAGCTTATACAAATTGATAAATAATATTTATCGGTTTGTAAATAATTATTCTATCAATGGACTTGGTCTTGGTCCATTCAAACTCTTTGGTATTTATTGAATACCTTAATAATAATTTTATTCATAAATAAATATTTCATTCACATACCAACGAATAAATATTTATTAAATATTCAATAAAAAATAAATATATTTTTATTAACATATCAGTGAATAGATATTTATATAATTTATATGATCAATAAAACTTGAATAAAATTATTCCTCAGTATTGAGAATAATATTTATTCCATTAATTAAATTCAAATATAATTTAATCAAGATCAACAGAACCACTTAGTGTGTGACCCTCTAAGATTATTTCTTATTGAAATTAAGTTGGCTTGCCTAAAGTTCAATATTACTATCTTGAAATGGGTGAAGGAACCCAATGGAAATAACTTAATGTCACAACAATGACAACCACATACAAATTCTCACTATATAATATAATCCCTTGGTCTCAATATCTTATTAACTAGGTTTCACATCCATGTAACTAACCTATATGCTCGATACATCTTTCTTTGACTGTCTAAAATAATCACATCATTACAACATGGCCATGGGATTTAGGGTAATGGTTATATTCTAATTAAATGGATGATATATCAACTTCTATAAAGATATAAGGGACAAATACTTCCATTTTTTATCCCTTAATGACATGTCATTTATGATGCACCCAATGTATTCAACTTCACCATGAACTATTATCATCATGGATTATGAAATAAATATAAGTACATGATTTGTAACATCCATTAATAATAATCTTAAAGTCTAAGGACTACCACACATGCTCATATATAGGAATATCTAATGACACCAAAACATTTGGAACTCCTACTAGTGTTCATATTCTAATAATCGCCCATATTTGAGATTACCAAGTAAGAAATTCATGAGAAGAATCCACATATGCTTATGAGTACTCACACTTGAATTACTATACACTATGTATCCCATAATATTACATTATACAACCGCATAACATTAGTTAAGAATATCATCATAGCACATCAAGGTTCTCATCATTATAGGGAACTACTATGACAATACCAATGTTATGTATACTCTAAGACATTATTACATTAGAGTCATGCAGAACATCAAACAATATGTAATAAGTAGTTTTATTAATTTTAAATAAATGAAATATACATCTAATCAAAGTAAAAATAGTTGGTCATGGGACACCAACTCTAATGAACTCCCACTTAGACTAGAGAAAACTATTTACAACATTCTATCTGCTATACCTCACATGATAGTTATGTTTCTGCTAAGTCAAGGATTTAATCAAGGGGTCTTCCATGTTGTCTTCCATGGAAATATTTTTCACTATAACTTCAACTCTCTAAGAAAAATCCCTCAATAGATGATACTTCTGAAGTATGTTCTTCATCTGTTGATGTGAACTTGGCTCTTTTGTAAGATCCAACATAGTAGTATTATCACAATAGAGTGTGATACAATCTTTACTACTAGGTATCATCTTAAGTTCTTGTATAAATTTATGCATCCATACTACTTCTTTATCTACCTCATAAGACACAATATACTTATAATCTAAGGTAGAATCTGTGACAATAGCCTTCTTTGAGATCTTCTATCTCACAGCACCTCCATTTAATGGGAATATGTATCATGTTTGTGACTTCATGTCATCTTGATCAGTAAGAAAACTAGAATATTCATATTCTATGATGACTAGTTTCTCATATCCCCCGTAGCATAAGAACATATCCTTAGTATGCCTCAAATACTTAAGGTTGGTCTTGACTTCTATCTAATGGTGGTCACCTAGATCAGCTTGATATATACCTACCACATTTAATGTGTATGAAACATCTAGCCTAGTACATGGAATATCATACATGACTGGAAAAATCACTGACACATATAGAATACTTACAATTTTGTTTCTTTCATCATTTGTCTGAGGACACATTTTCTTTAAAGGATGAAACCATGTGACACTAGTAACAATCCCATCTTGGATTGTTCAATACTAAACCTCTTTAGCATCTTTTCAATGTATATACATTGACTTAGGTCGAGCATCCTCTTGGATCAATCATGATGGATCCTGATCCCAAGAATATATGCTACCTCAACCAATTCCTTCATAGAGAATAATTTATTCCACCATTCTTCAACAGAATGTAAGACTAGTATTTCATTTTCAATTATTAATATGTCATCAACATATACTATTAAGAAAACTATTTCACTCCCACTAAACTATTTATAGACTCATGGATCACATTCATTCTTTATGAAACTATATTTGGTTATGGCTTCATAAAAATGAATGTTCCATGACCTAGATTCTTTCTTTAATCCATAAATGGACCTTTGTAACTTATATACCATGTTGACATCCTTTAGAGTAACAGACCATTAAGTTTGTTTCATATAGACAACTTCCTAAAGTTTCCTCTTAAGGAATCCTATTTTGAAATCCATTTTACAAATCACATAATCTTGAAAGGCTATGATGGAAAGTATAATTATGATGAATTTCAACATTGAAAATAGTGACAAGGTTTTTTCATATTCAATGCCTTCATAAATTTTAAACCCTTTTTCAACCAGTCATGCCTTATAGGTATGGAATTTTCCTTCCATATACAGTTTCTTCTTGAATACCCATTTGCAACCAACATGTTTTACATCTATTAGAGGGTCCCAAAATCCAAAATTGGTTTTGGTACATTGAATCCATTTAAAAATTTATGGATTTTTTCACTTGGAAACATTTTTTCCACTAACTACTTCCATGAAGGTTAGAGGATCGTTATTATCAACTAATAATGAGTCACCATCTTGAGTGACTAGAAAACCATACCATTCTGGTTCTCTAAATTCTTTACTACTCATATAAAGTAATTCTGTCTTTGGAATAATTTTTTATTCCATGGGGATTTATGGAATCTGTTCATGTTCCAACTCATATGTATCTTGAGCTTGGACTTCCTAAAAATTCTATCTCTCTCAAACTGTCTCTTTTAGATATAATATCCTCCTCAAGAAATGTGGTATTTTTATCACCCAAAACCTTTTTGTCTTAAGTATTGTATAGTTATTATCATTTTTTTAGTTTAGGATATCCTATAATGATACACTTTGTGCCTCAGGGTGCAATCTTATTACCTGAAGAGACATTAACAATTGATTCTCAACCCGACACATGTAAATAATATAACATAGATTTATTTCCATTCCATAATTCGTATGTTTTACCATATATTTCTTCAATTATCACTCATTTTAGTACATATGATGTTGTTTGTAACATGTATCCCTAAAAGGATAAATGAAGACTCACACGAATCATTACTGATCTCACCATATCCAAAAAATTGTTCTTCCTCCTTTCTCTTACACCATTCCACTAAGGCTTATAAGGAGGAGTGAGTTTAGATTATATCTCAAACTCCAATAAATAATTAATGAAGTATTCATTAAGATATTCTCCACCATGCTGTGAATGGAGTTTCTTAATCTTATTACCATGCTGGTTCTCAACTTCATTCATGTATTCCTTTAATTTATCAAAGGAATATAACTTATACCTCATTAATTAAACATATTTATATCTATTAATGTCATCAGTAAAAGTTATCAAGTATGAGTACCCCCCCCCCCTTGCTTCAACAAGAAATAGTCTATAAACATTGGTATAAACTAATTCAGGAATATATTTACACACTAAATAGGGCTTTGTTCATTTTTACTTTTAATCATGTGTGACATAAACCAAGTGATTTTAGTTCAAAAAAATATAAATATCCATATTAATGTATTTTAGTCAAGTGTTGTTCATTTACATGACTTAGCTTGTGATTCCAAAGTTGGGTGTGGTATGAGTCATGTAAAGTAACTTCATTACTGATTTACATTAATGGGTTTCTATAATCCAACACCTAAAGACCATTATTTAAAAGTTTCTTACCATAAAAATGCTATATTTATAAAATAATCAACATTTATTAACAAATTTGAAAAAAAAAATCCATCTGTATTTAGTTTGGATACATAATTAATATTTTTGGTAATTAAATGAACATAAAAGAAACACTTTCAAACCAAGATCATTCTAGTCAAAAATATGAGGTGGTGGTCCTTAATAGCTACAGCATCATTTTTATCTTTTTTGGGTTCTCATAGATATACCTACTCTCGTTTAATATTTCGGAATCTATATAGTTCTTGTATTTGAATACATATGTGAGCACCATGTGCTATATCTAATACCCAATTTGTAGAAATAGATAAATTTCACTTGACAATAAATTCCCCTAAAGCTTCCCCTAGCTTCTTTGGTTGGGTGCATCTTTTCTTCTAGTGGAACTTCTTGTCACATGCGAAACATACAACATTATGTTCCCTTTCTTTCCCCTTGATCTTCCTTTTCATAGAAGGGTGTGAATAATATTTGGGATTAAATCTATTCTCTTTCCCTTTTTGTTTTTTCACCATAATGATTAAGGTTTTTCATGATTCATATCATTATCTACCTGATGAATAAGACTAATAAGGTCTGGAAGACACTTCATAATGTGTTTTATATTAAAATTTACAAAAAAAAATAGATAATATCTATGGGAGTGATGCTAGAACTTGGTCAGTGCCCAGTTCAATGGGGAGTTTAAAAATTATAACCTCTAAGTTCACAATTTAGTTAATGATATTGACTTTGTGTGGACTAGATAAGGTATCCTCTCCAATCGTTATCTAAAATATCACCTTGGAGATCTCAAACTATTCATATCTATCTCCCTCCTAGTAAAGACCACATAAGTTCTCAAGCAAGATTTATTCATCTATGTTTTCATGAGACTTCATTAGTTTACTAGACATCAATTAAGGCATCAAACATTGAGCATCAACCACATCACTCATTTTTTTCATAGATAAGGAAACCTTCATCACTCGCCTCTTTAGCAAGAAAATTAGGCATTGAGGATTCTAGTATTTAAGATTTCTGTTCATGGAGTAGCACAACCCAAAGACATCTAAACCACTCCTAGAAGTTACTAATATTTATAAGGTCGTCGTTCTATAATATTGATCATAGTGATAGTGTGTATGATGATCTTTCCATCTTATTCTATAATTAAAATATCAAATTATTAGTACTTTTTCTAGAATGAAAATTATATGATAAATAATTAATTGATTATTTAATTTTATTAAATCTCCTAATATTTTATCATGTATCAGTATCCCTCACCATTGAACTCATAATTTCTAGTTTCTTTCATATTCTAGTGTTAAGGATCCCCATTAATTTTCTTAACAATCTAGACTTTGTCCATGAAAACCATAATAAATTAATTAGGTAGTTTCTCTTTATAACTATGTACTTGAAACTCTTTGATCTGTTGATTGGATTCCCCTATCCTGAAATAATTTCTTGGATTTCCTCAACACTTTCCTACAAATTCGTATTGAAAATATTTTAGTCCTTAAACTAAATACAAGTTTGGTTAATTCAACCCAACACTCTCATTAGAACTCCCCGATAAAAGTAAGTGTCTATAATTTTACCATTTACTACACTTAATTCTCTGGTTTTATTCCCAATCAAGTAATGGAAGGCTTGGTCTGACTTAATATTATGTTTAGTGGTTTTAATTATTTTATTTATAAATTTTATCTTGTTTTATCTTTTACATATTTTGTTAATATTAACTAGATTTTAATTAATTAACCATGTTGGATAAAACATTTATGCATAATTCATTTATTTAATTTACGTCTTTTCATATTAATTCATTCATTTATGTGTCTAAGGTCTTTCATACATAAAATAAATAATGCATATAAAAAAATAAATAAATTAAAGTAATTGACCTGATCATGAGCTTATCTAATGGTTGATTTCATGAGCTAACATCTAATCATAATATGACCAAGGGGAATAACTCCATTTGTTGTCCATGGAATTAGTTACAATATTCCAAATGTATATTTATGTATCATCGAGGTGGAATCATTATGGTTCTGTCTTGAACAACCTTCACGTGCCTTGAGACAATCCATTAATTACATGTATTTATGACTCACATGCATATGAGGGGAACCAAAGTATTGGTTAAAATGGATTATTTAAATATCATTATATGTGCATTTCCTACATAATAATGGAGGGAGGGATGAATCATAGGAATTATATAATTTAATATTGGATTATTTCAAACTCATGAAATAAATAAAATTAAATAAATGCTAACACATACATAGGCCTTGGTCAAGCTCATGATCGGTCATACATACAACGAATATTCAAAAGTAAATTTCTAACATTAATTTATTTATTAATTCATTATTATTAAGATAAACATGATTACATTAATTAATTAATTAAATCCCTTTCCTCTTAATGATCATCTGATCATAATTATAGATACCCATTATTTATGGCATTCATGTAAAATAAACGACAAAACCAATAATGACATATTAATTATAATAAATTAATTGATCATTTAATATTCTTTAAAACCACTGTTATGTTTTCAAAAACACAATGGTGTACCAATCAATAAAATAATGTTTTAATGATTTGATTTTTCAATTTAATGGAATTTTTTATTTTTTATTTTGATAAGAGACTATCTGGTGTGTACAGTCCAGCCACATGCCTTGTACGACAGTTGTTGCATATTTGAGTCACACACCTGTGGATTTGGATTGTTAACTTTTTTGGAATACATAGCATGTACGTACCAGCTACACGTCATGTATATTCTTTTTGTTTTCCGGGTTGTATAGATCAGTACACAGTGTGCAATAAATTCACTATGTGTAATTAACTACTCGACGCATCAAGTACAATGCACATGGGTATAGAGCATGTACTCCAGTTACATGCCATGTATCCCAGTTTTACCATCCAGAGATTCATAACTTCAGTATGGAATCTCTAGTCATTCTTTATCTATTCTTATACCTTTAATAAAATAAAACACTAAACAAATATGATGAATATTTCAAATCATGTCAATTCAAATTGGATTAAAGAATGAATAATAAGAAATGAGAACTCAACCACGATTTCATATGTATTAACAATAAAATAAATAATTATAAATTTAATCATGACCACTTTAATACCACTTGTTGGTTATGGGTGTAGTGTGAGTATTTCGTGGTGGTAGATATATTAAAATTTCTTTTAATAATCATTTCCCAAAACCATGAGTGAGGATCTTGAATGTCAAATTAATAAATTATTTATTTAATATCTAAATAAATAAATATCTATTTCTAGGAACACTATTCATTAATGGGTTTTGATCACCCAAAAATAACCTTTCGAATTTACTTCATTGCATTGTGAGGATACAAGGATAGACTCCCTCTAAAAGTGATCCACACATGATCTAATGATCTCCAAACAACACAACTCAATCTACAGGTGGTAGCATGGTGAATCAAATATCTTACGTTGTTTTATCTTGATCGCTTGTTCTTTGGTCCTGATTGTAATGCCCCGACCCTACTTACCCAGATTCGGTGCATTATTACATAACATTGGCATGATCACAAAAGATCAAGTCTCAAAAGACCGGTTAGTTTAGTAGCCTTGGAAATACAAGATACATTCATATGTTTTACATTACATTATAAATTGAAAAACTATAACAACATAGTCCCCATAGTCCACACCCATATCCCTTGTACTATCCCTATAGGTCAGTCATAATATACTTCTTGACATCCTATTAAAAATAAAATATTGAAAGGGGTGAGCTCAGATGCTCAGTAAGGATAACAATATAGAGGAAACTTTCATAAATAAGCATAAACATTTAAAGAAATGTAAGACTAAAACAAAAGCCTTTTAAACTTGAAATTCAGCATAATATGGAAAATATAAAATCAAATAATGAAATTTACTTATTCACATGGATATTCTACTGGTTTAATAATCAAATGAAATATCAATAGCCACTTTGATAATGATGGAATTCATAATGCCAGACTTCATAACCACATAGTCAAAGCCTTGTCCCAAGACTAAAAATAAGATTTTTTAAATGCCTTGTTCCAAGACACTAGTTTGTCTCATGAGACCTACTGATTCATCGAGGATCTATAGAGGCCTCCACCTGTTACTTACTAAGTCTAATGCAATCCTCATTTGAAAAGGTTTAAACATAACATAAACATTTTTATTAAAAATAGCATATGAAATTTCAATACTTTATCCATAAACCATGAATGGTATAAAAATAACACATAAACATTCAAAAATATCACCAAACATTCAATATAATATGGAAGTTTTGTATCAAAATAAACCAACTTCAAATAATCTCACAATCCATCAAAGGATGTTGACATAGATGAAATCAAAACCTTTTTTAGAGAAATTTCTCTTTCTTTTTTAAAATCATTTAAAAGTTATATAATTAGAAAAGAAAAAAATTATGTTGAAAATATTATTATAATATTTTAATGGAAACTTCAAAGATGTTATAACTGCAGAAAATAGCTACACTTGCCGTATAAGTTAAAAAAACATTCTTACCTTAATTTTGTCGAAAAGGTTATAAGGTACCTTGTTCGATAAATGACGGAAAGATTCCTTTGAAAAAAAATTATAAAAATTCAAACAAGGGTATAAATGACTTAAAAACATAGTCTAGTAAATATAAAAAATGTTTTGGAATGAATTTTTAAGAAACATGGATGTGGGTGATAAAGAGGTCCTAGTAGATACTTACGTAAAAACAACCTCAGATAATAAAGAGATTGTGAAATTAACCCTTACCTTGTAATTTTCCTTGGATGAGGGTAGGTTAAACTAATTTATAATGGTGAAATAACTGTTATTAAATTATATAAGAACCATATACATTAATATGATATCATATATGATCTTTTAATATTTATTTGTTAATTATATTTCAGTAGTATCATCATTTCGGGTCTTAACTAATTCGTTTTCCTTTATATACATGGTTACGTAAGAAATTTTTGTTATGAATAGGATGAATTTAATTCATATACAGAATGATATTATGTTCATAAACATTATTTCTAATCATAAAATGAAAATTATTCTTAAATGATTACGATGGGGAATGAATCTCATCGTGTTCGTGAAGACGGTAATCCGGACGTACACAGGAGCGATAATATCATTCTTTTGATATTAAAATCATATATAATGGGATGGTATATCATATATAAATAATAATTATCATGTTATATTTATTATTTACATCATTTATACTCATTATTATACCCATCAAAATGATGAAGTGTTTGAATAACAAACTACACCACGATGTGGATACGGTAATCCTTACGTACGCACGTATGGTGACTTTGTCATTTATAGGATGGATAGAAAAATAAATATGGTTATACCATTTTTATAATAACATCACAATATATATAAGATACTATAGTTATTATTTTATAATGTAAACAACAAAGAAAGAGGAAGTAGAAGAAGAAAAGAACTTGAAGAGGTGATGAAATATTTACCTTTTCTTCGGGTTCTTCCTTTTGATTTGATCAAAAGGGCTCCTTAGGTTGAAATTCTGACTAAACCAAGGCCTCTAGGATGAAAGGAGTACAGTTTAAAGGATATTTGGGTAGGTTTTGGTTGAGCCAAATGTCTTTTAAGGTGTGAATTTTAGAGAAGGGGAGGTTCCCTTTTATAAGATAGGTGAGGGTCACTTTAGGAAAAGATTGAAATTTTATTTTATAATAAAATAATTTTAGGTTTATAATGGCTCCAAAATGAATTATTTAAATTCTAAGCTAGGTACGGGTTGAAACCCTTTCAACCAATAGGTTTTAGATAGTTTTAGGTCATCATATTAACCTTATCTTTTAGATTTAGCTCTTAGTTAAATAGTTTGACATTTATCATGTCTCTTTGTATTTTTATATTATATGGTTAATAAACTTACTATAAACATCCAAGTGAACCTCAAGTGGTTAATAAATTAAATATATAATATTATTTAATCCCTTCATCTGAACATTAGATTTTTAGGAAGAGAATATCAATTAATAATATAATATTTTTTTAAATCTCTTTTATGTCAATTTTGACACTATTTGGTATTTTGTTTTTGTTAAATTCATAACTGCATTATTACTTCAAAAAAAATTAATTTAATCAACCCTAACATGCCATATTAACCTATAAAATTAATTTAATTCATTAAAAGTCTCAAATTAGATTAATTTTGATATTTAAAATGTCAATTAATTTAATATTCCATTAATAAGGTAATTACTGCATCATCATTGTGTCATAAATAAATTTAATTATTTAATGTCTAAAAACTATAAGTAAAATACCATTATGTAGGAAATATTTTTATATTTTTAATGAATATTTATAGTATAATTTATATTATGTATATCCCTATATTAAAAATGGTTTAGTTAATAAACTTTGATTTTAACTCTTTTAACTCTTCTTTAAATAAAATAATAATAAATTTCATAATCTAATCCAAATGGAACAAAGGGGATAATATTTCATTCCTAAGGATTTTTTGGTCGAATTACATTTATCCAATAGAATTAAGACATGTGTTAGGGTAATTATAATATCATTTTTACCCTTAATTACCCTATTTACTTTTTACCGTGGTTAAAAAAAGTAAAAAAGTTACTATTCACAAAAAAAAAATTTCATCTTATTGAACCAAATTTTACTTACTGATATTAACTGTGTCTCTTGGATTTCGGAAATTAAACTCATAGAAGTGGTAAAATTACGTTTTATACAAATTTTTAAATGCTTCTCTAGGAGGTGGGTAAAAGACGGTAAATAGTTCGATAAAATTTTATATATCTAAACATATTATAAAATGACTCCAATGAATTACTTTGAAAATATATATGTATTATGTATCTATTTTGACCTAAAATAAATTAATTTAAAATAACTGATTATTTAAATAAAAATTCAGTTTTAACCAATAACGCAGTGCTTTTTCACTATTCTTCAAAAATTGAAAGTTTTCAGAAAAATACCAAAAATTCACCCTAAGCTAAATTCAATATTCCGAATCCAAAAATGAAGTACATTTAAAAAGATAAAATTTATAGAATTTCAAAAGGTGGGTATTACTATTAATAATGGCTAGTTTTATTGGTTTCGGTGTGTTAGAATCTCGAAGTTGTGTACAATGTAATCTACTACATTATTCAAAGGGAAACATACCGTGAAAGCTTGGGGTGTTACATTCTTCCCTCCTTAAAATAATTTAGTCCTTAAAATTTCTATAATACTACCGCATAAAAAGATTCTAGTGGTTCTTCATCATAAGTTCCTCTGGTTCCCACATTGCCTCTTCCATCTTATGGTTTCTCCATAGAACTTTTACCAGACGAGGCATCCGGTTTCTCAGAAAAAGTTCTCTTGTATCAAGAACTTTGATAGGCTCTTCACAATGAGACAGAACAGGTTCCGGTTCAATTTTCTCATAGGTGAGTACATGCATTGGGTCAGGCATGT
Source organism: Viscum album (assembly GCA_963277665.1). Classification (NCBI taxonomy): domain Eukaryota; kingdom Viridiplantae; phylum Streptophyta; class Magnoliopsida; order Santalales; family Viscaceae; genus Viscum; species Viscum album. The sequence goes on along the minus strand of OY728166.1, from coordinate 87,385,036 downwards.
TTTTTCTCAAGAGTGATACATGGAATACATCATGAACTTTGTAGAGGATTGGAGGCATTGTTGAACGATAACCTACAACTCCAATTCGTTCTAGAATTTCGAAAGGTTTGATGTACCTGGGACTCAATTTACCCTTCTTACCAAAATGTGTAACACCCTTCCATGGAGATACCTTCAAGAAAACATTGTCTCCTACTTGAAATTCCAAATCCTTCTTTCAATTATCGGCAAAGCTCTTTTCCCTACTTTGGGCTGCTTTGATGTGGGTTTGGATAACCTTTACCTTTTCCATTGTTTCCTTAACAAGTTTTGGGGCTACGAGTTTTCTTTCACCAACATCATCCCAACAAGTTGGTGTGCGACATCTCTTTATATATAACGCTTTATATGGTGCCATCTAAATACTTGAATGGAAGCTATTGTTATAGTAAAATTCTACCAGAGGTAAATATGTATCCCACATACCTTGAAAGTCAATTGAGAAAGATCTCAACATATATTCTAAGGTTTGAATAGTTCGTTCTGATTGTCCATCAGTTTGAGGGTGGTAGGAAGTGCTCAAATGAATTTCAGTATTGAGGGCTTTCTGAAGACATTTCCAGAATCTTGATGTAAAATGGAGATCACAATTAGAAACAATTGATAAGGGTACTCCATGAAGTCTTAAAAAATCATTAATGTGTAGTCTTTCTAGACGTTCAAGTGGTAAATCTTCTCTTATATCAAGAAAATATGTTGACTTGGTAAGACAATCAACAATGACCCATATGGCATCATTCTTTCTTGGAGTCTTTGGAAGCCCCATGACAAAGTCCATCCTAATATTATCCCATTTCCACTCAGGTATGGGAAGAGGTTCATGACTCCTCCATGTTGTTTCCTTCTAGCTTTCACTTGTTGAAAAACCATACATCTTGACACCAAATCCATAATATCCCTTTTTATGTTGTCCAACCAAAAATGTTCCTTCAAATCTTTATACATCTTGGTGCTATCAGGGTGTATAGAAAAATTGGAGCTATGAGCATTATCTAATAATTCCCTTTTTAGATATGGTATATCAGGAACACAAATTCTCTTCCTAAGTTTAAAAATCCGATCTTCATATATGAAGTCACTCAATCTCCCATCATTCACAGCTTTAATCTTCTTTTGAAAATCCTCATCATCAGCCTGAGAACTTTTTATCCTTTCTAGTAAATATGGTTTAGAAACCATTAGAAAAAGTATTGATGTTTCACCATCCATGATTATTACCATATCCATTTTCACTAGATACATGAAAATAGGATCTCTTTAAACTCTCATCTTGTTCAAAACTCCATGATCCTTTCTTCTCAAACCATCTTCCACCTTATTTGCCTTCCCCGGGTGGTAGTGTATTGTGTAATCATAATACTTGAGTAGTTCAATCCATATCTTTTTCCTCATGTTGAGTTCTTTCTATGATAAAATATACTTCAAAATATTGTGATCAGTATAAATTTCACATTTTTAGAGCAAATATTATAGTTGCTAAGTCAAGATCCTGAGTAGGATAGTTTTTCTCATGAATTTTTAGTTGTCGTGATGCATAGGCAATAACTCTATCATTCTGCATAAGGACACAACCAAGTCCTTTATTTGAAGCATCAATATAAATAAAAAACTCATCATTCCCTGATGGTAGAGTCAAGATAGAATCATTGAATAATATTATCTTTAGTTCTTCAAAACATTCTTCACACTCTTTTGTCCAAAAAAATTTAACCCCTTTATGTGTGAGCTTGGTTAATGGGTTATCCAATCAGGAAAAATTCTGGAAAAATGCCAATAATAACCTACTAAACCAATAAAAATATGTACCTCAGTTATACTCGTTAGTGCAGTCCATTCTTGGATTTCCTTGGTCTTTGAAGGATCAACATATATTCCATCCTTAGAGACAATATGGCCATGAAAAGAAATCTCTTGAATCCAGAATTCACACTTCCTAAACTTTCCGTATAATTCATTTCTTCTGAGGGTTTTTAGAATGGTACACAAGTGATTTTCATGATCTTAATAGATTTTGGATTATACCAGGATATCATTAATAAATACCACTACAAAGTCATTAAGATATTCCTTGAAACTCTGTTCATTAGATCCATGAAAAAAGATGGTGAATTTTTCATCCCAAAAGGCGTTACTGTAAACTCGTAATGCTTGTACCTGGTTTAAAATGTTGTTTTCGGAATGTCTACCTTCTTCACACACAATTGATGATATCCAGATCGAAGGTCAATCTTTGAAAAAATATTGAGCTCCATGAATTTGGTCGAATAAATCATCAATGTGAGGTAGGGGATACTTGTTCTTTATTGTAATAGCATTGATCTCCCTGTAGTCAATGCACAACTTCATAGATCTGCCTTTATTCTTAACAAAAAGGACAGGGGATCCCCATGGAGAAAAACTAGGGAGAATAAATCCCTTATTACTCAATTCCTCTAGTTGTTTCTTTAGTTCTCCTAATTCCACAGTGTTTATTCTATAAGGGGTCTTCGATATGTGCCTTGAACCAAGAATTAAATCAAGAGAAAACTCAATTTCCCATTCTGGAGGATGTCCAAGTAAATCCTCTAGAAACACATCAAAATATTCTTTCAAAATAGGTACGTCCTCTATTCTAACATTCTTTTCCTCTCCCATAATTTTTTCATTCACATCCTCCCCAATAATTGAATTCATTAGAGCTACTGGGGGTGGATCTAGATAAGAATCAGGTGGTGACGTTTCTTCTCTAAATATAAGGTACTCCTTATCATCATCAAAAATTGTAACCTCCTTCTTCTTATAATAAATTTTTGCATCATGGTCTGAAAGCCAATCCATACCGAGGATTATATCAAATTCAATCATGGGTATGATGATAAGATCAGTAGATAAAGAACATTTATATGCCCTAATGGTAACTGATTCACAAAAATTTGTTGCAATGATACTTCAATTAGGTGTTCTGACTGACAACTCCCTTGTTAATCCAAATTGAAAATAACTAATTTTCTTAGAAAACTGGGAAGATATGAAACAATGTGAGGATCCAGAATCGAATAAATCATTGGCTAAACTTGAGGAAACCATGAAATTTCTTGCCACCACATCTTTCGGAGCTTCAACCTCAGCAATAGTGATCCCATAATCTTGGCCTTTCTCCCTTGTCCTTTTTTGAGGTAAGCTCCCATGGCACTTAGGACATTCATTTGCATAATTCCCCTTTTCTCTACAATTGTATAATTCAAAATTGACAGCCTCTTTCTTCCCCTTACAATCACAAGCTTGGTTTCATTTTTCACCACACTTGTAATAGACTACCATTCCCTTCAGGAAAGTACCAAGGTGTTTCTTCCTACATTTACTGTAGGATAGATATTAAACATTACCCTTCTTCCCCTTATTTTCATTTCCAGAGTGTTCAGCATATCTCTTCTTCTCTTGATTTTCTATAAAGTTGTAAGACTTACTAAATTCTTTTTATGTCTAGATAGAACATGAGACAATATATTTGTATGATGAGAAGAATTGTGAGACTAATTCTTGACAAAAAATGGTTTTAACCCATCAAAGAATTGATCAATATCACTCCTTGGGTTATGTATATAATCTGTTGCATGCCTTCCTAATCTTGTAAAGTTAGCCTCATATTTTGCGACATTCTCATCCTATTTTTTCCTTAGACTCAGAAATTGTCTTTACATATCCACTTGATGGTCAAGAGGAAAGTATTTTTCTAAGAAAATATCATTAAATTCCATCCATTCCATGTTGGATACTTAATCGTCTTCCTTTGTGTTTTGAATCAATGATCACCATTGATCTACATCTCACGTGAGGCGATAAACTGCCATGACTACATTTTCCATTTCCCTACTCCCCAAAGCATGTAATATTTTCTCCAAGTAATTTATCCATTTCTCAGATACAAATGGATTTTTACTCCCATTGAATGTTGGTGTTTGTTCCCTTATGAAGCGGTCTAACATTGATCCTCTACGTTGTGGATCAAGGTGCTATATATGGGTAAGGTTATTATTCATAACCTGAGTGAATTGTCCCAGTATGGTGATAAGATAATCAGCACCAGTTGCTTCACCTACTCCGCTATAATTATCTTGAGTAGGAGGGAAATCTCTACATAGATTACATGTGTTGTTATAGTTTCCATTCATTCCACTAGGCTCCATTTCTAAATAATGGCATACACTAGATTAGTTAATTAATCGCAATACATAACTCCAAACCTGTAAAACACTTAACATAAATTGAACAGTTTATGGATATAATTTATAATCATAAAAATGTTTTCTTTGAGGAAGTATATACTCATAAACCCTTAATAATGGTTTGTAAATAAAATGAGAATTATCCTAAGCATATCCCTCTAGAGTGTCGTAACCAAGAGTGCAGCAAGGCCCGTTGTCCTGCACCAGTTCCCATTCAAGTCTAGCTCAAAGCGGTGTTTTTGGGTTTTACCCCTAGGTACATCTATGCTAGAGCTGCCTATACCTGCTCATATCCAGATAGGGATGTATTTCATGTAAAACTCACAAAATATCTACAGTACCAAAATTCTAGGAAGTTCTTCTATACTAATCCACAAAGTATACCTTAGGGTAATGTTCTCTAATTAGATTTTTTCTAAATCTAGCTTCCAAGGTTTGTACTAAACTTCCTCTGATACCAACTATAATTCCCTGACCCTAGTTACATAGAGTCAGTGCATTATTACATAACATTTTCATGACCATAGAAGATCAAGTATCGAAATACCGATTAGTTTAGTAGCCTTGGAATTACTAGATACATTCATAAGTTTTACATTACATTATAAAATGAAAAACTAAAAAAACATAGTCTCCATAGTCCACACTCATATCCCTTATACTATTCCTTCAGGTCAGTAATAATATACTTCTTCTCATCCTGGGAAAAATATAACATAGAAAGAGGTGATCTTAGATGCTTAGTAAGGATAACAGTATAGCAGAAACTTTCATAAATAAGCATAAACATTTAAGGCAATGTAAGACTAAAACAAAAGCCTTTTAAACATGAACTTCAGCATAATATGGAAAAGATAAAATAAAATAATTCTATTTACTTATTCACATTGATATTCTACTAGTTGAATAATCACATGCAATATCAATGGACACTTTTATAATGATAGAATGCATAATTCCAAACTTCATAACAACATAGTCATGGCCTTGTGCCAAGAATAAAAATAAGATTTTTTCAAAGATTTGTGCCAAGAAACTAGTTTGTCTCATGAGACCTACCGATCCATCGAGGAGCTATAGCAGGCTCCTCCCGTCACTTACTAAGTCCAATGCATTCCTCATATGAAAAGGTTTAAACATAACATAAACATTCGTATTAAAACTGGCATACGAAATGTCAGTACTTTATCCATAAACCATGAATGGTATAAAAATAACACATCCCTAGTCAAACATATTACAAAACCTTCAATACAATATGGAGGTTTTGTATCATAATAAATCAACTTCAAATAAGCTCATAATTCATTAAAGGATGTTGACATAGATGAAATCAAAACCTTTTTTAGAGAAATATCTCTTTCTATTTTAAAATCATTTAAAATTCATATAATTATAGAAGAAAACATTTATTTTGAAAATATTCTTATAATAATGTAAGGGAAACTTCTAAGATGTTATAATGGCGGAAAATAGCCGCACCCGCCGTATAAGTTAAAAAACACTTTTACCCTAATTTTGTCGAAAAGGTCATAAGGTGCCTTGTTTGGAAAATGACAAAAAGATTCCTTTCAAACCATTTTATAAAAAGACAAAAAATGGTATAAATGACTTTAACCCGTAGTATAGTAAATAGTAAAAAAAAATTGGAATACATTTTTAAGAAACATGTATGTTGATGATAAAGAGATCCCAGTAGATACTTACGTAAAAACAATCTCGGATAATAAAGAGATTGTAAAATTAACCCTTACCTTGTAATTTTTCTTAGTGGAGGGTATGTTAACCTCCTGTATAATGGTGAAATAATTTTTATTAAATTATACAATAACTATACACATTAATATTATATCATATATGATCTTATAATATTGCTTTGTTAATGATATTTCAGTAGTACCATTGTTTCTGGTGTTAATTGATTCGTTTTCCTTTATATGATTGATTATGTAAGCCATTTTTGTTATAGATAGGATGTATTTTTTTCATATAAATAATTATATTATGTTCATAAAAATTATTTTTTATCAAAAAATGAAAATTATTCTTGAATGATTATGATGTGGAATGAATCTCATCGCGTTCGTGGAGACGGTAATCCGGACGTACGCATGAGAAACAATATCATTCTTTTGATATTAAAATCATATATAATTGGATGTTATATCATATATACAGAATAATTATCATGTTATATTTATTATTTACATCATTTATACTTATTATTATACCCATCCAAATAATGAAGTGTTTGAATAACAAACTACACCACAACGTGGAGACGGTAATCCGTACATACGGACGTATAGTCACTTTGTCATTTATAGGATACATTGAATAATGAATATGGATGTACCATTTTTATAATAACATCATAGTATATAGAAGATACTTGAGTTATTATTTTAGAATGTAAAAAACAAAGAAAGAGGAAGTGTAAGAAGAAAATAACCTGAAAGAGGTGATGAAATATTTACATCTTCTTCGGGTTCTTCATTTTGATTTGTTCAAAAGGTCTCTTTAGGTTGACTTTATGACTAAAGTAAGGACTATAAGATAAAGTTAGGAAAGTTGAGAGGAAATTTGGGCAGGTTTTGACCAAGCCACATGGATTTGAAGGTGTGAATTTGAGAGAAGGGGAGGTGAACTTTTACAAGAGAGGTGAGGGTCACTTTAGACAAAGCTTAAAATATTATTTTATAATAAAATCATTTTCGGTTTCTAATGGATCCAAAAAGAATTATTTAAAGGATAAGGTGGGTATGGGTCGAAAACCTCTCAACCAAGAGGTTTTATATATTTTTAGTTCATCATATTAACCTTATCTTTTAGATTTAACTCTTAGTTAAATAGTTTCACATTTACCATGTCTCTTTGTAATTTTTTATTATATGGTTAATAAACTTACTATAAACTTCCAAGTGAACCTCAAGTGGTTCATTAATGACATATATAATATTATTTAATCCCTTTGTCCGAACCATAGACTTTTAGGAATATAATACCAGTTAATAATATAATATTTGTTTTAAAAACTCTTTTATGTCAATTTTGACACTATTTGGTATTTTGTTTTTGTTAAATTTATAACAGTATTATTACTTAAAAAAATTCATTTAATCAACCCTAACTTGTCATATTAACCTATAAAATTAATGTAATTCATTAAAAGTCTCAAATTAGATTTATTTAGATATTTATAATATTTGTTATTGTAATCTTTCATTAATAAGGTAATTACTACATCATCATTGTGTCATAAATAAATGTAATTATTTAATTTATAAAAATTATAAATAAAATACAATTATTTATGAAATATTTTTATATTTCTAATAAATATTTATAGTTGAATTTATCTTACGTATAACTCTATATTAAAAATGGTTTAGTTATTAAACTTTGATTTCAACTCGTTTAACTCTTCTTTAAATAAAATAATAATAAATGTCCTAATCTAATCCAAGTGGACCAAAGGGGGTCATATTTTATTACTAAGGTTGATTTTTTAGAATCACACTTATCCAATAGAATTAAGACATATGTAAGGGTAATTATAATATCATTTTTACCCTTAATTACCCTATTTACTTTTTACCGTGGTAGATAAAAGTAAAAAGTAAATATTCACCAAAAATTATTTTCATCTTATTGAACCAAATTTTACTTTCTGATATTAACCGTGTATCTCATATTTTTGAAATTCAACTCATAAAAGTAGTAAAATTAAGTTTTATACAAATTTTCAAATGCTCCTCTAGGAGGTGGGTAAAAGACGGTAAATAGTTCGATAAAATTTTATATATCTAAACATATTATAAAATGACTCCAATGAATTATGTTGAAGATATATATGTATTATGTATCTATTTTGACCTAAAATAAATTAAAATAAAATGACTAATTTTTTAAATAAAAAAGTCAGTTTTAACCAATAACGCAGAGTTTTTCACTATTCATCAAAAATTGAAATTTTTTAGAACATATACCAAAAATTCACCCTAAGCTAATTTCGATATTACAAATCAAAAAATGATGTCTATTTTGGAAGATAAAATTTATAAAATTTCAAAAAGTGAGTATTACTATTCATAACGGCTAGTTTGATTGGTCTCGGTGTGTTAGAATCTCGAAGTTGCGTACAATGCAATCTATTGAATTATTCAAAGGGAAATGCACTGTAGAAGCTTGGGGTGTTACATTCTTCCCTACATCAAAAAATTTTGTCCTCAAAATTTCTATAATACTACCACACAAAAATATTCGGGTGGTTCTTCATTATAAGTTCCTCTAGTTCCCACATTTCCTCTTCGATCTTATGGTTTCTCTATAGAACTTTTACCAGACGAGTCATCCGGTTTCTCAACACTTGTTCTCTTGTATCAAGAATTTTGACAGGCTCTTCACAATAAGACAAATCAGGTTCTAGTTCAATTTCCCCATATGTGAGTACATGTGTTGGGTCAGGCATGTATTTTCTCAATAGTGATACGTGGAACACATCATGAACTTTGGAGAGCCTTGGAGGCATTGCCAAACGATAAGCTACAACTCCAATTTTTTATAGAATTTCGAAAGGTTTGATGTACCTGTGACTCAATTTACCCTTCTTACCAAAACGTATAACACCCTTCTATGGAGATAACTTCAAGAAAACATATTCTACTACTTCAAATTCCAAATCCTTCGTTTATCGGCATAGCTCTTTTTTTACTTTGGGCTGTTTTGATGTGGGTTTGCATAACCTTAACCTTTTCCGTTGTTTCCTCAACAAGTTCTAGGCCTAGGAGTTTTATTTCACCAACATCAACCCAACTAGTTGGTGTACGACATATCTTTCCATATAATGCTTTATATGGTGCCATATGAATACTTGAATGGAAGCTATTGTTATAGGTAAATTCTACCAAAGGTAAATATTGATATCACATACCTTGAAGTCAAGTGAGAAAGATCTCAACATGTCTTAAAATTTTTGAATAGTCTGTTCTGATTGTCCATCAGTTTGAGGGTGGTAGGCAGTGCTAAAACAAAGTTCAGTATCCAAGGCTTTTTGAAGATTTTTCCAGAATCTTGATGTACAATGGGGATCACAATCAGAAGCAATCGATAAGGGTACTCCATTAAGTCTTGCGAATTCATTAATATTTAGTCTTTATAAATGTTCAAGTGGTAGATCTTCTCTTATAGCAAGAAGATGTGCTGACTTGTTAAGACGATCAACAATGACCCATATTGCATCATTCCTTCTAGGAGTCTTTGGTACCCCATGGCAGATTCTATCGTAATATTATCCCATTTCCAATCAGGTATGGGAAGAGGTTGCATGACTCCTCCATGTTGTTGCCTTCCAGCTTTCACTTGTTGAAAAACCATACATCTTGACACAAAATCTGCAATCTCCCTCTTCATGTTGTCCCGCCAAAAATTTTCCTTCAAATATCTATATATCTTGGTGCTACTAGGGTGTATAGAGAAATTGGAGCTATGAGCATCATATAAAAATTCCATTTTTTGATCTGGTATATCGGGAACACAAATTCTCTTCCCAAATTTCAAAATCTCATCTTCATATATGAAGTCACTCAATCTCCCATCATTCACAGCTTTAATCTTCTTTTGAAACTCCGCATCATCGGCCTGAGAACTTTTTATCCTTTCTACTAAATATGGGTTGGCAACCATTTGAAATATTATTGATGTTTCACCTTCCATGATTATTCCCATATCCATTTTCACTAGATCCATGAAAATAGGATCCCTTTAAACACTCATCTTATTCAAAACTCCATGATCCTTTCTGCTCAAAACATCTACCACCTTATTTTCCTTCCCTGGGTGGTAGTGTATTGTGAAATCATAATCATTTAGTATTTCAATCCATCACCTTTGCCTCGTGTTGAGTTCTTTTTGTGAGAAAATATACTTCAAACTCTTATGATCAGTATAAATATCACATTTTTCACCATAGAGATTGTGTCTCCATATTTTTAGAGAAAAGATTATAGCTTATAACTCAAGATCATGAGTAGGATAGTTTTTCTCATGAATTTTTAGTTTTCGTGATGCATAGGAAATAACTCTATCATTCTGTATAAGGAAACAACCAAGTCCTTTCTTTGAAGCATCACTATAAATAGCAAACTCATCATTCCCTGATGGTAGAGTCAAGATAGGATCGTTGACTAATGTTCTCTTCAGTTCTTCAAAACATTCTTCACACTCTTTTTTCTAAAAAAATTTAACCCCTTTACGTGTGAGCTTGGTTAATGGGTTTTCCAATCAGGAAAAATTCTGGACAAAATGCTGATAATAACCTGCTAAACCAATAAAATTATGTACCTCATTTATACTCGTCTATGCTGGCCATTCTTGTATTTCTTAGGTCATTGAATGATCAACAGATATTCCATCCTTAGAGACAATATGGCCAAGAAAAGAAATATCTTGAATCCAGAATTCACACTTTCTAAAATTCTTGTATAATTCATTTCTTCTGAGGGTTTTTATAATGGTGTGCAAGTGATTTTCATGATCTCAATATCTTTTGGAGTATACCAGGATATCATCAATAAATACCACTACAAATTCATCAAGATATTCCTTGAAAACTCTGATCATTAGATCCATGAAAACAGAGGGGGCATTAGTCAGCCCAAAAGGCATTGCTTGAAACTCGTAATGCTCGTAACTGGTTTGAAAAGCTATTTTTGGAATGTCTTCCTTCTTCACACACAACTGATGATATCCAGATAGAAGGTCAATCTTTGAAAAATATTGAGCTTTATGAAGTTGGTCGAATATATCATCAATGCGAGGTAGGGGATACTTTTTCTTTATTGTTATAGCATTGATCTCCATGTAGTCAATGCACAACCTCATAGATCTATCTTTCTTCTTAACAAAAAGGACAGGGGATCCCCATGGAGAAACACTAGGGTGAATAAATCTCTTATTACTCAATTCCTCTAATTGTTTCTTTAGTTCCACTAATTACACAGTGGCCATTCTATAAGGGGTCTTCGATATGGTCATTGAGCCAAGAATTAAATCAATGTAAAATTCAATTTCCCATTCTGAGGATATCCAGGTAAATCCTATGGAAACACATCAACAAATTCTTGCACAATAGGTACGTCCTCTATTCGAACATTCCTTTCCTCTCCCATAATTATTTCATTCTCATCCTCCCCAATAATTTAATTTAGTATAGCTATTGGGGGTGGATCTAGATAAGAATCATGTGGTGACATTTCTTCTCAAAAGATAAGGTACTCCTTATCATCATCGAAAATTGTAACCACCTTCTTATTATAATAAATTTTCACATAATGGACCTAAATCCAATCCATACCGAGGATTATATCAAATTCAATCATGGTTATCACAATGAGATCAGTAGATAAAGAAAATTTTATGCCCTAATGGGAACTGATTCACAAAACTTTGTTGCGATGATACTTCCCTTAGGTGTTTTGACTGACAACTCCCTTGTTGAGTCAAATTAAAAATATCTAATTTTCTTATCAAACTAGGAAGATATGAAACAATGCGATGATACGAAATCAAATAAAGCATTGGATAAACTTGAGGAAACCATTAAATTACATGCCACATCGTCTTCCAGAGCTTCAACCTTTGCAGTAGTGATCGCATTATCTTGGTCTTTCTCCCTTGGCCTTTTCTGAGGTAAGTTCCCTTATAGATTAAGACATTCATTTGCCTAATTCCCCTTTCTCTACAATTAAATTATTCAACATTGAAAGCCTCTTTCTTCCCCTTACAATCATGAGGTTGGTGGCCTTTTTCACCACACTTGTAACAGACTCTCATTCCGTTCAGGCAATTACGAGGGCGTTTCTTTCCACATTTACGGAAGGATGGACATTCAATTTTTTCCTTCTACCCCTTATTTATATTTCCAGAGTGTTTAACAGACCTCTTCTTCTCCTGATTTTCTTTAAAGTTGTAAGACTTAGAGAGTTCTTTTTCTGTCTTGATATCACATGAAACAATATCTTTGTATGATGAGAAGGATTGTGAGACTAATGCTCGATGAAGAAATTGTTTTAACCCATCAAAGAATCGATCAATATTACTCCTTGGGTTACATATATATTTTGTTTCATGCCTTGATAACCTTGTAAATTTAGCCTCATATTTTTCAACATTCTCATCCTCTTTTTGCCTCAGACTCAGAAATTGTGTTTTTGTATCTGCTCGATGGTCATGAGGAAAGTATTTTTTTTAAGAAAAGCTCTTTAAACTCCATCCATTCCATGTTTGACACTTCATCATATTCCTTTTTGTTTTGAATCAATGACCACCATTAATCAGCATCTCCTGTGAGGTGATAAACTACCATGACAAATTTTTTTCTTTTCGCTACTCCCCAAATCATGAAATATTCTCTCTAAGGAATTTATCCACTGCTTAGATACTAATGGATTTGTACTTGTAACACCTCGAGCTTTTATGAGATATATTCTTCTTAATTTCTTTCCTATCTTCTGTTGTACGCTACACCAAGATTGTCTTGCGCTATACGCAACACCATATTAGCTTGAAGTATACGCAACACTATTCTTGGATTGTGTTACAAACAATTTCATGTTTGTTTGATAGTAGTTATTCTACGCAACATTGAGTGTGTGTATATATATATACATTCAATTTATAAATAAAATATGGTCGGATTATGTTATATGCAACAACAAAGGAGTCTTTCACTACACGCAACCCTGACTTGGTTTGCTTTACACGCAATTGTGACCATCCACGATAGCGTGTATTGTACGCAATACCGAGTTTCACTAAACAACGATATGTTATTAAAATATTATATAAACTAGCCATTATGAATAGTAATACCAACTTTTTGGAATATTATTTTTCAAAATGGACTTCATTTTTGGATTCAGAATATCAAAATTAGCCTAGGGTGAATTTTTGGTATTTTTCTGAAATTTTTCAATTTTTGATGAATAGTGAAAACACTGGGTTACTATTTAAAAACCGACTTTTGATTTAAATAATTATTTATTTTATTTAAATTTATATTAGGTAAAAAATTGATACATAATACCTATATAAGTTCAATTTAATTCATTGGAGTCATTTTATAATAATTTTATATTTGTAAAAATTTTATTAAACTTTTTACCGTCTTTTACCCACCTCCTAGGAGAATTTAAAAATTTACATAAAACTTAATTTTACTGCTTCTGTGAATGGAATTTCAAAAATCCGAGAGACACGGTTAATATCAAGGAGTAAAATGTGGTTCAATAAGATAAAAATAATTTTTGGTGAATAGTAACTTTTTCCTTTTATTTACCACGGTTAAAAGTAAATAGGGTAATTAAGGGTAAAAATGATATTATTATTACCCTAAAACATGTCCTAATTCTATTGGATAAGTATAATTCGACCAAAAACAACCTTAGAAATATAATATTATCATTTAGGTCCACTTGGATTAGATTAGGACATTTAATATTATTTTATTTAAAGAAGAGTTAAAATAGGTAAAATCAAAGTTTAATAACTAAAACATTTTTAATATAGGGTTATAAATAAGATAAAATCAACTATAAATATTAATTAGAAATATAAAAAGATTTCCTACATAATGGTATTTTATTTGTAATTTTTAGACATTAAATAAGTTAATATATTTATGACACAATGATGATGGTGTAATTACCTTATTAATGAAATATTAACATAATTGATGTTATAAATACCCAAATAAATATAATTTGAGACTTTTTATAAATTACACTAATTTTTTAGGTTAATATTACATTTTAGTATTTATTCAATTATCTTTGTTAGAACTAATCATGATGTTATGATTTTTACAAAAATCAATTACCAAATCGTGTCAAAATTGATATAAAATAGTTTTTAAAACAAATATTATATTATTAATTGTTATTATATTCCTAAAAATCTAAGGTTCGGAACAATGACTTAGATAAGGTTATATATATTAATAATTAACAACTTGGGGTTCTTTTGGCTTGTTATAGTAAGTTTATTAACCATATAGTGTAAGAAAACAGGAAAACATGGTAAAAGTTAAATTATTTAACATAGAGTTAAATCTAAATGATAAGGTTAAAATAGTAACCTAAACTTGTCTAAAATATATTGGTTGAGATTATTTAGACCCATACCCACCTTAGCTTCGAAATAAATCAATTTTGAGCTATTAAAAACAGAATATGACTTTATAATAAAATAATATTTTAAGTTTTTCCAAAGGTGCCCCTCTCCTCCCTTATAAAAAGGGCACCCCTTCCCTCTTCTCTTCACACCCATTTGAGCCTTGAAGCTCGACCAAACCCTGACAATTCCTCTTATAAACCTCTCTAGTTATATCATAGAGGTTCTGGTCTTCTCAAAAGACCAACTCTAGTGCCCTAAGAAGAAGTCTAAAGGAGGTGCGTCGAGGAAGACGTAATCTCTTCTACCGATTCTTTCAAGTTTATTTCTTCTTAAACTTCTTCTTCTCTAGTTGTTTCATCATAAATTAATAACATAAGTATCAATAATATACTTATATGTTATTATAAATATGAAACAACCCCATTTAACCTTCTATCCATCCAACGGAAAATGAAATCACCGCCCGTGCGTACGTACGGAATACCATCTCCACGCCGTGGTGTAATCTCTTTTTCCACCACCACATTACTTGGATGGGTATAATGGTGTAAAGAATAACTATTTATAGTTATTATAACAACATAGTGATTCTGAGATATTATATCATCCACTCCAATTCAATTCAATAATTATGGGAACGATATCATCGCTCGTGCGTACGTACAGATTACCATCTCCATGACGCGATGAGATCATTCTCCATGTTAACCACTCAAGAATTTTTATAAAGTATATATAATGAATAATAATGAAATATATGACATCATAAAGCTACTATATTTATTTACATATATATATTTCATCTACTTACTTCCATTCAAGTCAATAAGGAAAAGAAAACAGTGTTCATGCATACGTACGGCTTACCGTCTCCATGAATGGTGTATTTCATTTCATTTATCTATATATTATATATATATATATACTAAATATATATGATATATAAATCATTATTTAAATTCTGGAAGTAATTAAATCATGATATAATTAATAATAATATCAAGAGAAACAAGTCCAAACACGTACTATAAATAAAATGATTTTACCCAAAACGATGCTTTAACCTAGAATTTACAAAAGAACGGGTAATATAAATTCATAAGTGAATCATATATGATATCATAAATATTATTATGGTTCTATTACAAGTTAATAATATGTTTAAACCCACTATAAAGGAGTCTCAGACACATACGAAATAAATTGGACATAAGTTAAGGGATAATTTTGCAATCTCATTTTTATCTGAGACTGCTTATACGTAAGTATTTACTGTGGTTATATTTTTCATCCATGCACATAAAATGTTTTTCATAAAGTGTTTAATATCCTTCCATGTATGTTCAATGTCATGTTTACCCCTCTTTTAATTTTACTTTTTGTTATAGATGGAATCTTTCTTTTGTTTCCAAACATGCTCCTTTTTGACTTTTCTGTTAATAGTACGAGGAGAATGTTTTTTTTAACTTATACGGCATGAACAGATTTTTACGGTTTCATAAAGCCTAATTTTCATGAAGATTAATCTACGAGATTTCATGAATATTTTCAACAAAATACTTTTCTTTTAAAATTGCATGGCATTTTGTGAAAAGAAAATGATTTTGAATTAGAAATGATATTTTCCTCAAGAATTCATTTCAAGTGTTTTATCAAAACCATTTTCCATCTGAGATGACATTATTTAATATGTGTATGCTTCAAGTATAATGCCACTATGATTTACATGTTTTCACTTTTCTTATGATGAAATTATATCCATTTGTTTTATATGGATTATGTTGTGATGGAATGATGTTTATGAAACCCATTTTATTCTTTGGGTTATGATGAATGATTTATGTTTATGTTGTGGCACATGTAAGAATGATTTCATTATGAGATGGGTGGGACCTATATCTCCCTCCAATGCATTGGGTAAAGACTTATATCTCATGAGATAGACATGGCTGGAATGGTAAGTTAGTCCAGTTCAGTGATACAGGACTGAAATGAGGAGTGAACTTGATGCAGAAAGGGACTTTGTCCACTAAGATGGTCTTGGCAGTAATGCCTTAGCTACTATAGAAATCATATAATGTTCTTAAAGGTATTACACAATTACATGTTTTATTCCCATGCTATTTTATCATTATTGATGTTCCTTTATGATATATGTCTTACGTACTTCCAAGATTTATGTCTTTGCTCAAGATTTTGATGATTATATTTTATGTTCAAGTTTTTGCATTCAAATGTTTATGGATTGTTTTATGTTCTCTATGTCTACCCTTACTGAGCATTTGAGCTCACCCTTTTTATGTTTTCTTTTCCCCAGGATATAAAGAAAGGTTCTTGGTAAGAAAACCAAAAAGGGGAAGATATTTATGGGAGATGTCGAAGATCTTTCACCATGATTAGATGATTGCGTTCCGAGTTTCCAAAGACACTAAACTAATATGGTCTTTGGGCATCTGTTTTAGTCATGTATTAAGTATTCTGCAAATTTAATGTAATGTCCATGTACGTCAAGCTTTGGGTCTCTACAGTACTCCCATTGAATGTTGTTGGTTGTTGACTCATGAAGCGGTCTAACATTGATCCTCCACATTGTGGATCAGAGTGCTCCATACGGGTAAGGTTATTATTCATAACCTGAGTGAGTTGTCTCAGTATGGTGATAAGCTGATCAGCACTAGTGGCTTCACCAGCTCCACTATAATTATCTTGAGTATTAGAGAAATACCTATATAGATTACGTGCATTGATACGGTTTCAATTCCTTCCACTAGGTTCCATTTCTAAACAATGGCATACACTAGATTAGTTTATGAATCGCAATACAGAACTCCAACCTTGTAAAACACTGAACATAAATTGAACAGTTTATGGATTTAATCCATAATCATAAAAATGTTTTATTTGAGGAAGTATATACTCATAAACCCTTCATAATGTTTTGTAAAGAAAATGATAATTATCATAATCATATCCCCTGAGAGTGTTGTAACCAAGAGTGCAGAAAAGCCCATTGTCGTGCACCAGTTCCTGTTCGAGTCTAGCTCAAAGTGGTGTTTTCAGGTTTTCCTCCTAGGTACATCTGTGTCAGATCCACCTCTACCTACTCGTATCCAGATAGGGATGTATTTATTGGAAAACTCACAACATATCTACAGTACCAAAATTCTAGGAATTTCTTCTATACTAATCCTCAAAGTCTATCTTAGGGTAATATTCTCTAATTAGAGTTTTTCTAAATCTAGCTTCCAAGGTTTGTACTGAACTTCCTCTGATACCAACTCTAATTCCCTGACCCTAGTTACTTAGAGTCATTTCATTATTACATAACATTGGAATGATCAAAAAATATCAAGTCTCTAAAGACCAATTAGTTTAGTAGCCTTGGAAATACTAAATACATTCATAAGTTTTACATTACATTATAAAATGAAAAACTACAACAACATAGTCTCCATATTCCACACTCATATCCCTTATACTACCCCTAAAGGTCAGTCATAATATAATCCATCGCATCCTTGGAAAAATAAAACATATAGAGGGTTGAGCTCAGATTCTCGGTAAGGATAACAATATAGCAGAAACATTCATAAATAAGCATAAATATTTAAGGCAATGTAAGACTAAAAAAAAGCCTTTTAAACTTCAACTTCAGCATAATATGGAAAAGATAAAATCAAATAATTATATTTACTTATTCACATGGATATTCTACTAGTCGAATAATCACATTAAATATCAATAGCCACTTTCATAATGACAGAATGCATAATGCCAGACTTTATAATCACATTGTCGAGGCCTTGTTCCAAGACTAAAAATAAGATTTTGTTACAGCCTTGTGCCAAAACACTAGTTTGTCTCATGAGACCTACCGATGCATTGAGGAGCTATACAAGGCTCCACCCATCACTTACTAAGTCCAATTCATTCCTCATATGAAAAGGTTTAAACATAACATAAACATTTGTATTAAAACTAGCATAGGAATTGTCAATAATTTATCCATAAACCATGAATGGTATAAAAA
Source organism: Viscum album (assembly GCA_963277665.1). Taxonomy (NCBI): domain Eukaryota; kingdom Viridiplantae; phylum Streptophyta; class Magnoliopsida; order Santalales; family Viscaceae; genus Viscum; species Viscum album. The sequence goes on along the minus strand of OY728166.1, from coordinate 87,366,589 downwards.
TAACATATCCACAGTCAAACATATCACAAAACCTTCAATACAATATGGAAGTTTTGTATCATAATAAATCAAATTCCAAAAAGCTCACAATCCACCAAAAAATTTTGACATAGATGATGTACTAGTTAGACTACAAGGGACAAAGCTTCAGAGGAGGATTTAGGGCAGGCACATTCACTGAAGCAGAGCTAACCAGAATTGGAAGAATGAGAGGGTATTGCTTTGCCATCGTTACCGGGCCTGTGAAGCTTTTCATAGGACAGCTAGCCGACCAGCCCTATGAAGGTGGAGTGCTGATATCATGACACATGTTGGGGAGGAGAAATTCCAAGTTGTCTTGTTTGGGTGATTCCCTCTAAGACCTACGGGTCATGTAATTGTCTCTGAGACTTTGGGTCTTGTAAGGGTTCTTCCTCATCCCTTGAAAGGTGGATTATCAGAAAATAAAAAAAAAATTAAGGCCTTCAGGCCATTACGACAAAAAAACCTTTTTTAGAGAAATATCTATTTCTATTTTCAAATCGTTTAATAGTCATATAATTATAAAATAAAACATTTATTTTGAAAATATTCATATAAGATTGTAAGGGAAACTTTGACGATGTTATAACGGCGGAAAATAGCTACACCCGTTGTATAAGTTAAAAAAACATTATTACCTTAATTTTGTCGAAAAGGTCATAAGGTACCTTGTTTGGAAAATGACGGAAATATTACATTCAAACCATTTTATAAAGATTCAAATAAGGGTATAAATGACTTTAACCCATAGTCTAGTAAATAGTAAAAATGTTTTGGATTACATTTTTAAGAAACATGGATGTGGATGATAAAGAGGTCCTAGTAGATAATTACATAAAAACAACCTCAGATAATAAAGAGATTGTGAAATTAACCATTACCTTGTACTTTTCCTTGGATGAGGGTAGGTTAACCTCCTGTATAATGGTGAAATAATTGTTATTAAATTATACAAGAACCATATACATTAATATGATATCATATATGATCTTATAATATTTCTTTGTTAATGATATTTCAGTGGTATCATCATTTCAGGTGTTAACTGATTTTTTTTCCTTTATATGCTTGGTTATGTAAGCAATGTTTGTTATGGATAGAATGTATTTGATTCATATACAGAATGATATTATGTTCATAAAAATTATTTTTAATCATAAAATTAAAATTATTCTTGAATGATTATGATGGGTGATAAGACACTATTTTTTTGAATATTTTATTGATAATAAATGATATAATTTCCTCCCATTATGCTAGATATGTTCAATTATGGAATATTTAGAATTAGATCATTCATTTGCAAATTTGATGAAAATTCCAGTTTTACGCTTTTAAAATTCACAATAGTATTCTTGGAATAAATATTTTTTAGTAAATTATTTTGAATTAAAATTTTGTAACTATGTTACTGACTTAATGGGATACAAATTATATTTAGTTCTTTAGAGCTGGATCGTGCATATGAGTGGATTAAATGGGCCATGAAAACAAAGCCGGACTGAACTATCCAGATTGGACATCACTTCACCATTTGGGTTGTATCGTCTTCATTCGGGCTTGGATTGAGCCCAAATTTTGAGGAAATATCGGGGTCATGATTTGGCACACATAATACTCCTAGAAGGCTGGATAGTTCACGCTTTTTGGAGGTAAACTATACAGTGCAACTTGGAATAAAATATTTGGCCAAGTTTTCATTTCACACTTAAAAAGTTATGTAACCCTAGCCCTCAAAAACTCTATTTAAAGGGGGTTTTAACTCTTATGGAGGGCTGGTAGATGCTTTGGGAAGGTGTTTCTGAAAGGGTGTCTCTTGTGATCCCCTAAAAACTCATGTAAGAAGTAAGTCTTTGTGCAAACCTCTCTTCCAAAAAGGCTCTCCTCTCCCACCTCCTCTTTGTATTTATTTTCTTTCATGTTTGTATCTGGAATTTTTCTTCAAATAATCTTATATGTTCTTACCTTTTATTCTTATCTTAATCTTACTAATTGGGTTGGAATCAAGAGTGGAGACGATATTGGGTTCTATCCTTTCAATCCTTTGCTCGTGCAAAACGTCTCCATGATGACCACACCGCCCATGGAAGACTAGTTTTTTTAGTGATCGATCTATCTTATACCCTGTTCATTTAATTATTTTGAATCATTGAGATATTGTAATTCACTTAATATGATCCATTAATTGTGATTTTAAATTATAAGAAACTAAGCAAGCAATTGAAAAATTAACACCAAAACACGCGAGGTCGAAATTTTGTGTAAATTGTGAGAGGGTGATCTTAATCGGTAATACAAGACCACACGGGATAAATTTGTAGAGTTAAAATATAATCCCTAAACACAATTCATTCTCATTTCCAGAATGGATATGTGATCTAATTAACCACTAACCATAAGCTAACCTTAGAACAACAATCAAAGCATGGTGTTGCGATTGCGTGTTCCGAAGCTAGCCTAGGGTTTAAGTAATTTCATCTTTGTGGTTAAGTTAACTCTCATAGGGTTCGAGGGTTAAAAAATTAAGGGATCATAATTAAGTGGATATTGATTTAAATTATAATGATTAATACGTAAATTAATAGGTAGAGTTATATCGATTACGCCTTTTAAAATATTTTCTAAAAAACATCTTCTTGTTGTGTCTTTTTAATCAAACTTCATTTCAAAATTAAAAACAAAAAAAATGAAATATTCTTCCAGATAACTTCTTCAAGTATTATAAAAAATAAAAAAACCACCATCATCCATTCAAGTAGTGTTTTAATTTTATTCTATTTTACTTTTAGAGTACCTTTAATAAGTTGTTTTAATTTACTTCCTCCTTTGAGAGACGACCTTGGTCAGCCACTCTGCTGCACCAAAGTACCCAAAAACCACTAATCATTTGAGGGCGCCCATGATATCGTTCTTTCAAATTGTTGTCATTTCCCAGGAGGAAATTAATTTATTTAACCAATTATAGGTATTTATTTAATTTTTCATTTAATTATTTTCTTCTCCTCTTTCTTTCTTCTTTCCCCTTTCTCGTGTTTTTTTTCTCTTAGTCTCTTATTTTATTTTTATTGGACCAACTCAAACTTATTTTCTTTTTATTATGGTACACTTTTATTTATTTCATTTTCATATTTAGTTGATTTATGATACGAACTAATCCCAAATATCTCTTAGATGTTGACCCTGAGATTTAATGTAGCCTTAGGCCACAAATCAGACATTCTCAGTCTATGGGAAGTTTCAACATTCAACCAGTTGTAGAATTACTTCAATATCAAAAAATTGAAATTGGAAGCAATTCAAATTAAACCATAAAACAAGAACCAATGGCTGAAAATAATAGAAATTAACTTAATATAACCATTCGATAATTGGATTCAACTGATATTAATTATTAACCAAATTGCATTGCATATCAAAATCTTGAATCGGACTTTGAACTGAAATCTGGATTAATTCACCTGCTTCCAAAATTTCATGGCCTCTCGAGTGAGTATCCCAATAAACACCTTAAATAATTTAATTTGGTTTTATCAACCTTAAAATCAATAAATGTTTCTGAAGATCAAATCAAACTAATAGCATTCCCATTCTCACTTGATGGAGTTGCGAAAGACTGGATGTATTATTTATAACCCGAAGATGTAACTTGTTGGAACGATTTGAAACGTCTTTTCTTGCAGAGACTTTTTCTAGCATCAAGGACCACTTCCATTCATAAAGAGATCTCTGGGATCAAGAAATTACAAGGAGAGTCAATGTATGAGTATTGGGAGCGATTCAGGAAGTTGTGTGCAAGCTGCCCACATCACCAAATCAGTGAGCAACTACTCATCTAGTACTTCTATGAAGGACTCACACCTATAGAGTGAAGCATGGTGGATATTGTGGCTAGAGGAGCATTGGTGGACAAGAAACCCGTAGCTTCACTTGTGTTGATCAACAAAATGGCCCAAAACTCCCAACAATTTGGTGATTGAGGTACACCACATGTCAGGGGAGTACATCAGGTAAGTCCTTCTTCTCTTGAGAGTCATTTGATTGATACCAAGTTAGAAGAATTGACAACTTTAGTGAGACAGATTGCTTTGGCTCAAAAGACATCACAACCCCCTCCTTTAAGGCCTTGTGGCACTTGCACTGAGACAAGCCACCCAACTGACTGTTTCCCACAACTACAAGAGTCAAAGGATTGCACAGCAGTATTTCCAGGGAGACCTTATCAGCAGCAACAACCATATCCCCAAAAGAAGCTTGATTATTTTTCACCAATATACAACCAAGGGTGGAAGGATCAATCAGACATAAGGTATGGCTCTAGACAATAACAAAGGCCACCCTTTCAACAAAACTTCCAGCAGCCTCCGCCTTACCAGCAGGGATTCCAACAAACCCAAAGAAGATTTGAAGCCCAAACATCAACAAGCCAACAACAAGGTAATCCCCCACCAAAGGTAGATTATAATACTAATGATCTTTTGAAACAAATTGTTCTTAATGAACAAAATGAGATGAAGAGTCAAGGTTCGGAGTTGAGGGAGTTGAAGACTCAAATGATCCTGATTTCCACCGCCCTCCATGAACTTGTAAGTTAGAATTCCAGAAATCTACCTTCCCAACCCACTCGAAATCCAAAGGTAAATGGCAGTGCCATCACATTGAGAAGTGGGAGGAAAACAACTGATGCTTCACCACCTACCATTCCACCAGGATTCACCTCAACTCAAAACAAGACCAATTTCACATCAACTGATGAGAAACTCAAGTAGAAATATAAAGGTAAGCAAAAGATTAATGATGTTCCTCCTAAACCCCTTCCTTTTCCAAACAGGGTTGTTCAAACCAAGAAGATAGATAAAGAAGCAATGAAAAAGGAGGTTTTGGACACATTAAAGCATGTAGTGATCAACATTCCTCTACTTGAAGCCATTAAGAAAATTCCAAGGTATGAAAATTTCTTAAAATAACTTTGTACCAATCGAAGAGGGCTTAAGGGAAATGAAAGGATAAATCTTGGAAGGAATGTTTCAGCACTCATTACACCAACTCTAGCAATGCCGATAAAGTGCAAGGATCCAGGGACAGTCACCATCCCATGAACCATAGGGGAGTTGCACTTTTATGATGCACTTTGTGATTTGGGAGCTTCCATAAATGTGATTCCTCACTCTGTATTCTCTTCTTTGCAGGTTGGTGAGCTAAAACTGATGAGAGTAGTGGTGCAGTTCGTGAATAGAGCTACGACATATCCAGCGGTAGTCCTTGAGGATGTACTTTTCTAGGTAAGAGACATGATCTTTCCAGCATATTTCTATGTGCTTAACATGGAGGATGATCAGTTAAGTTCTCATTCCCCCATTATCTTAGGTAGACCCTTCCTCAAAACTACAAAAACTATCATAAATGTCAATTAGGGTACACTTTCCATGGAATTTGGGGATGAAGTTGTGATATTTAATGTTTTGGTTTCCATGAAATACCCCTCAGAGGATCATTCTGCATTTTTTATCTCCCATTTTGAACCACCAAGTAAAAAACACATGGATTTTGATTGTCCTATTCTTAGGTAGATTATGATTATTGGTTCTAGTTTGATGTCTAAGAGTACTTCCACACCTATTTATAATAAAAAATACTCTCTTAGATTTGATTTTGAAATGGAATCATATTCTGATTTTGATCATGTGAACTCTAATTATGACATGGCTGTTGAGTATGCTGATGGATTTGATGCTTTATTCTCTAATTTTTATGATGTATATTCTGATACTGATTCTATTTGTGCACATATTTCAGTTCCTTATATGTCTCCATCCATACACCACACCCCTACACTGTAACTCAAGCCATTTCCACCAAATCTCAAATTCTCATACATGTTGAGTGGTGAGAAATTACCTATTGTCATTGCTAAAAATCTCTCTTTTGAACATGAAGAAAAACTTTTGAATCTTTTGAGGGAGAACATCAGGGAAATTGGGTGGACCTTGTATGACATATCAGGTATTATCCCCTCCATTTTCATGAATAGGAATCTTTTGGAGGATGGGGCTAAACCGGTTAGCTAGCCACAAAGGAGACTTAATCTAACACTTTTGGAGGTTGTTAAAAAAGAGGTTGAAAATTTACTCAAGGAAAGTATAATATATCACATTTCAGATTCTCAGGGGTTAATTCCTATTCAGGCTGTGCCTAAGAAAAGTGGTGTTACTGTTGTTAAAAATGAGAAATATGAGTTAGTTCCAATAAGGGTGAAAAATAGTTGGTGTGTGTGTATTGATTATTGGAAACTAAATCAATATACTTGAAAGGACCATTTCCCTCTCCCATTTATTGATCATATGCTTGAGATACTTGCTGGGAAAACACATTATTTTTTCTTGGATGGATTTTCTTGATATTTTCAGGTTCCTATTGCTCTGGAGGATCAGGAGAAGACAACATTCACTTGTCCTTTTAATACGTTTGTCTACCAAAGGATGCCATTTGGACTTTGCAATTCCCCAGGTACCTTCCAGCGATGCATGGTGAGTATTTTTTCAGATTTTATTGAGACCTGCATGGAGGTATTCATGGATGGTTTCACAGTGTATGGGTCTTCATTTGATGAATGTCTAAGTAGTTTGGGAAAGGTGTTGAATCATTATATTGAGAAGAATCTGGTCCTAGACTTTTAAAAGTGTCATTTCATGGAAGAGCATGGCATTGTCTTATGGCATGTAGTGTCAAAACATGGGATAGAGGTTGATAGATCTAATATAGACATTATTTCATCCTTACTCTATCCTTCATCTATGTGTGATGTTAGATCTTTCCTAGGGCATGTAGGATTTTATCGGTACTTCATCAAAGATTTTAGTAATATTTCTCTTCCTATGTCACGATTACTTCAAAAGGATTCTGATTTTGTGTTTGACGATTCTTGTAGGACTTCCTTTGATGAGATAAATAAGTGTCTGACCACTCCACCTATCATACAGCCCCCACTGTGGGAGATTCCTTTTGAGATTATGTGTGATGACTCCAACTTCGTGGTTGGAGTTGTCTTATCTCATAGGGTAGAGGGACGTTCACATGTAATCTCATATGCATCGAGGACACTGGAATTAGCCCAATCAAACTACACAACCATAAAAAAGGAGTTTATTGTTGTCATATTTTCTTTAGATAAATTCCATTCATATTTATTGGGCTCTAAAGTAGTTGTTTTCCTGACCATGCAGCTCTGAGGTACCTCTTGATGAAGCCAGATGTAAAGCCCAGGCTAATCTGATGGATACTCCTTCGTCAAGAATTTTATATTCAGAAAAAAGACAAAAAGGGGTCAAAAAACTTGATGGCAGACCACATGAGTAGGCTTACTCACACACAAGAGGATGACACCTTGGACTAGGTACCACATCAGGACACTTTCCTCAATGAGCATCTTTATTCCATCTTAGGTACGCATCATTGGTATGAAGATTTATTTAACTACCTTGTTGCCTCTGAAATCCGTGCAAATTTAAAGAAACATCAAGTCCAAAAATTAAAAAGTGAGTCTCAGTATTATGTTTCGGATGATCCATACCTCTAGAACATGTGTAGTGATCAAGTTATTAGGAGGTGTGTTCCTGATCATGAGTTGGAGTCTATTTTACATTTTTGTCATACACTTGATTGCGGTGGACACTTTGGACCCCAACGGATAGCTAGGAAATTTTTGGACTCGGGATTATATTGCCCTAGCCTATTCCATGATGCCCATGTGTTTTTTAAGTAATTATCTCATTTCCAACACACTGGGAACATTTCTAGGAGACATGAGATGCCCCAACAACCCATACTATTCTGTGAGATTTTTGATGTATGGGGCATTGATTTTATGGTTCCTTTTCCTAGTTCATTTGTATTTTTATATATTTTGGATGCTGTTAATTATGTGAGTAAATGGGTGGAGGCTAAGGCCACCAGGACTGATGATTCGCATGTTGTTGTGGACTTTGTCAAAGCACATATTTTTTGCAGGTTTGGAGTACCGAAGTCCATCATCAGTGACCAAGGGACACACTTTTTTAATCGGATGTTTGCTTCCATTCTTCGGAAGTATCGGGTGACACACAAAACATCAACACCATACCACCCTCAAAAAAATGGCCAGGATGAGGTTTCAAATAGGGAATTGAAACAAATTTTGGAGAAAACTGTGCAGCCAAATAGGAAAGATTGGGGCAAGCACTTGGATGATGCATTGTGGGCTTATAGGACAGCATACAAGACACCCATTGGTATGTCTCCATCTCGGATTTATTTTCAGAAAGCATGTCATCTTCTCATAGAGGTTGAGCATCGGGATTTTTGGGATATAAAGAAATGCAACATGGATTTGGCCCAAGTTGGAATCCAAAGGAAGCTACAAATTAAATAGCTTGAGGAGATTAGATTGTCTTTATATGAGAATTCAAGTCTCTACAAGGAAAAATCAAAAGCAACTCATGATAAAATGATCCAACAAAAGGAGTTTCATGTTGGAGAGAAATTCATTCTCTACAGTTCATGACTGAAGCTGATGCCTGGTAAGTTGCATTCCAGGTGGTTAGGTCCTTATGTTGTGACTAATGTTTTTTCTTTGTGGTGCAGTGGAGATCACACCAGAGGACACAGTAATGAGCTTTACAATCAATGGGAAACATTTAAAGAGATACATCAAGGGACTTCTTACTCATGTAGTAGATTTTATCACACTGTATGACCCCATAATCACTTGAGCACATCAGGCTCTTCCTAAACATTTAACTTTGTTATTCTTTGTCCTATTTATAACTATAAATTTCATTTACATATATCATCTCATGGGTTCACATTGAGGACAATTCAATATTTTAAGTGTGGGGGTGGGAACCTTTTAGTTTAGTAATTTCAATTGTTTTCCTGTTTTAAAAAAATATATTGTGTGTTTTTTAAATTTTGTGTGTTTATTATTCAGTTTTATGTGTGTATTTGAAACTTTTGAGCTGAAATGAATCTCAACAACCATTTTATATCAATAAGTGAAACAATTTACTAAGCTTAAATGAATGTTGAAATGACTTTGTTTCAAGTTCAAATATTTAGTAATTTCATGAAAACTACACTGAATTTTGAATCCCATGCCACATCACATTGTCTTTATATTTGAAATCACTTTCTTGTGAGGCTTCTGAACCATTATTTTCATATTCTTTACATTCACCTCACTTCTTGACAGAACCAAACCATGCTTGATTTAACCATAATTTGATTTATTCCTGTCAAAACTTGAGGGTTTTAGGTACTTATGTTTAAAATATTGAGGCATTTGTTTGGTATTAAAGACCCTATTTCAAAGAATCCTTTTTTATAATTTCCAACCTTGAACATTTAATCTGTGTATCTCTTAGAATCCATGAACAGCTTGTTATGTTAGCCACATTACAAGTCAATTTTCCCTATACAACCAACTCTTAAAGTGAAATTGCATAATCTAGTTGAACTTAATTGTGGGGGAAGCTATCTTGTGTTGTGTTACCACATTCTGTGATACTTTGGGTGGAAAATTAAATTCTGAAGAGATTTTTTTGCTGTTGAAGAAAATCATTTTATTGAAAGCTATGCCTTTTCTGGAGCTTTCATGATAAGTGAATTTGTGCCTTTTTTGGAGCTTCTAATTGAGGTAGAAAGTTGTGCCTATCTGGCGCTTTCAAGAAAATCATGTTTAAGGAGATTGACATTTTAGTTGCTGAATGATTAATGGTGTAAACCTTCCATGAATTTGCATGATGATGGAGCTGAATTGATACTATGGGGATTGATGAGGAGACCATATTTATGTGAAAATTAGAATAATGCAATTTTGCTTCAAAAAGAGTCAAGCCCTCCTCACTCAGTCTTAGAGTTTTTCACATCTAAATCCTACCAACCAAAATACAAAGAACAACCCTTAAAATTCCTCATGATAAACATATTTCCTTGACTATCATCGGGTGGTGATGTATGAATTTATCAAGCCTATGGTGACCCTTGTATGAGTTTGGATGAGAAAGTCATTGCAAAAAAATTGATATTTGTGTGATAAGATAAAATTCAAGTGAGGTAAGTGTTTTGTGCATGGGAGGATAAATGAAGTATAAATATATTGAATGATATAAATTTAGAACTTGAAATAAGTTTTTTTATGAGGCATGATATCTTTTGATTCTCGGTGTGTAATTGATGGATCTCAATGATATGTGTTTTAAAATTTGATTTGATTTGATATTGATGTTTACTTGATATGAGGTTTTTCCCAGGAGTGCAAAAGGGTAAGTGCGGGGGATTTGATAAAACACTATTTTTTTGATTTTTTTTATTGATAATAAATGATATAATTTCCTCACATTGTTCTAGATATGTTCAATTATGGAATATTTGGGATTAGATCATTCATTTTCAAATTTGATGAAAATTCTAGTTTTACACTTTTAAAATTCACTGTAGTATTTCGGGCATAAATATTTTTCAGTAATTTATTTTGACTTAAAATTTTGTAACTATGTTCTTGAATTAATGGGATACAAATTCTACTCGGGACATGAGAGTTGGATCGTGCATATGAGTGGATTAAATGGGCCATGAAGACAAAGCATGACTGAACTATCCAGGTTGGACATCACTTCACCATTTGGGTCGTATCTTCTTCATCCATGCTTGGATTGAGCCCCAATTTTGAGGAAAGCTCAAGGACATGATTTGTCACACATAATCCTTCTAGAAGGCTAGAAAATTCACGCGTTTTGGAGGTCAACTATATGGTGAAACTTGGAATAAAATATTTTTCCGAGTTTTTATTTCACACTTAAAAAGTTATCTAACCCTAGCCATCACAAACTCTATTTAAAGGGGTTTTTCACTCTTTGTAAGGGATTTTAGAGTATTTGGGAAGGTGTTTCCTAATGGTTGTCTTTTTGGAGACCCTCACAACTCTTGTAAGAAGTAAGGATTTTTGCAAACCTCTCTTCCAAAAAGGCTCTCCTCTCCCACCTCCTCTTTGTATTTCTTTTCTTTCAAGTTTGTATCTTCAATTTTTCTTCAAATAATATTCTGTGTTCTTACATTTTCTTCTTATCTTAATCTTCCTAATTGGTTTGGAATCAAGAGTAGAGATGATATTGGGTTTTACCCTTTCAATCCTTTGCTCATGCAAAACGTCTCCACAATGACCACACCGCCCATGAAAGAGTAGTTTTCTTAGTGATCGATCTATCTTCTACCCTCTTCATTTAATTATTTTGAATCATTGATCTACTATAATTCACTTAATATGATCCATGAATTGTGTTTTTAAATTATAAAAAACTAAGCAAGAAATTGAACAATTAACACAAAAACACACGAGGTCGAGATTTTGTGTAAATTGTGAGAGCGTGATCTTAATCGGTAATACAAAACCACACGGGATAAATTTGTAGAGTTCCAATATAATCCCTAAAAACAATTCATCCTCATTTATAGAATGGATATGTGCTCTAATTAACCACTGACTATAATCTAACCTTAGAACAACAATCAAATTAGGGTGCTGCGATTGCGTGTTCCAAAGCTAGCCTAGGGTTTAAGTAATTTCATCTTTGTGGTTTAGTTAACTCTCATAGGGTTCGAGGGTTAACAAATTAGGGGATCATAATTAAGTGGATATTGATTTAAATGATAATTATTAATAAGTAAATGAATAGGTAGAGTTAGATCGATTACACCTTTTAAAATATTTTCTAAAAGACCTCTTCTTGTTGTGTCTTTTTAATCAAACTTCATTTCAAAATTAATAACAAAAAAATGCAATCTTCTTCCAGAAAACATCTTAAAGTTTTATAAACGATAAAAAAACCACCCACATCCTTTCAAGTAGTGTTTTAATTTTATTCTATTTTACTTTTAGAATGCCTTTAAGAAGTTATTTTAATTTACTTACTCCTTTGAGAGACGACCTTGGTCAGCCACTCTACTACACCTAAATACCCAAAAACCACTAATCATTTGAGGGAGCCCATGATAGCGTTCTTTCAATGGGGAATTAATTCCATCGCGTTTGTGGAGACGATAATCCAGACGTACGCACAAGTGAAAATATCATTCTTTTGATATTAAAATCGTATATAATTGGATGGTATATCATATATACAGAATCATTATCATTTTATATTTATTATTTACATCATTTATACTCATTATTGTACCCATCCAAATGATGAAGTGTTTGAATAACAAACTACTCCATGACGTGGAGACGGTAATCCGTATGTACGCACGTATGGTGACTTTTTCATTTATAGGATGGATAGAATAATGAATATGGTTGTACCATTTTTATAATAACATCACATTATATAGAAGATACTGGAGTTATTATTTTAGAATGGAAACAACAAAGAAAGAGGAAGTGGAAGAAGAAAAAAAACATGAAAGAGGTGATGAAATATTAACCTCTTCTTCGGGTTCTTCCTTTTGATTTGATAAAAAGGGATCTTTAGGTTGGCTTTCTGAATAAAGGAAGGAATCTAGGATTAAGGGAGGAAAATTGAGAGAATATTTGGGTAGGGGTTATCAGATCCAAATGGCTTTGAAGGTGTGGATTTAAGAGAAGGGTATGTGCCCTTTTATAAGAGAGGTGAGGGTCACTTTAGGAAAAGCTTGAAATATTAATTTATAATAAAATAATTTTCGGTTTATAATGGCTCCAAAATGAATTATTTAAAGGATAAGGTGTGGATGGGTCGAAAACCTCTCAACTAATAGGTTTTAGAGGGGTTTAGTTCATCATATTAACCTTATCTTTTAGATTTAACTCTTATCTAAATAGTTTGACATTTACCATGTCACATTGTATCTTTATATTATATGGTTAATAATCTTACTATAAACTTCCAAGAGAACCTAAAGTGGTTAATTAATGATATATATAATATTATTTAATCCCTTTTTCCAAACCTCATATTTTTAGGAATAGAATACCAATTAATAATATAATATTTGTTTTAAAAACTCTTTTATGTCAATTTTGACAATATTTAGTATTTTTCTTTTGTTAAATTCATAATAGAATTATTACTTCAAAAAATCATTTAATCAATCCTAACATATCATATTAACCTAGAAAATTAATTTTATTCATTAAAAGTCTCAAATTAGATTTATTTGGATATTTATAATATCAATTATTTTAATCCTTCATTAATAAGGTAATTACTGTATCATCATTGTGTCATAAATAAATTTAATTATTTAACCTCTCAAAATTTTAAATAAAATACCATTATATATGAAATTATTTTATATTTCTAATGAATATTTATAGTTGAATTTATCTTATGTATAACCCTATATTAAAAATGGATTAGTTATTAAACATTGATTTTAACTCTTTTAACTCTTCTTTAAATAAAATAATAATAAATTCCTTAATCTAATCTAAGTGGACCAAAGTGGATCAGATTTTATTCCTAAGGTTTTTCTTGGTCTAATTACACTTATCCAATATAATTATTACATGTTTTACGGTAATTATAATATCATTTTTACCCTTAATTACCCTATTTACTTTTTACCGTGGTAAATAAAAGTAAAAAGTTACTATTCACCAAAAATTATTTTCATCTTATTGAACCACATTTTACTTACTGATATTAACTGTGTATCTCAGATTTTTGAAATTCAACTCACAGAAGGGGTAAAATTATGTTTTATACAAATTTGCAAATGCTCCGAGGAGGTGGGTAAAAGACGGTAAATAGTTCGATAAAATTTTATATATCTAAACTTATTATAAAATGACTCCAATGAATTTCATTGAACATATATATGTATTATGTATATATTTTTACCTAAAATAAATTAAAATAAAATAACTAATTATTTAAATAAAAAGTCGATTTTAACCAATAATGTAGTGTTTTTCACTATTCATCAAAAATTAAAAAATTTCAGAAAAATACCAAAATATTACCCTAAGCTAATTTTTGATATTCCAAATCCAAAAATGAAGTCCATTTTGAAAGATAATATTTATAAAATTTCAAAATTTGGTTATTACTAGTCATAATGGCTAGTTTGATTGATCGCGGTGTGTTAGAATCTTGAAGTCACGTACAATGAAAGATATTGCATTATTCAATGGGAAATGTACCATGGAATTTTGGAATGTTTCACTGATGAAATATCTCTTCTACTTCTAATACATTAAAAGTAGAGATACGGAGGAGTTGATATGGAATTCATTGTTCACAACAATTCTCTTTTCTCAATTTTAAATGAAATACTCAACAGACATAACTGTCTATTAATAGAGCTAGGGTTGAGATTAAAATATTATTTAATTTCATGTCATCCATTAAATAACATTTAAAATTATTAATGAATCCCATTCCAAATAATAACATTTTTTTTATTTTGTGGTCTTCCAAATTTCACAGATTGATAAATAATATTTACCAACTTTTAAATGACTATTTTATCACCAGACTCAGTCTTGGTCTATTCAAACTCTTCAATATTTGTTGAATACCCAAATAAATATTTCATTCATAGATAAATATTTCATTCACATTATTCTGATTAAATATTTATTAAATATTCAATAAAATAAATATATATATTCTTATTCCCAGATCTTTGAATAAATATTTATTTAATTTATATAAATCTTGAATAAAATTATTCCTCAATATTGAGAATAATATTTATTCCATTAATCAAATTCAAATATAATTTAATCAAGATCAAAAAAATACTTAGTGTGTGGCCCTCTAGGGTTCTTTCTTATTGGTATTAGGTGGTCTTTCCTAAATTCTAATACTACTCTCTAGTGATGGGTCAAGGCACCCAAGGGAAAGAACTTAATTTTTCAATGAAGATAGCCACATATGAATAATCATTGTGTAATATAATTCCTTTGTATTAATATCTCACTAATAATGTTTCCCATGCATGTACCCAACCAATATACTTGATACATATTTCTTTGACTATCAAAAATAAATACGTTATTACACCATGGCCATGGAATTTAGGGTGAAGGTTCTATTCCAATCAAATGACTGAGATATCAGCTTCTATAAACATGGAAGGGAAAAATACTTCCTTGACTTATCCATTAATTCCATGTCACTCATGAAGCACCCAGTGTATCCAAAACAATTTAAAACCCATTAAAGAAACTCAAACTATACATAAAACTAGTACATGATCCATCATTCCTACAAGATGCAAGAATTTCCAAACAAGCACAGATCAGAACTAAGACCAATCAACAAGAAGGTCAACATCCAAAGTTTCAAATCCATAAATCACCACCATATTAATATCAAGAATAAAAGGTTACTAAAATCCTTAAAAAGGATTTCCAAAAACAAGGAAAACTACAATAACAAAAAGAACTTAAGTTTCTCCCACTCCTATGATGGAAAGAAAAAAATTGGGTCAAGGTTCACCACACCCACCAATTACTAACTGCATGAAGAGCTTCAATCCGGGGCCAATGGATGGAGACCTGATGTCTTAAAGCAGTTGTTACCCTATAGTCATGAGCTAACCATATCCCAGTGAGACTTCCTATCCTAGCAATCTCACTTGCAGAATATCACAAGATGACCCAAATGACCACATCGATGACAAGTATTCCGATGATTATGACAAGATGAATTTGAATGCATGAACGGACCACCCTAGAATTACATGATAGAATGATCTGATGAACGAGAATTTGGAACAAAAAAAGAAGATTCATTAGAAAAGGGATCCTCTAGAACACATGTTTCACTAGATGAGGAACCATCATGAGTTCCAAGATAAATAGGTCTATCAACCAATACTGACTGTACTTCAGGAACCAACTCGGCTAGAAACACCTCTTCCCCTATCTTTTTAAACTAAACTTTCCTAAATGAGAGAACTTTATCCTTGATCTGAGAACATACACCCAACATTAATATATGATATTTAAGCTGATATTATGATTCTATTTCTAGAGATAAAAGAACTAGATATTTAAAATGATCAACATAGGCCTTCACCGTCAGATGACCTTGTGGAATACCCAAGAGCACTGACACTTTCTTCATCATCACCTCCTCATGTATAAACCATCATATGAAAGTGGTCTTAAATAATTCCCAAGACACCCAAATTTTCAACAATGGCAGAACAATCACCTTCTGTTGATCTAAACACAAACCCTCAAATGAACATAGAATAGATCAGACCCTCAGGACTTCGGGAGTTCCCAATGACCTAAATATTACTTCAACATTCTCAGGCCACTCCATAAAATTTAACAATCCTCGATCACCATGAAATGCTAGAAAAAAGTGATAAGAGATCAAATATTCCACCCCAATATGAGTTTGGGTAGGGCCAAATATAGGAAGAGACCTACTATAAACCATTGGGGCCTTTCTGAGAGGCATACTTTGAAGAACACAAAGAATACAAAACCAAATCAATATATAACCAAAACCTAACTAAAATGAAAATACTAAGACAAAGCAATAGGATCATAATCCAAACACCACCAATAGAACCAAAATCACCTTCCAAAACCATAATTTCCATTCCAAATTCAAAACCAATTCATAATAAGGACACTTTACAAATACCTAAACTCGTTTTCCAATCCCACTAGAACACCAAATCCCAGTTTTAAAAAAACTGATGTCTTAAAATCATTTTAATTTTGAATATTATTTCCTAAAAATAATTTTTCATTTAAAAATCCACCCACTCCAACTAAAACTGATCCAAAACACCACTCACAGTAAACGGAATCAACTGAATCCTCTCTAAAATCAAACCATCCAAAATAGGGAACTAGTGATCATGCACATCATGGTAACATGTTTTAGTTGAAAATTCCCTAAGTAATAACCAACCACTAGAAGTATCTTGAACCATGCACTTAGGCTCCACATGGGTCACTACACCATGAAGGCTCATCGTACAATACCGACTCGCTTCCATTGTCATCCCCCAAACTAAAACCCAAAACCAAGTCAAAATATACAAATCATGGAATACCCCTATAAAATCAAGTCACATGATGATAAAGGGTTCAATATTTCCTTATAGTACCTACCTATCATGTCTAGACAATCCTAATATCCAAACTACCTAATTCCCCAAATAAAAAAATGATTCTCTAATGACATTGTTTTACAAACCATGATAATATTTCATCCAACATGACTCCAAACCCAGTCTGTGACAAGTCTTGAGAGGAGTTCCCAATCCTCCCAGGCAGTGAATAACACTAGGCATAAAAGATAATCTATATAGGAATTATTGTTTTCTAATAAACAACTAAAAAAAAAATTGAGGACATGGTAATCCAATAATAACTGAGCATCAATAAATACATAACCATAATAAAAATATAGTTATTACTGAATATAAATGGGAACTAAAAATGGAACTAAAACCAAATCAGAACCTGACTAGATCTCTATGTGCCCTCTCAGTCACCACAAACCATAAGACTGACCTGCTCCATAAGAAAACTCAAACCAGAAAACAAAACCTACAAAACATATTGGTTTTACTGATGGTGAGTGGCAAAAGTAGGGTGTGAGCATATATATCTCAGTATATAACGACCATAGAGTCTATACATTTCATTTCCCAAAACTATCCACAAACATTAGTTTGAAATACATTTAGAAAATATGATTTTTTAATTTTACAGAACCAAAAACAACTTTACTAAAAAAACCTCTTTTAGAAACAACACACATGACTTTCCCTTTTAAAAAGGTTTTCTATTCCAAAAATACTATTTACAAAAGAAAACCACAAATAAGAGTCTATAATAGCTGATAAAGATTTGTGATGAAAATAAAAGAAACTAAACTAGAATATATAAACTAGTAGGGCTAAAAAACTAAGGTGTAGTAGAAATAAAACAATAACATACTGATAGTAATCATTGGAATTTCCTAAACATCTCTAGAAGAAATACCAACGATAACTCAGATTGGAATCGCCTACCAGTGTATAGTGACGATCCATAGTCTATAACAAACATGGATTATTTAAACTAAACTCACCGGTGGTATAACCTAGTTGGCTACTCAATAAATCCAAGGAGTACTGACCCATCTAATCAGGTTCGGCAAGTAACTATCACTCGACCCTCTAGATGACATCGAGGAATCCCATGATGATAATACCCATATAATGAGGATATTATTACATTAATGACATAAACCAATAACCCATATATTCCACTATGTTTTCCTAGACCAAACTCTGAAATAATCAATGTGGAGGCCCTCTCCTTAGAGGGAAAACTATAAATTTTCCCCTCACACATTGAGTCATCCAAACTACCAATTGGGCCAACATGTCACATGAGTTTAAAAAAACTTCTAAATCACCACAAGGTACTATCTGGGCCTTTAAATATAAAAAACCAAAATCCTTTTAAAACCCATTTCCAAATACAATGTAAAACACCATTAAATGTTGAAAGGTCCCAAATTTACCTTTATATCATTTAGTTACCAAACCACATTCCAAGATTCCAAATTCTCCATGCTTTAAGAAACACATTTGAAAACCACATTTGAAACTATTTTAAAAACAGGTAACCATTTAGAAACCACTAGGGGTTTGAAGGAACCATTTTAGATGAGGAGGGAGGTAATAAATGGAAGAGGAGAACTTTGAATATTGGGTTTAAGAGGAAGATTTTCTATAGAAAGAAAAAATCATTTTTTATCCCATCTATACATAAACCCTATGCACATATGGATATGCCATAATCTAATGGAACACTTATTGAAAATTTTATAATAACCTAAAAACTTAATTTAAAGAAACATAAAATCTTTACAAAAAACTACAAGTATTTACATATAAGAATCAAACCATAAAAAGGCACTTAAAGCACACATCCAACCCAATCTCATATGTCAAAAAAACTACCAAGACCTAACCAAGGCTAGGAAATATCCAAAAATACCCAATTTTATTTTAAAAGACCAATTGACATTTAATAAAACACTTTTTATACATAAATATATGTATAAACAAAAGTATTCCTTTGAGAACCCATTTTTCACTGAAATAGAAACATGAAAACACAATAATTATTCAATATAAAGCATCATAGGGAAGAATTTAACATTTATAAATCAATTATGAATGCTCAAGAATTCAATGGTATGACTCAAAAAGGAAATGGACAGAAAAACCTATGTCAATAATGTGTGGATTCAATAAAACTCTCGAAGGAGGAATAATAAGGATAAAGAGACTATATTCACCCCCTAACATCAAAAGAAATCAAGACACGTATGAACCATGTCTTCTAGGTTTTGACTAATAGAGGAATCAAGAAACCAAGAGGGTAATAGAAGAATAGGATAAAACTGACTAAAACTAAGTAAAAATCACCTTAGTGCCTGAGAGGAGCTTTAATGGAGGGAGGAGATAAAGGGAGGAGGGTTTTTAGAATACCCCAAGTGTTCCTAGGTTAACCCAAGGAAGATAATACAAAATTGGGATTAAAATATAATAGAGGGAAAGGTGGAAAATTCAAATTTTTAAGAATTTGGGAAGTTCGAATGGTTTGGACACATGGTTATCCAAACCATGTGCCAACTATGTGAACCCTATAGGTGAAGAGGGAAAACCACATGGACTAGCCGCATGGTATTGCAAACATATACCAACCATAAAATTTGGCTCTATCAAATTGAATATCTTATCGCACACTTACTACATAGTTTCCTCTAACCATAGGCAAGCTATGCACTTAGTCCCAAACACCAAAAGGAGACCATACAGTTTCTCCTGGGACTCACATGGTTTGGGGACAAACTATACTAAACAAATTCCAGGAAAACCATGAAAGAAGAAATTGAACCAAAAACGCCCTCTTCTTTAACAAGTCACATGAATTCTCCCCAAACCATGCACAAGGCCAAAACACACGTGAAACCTCCGAAACTCAAAACAATTCACTATAAACAAGACCTAAACGTCAACCAAAAGGAATAAATCTAAGTTAATACTAAAAATAAAATAGAAACAATTTTTGGGGTGTGACACTAGGGCACAAACCTCAATATAAATATCTATGTAGGTCATAATAAAGTTATATATAGTTCCTCTTCTCTCGAACATACTACTATTATAGTATCTATACAAGCCTACTATAGAAGTTTTACCCCTATTTAAGTGAAATAGGGAGCATGTTCATTATATATATCCTCAGGTGGATAATTATTATCATTTCTTAGTAGTTCATGACCTGTGAGCATGGGAGTTGGGTAAAGTATTCAATGTTAGGAATATGATTTAAACTAAAAATTGATGGGACATTTCAAAATGGTCAAAAGTAAAGGGGTGGCATGCTATGTAACCAGTATAGGTATGTCATGATTACATTCAGAAAAAATTTCATGGCCTCCAATGACTACTCCTACCTTGTGGAATAATAAGAAGATGTATATTTTTGAGTTTTTGTGTGTTTTGACTAAGATATATTCCCTTCAATAATTAAAGTTGACCCATCCCTCATGGATAACAAATATTGTTATCCATGCATTAAAAATCAGTCCATTTCATGATTGATTTTCTAATTCATTAGTATTTATGAAAATCACTCAAGATTCCTCCTCATACTTAGATTAAGGAATATGATTATTGACATACTTGTGAGTGTTTTTAGGTCCCTTTATTCCATACATATTTTTCAGAACTTTGATTCTCTCCATAACATTTTAAGTCATTCAAAAGTTCTATATCTCTTGGTTATATTTCTATAGTCCCCTTTATGTGTTTATTTTTTTATAACTTCCTACTTTTGATAAATAAAATGTTACTTTGAGAGTAAAAATCACAACTTAGAAAACTAAACTAAACCTAGATAAAACCTAGGAAGAATGTCTCTAAAATCATCTTGGTCATTAATTGAAATAAATCCAAAAGTAGTTGTGGCTTGAGATGACCAAGATCTTGGACCTGAATTTAGAAAACCCTAATAAATCATTATATAAATTAACCTTACTAAAACAATGAGCAATGATTAAAAAACATATCACATAGGTCCTCTCTTATTAAGAAATAATAAATCAAGGAATATGAATAGATTTCTCCATTAATTGTGTTTAATCCTAATTCATGGAACACAATAGAAGTAAATAAATGAGTAGAGAAGGAAATAATATAAAATAAGTATAAAGAAAGTAAATTCTACATTGAATACTTCATTATAAAAGTCCCATGATACACTTTGATTCAAATTTCCAAGAGGAGGAGATGAAGGAGTAAAAAGGATCCCTTGAGATGGATATCATTATGTTGGAGACAATGAGGGTTGATAGAGAGAAGAGAGTGGAAAATAAGTAAAATGGGGAAATAATAATTTTATCCCCAGTAAAAAAAATATGGTAGGGCTACCCGATACCTGATATTGGGCCACCGAGTACCCAATTGTACCCCCAGACCTGTTGGGATTATATATAGTACAACATGAACCTAGTACCCTCTACCAGGTACCCAATGCCACTTTCAATCTAAGATTATAGGTGGTACCCCCTTCCTACCATACCTAGTCTTTTTGATATCCAACCAAATCTAAAAATAAATCTAAAACACATGATAATTCATCCCCAAATTCTGAAAATCAAATCAAACTCTCTTTATAGAAAAAAAAATCCCTCAATCAGAATCAAAATTTTAAATTTCTCCATGCTTTCCATAACCAATATTTCCACAAATATTAATGAATAGGGTTAAGGTTATTGTAGTGTAACTTATTTTATTCCTCTTTTTTATTTATTTTAAATGTAGTTTCAATCATTAAATTATATATTAAAATAATTATATTACTCTCAACTCATATTTAAGGTTATTTAATCAAATTCAAGCACACTAATCCATACCAAATTCTCTATTAATTTTCTAATAAGCATTGTTCTCACATAAAAATGTCAAAGAATAATAATTATAATCATAATCACCCATTCTTCCACATTTAACATAAGAATTTAGAAATAAAAATATCTTTTATATGTACCTTAACAATCTAATTTTCCTTTTCATTCACCTAACAATAATAACACATCATGTCCTTAGTTTACCCAATTTCAATAAAAAAACACAATTTCTAATATATATAAATTACATCACACATAACATTCCCACACATAATTCCTTTATCTATTATTTAAACTTATAGGAATTATTTTTAAATCAAAAAATAGTCAAAAATATTCATTTTATTATATTAAAAAAATATCATCCTAAAATGTATCCTAGAATTACATTTAATCCAATGTTGTGTATATATTTAATATAATATCCCTATTCCATTACCACTGAGTGGTGCCCTGACTAGAGTGATATCGGGACCTCAAGTGCGACTCTACGTATGCCAAAGGCTGCCAACTAATAGTGAGGGTCTGGGGTAGTGTTTTGGGGAGATTATAACCCCCCCCCCCAAATAGAAAAAATAATCCAACACAATAACCATCAGAGTATATGGAATCAATAAATAGGAATCATCAATAATAAAAATGAATGTGGAAGAAAAAAATCATACAGGCTCAACATATGACCACCCACTGGGATTATCACATATACAATATAAACTAACGAAATAAAATAGGAGTCTCTGATACTACCCTTGAGCATCACCTCATTCAAGTCTTTAGACTCATCCAAGCTATCTAGCTGAATGATCCATTCTTGAGCCTTTTCCCAACCTGAACCTATAAATAGTTATATTTTCTTGGTTACTCAGGTGACATAGCCACCCTTGTAAGGTGTGAATGAAACTTAGTTAGGAACCACCAAAATGGTTTTATACATAACTATTAAATGAAATATATGTGAATGTGACATGCTCATATGAATAAATAAATTTAGTGAATAAGAATAATTAAATAACTATTATCTGTCCTTGGGTTTTAACATGAAATCTAGTATTAACCCAAACCTACTTTATCCAATTTTGGGGTGTCTCTGATCATGTATCATGACCATGCCAACTAAAAACAATCACTAAGAGCCAGGTCATGCCCTATTAGAGAAATATGTCATCTAAGTCCAGGGGTAGGGATTTACCCTAACAAAAATCACATCATATGATTCTAGGGGTGTGATTATCCCTTCCAGATATAACCTCATTCGAGTCTCGGGGTGTGTCTCTCTCAAGATTTATGTCACCTCATCTAATTCAATTAGTTTGGTTCTCACTACCTGATATCACCTCATCTGAATCTAGGGGTGTGGATCTCCCCCATCAGATATCATATCATCTGGATCTAATAAGTGTATCCAAGTAATACCAAAACATTGTGTTAGTATCAAGATCCATGTCTGGATCCAAAGATAATGTCTTGGGCCTCCCATGTATCTCATTACTTCTCAGTGGGAATGAATCCCACCCATAGTATCTCTTAGAATGTATCTCAATGGGGTTGTCCTCTTGACTGAAATCATCCAAATACCTGAGTTCATCCTATAGAGTGTATAACCTATCACCATCATAATCATAAAATATTAAAACCATTTATTTAGGTTCTAAGGTGACACACACAATCATCACTGCTCATTTCCAATACACACACACACTCTATTTCAACATCTCATCGAGGTACCGACTTGGGTCCCTTATGTCTATTTCCAATTTGAAAATCTCATAAGGTTCCATTGATCTCAAAATCATCTCTCATGTAAACACCCATCACTCTAAGTGAATAATATATCTCAATATCATCAAATCCCCATTGAGGACTCATTGGCCTTCTAACAAAGTCATATTGGCATTGGTCTAGAGAGATGTAATGAGGCCCATCTCACTTTCTAGGTTACCTCAGGTTGGTCTTCCCACTCAAACTATCTAGAATTACTACCCATGGAATACCCACCCGGGTAATTTTATCTAAAAGGGGAAGGAACACTCTCTCCATGTTTGTCTCAACTAGCCTGAAGTCTGTAAGGTTCCACAAGGTTCTAACAAGGCCAATACCTAGGCCATCCATATAAAATAATCTCTAACCTCAACCTGGAATTCACCACGGAAATCTATAACTATGGATACTACACTCAATTATTCCTTTTATACCCCTTTCGGTTCTATGTTTCTCAAGGTGTACAATCATAGTCAAGGTATTGTCTATTCGGGGCCAAGGCAAACAAGCTAGTGCACTAGGGTCTATCATGGTCCATGGAACTTTTTTCAACTCATAGGACTTTCCCATTAATTAAATAAATTCATTAAAATAAAAGGGGTTATTATCCCACATTGTGAGATAATACATCAAATTCATAAATAAAAAAATGAATAATACAAACGGAGAATGTACAAGGGACCACTTAACTCAATAATGGAGATATTCCCTTTGGTCATAGCCTGAAAATTCTTACTCAAACTCATCCAAGAACAACTGTCTAATTACCATCATCATGAGGCCCTAACTCATGAAAAAATATAAACGTTAATTAATTATAATAAAATTATAATTAATTAACCAATTATAATTAATTTTCCAAATTAAACCCAATTGGAAAAAATGATTAATAATTCACCAGATTCTCTTATCACATTGAAATCATGAACAAACACCAATGGAAAGTATGTGGTGTACTCTCAACACCATATTTGGACAAATGCATAACATTCATAACCTGATCAATATCCAAAATCATCCAATTTAATCATAAATATCAAATAAATTCATTAGGTGTTATTACTTTGATGAAACAGTGTGCAACGATGTGCACTCATAATCAAGGTACATCCTATATCCATCACATGAAAAATCCAAATCATCTCAAGTAATTTTTACCATGATCTGGTTGAAATCATTTTCCAACCCTATATTGGATTTCCCAAAATCAATGGGATAAAAAATAGAAGAATAATCGAGATTAAAATAGGATAACTCACCTTGAATCACTAATGAAATAACACTGCAAATCCACCCTAAACCATGGGGGGTTAAAGGATGAGGGGGAGGGGGGATGAAGACTTGTAAATTCTTGAGAAGAAAGAAAAAGGGGTCCCAATCCCCTTAATAATTGAAGGGGAAATGGGTTTTTCCCTTAAAATTTTAAAACGTGGGGGGTAAAATGTATTTAACTACATTGTGGCCCCTCGCCAATCATTTTTTTATACAAGAGCACCCCATAATCCCATAAGATTCAGGATGATCGAAATGTCCACTACCATGGTGTCACCCCCTCCTTGATTATTTTTCCCACCAAAGTATCTCTTAATTAAAATAGCCAAAAAAAACCCTAGACTAAGGGATTCATACCCATCCAAGGGATTCATTCCATAGTTAGGATCATTTCTCCCTCTGCCATGATGCACTCTACTTTATAAAAATAAAAGTCTTAGCCACCATAGGGTCACCCAAATTTGACCTAAAAACCACTTGAGAACCTAAATCCCCCTTTAAACTCATTCCACACCAAAAAATAACTCTTTTATATTCTCAAACACTTTAAACATTGATATGATCATCAATTCCAAAACTGAATCCCACTCTAAATTAAAATTTTAAATTCCCTCTAGAATTTCCAAACCAAAAAGGATTTGGGGTTTTAAAACCCACCCACCCACCCACCAATAGTACTTATCATCCTTTATAATCCTAATAATTCCTCAAACTATTAACTTTTTCCCATACTAGACATCAACCCATATCCAACTCGTTATGTTCTACTTTGGAACATTGAACGAGCTTCTGCTGTGAAACTCCAAACATGAAGTGCAATTTTCATCAAAAATTGATCCACTACTCCCCAGCATCTCCAAATAACCAATATATCACTCCATAACACCCATAAATGGCATGAAACCATATTTTTTTAAAATTATTTTGTAATCCATCTTATGGTACTCACCACCATAGCACAAATCACATACAGGCCAATTCTGATTCATGGTGCTCCTTGCTATTAGAATTACCTACTAGAATAAATTTATAATAGTATAATGGCCTAATGAAGAGGGTTTCAATCTCACCACACCTAATCATACATATAAACACTAGTCATACCTCTTATTTTTTACCCTTTTCAAAAACATTCATCCACACCTACCGACATGTTGTCTTATAGTTTCTTGATCATGATTCCCTAGCTATTGGGAGCATTATGTGGCCATTCTAAATCCCCCACAAACGTATGAACCTGAATCCTAGTATAATCCCATGGCTGGACCCTAAAAAAACCAAACCATCCATCACACTCTCACCCAATCACCAACATACCTTCAATATGACTCATGCTTAGATCACATCAAATTTATCTTAAGCCTAGTGCCAATATGCAGACTCTAACCAATATCACATTTGAACCTCAAATACAGTATTATCAATGAACTATACATTATCAAATAAATTTTATCACTAGTTTCCAATACCATCTCGATCATCTAATGACTTTTCTGATCACACCCAAAACCCTAATCACGTGAGGTTGTACATTTTTTTTCCACACTCTATCCATTACTGTATGTAATGGATAGGCATGTCTATCTTATTCATACATGAGATCTGATACGAAACATCAATGATTCTCATTCCCAAATCATGGGAACTTCATCCTTATCACACTCTGAAATTCATCCATGAGATGAGGGTCACACCCTCCAATGTTCTATGGTTCTCTCCCTACTATAGTGATTCCCTTATATTGCTCCATATGTGAACCCCAATAGTTTCTATCATTACATGTGTGTAGCTCCTACAAATACATAATCACCCATCCTATCAATACTAGAACCACCCATCCATGGTGGTTCGATCATATCACAAAGGATAAGCTCTTCATTATAATCAAATCTCAGAGCATCTATGCCCAAAATAATTGCATCAAAACCACCAGCCCTTAGCGAATTCATGGCCTCTCATCGATTCACAACTCAAACGAAACTATGCATAATCAAAGTGAACTATCATGATCTCTTTTAAACTCAGTAGTGATAATATATCATACCACCAGTTCACATAACTTGACTCATGTTTCCATGATTCACATATCATCAAGCTTAGGCTCACATTACAAAACCTCAAATCATTCCCCACTTTATCTCAATAACATATATCTAGAAGTAACCTCTCTGATCCTCTTTAAAATCAGAAATTTCACTTATTCCATGGTCTGTCACATGATCACCCTCTAACCCAAGCATTGGTCCAAATAAAAAGTTTCTACCCATGCTTTCACCACGCTCCCAAAAGTACATCCAAAATATCCCAAGTCATGCACTCATGTGATCTTTACATTGAAATCAAAACTTGATACCAAAGGCACCAGCACTCAAGGTGATCCATCTCAGATAGCACATGGAACCTCCATGCCTATACCATATACTTAGTAGCACCTCGCATGCACCATCTCATAGCCCAAAGAACCTAATATTTTTTCATACATCCAAGGAACATGAAAATACATGCTAATCCATCTGTCTTGTTAAGCATATAAGCATCACATCTCATTTCATCAATAGTACACCATCTCACTGATATCTTAATGTTTATCTCAAAACACTAGGACCTTCTACCCAACCCATATGTTATACCTCACATAGGTTAAAAACCAAGGGTAACACCTCCTTATTCTTGTCCCATCATCATAAAGTATCTCATTAATCAAACTATACACTCTAGGGTCTCACACATAACATGTGTCAGATTCCAATACATCAGTCTCTAAGGGAAATGATTCTCATCAGGAATCCCTATATGAAACTACCACTAGATAATCTAAAATTTCATATAAATCCTTATTGATCCTCCAAATATGGGAACCACCCCCTCAAAGAACACATTTTCATCAATCATCATATATATATATATATATAATGGAATTATCATACCACGATCTATGTCGGGTAAACTATAGACATGTGGTTCTTTTAAGTAGAATTCCACCAGATTGATATCTAGTAAAATACCATATAGGTTGTTGTTAACACTTTATATAATTGAAAATATTTTCTTAATCACTCCCAAGGGGTTCATCATGAGGAATAAAATTCTTGTACTAGCCTACAAGTGTCGCTATGAAACCCTTATAAGATATATTATATAGTATTATTCATCATCATGAATCTATAAGTAGAATCCACATGACTTGTCATTATAATAAACATATATCGAGTTCTAGTTGAGTAGAATTACCCAATCATGTTATATGGGAAAACTCCATATAAGATGTTTCTAACACTTTAAATAGTTAAATCCTTAATCTTAAGTAAAACAAAACACATATAAGGACACAAATTTCAAGGGAATCCTAAATTGCAAACATTGATAATTTACATGACAACTTTCTAATAGGATATGATCCAAAACTAATAAATCATAAATTATAAATATAAACTCAAGTGTTCCACATTAGGTAAAATCATACAATAATGAAATTGTAAACAAAGAATAAAAATCCCATAACCTTGGTAACCTAGACTTCCTACCAAAAAAGGTGTTCAAGACATACCAGTTTGATATCCATCATAATATACAATACATTATTATGTCACATGTTTTCTATTTACCTTTATTGTAAGACAAAACAAAACTCGGATGCATTCTATGATAGTATACATATAGGCAATGATACAACTTTGTGACATCCCCAACCCATAATCACTCAATAGTGCCTAGACTAGAGGACTACTGGGACCTCAAGTGTGTCTCACCATATGCTAGAATCTTATGACTATAAATAGGGGTATGTGTTAGTACCATGTGGATAATATACCCTCATATCATAGGGTTCATTAATAGACAAATAAATAAACATCATCCGACAAAATAACTATCATAATATCTGGAAATATTGAACAAGAACAATCAATAATAAATTATGAATATGGAATAAAACTATTATACAGACTCAAAATTTGACCACACATAGTTCTTTTCAAATATATGATATAAGCGAAATAAATTAGACAATAGGCTCTACGATTATCTCATTACCTAGCCTCATCCTAGTATCTAAACTCATCCAAGATATACAGCTGAATGATCCCATATAAAGTGTAAATACCCCAACCGTAGTATACTAGAGACAATGGTTACTTTATTATATTAGCACTAGATACAAGGAATCATATCCTAAATGAATTAATAGTTTAGTAGTCTTGGTAAACTATATACATACATAAATATCACATTATATTTGAAAACATAAAATACAAAACATAGTGGAAGTAAATATTTTTCACCCTTGAACTCATTCAAAGATTCCTACTTCATATCTTGGGGAAAGGAAAAAAAAATAAGGGTGGCTTTAAATGATCATTAAGGGTTATATATAGAATAATCTATAATGAATCAATAAGTAAAAAAATATGGCTTAAATAACTTGAGCATGATAATGAATCCATGGATAATATAAATACAAAAATCTAATGGATAATAAATATTAAATTTTTAAGGAATAAAATACTCAATATTTGTTGTTATGATCTTATAAATAATTATATCTGTACCATCAATACCATACACCAAAAAAATTTAATCAATGGGTACTTATTCACCAGAACCTCATTTAGTGATATATTGCTGATTTTTCTCATGAGACATGTTGATGCATCGATAGAATATATAATTTTTAACCCCATTGATGACTGCATTTCCAATTCATTAACCATGTATCTAATGATCAATTTAATTCATTAAAATCATGCCTTACCAACAAACATTCATTTTGAGTAAATAATAAAAAATTTAAATAATTTCCCAGTCAATCAAATAACTTTTGAAGTAAAAAATTATATGTAGAAATGTTATACATTTTTTACACTAATATTTTTAATGATAAATAATATGAATATATAATAGAAATTTAATGTCTAATTATCACAAGCAATTGAATGTTTTAAAGAAAAGTTAATGGCTACAAAATTAAACAAGAAAGTAAATTGTAATACTTTCCCTATAAAAACTAATCATAAACCATCTAGAGAAAGAATAAGGATGGTATAATTAAAATATATACCCATTAGGGTATATTTAAAATAAATGTTTGTTGTTGTTTATAAATATAAATACCATAAAAAGATCATTAAAAAACTTTCTTGAGTAAAATAAACTTTTCACTTTGAAAATCACTTTTAAAAGATAAAAAATTATATAATATTAGTAAAGAAAATTTATTTGAAAATAAACATGTAAAACTTTAAAGTAATCATAAAAAAATTTTGTGTTTATTATGGTGTAGAATAAACTTTATGCCTAATACGTTAAATCAAATATTCCTTTTTCATTTTTGATAAAAAGTCAAAAAGTAACTTGATCCGAAAACTACAAGAAGATTCCATTTTAAAAAAATTTATCAAAATTCAATAATTGGTAA
This sequence comes from Viscum album, assembly GCA_963277665.1. NCBI lineage: Eukaryota > Viridiplantae > Streptophyta > Magnoliopsida > Santalales > Viscaceae > Viscum > Viscum album. Next base: position 87,336,223 of record OY728166.1, on the reverse strand, counting down.
AAATGAATTTAAAAAATCATGGTAGTATATTAAAAACATTCTTAAAAACATTTTAATAAGACATGGATTATAAAGAAAATGGATTTTCGACTGAAGAGAAAAATAAAGTTGTATTTTCTTAAAATCATTTTCCTATTCACTTTAAGTAATTAAGAGAAGAAAATTTTTTTATTGATTAAAAATTTCTTGAATAAATATTGGAGAAGAAAATTAAATAATATATTATTTTATAATAATAAAATAATTTCCTTTAATGTAAATTCAATCGTAAACAGTACTGATTAAAATGAGGTTGAAGCATAAGCCCTTTCCGCTTTGGAAATTTTTGAATCATAACCCCCTTGAAAGAAATAAATTCAAATGAAACATTAAATAAAATAAATATAAATATATTCATGATATAACATATAAAATTTTTATTAGATACACCTCATAAAAATAAATAAGTCCATAATACTAAATATGTCTCAAAGGAGTGGAAATTGAGATGAAATATCTTACAAAGATATACTATTGAAGTGATAATTAAAAATGAAGTGATTATGTGTGTAAAATGTAAATCAGACTAATAAAAGTCTAAATACATCAAAATACATTACACACATAATCTTATAATATAAAATACAATTAAGAAGTAATATAACCCAATGAAAAGAAGTTTAATTATGAAACACTTACCACTTGGTAACATTCAATTCAAATCATGTTGGATAAAATAATTCAAATTGTAACCTCAAAGACCATTAATTATGAAGTAATCATGATATTTCATTTAAAAGGGTAAGTATATAAAAAATATAAAATAAATTATTCACATAATAATAAAATATGCCTCAATGAATTAAAATTGAGATGAAATCCATTTCCTCATGATTCTCTTTAGTTAAATGTTATTTAACCTCATTTATAATGGTTATAATCATGTTATAAATTTATACTAGAACCATATTCATATTTGTAATATCATATATTATCCTCTTATAACATCTTATCACCCTTTATTCAATAATATTTTATTATTTCTATTATTTTGGGTGTTAACTGCTTCATTTTCTCATATGTGTTTTGTTATGGAAGTTGTCATTCTTGTGTATAGGATATAGTACCACCATCTCCAAAAGGATATTAATTTTATTAATATCATATTTTTTAAATAGATTTATATTTTGAATAAATCTTGAAATTTGAACATGGAAAATGAATCACATCGCTTCATAGAGACAGTAGGCCATAAGTACACACGAGCAGTGTTATCATTTCATTAATGGGTGAAATGGTAAGGAAGTAGAATATATATTAAATTTATAGAATAAATATTATGTCATAATTATCATATATATTCATAGGTTCCATAATTATGACTATCAATGTGATTTAGTGATTGAAAACAAATTACATCGGTTCATATTGCCCCCAAATATAGATTCATAACATTAAAAACTTATGTCCCATCACTCTCTTGGTCTCCACTCTCCCCTCATGCTAAGGTTTTCCCAATGTCATCGGTCCCACCTTCTTGTTTCTCCCTCTCAGTGGGATACCTTTCTCTGGTGTTCCCCTTATTCTCTCCTTCCCATTTCCTTTCTCTCCTATTTTCCCTCATTTGTTACCACCTTTACTCTTGTTTCTGGTACCACCATAAACACCCCCACTCAGTTTGACTCGATGTTACCTCGGCAATTTGGGTTTTTATTGGTGGTGGATTTTGGTGAACTTATCCTATGCCTTTTTCTTTACATCTCTTGGTTGTGGTCACCCTTCTTGGTTGTGGTCCTTCACTATGTTTCTCGATATTTTAGGCGTATTTTTTTATTCCTCTTCAGTTGTGGTTCACTCAGTGGTGGCTTCAAAGGTAGGGTTCAGTGGTCTCAACATCAATTATAGCTTACTTCCAATGTCTTCGTCCATTTTTTTTCTTTGTTCTTGATCCAGGATTCCATCACTATTCTCCCAATCAGACTTTTGTAGTGGTTTCCAAGGTGTCTTGGGTTATACAGTTCGAGTGGTCAATAATGTTGCAGGAAAAAACTCTCACAGTGGCCTTGGCTCAGTCCACAGGTCCCCACTGGGCTTGTTCTTCAGGTTTTCTATGAAGCTTCTTCGACTGGGGATGTTTGTGGTTCGGATGCAGTTTGTTGTTTCATGTTTCATTTGGTTGATTCTAGTAAGCATTTTCCTATGATGGTTTGTTTTGGTTCGACAGTCTAGATGGCGTTCTTTATGGTTTTTAGTTACTGGTGTGGTCAGACATCGGTGTTCTGATGTCGATGATGTGATAATGATGATGGTGTATTTTTATGTGGATGGTGATGTGATGTACATTAATTATAAATGTTTTTCATCGATAAAGGAGGTGTCTCATAGCTCAAAATTTGTGTCCCAAGGTGTGTTGGTATTGAGGTTTATTTTTCAAAGTTTGAATATGGATTTGGGTTGATTTGGGTGATGTTTGTTTAATTTTTGAATTTGGGTTCTTACCGACTATTTTGATTGTTGAATGTTGTAGTTTTGTTTTTGTAATTTATATTTTGAATGCGTGGTTACCACATTACCACAATGTGGATTTAATAAAATACAACAAAAAAATTAATTGTAGGAATTAAATCAGTTCGTGAGGTGGTATTCCACCATACACATGAGCGATGGTTTTATTTTCCCATTAGAAAGATAAGAAGATGGATAAATATTATTATATAAAAATAATAACATCTCAGTATATGGTATATACTTTTTAAATTATATTGAAATTTTAAATACACAATTGAAGGTGGTAAAAGAAGATGTAAAAAGGAAAGAGCTTGGTGAAGAAAATTTCCTTTTCTTAGAATAACCTTATTTTCTCTCTTATTAATGCCTCTAGGGTTAGTCTTTTTGGAATTCCAGTAGATCTATAATGTGTATAAGGATTTGGGGAGATATTTTTTTAGGTTTTTATCGAGATATATGTCTTTATGGGTGTGAGGGTGTGAAGGGATGGGTTCCCTTTTAAAATTGAGGAGGATTGGCATTTTTTTATTAAATAAAAATATTCAATGATGGGAAGTCACTCTAAAAACAGTTCATCAAAAATTGATAAATAATGGAGTGTATAGAATATAAGGTCATGAAACACCTCCACTAATTAAAAGAAACAAGTTTTAAACATGTTATTCCCTTGACCTCCAAGGTTAGTCACTTTTAACTTTTTTTTCACTGTGGTAACTAGTTTATTAACCTAGGTAATTCTTATATTAAGCCTAAAATAAAATGATCCTTATTAGATAATTTTAACTCAATTATTATTCATATTGAATCCAATTTATCAAATAAAAATTCCATGTGTGTGGAAAATTAATTTTAACACAACCACAAACTATAACATCTTTCCCCTACTAATTATCTTGAGAATGTGGAAGGATATTACTTTGAAGTAAGAGACATCCCCAAGGCACCCAAGGCTAGAAAAAAATTCAAAGGTCTTCATTAAAAGATGGTGGATGATTTTCTATTTGAAAATAAAATAACCCAACCAAACATGTCATAACCAAAATACCACTATATGATTCATGATAACAATATAAAATAACTTAGTAATACCATTTTATCAAAACCGAACTACAAAAGAGTACCAAGGAAAAATAATTTAAAACATAAAAGTTAACAGTACAATAAAAAACCAACCAAATATTAAAGAAACTAAGACATGAATCCACTACTCCCAAACATGTTCCATGATCCATATCTACAAAACAGTTCAAGTATCATGATGCACCACTAAATAAGTGTGATACATTACCTTTTTGTGTGTCTTAATAAACAATTTCTGCAAAAACCCCAAATTTCCACGGTAGGGGTGAGTAATCAAACTTAGTATCCTTTCCCTAAATTACTTCCCTACTTAATACACTAGGATAAAACATGTTATCACGTTTATATAAAAAAATTGAAATAGTTCAACAATTTATTAAAAATCCAAACAATTTCATACCAAAACAATTTTCTCAAATAAACCAATTTCTATGGAAAGAAACCAAATATGTCACTACAACCATTTCATGAATTTAATTTTAATTTCCCATTCTATATAATATAGCCACACGCACCCACACACAATCTTGGTCTTACCATTTATGGTTGAACTTCATGTACATAACTCGTTTCCTTTGATGGTGGCACTTCACGACTAATATCCATCCCCTTCCACACAAGATTATCAATTTAATCCAACACATTTCAACACATATTTTCTAACAAAACTCAATAATTTCAATAAAACCACACTTTTATTGAAAACCATAACAACATACCATTTCAATTAAACTAACCTTTTATTGAAATCAATTTCCAAAAAACTATTTCAATAAAACCAACCCATTTATTGAAATCCATTTTCCAATAATCTAAACCAAATAACCATTTTAAAATCATGTTTCCAAAATCACCTTTTTTCAAAACACCCAATTTTCATAATACCATAAACTATCACCAAAGAAGGTTTCTACCAATCATTGCACAACTATTTCACAATAAATTTTACACAAAACAAAAAATTTGAAATTTATCATTATAGTTCTAAGTAGAGGATTCAAGAGTGAAGATACCTGCCTTGGTATTTATGGTGAAAATTAAGAACGGTATGAAAACACACACAAAACTGGGTTAAATATCCCAAAACCCACCTTATATCTTTTCCCCTGACAGAAACAGAACCAAATCTAACCATGATTGGAATAAAAAACCATAGATTTATCTATATCAGACTAGATATGAGAAACCAAGAGAAAAGGGGAAGTAGATCTATGAAAACCAAGAAAAACTATAATAAATGATGACTTACCGCAAGAATAAGGCTTCAATGCACCAAGAAACACCACCGGAGCTCTTCCAATTCGGTGGGGAGAGGCTCCATAGCTTTTAAGAGGAATAATTTTCGATTTAGGGCTGAAATAGGGAAAATTAAATGGGTTAAAGGTTGATCTTGACTTAGATACACTTTTTTAGGATCTTGTTTTTAAATTGTGCATAGTTGGCTGCACAATTAGGAAAATAGTGTACTAATTATGTACAACCTCTGCCTCAAAGAAGAACATCACATGGTTGTCTCGCATGGTTAGAAGCTTTTATGCCAACAATGCAAAATATTGTTTTCCCACTTTTCATGGTTTATCCTTGGTGGCCGCACGATTTAGACAAACCATGAACCTACCCATGTACCTTCCCCTTAGACCCCACCTCATTGTTTATGGTTTCCTGTAGAAATTTAATGGTTTCCACAAACCATTCACCAACTGTACGCCTTTGTAAAATCTTCAAAAACATTACAAAATTCATAAAAATCCTCCCAGAATCACCCAAACACTTTTCATACTTAAAATACATAAATAAAGGGTTGCATACTTGAAACTGGGGGTGTTGCATTCTCCCCACCATTGGCATTTCCATCCTTAGAAAGTAGAAATCCACTACCATCATGAAAGAGTTTGGGCCATTATTAGACTATTTCATTTTCTTAGACCCAAGTCTCTTCCTCAATCTAACCGTGTTTCCACAAATCCCATACTTGAGCAATTATTTTTCTATGCCTGACTTTCTCTTACCTATCCACAATCTGCACATGCACATGCACCAACAAAGCATCTGGATCTAAGTCAATGTGATTGTTGGCACCAAAATTTGGAATGAAGAAAAGGCCCCAAGACAACCCAACGAACTACCTCGCGAAGCCCTTTCGCGGAGTCCCCCAGCACCGCGGTCACCGCGAAGCACTGGAGGCGGGACGCTCCATGAACGAATTTGAAGTTAGTGAATCCGTTATGAAGCGAAGGAGGCAGGATGATCCGCGAACGCATTTGAAGTTCGTGAGCCCACCACAAAGCGAAGGAGTCGGGACGCTTTGCGAACCCATTTGACGTTTGCGAGCACATCATGAAGCCACCTGACCACTTTTCACGCCGCTTGATCCCTACTTTGAGGTGCCCCTTGCCTATAAATACCAGGCACCCCTTGAGCTCTGGAGGATGGACAATCTGACCTTTCAGATTCTCATCTCCCGATTCACAAAGCACTCTTCCGCTCGGAGAACCATGAGTTGTGCGAGGTACTTCTGCTTCGTGAAGTGCCTCCCCATTGTCTCGTTTTGATCCCCTCTTTCAAGAGGGATGCATTTCGTGAAGCCTAAGGGATTTCGTGAAGGAATGGGATCCCCAAGGGGACTCGGGTCATCACGGAGAGTTTATGCTTCATGAAGCACCCTTCATGTACACTTGATCCATTTTCTAAGGTAGGATCACTGTACTTCGTGAAGCACATTGCTTCCCAAAACCTTTCTCCATGAGGCACCTTTGCTCTGCGAGGCTGTGCTCCGTGAATTCCCTTCCACTTCGTGAAGCACCTCCCATTTTCACCTCCACCTCATGTTAAGGCTAAGGCACCCCACTTCACGAAGCACACCCCTTCGCAAGTGCCCTCCGCTACACGGGACAATAGAGCTCCACAAGGCCACTTCCCACATACCCCTCTGCTTGGAAAACAATTTTCCCATGCGACCCTCCAGGTTGGAACGATGTGACTTCAAATTCCCTTGGACAATACCGCCCGTAGTGTTGCTGCGCCTAATGCTTCTTTGCATAGGCACTCTAATAGCCATTGCTTCTTCACATAGCCACTCCAACGTGGACCCCTCGATGGTTCGATCTGTGACCCCCCTTTACCATGGCCTTGCCGATGCCTTACCTACCACAAGGAGAAGAGGGTACCAGTTATGTAATTCCTAGGGGCGCTAGGTAAACCCACCTCGTCTGAGCTACAAGACATTAAACTGCCAAGTGCCCTAGTCCTCAACACATGACGTTAAACTGTGACATTGCCCCATTCCCCGCACGCAAGGTCCCTCGCCCTGGAAATTCTTCACGCCCCCTGGTCTCTACAGGGGATGATATCCTCCTTCTTGGAGTGGTGTTTGTCCATGGGGAAGGGCAGCCACCTTGGTGTAAGCCCCTAACTCTTCTTGTAGGACGCAGCACCCCTGCTCCTCCTCACTTCCTCGGTGCCAAGGACAGCGGAGGGCATGATAGGGAACGATGCTCTTCCTTCCTTCGGTTCCAAACCCCTCTCCTGCTACGCTTTTTCGCCATTGGGCCTCCATCCTGGAGTAAGTCCCAGCACCGTGGGCCGCTCAACGCGTAAGCCCCCCCCCCCTCACATCCCACGGATGCACCTTTCGCGGCGTGGTCTTCAGGTCCCTGTTGCCTCTTGTTTCTCACACCCAGCATGACTCACATGGGCTTAGAGTAAGTATTGACCATGACAACACCCTCGTCCTATATGATGTTAAACTGTATACCTGAACTACGTGGTCTTTGATCCATGTCAAGGCATGGTACGTAGGAAGCCTCAATGAGGTTCAAGCCCAACAACCATTGGCCCCGACCATCTCCCTGTCGGTGCGCTAAGCCCCATTTCACCCTCGTCCCGCATCACGTTAAACTGTATACCTGAACTACATGGTCTTTGATCCATGACAAGGTAGGGTATGTAGGAAGCCTCCATGAGGTTCAATCCCAACACCCATCGGACCCTGATCCATCTTTACATCGGTTCGCCGACATGCCCCATTCTGAACAATGTGGTCTTTGATCCATGTCAAGTCATGGTACGTAGGAAGCCTCACGAGGTTCAAGCACATCACCCATCGGACCAAGGTCCTTATTCACGTCGGTTCGCCGACACTCACACCATTCTAAACTATGTGGTCTTTGATCCATGTCAAGGAATGGGATGTAGGAAGCCTCATGAGGTTCAATCCCATCACCCATTGGAACAAGGTCCTTATTCACGTCAGTTCACTGACACCCACACCCTACCCAAACTACGGGGACTTTGATCCATGTCAAGGCATGGTACGTAGGAAGCCTTCACGAGGTTGAAGCCCACCACCAGTAGACCCTCAGGTTCACCTTCACATCAGTTCACTGATGAAACCCTTCCCAAACTACGTGTACTTTGATCCATGTCAAGGCATGGTAGGTAGGAAGCCTCCATGAGGTCCAAGCACACCACCCGGTTGTTCCGACCATGTCGGTTCACCAATAACTTGGGTTGTTTAGAGCGTAAGTCCCAAATTTCCTCGTCCCACATGAAGTTAAACTGTATTCCCCATTACCTGAACTATGAGAACTTTTATCCATGTTAAGGCATGGTATGTAGGAAGTCTCTTCGAGGCTCAAGCCCAAAACCGTCATCCATCCTGACACTTACCCGGGCCGCCACATCCCGATGAGATCATGCCACTTCATTCCCCTCCACAGCATTTAGGGATCCACCCACGTATTAACCCCAATATTGGTGTTCCCTACTGGGGGGTTCCTCAATCTAATCCACTCTAATTAGTGTTCTGATCAGTCTGATCTGTCCCCGCTGGACGTTAAACTCATGGAATACCCTGTGTTAAACATGGAAAGCTGAGGAAAACCTCAGAGACATGCCTATGGAAAATGATTCCCCGTATTAGATGTGGTATTTCTCGGGCTTTCGTGCCCTCGAGAAGCCCTATAAAAGGGGTAGAAGAAAGACACACCAATCCCCAGTGTCCAGACACGCCAATGATGCCCATCATGACTACTCCCCTAACCGAAGGTTGCAGCCCTGACCGGACCCCTTGGAATGTCCTGACAGAAGAAGCATAATTAACTGGTGTCCATGAAAATATGGAACCGGGAAGAGTTTCACGAACAATGTATTAAATCTATGAGGGAGACCCGAACTAGGTGATGATTTTTGAGGAGGAATCCATGGAAGGAAGAACTGACACCCCATCATCTTGTTTCGATCAAGGAGAAAACATCCCTGAACAAGGAGAGAATGTCACCTGCCTTTGGAAAGTGGGAATGAAGAGTAAAAAAATCCATGCATGTCGCACTCAAGCAGACTGATGCGCGCGCCCTGGTGAAAGCGTCAGAAATAGAAATGGTGAACCTGATGTGAAAGGTCTTCTCCTCAATATGGAGATTAGTAATGCTTGGGGCATCCATGGATTGACATGTCATCGGATCCAGCCATCTGTTGCTGGGTCCATCCAAGAAAATAGTGGGCCTGGCGTGAAACTCACCAGAAGTTGGGGCAGTAGAACGTTTGGCATCCCTTTCTGTGACATTGTCAGCATGGATCCCTCTTACCGACCATGGGAGACGGAATGGCGTTGGGGAACAGGTTGTCAATTTCTTTTTTTTCAGCACTGAGAAGTCCACCTCCCTGCTTCTCAGGAATCAGTTTACTGCCATGGGAACGTGATCACCTCCCGCCCGCCTACGCAGGGGCAGGGGCAAAGCCAGCACATCTGCTCCACGTGGATCCACTACTGCCACAATGACATCTGCGTCTACGACCGTGGGGAACCCACACCCCATCTCCCCATCGGAAGTCATTCAAAGAAGGGTGACTAACGACCTCATACATCATTATGAGGAGGAGGGGAAAATCCTAACCCGGGATATGGCCCACCTAGACCTAGAGGCGTCCAGACCCCACCGTCAATGCTTCCCTTGAGGGACGCGCAGGGAGCCACTGCTCCCCACCCCAATATTCAATCATTTCGGTAGCCTATCCCCGGAGTGCTTTGATAAATCCCCGTCTTACGCTGATGAGGTGGGTGATGTCCGACCCATCCCAGTCAGAGTCTTAGTCTAGGGGCTCCCAACAAGGGGCTCCACCCAGCCGCACCAAGGCCACCACCCGGCCTTCCCGAAGGAACAGGAAAGCTATGCACCTGTGCCACCAGCACCGGCTCGCCTGACCCGACGCCAGTGTCGGGCACGAGCTGAGGACGCCTGCCCAGGGGCGTCAATGTTGACGGCTACAGTGGCCCGAGCCACCGCCGACGAATATCATCAAGTCCCTGCACACACTAAGCAGGGTAGCTCCTGCACCCAGCCAGGATTGAGGCCCCAACCACCCTACGGGTAGGCTGGATTGACTCTCCTGGTCACAGGCACGAGCAGTGGTCACCACGAACCAACCCGCGACGATGCCACCCTATACGGAGGTCCTCCCCATACAACCACCACCACGAGCGTAGATCTTCCCCGCTTTGAGGCTCGGCATGGAGGTCTGCCCCGTACCACCCCCAATACGAATGAAGATCCACCCCACATTCTGGTCTCTCTCCAACGTGGGGATCCACCCTTCATCCTCTCTGTAGCTGGCGAAGGTCCTCCTCGCCCCGGAAACCAGAGGAGTGAAGGCCGACCACGCTCCACCCGAACCAAGCACGGAGGTCCTCCCCATGCTCCCACCAGTTCCAGTGGAGATCCTGCCCACCCAGGTGATATTCATGGAGGTCCTCCCAATATCCCCTTTGACATTTGTCCTGGTGCTCCTCGCACCCCGGCTGTCTCAAGTGGAAGTCCTCTCTGCCCTGGCACTAGCGTGGCCGAAGGACCACATGTCGAAAATCATCCCTATCCTGGGGAGCCACCCAGGGGAAGGAATTTAGGTCATCACCACCACAAGAAGAATCCTAGGAAGGCCCGAACAGAGATCAAACTGGTCCGCTTCTCAAACTCTAAAGCAGAGTGTGAATCAGCTCAGGAAACCTCCCCTCGCTCATCTGAATCAAGGGTCGGGGTAGGGACGAGGATCATCAGCCTATTACTTCCAGAATGCGAGGTCGACAAGATTCCCACCTTCCTTCGCAGGTTAATCCAGGAGGATGGAAATCTGATGACCCCATAGGATACGGTCATGCAGTCACCATCATCATCGCCAGAAGCGCTTTCTACATCCAAGAGAGATCACGGAGAGCTATTCCGGGGACCAATGGCAGGCGAGCAGCATCGCAACCCACCACCGGCAGCCTTGTACCCTGAGCTAGGAATGGTGGCTATCGGCCCGTCCTATCGCGATGTAGTGGCCAGGTTGCTGCACTCCTCGAAGGACAGCCTGAGAATCGTTGGCCAGTCAGCCTGTTCGTCGTATTCCCCGCCGGCCAACCTGTCATCCCAATGGTCTGCCTCAGTACCGTGACCATTTCCTCAACCACCCCCAATTGGCGAGTGGTGAAATCGAGGGCCAGACCCTGAAATTGAGTAGAGGAGATTCTGGAGCATCCTTGCGGCGGACCACTTCCCCTAAGAGTTCTGTCCCGTAGCAACGTAGGATTTTTGCATACCCAAGTTCCTCACCCCAGAGGAAGTTGAGAGTCTTTACTACACCCTCTGGGCGATGCATTTTAGTCTCCATCATCAGAACATGGTGCATCTAAGGATCCAAGTGCATTTTGAGGACATCAATGAGCAGTGTCGTCTAGTCAATATGGCTACACTTCTGGTGGCCCAGTGCCCTGATTCACTAGGTTGTCGTGAGGCCCTCCTGCAGCAATGCATTCATAGTATTAAGGTACTCTGAAAAATCATCAGGGAAGCAACCCCCCACATGCAAGTCCGTGGATGGGGGCAGTATGCTGCCACCCTCTTCAGCCCTATCCAATGGCAGCCTGACTCGCTATGCGATATTGAGGACATGCCCCCGGGAAGGGTCATGGTCCACATGGCTGACATAGTGGAAAAGGAGGAAGAGATTGAGTTTCTCGATGGAGACTTACTCTCTGAGGGTGTTCCACCACTGTTGGACCCATCGGGGAGGATTAACCATCAGTAGAGGAACCTCCTAGGACTCCCTGTGCCCACCGAGACATTGGTGCTTAGCTGGAATGTCAGTAAGGGAAAAGAGCCTATCGGAGCTGTCAAGTACTCTGACCCGTCTGCCTCAGTGCAGAAGATGGAAGAGGACCCCGAGAAGGCTGCGTTGCGCCAGCAACTTTCTGAACAAAAGAGGCTGGTCGAATAACTCCTGGCAGAACGTGTGATAGAGTGACGACCCAACTATGGCAATCCTAGGTCGGGGCAGCAGGTGCAGGAAAAACTTCCCCCCAACGTGATGCCTCCGAGGAACCCTAACCATTTCACTCACGCTGACAGGGCTGAATCCAGAACTCACGGTAAGAGGGCATGGTATATCTTTCCAAACCCTCTAGAACACCACGGCAATCTAAGGAATCCAGCTCGAGTTCCCCCAGCTGCCCTGCAGTCCGTCCCACCAGTCGCTCCACGAGCCGCTGGACCCGTCTACCATGTCGAAGATCCCAGCAATGCACTTGTGATTAGGGATCCCCATCAAGACAGGGACCCCTGCCTGGATGATCCTATGGCGGCACTCATTGCCCGCCTTGAGGCATTGGAAATGCGGCAGGTGGCAATACCACCGGATGGCAAGTCATACCCGACCTGGGTGGATGATATGTCGGTACCTCTGGGTTTCAGGAATCCCACTTTCTCCCCATTTAACAGGACAGGGGACCCGCCACAGTACCTGGCCCACTTCAATTTGATGTTTGGGCCCATGTTTGGGACTCCAGCGCAGTAGGAGGCCACCAAGCTCCGTTGTTTCGTTCAGACACTGGAGGGGCTGGCATTCGTCTGGTACTGCCAGCTCCATGTCGGATCTGTGACCAATTGGGAAGACCTTCACATGCAGTTCCTCTACCAGTTCAGCTCTATCACCTGGAAGACCAACATCGCAGACCTCTTCAAGTGAAAACAAAGTCTTAATGAGTGAGTCGCAGACTTTATCACCCGGTGGAAGGGACTTACATACTCCCTCGACATGCCACTAACTCAGGAGCAATTAATGACGATGTGCATAGGTAATGTCAAGATGGAACTGGTTCCCTCCATGATCACTCAGAACTATCCCGGAGGGTTACAAGACTTCTCAGATAAGACCCACCATCTCGAAGAAGCCCTGAAACAGGCCTGGAAGGCATGTATGTTTCCCCCTGCAATCTCAACAAGAAGAGCTTCCAGAGTCGAGCCCACCGCGGTGTCCCAGAAAGAGGCCCCCAGGCAGCTAGAGTTTTTACCAGTAGCACTGGACCCACAGCCTCACAGAGGTCCTCCACATCAGGCATAGCCTTCGGCTCCACAGCATCCTCAGAATAGGCAGGTGCCTTCGCGTAATGCGCCCCCACCGCCCAGGCGGGACAATCCGGGTCGACCTCCTCGACAAGCCCCTCTGGATCATCATCAAGGCCAGTCTCTGAGGGCTCCCTATCCAGAAAAAAGACACCAGACTTACTCGTTCAGAAAGAAGTAGGTCCCTAGTTACTTCTTTAGTGCCCTAGAGTAGGGGATTGTATGCTTTCCTGAGTGTAGAAGGTCGGCAAAGGCAAATCTTACCGATCGCCCCAACTACTGCCCCTATCATCGGATACTGGGAAACACCCTAAATCAGTGCAATGTGTTTAAGGACTAGCTCTAAGACTAGGTCGATAACAACATAGGTAGGTTGGGATCGGCTCTGGCACAAGTGGTGGGTGTCTTTGTGGGGTCATAAAGCGGTAGCGATGACGAAGGTGAGTGGAAGCAGGTTCCCAGCCACGGGTCCCAAAAGTACGAAAACCGGATGGATCATAAAATGGTTGATCACACCCATGGAATAATTTGGGAATGCCTTAATCATCCAGAGCCTTCGGAAGCTCCGACCACCACCTCTGCATCATCATCTCAGTAGGTCTCTTCCCAGAAGAGCAAGCATCAGCGGCGCAAGAAGAAGCAATGTTCCCCGCTGATGTCATCGTCGTCTCGCACTCTCAACGACTTCATGCCCCAGGAGATGGGGATCCCTCCCAGAATTCTCCCAGTGGTGGATGATTCTTCGAGTGACAGTCAAGGGTACACTTCGGTTAACACCGTTGAGTTGGTAAACCCCTATATGACTCCCGACGAGGGGGAATGCCAGGCGAACCTCCCCAACGTCCCCAGCTGACGCCAACATCGGCGGAGCCGCAACTACATGGGTCATTGAGGTGCACCAATTGGCACCTCTAGCCAGGACATATATTCCATTGAGACTAGACAGCAGGCCCAGTGCATAGCTCATCACTCGAAGCCTTTTAATCTGGCGTCGTCAGGACTTCCTCCACCGCAGTTTGTGCTACTGGATCAGGCAGAGCCACTTATACCATACTGCGACCAACGTCACCCTGCTACAGGTCGACCTCATCTGCCCAGACCTCATCTGGCGACTACTCTTCAGGCCTCGACTAGTGAGCAGTGGGATATTCCCAGCACCAGCCAGCCACTGGTCCAGCCGACAGGGTCTGCCGTGCCTCCAAACGCAGAGCGGCCTCCTGTAAGAATAAGTTCGCACCTGGAATGGAAGTATGATGTTCTAAATAATCTCACTTGTGATTCTTTCCATCCTTTAAGCCCGCATATTGTCTTAAGATATGCTTGAGGCCCTCGTTGAGGCTTTAAAGAGCCCCCTCTAGTTTGAGACTGAGGTGGCAGCTGCAGAAGCCTTTCACACTGAAGAAGTTGGTACTACCGAATGCCAGACCATCATTTCATTCTCTGTAGAGGATGAAGGCTCTCACATACAGGGTCACATCCGCCCGCTATACATCACAGGACAATTAAATGGCATTGAGGTTCACCGTTGTCTCATTGACACTGGCTCCGGGATCAACCTTATCCTGATGTGGATGCTACGGAAGCTGGGTTATCCAAGGATGACCTAACTCCCTCTGATTTAAGGATCTTGGGATATGACAGGACATAGCAGACCCCGATTGGCAAGATTCGTTTGAAGACCCAGTTCAGTGTCCTAGTTTTCAGTACTGAATTTATGGCCGTCTCCCAGGACACCGCATATAATGCATTGATGGGCAGGACATGGCTCCACCTGCATGCGGAGGTCCCCTCATCGTATCCCCAGTGCCTCAAGTACTCCCTTAATAGTTGATTAGACGTACTCCAAGGTGATGCATCTCCTTTCTCCTCTTGTAAAGCTCGTTATTTGGATTCTGACTATTACAAGAGAAAGGATAAGCAGATTTTGGCAAGTGAGGTTGAGTCCACCCCGGTCACAAGTGACCCTTGGGCAGGTATGGATGATGCCTATGTCTTCCCAATCCATCAATTGGAGGCCACGACCCCCGAAATGGGACAATTATTTGTTGTTTCGGGTACAAGAGGAAGTCATATTCCCAAGTCCAAGTGTGGGTGGGAAATCACCTCAAACTCCTACACAAACTAGGCTCGGGTGATCCCGAAACCTCCAACCCATGTACAGTATCGGGATGTCTGCCCCATGGCAACGGAAGTACGTCATACGTGTCTATTTCACTGGGCTGGGATTAATCAGCTCAAGCCGACGCGCCACTATTGCTTTGACATCATCAAGCGTGGCCCTCTGGGCCGAAGTCCAGATGGGATTGGATCGACTGCCTTCATCGCCATGGTCTCAGCGGCACATGAATCACCTGATGTGTTGTCCACTATTGTCCAGGTTGGTACCAACCTTCCGACAGGTTCTTCCAACCAAGGGGAAGCCTCACCCGCTGGGAATCCCTCCTTCGCAAGAGAAGAAGAGGATTTGGAAGACGCTCCCCCTACCTTTGAAGAAGGCATCTCAGCCATGGTAGATGAACTGGTAAATATGAACCTTGGTAGCAAGGCAGATCCGAGACCCACATTGATCAGTGTCGTCGTGTCCCTTGAGGAGTAGCAGCGGTACGTGGACTTCCTTAAACAGCACCATGACGTGTTTGCCTGGATTTATGATGAGATGCCCGGACTAGATCCACAGGTATCCATCCACTATCTCGGTCTCCCAACAAACCATCTCGGGTTCAAGCAGCCTCCCAGAGAAATGCACCCTTCCCATGGTGCCATGGTCAAAGCCGAAGTTTACAAGCTCATTAAAGCCAACTTCGTCATGGAGGTTCAGTACCCCAAGTGGCTAGCCAACATTGTGCCAGTAAGAAAGAAGAACTGACATATCAAAGTCTATATCGACTCCCGAGATCTCAATCGTCACTATCCGAAGGATGATTTTCCCCTTCCTATGATAGAATTGTTGATCGATGCTACGTACGGGTTCCAGGCCCTCTCCTTCATGGACGGTTACACTAGATATAATCAGATATGGATGTCCCCCGAGGATGAGGATTCTACTACTTTCAGGGAGCCCCAAGGTACTTTTTGTTACCAGGTTATGCCCTTTGGCCTGAAAAATGCAGGTTCCACCTATCAGCGGGCCATGCATCACATATTCAATCCAATCCTAGGAACATTGGTGGAATGCTATGTGGATGATCTGGTGGTCAAATCTCGCCAGCGCCAGGACCATCTCAAGGAACTTGAGAAAGTGTTCAGTTTCCTCCGTTCCGACCACCTGAAGATGAACCCATTTAAGTGTGACTTTGGGGTCACTTATGGGAGGTTTCTTAGCTTTGTTGTCAGGTACTGAGGTATCGAGATCGACCCTAAGAACATCAGGGCCATCAGCTAGATGCCCCCCCCCCCCCGATCAATATTCAAGAGATTCGAGGTTGTTAAGGCCACTTGGCCTACATATGCTGATTCATTGCGAATCTGGCTGGCAAGTGTAATCCATTTTCTCGGCTCATGATGAAGGGATATGTATATGAATGGGACGAGGAGTTTCAATACTCCTTTGAGTAGATCAAGCAATATTTTCTCTAGCCTCCAGTCTTGATGCCATCCGTCTCTGGTAAGTTTCTAATCTTGTACGTCACTACCCTGGACCGATCTCTTGGTGCCCTTCTCACCCAGAAGAACAAAGAGGGGGCAGAGAACAGTCTCTACTACCTCAGCCGCATGCTTCTCGATACGGATTCCAGATACTCCCCTATCAAGAAGAGATGCCTTGTGCTCGTATTTGTTGTGCAGAAGTTATGACATTACCTACAGCACCATGAGGTACAGCTGGTCTCCTGGGTAGACCCGCTGAAGTACATTCTGAATTGCCCCATGTTGACCGGCTGTCTAGCGCAGTGGGCGGTGATCCTACAGCAGTTCGACATCAAGTTCGTGTATCAAAAGGCTATCAATGGGCAGGCATTGGCAGGCATTCTACCTGCCCATCCAACATCTGTGGACCAGTCACTATACTTGGATTTTCCTGATGAGGTAATCCTCTCAGTCGATCAATCCGTCCCATGATGGCATATGCACTTTGATGGTGCCTCCCAGAGCCCCACCGGTAGAAGGATCAATGATCCTAGTCTCAACAGAGCAGGCTTGGGCATTGTCTTCATCACCCCGGCATAATCCATCCTACTGTACTCATTCTTGTTGTCATAAGGCTATACCAACAACGAGGCAGAGTATTAGGCTCTTATCACTGGCCTCGAGCTGGCCCTTGAGATCGATGTGCCCCATTTTCATGTGAAAGGGGATTCCGAGCTAGTCATCAAGCAATTCAACGGTGACTAAGTTGTCAAGAAGCCAGAGCTCGCACCATTGTTGGAGTGCACCCTCTATCTAATGGCCAAGCTCCCTTCTCGACCGAAGGTTACCCATGTCCCTTAGTCACAGAATGGTCGAGCAGATGCTTTGGCCAGCCTAGCCGCATCACTTTCAGAGCCCGAGTAGGATGACCTGATTATACATGTGGCCCATCGGAGAGTCATTGCCCCCGTCACCCCAGAGGATGATGATGGCCTACAGGTAATCCAGCTTACCACTAGATCCTCCATGTTAGGACCGCTAGGCTCGTCAGATCTAGTGGTTGAAGCGACTCCCAACTGGAGAGCACCTTTTGTCGAGTATCTCCAAAATGGTCACATCCCGACTGATCGGGCCAAGCATGAGAAAATATGACGCCGCGCACTACATTTACCCTCCAGAGTGGTCCTGGTCTTGAGCAGATCCTCTATAAGAACGGTTTTGATGGTGTTATCCTCTGTTGTATTCAAGGAGTTGAGATTCCACAGGCCATTCAAGAGATTCGTGTCGGTTCCTGTGGTGCCCACCAGGCTAGGCTGAAGTTGTCCCATCAGATCCGGATACTGGGGTACTTTTGTCCCTTTATGATCCATGATTGTATTGAGTTTTCCAAGAGATTTCACGCATGCCAAGTACATGCTAACTTTCTACATCGGCCTCCAGAACCCCTCCACTCCACCAAGTACTCTTTTCCATTTGCGGTGTGGGGACTCGATGTCGTGGGACCATATCCACCGGCGACAGCTCGCCAGTGTAGGTTCATCCTGACTGCCACGGATTTCTTTTCCAAGTGGGCAGAGGCAATTTTTCTCAAGGAAGTCAAGGTCCATTCCATCGTCGACTTCATGATCTCCAATATCATCCACCAGTTTGGAGTTCCTCATGCCATCCTCACCGATAACAGCACCAACTTCCGAGCAGTAGAGCTGAAGAAATTGTACGCCAAGTACAATATCCATTCGAACTATACCTCCCGCTATCATGCACAGAAAAATGGACAGATCAAGGCGTTCAAAAAAACCCTCTCTAAAAGTTTGCAGAAAATGGTTGGTCGGAACAAGAAGAGTTGGCCGGACAGGCTCCCCAATGACCTCTGGGCCTATCGGACGACGACTCGCAATTCGACCCATCTGCCAGATAGAGTGCTCGAAATCCATCTAGCTAAGTCGGAAGCACTTGAAGAAAATAGGCTTTGTTCCCTGCACAATCTGGAAAGGCACCAGAACAAGATGGCTAGATCCTTCAATAAGAAGGTTTGCCTCCGCTCTTTTATACAAGGCGACCTTGTATTGGCCCTCCGAGTGCCAATGATCCCTGGAAAGAAACCACCCAAGTTAGAGCCCAAATGGGAAGGGCCCTACATAGTCCACAGGGTTTATCCCAATAGAGCATACTCCTTGGTGACCATGGATGGTGAGCGTATAACTCCTACCATCGATTCCAAATTCCTCAAGGAAAACTTTGCCTGAGCCTCCTGGTCCTGCACGACCTTAAACTGGATGGTCCTGCACAACCTTAAACCGGATGGTCCTTCACGACCTTAAACTGAATGGTCAACACGACCATAAACTGGATGGTCCTGCACGACCTTAAACTGGATGGTCCTGCACGACCTTAAACTGGATGGTCCTGCACGACCTTAAACTGGATGGTCCTGCACAACCTTAAACTGGATGGTCCTGCACGACCTTAAACTGGATGGTCCTACATGACCTTAAACTGGATGGTTCAGCACGACCTTAAACTGGATGGTCCTGCATGCCCCTAAACTGCACAATGGTCCTGCACACCCTTAAACTGCACAATGGTCCAACATGACCTTAAACTGCACAATGGTCCCCACATGACCCTAAACTACATGATGGTCCCGCATGACCTTAAATTGTCCAGTACTGTATGACTTTAAACTACACATCATCCCGAATGACGTAAAACTGCATTTTAAGAACTATGTATGGCTTGATTCCCATCCTCATGGGATACGTAGGAACGCTCAGACACCTCATCTTGAGCCTATCCCCGAGCTCTTATCTTTGACTATTCCCCCTGGGTATATCTTTCTCAGAGTATCCTCGCATGATATGGAGTAGGATTCTTTAGCCCCACTCATACGAGGATTAAAATGATCGCACCATGTGCCCGCTCCCGTTCTTCTATCCTCCCACGTCTTTACTGCCTGACGTTAAACTGCATGGACTTCAATAACTAAAAATGGCTTGATTCTCATCCTCATGGGATACGTAGGAACACCTAGAAATTTTTCCTGTTGGCCCAGCCCAAATGCCAGAGTCTTTCCCCCAGGTCAAGATGTATGGAAGGGGTGAAAACTTTTTCCCCAATTCATGTCAGGATAACCTCGACCTAGCCGTACATCCCGCTCCCTGGAGACATTCACCTCTTTGATAGATGGGTACAGATATGCTTCACCCACTCCTTGACTGAGATTGCGTCACCTTCTTCATCCGGAAGGTCCCTTGAATGGTATGGATGATAGGCCTAAGGGCTCTCTCTTACCACATCAGGCCAACGCCCTTGAGGATGCCAAGTAACAAGCTGATACAAGTCCCGCATTTCGAATATAGTCAGTGGTCGATGCTCATTTATTTTTCCTGAATGGTCAATATAGGGACATTATGTTTCGAACATGGTCAATAGTTGTCCTAGATCGTTAGGTACACCCCAAGATGTCCCAAACATCGAGTGTAGTGGGTCATTCTGCCCTGTTGTATCTCCAAGCGATGAACTCCCTCTGGGTGAGGCCCAGCCTCAGGCCCCTTGTCCTTCTCGGGCCCTCGGCCCTCACCCTCACTACAAGACGTTAAACTGCAAGCTGGGCAGGCCTCCCTGGCCGAGGCCTAGTCTCAGTCCCCTTGGCCTTCTCGGGCCCTCGGTCCTCTTCCTCAATGTAAGACGTTAAACTGCAAGCTGGTCAGACCTCCCTGACTGAGGCCCAGCCTCAGGACCCTTGGCCTTCTCGAGCCCCCAACCCAGGTTCTCCTATGGGAGTTTATGGTGTAGTGTGGGACTGCATCCTCATTCACGTCGGTCTATTCATCGTCTCAAACATCTCCCTCGTTTGGGGGTATCCTACTCCCCTCCTCGTCCTGCATGACCTTAAACTACATCTTGAGAACTGTGTGTGGCTTGATTCCCATCCTCATGGGATACGTAGGACCACCTGAATGTCCAGGCTTCGGGTCCAGCCCCATCTCCCAGAAATATCTATTTCACCTTGTCCCCTTGGCCTACCCTTCCCAGGAGGGGGGAGTATATGGCATGGTATGGGATTATGTCCTCGTTCGCGTTAGGCTTGTAACGACCATGCCATGTACCTATCCCTCCTGAGCACTCTCGTCGACCCTCTTTGGAGGTTCACCGATGTGCCTAAGGTTACTCTGGTTTCGTACCTGGAATGTCAGACTCTGCTCAGACATGCTTCCACCCACTTTTCAGGATTTTTGTTCCCCTTCATTAGGGATTCCATCACCTTTCACTCCCGAAGTGACCCCCGAGTGGCATGGATGCTAGGCTTAAAGGATCTCCATGGATGCAGGGCCTAAGGGCTCTCCTACCATTATGGGCCAACACCCCCAAGGGTTGTGGACAACAAATTGATATAAATCCCGCATTGCGAATATGGTCAACGGTCAATGCTCATTTGTTGTCCCACTTCAGGCTAATGTGATATGGATGTTGTGTTTCTGCCACGGTCAATAGTTATCCTCCATCACCACGCCAACCCCATTAATCCCGAAATATCAGTTACATGATTCACATCCTTCTCCACCTCATCATGTCCAAGTAGAACTTCAAAACTCTTGGTACTATTCTTGAGTACACATCCACGCGTTAGGAAGACCAAATCCATGATAGGGGCTCCGCACCGATTTCCCTTTGGTGTGCGTTCCAGGTATTGCAAAAGACATCTTCCTACCTTTCTTACCACACTGAGTTTAACTCACGTGGGCTTAGGGATCGGGTTGAGGTGTTCACTTACTCGGAGGTTTTTTTCTCCTCTACGGTCCGAGCTCTAAGCCCATAAACTAGGATCTCATTTAGAACTACGTGAGGCTTGATTCCCATCCTCATGGGATATGTAGGACCACCCTGACACCTCGTTTTCGGGTCCAGCTCAGTTGGGAGATAGTTTCTTCTACCCCTTTCCCTCTTACCCCTATCTGGGCCCCTTGGCCCAAGGTTCCCTCTCGGAATGGTGTATGGTGTGATATGGGATCATTTCCACATTCATGTCAGGGATGTTCTATTTCATCACACACATTCCCCATCTAGCATCATCTCTACTATGTCTGCGCTGCGTGATGTTAAAATGCATGTATGGTCCCATCACATGACCCTAAACTGTGATATTATCATCCTGGAAGCATGACGAAAAAACGGCACTGCATTGTGATGACCTCATCATAGAGGACATCATGTTGGGTATTGGTCATTCGCCATACCATTTGTGAATTCCTACTATGGCTTGTTTCTTTTGGCTATGACAGGGCCTGCAACCCTAGGCCTGTCACTTCACAAAAAAAACCACTCACCTTAAAGTACAAACAAGATTTATCAAATTCCGCTTCTCTTGGTGCGAGGGCCTCGCCCGCACACCCCCTTCTCCTTGGCATTGGTATCTTACCATGCCACTTCAGGAACTACGAGCATCTTGATCCCCATCCTCATGGGGTACGTAGGAATGCCTGTTCACTTTGCCTCAGGCCCAGCTCAACCCTCGTTTTTGGTCCCTTGACCTAAAACCTCTCTGAGGAACATGTGGTGGTCGGAACCCTCAGTTCCTATTCACATTGGGTTTTGTAGTTACCCTTCCAGGTACCTCCTGTGTTTCCTACCACCTATGGTCTGAGTTCTACGACCCTAAACTAAGACCTCCCTATTAGAAGGGACTCAACTCCCTCTATCTAATATGTCTTGCTGCCATATTCAGATGCGTTTTGACAAAGAGCCCGAAGTGTGGAATTTTCATGGGGACATTCCCCTCGTTCCATGACCTAGCTTTGTGAGCTCGCTATTTGGATCCTCATCCTCTTCCACATACAAAAGTACCCTCAGACGACATGGATTCTAGGCCTAAGGGCTCTCCATGGATGTTAGGCCTAAGGGATCTCTTACCATTTTGGGCCAATGTCCCTAAGGATCTCGGAAAACATTTGCGACAGGTCCCGTGTTTCGAACATGGTCAACAGTCGACCCTCATTTGTTTGCCCTCATTCTAGGCTAACACAATATGGATGCTTCACTTCCACCATGGTCAACAGCTATCCTCCATCGTCACACCGCTATCATTTTGATATAGATTACGAGTGTCATGATTCACACATTTCCACTCCCTCATTCAAGTGGAATTCTGACATACTCGGCTTTATTTCTTCGCGTGTCTAGGTGCTCTTCATGGACGAGTTAGCATCATTGGGCTGACATTCACTGAGTGTCCCTCTGTCCTAGAATTTTCCTTCTTGTGTCGGGAGAGTCCCACCAATACTTCTTGTTTCCCACACCAAGAACGACTCACGTAGGCTTAGTAGTTTTGGTAGGATGTGTACCGACGCGGCTAGGTTTCTCATTATCCCGCAGGATGTTAAATTGCGCTCCCAGAACTACGTATTTCTTGATTCCCATCCTTATGGGATACGTAGAGACACCCTGGTATTTCACCTAGGGTCCATACCTAGGACTAATAGGTCATGTTCCTCCCCATTTCCGGCCCTTGGCCTGACCCCTTGTGTGGAACCGTTCAACTGCAATTTTACCCCGAACAAGTTCAGTATGCCTCACGATGGCATTGGGAAGCGACAACCCCCTCGCCAGAGAGGCCCTATTTGAAAGAAGGAATGATCCATGATCAAACTGATGTTCCCATCCAATGTGCTCCCACCACAGTGGCGTAACTTTGAGAGTGTTGGTTTCTATTCAAACAAACTCTCACTCCACATTCCACGCCTTGCGTACCCCTTATTTGGACCCTCTTCACCTTTCATATTTGGAGGAACCCTCTAATAGTATGGATGCTCGGCCTATGGCCCACCTACTATCCTGGGCCAATGTTCTGGAAGACTAACGGATGGAATTTGCGACAGGTCCCGTGTTTT
The DNA here is from genome assembly GCA_963277665.1 of Viscum album. Taxonomy (NCBI): domain Eukaryota; kingdom Viridiplantae; phylum Streptophyta; class Magnoliopsida; order Santalales; family Viscaceae; genus Viscum; species Viscum album. The sequence goes on along the minus strand of OY728166.1, from coordinate 87,312,828 downwards.
GAACATGGTCAACGGTCGACCCTCATTTTATATCCTAACTCTAGGATAATACAACAAGAATACTGTGTTTTGAATGTGGTCAACAGTTATTCTTTATTGTCACACCACTCCACAATGTTCCGAATATTGGGTATCGTGATTCACACCTCCCATTCCCATCTGTTCGGATCGATTTCAGTGCCCCTGGCGTTACACCGTTCGTGCACAAGAGAAGACTGAAAAAATGGTAATTTGGCTATTCTGAGAACATCATTCCCCAGCCAGGTCTCTCCCATTTCCCAGAAATCCGGACCGGTTTTCCAAACCCCAGATGCCCGAAGCTTGGTTTTCACTCCTACATTTGGATCGGGAAATGAGGCAACCATCCCTTGTTTCTCACATCGGGCTTAACCCACATGAGCTTAGGGAATGGTCGCTGGACACTCCGCAAACATTACAAGGATGCAGTAAACCAATGTGAACAATGGAACTCATGCATGCTACGACGTTCAGACAATCAAAGCATGAAAGTACGTTTAAGGGTTTTTAATCATTACAGTACCCAGGGGTCAACTCCCCCCATGGACGGATTGACCTCATCGAAGGAACGTTGCAGCTCCGCCACCCTCTAGCTCATGGCATCCAAGAGATGCTGCCACTTGTTCACTTCCCACTCCTCCTCGGCGGTGAGAGGGCGCAATTCATTGGCCGCAGTCTTGTCCCACTCCACATCGGCCCGGATGGCGATCATCTCCCCAGAAGCTCACCTCGCGCACCCTCTTTGCGAATCCGAACCGCGAACGGCCAAAGATTTTGGCGATTTCCCTCAGACTTAAACCCTTGATCCCTTCATGGCTCTAAGTCTGAGGGGGGGAATTTGTTGAGGCCAAAATTTGGAATGAAGAAAAGGCCCCAAGACAGCCCAACGGATTGCCTCGCGAAGCCCTTTCGTGGAGTCTCCCAGCACCGCGACCGCCGCGAAGCACAAGAGGCGGGACGCTCTACGAATGAATTTGACATTCGCGAGGCTGCCGTGAAGAGAAAGAGGTGGGACGCTCCATGAACGCATTTTATGTTCATGATCCCGCCGCAAAGAGAAGGAGGCGGGATGCTCCGCGAACCCATTTGATGTTCGTGAGCTTTCCGCGAAGCCACCTGACCACTTTTCGCGCCACTTGAGCCCTGATTTGTGGCGCCCCTTGCCTATAAATACCAGGATCCCCCTGAGCTCTAGAGGATGGAAAATCTGACCTTTCAGCTTCTCATCTTCTGATTCACGAAGCACTCTTCTGCTCGAAGAACCATGATCTGCGTGAGGTACTTCTGCATCACGAAGTGCCTCCCCATTGTCTCATTTTGATCCCCTCTTTCGAGAGGGATGCCTTTCGTGAAGCCTAAGGGCTTTCATGAAGGAAGGGGATCCCAAGGGGACCCGGGTCATCTCAAAGCGTTTATGATTCTCGAAGCACCCTTCATGTACACTTGATCTATTTTCTAAGGCAGGATCATTGTACTTCGCGAAACACATTGCTTCCCGAAACCTTGCTCTGTGAGGCACCTTTTCTCTCCGAGGCTGTGCTCCGGGAATGCCCTTCCACTTCGCGAAGCACCTCCCATTTTCACCTTCACCCCATGCTAAGGCTAAGGCACCCAACTTCGAGAAGCACACCCCTTTGCAAGTTCCCTCTGCCACACAGGACAACAAAGCTCCACAAGGCCCCTACCCACGAACCCCTCTTCTTGGAAAACCCTTTTCTCATACAACCCTCCAGGTTGGAAAGATGTGACTTCAAAGACCCCGGGACAATACCGCCCATAGAGTTTCTATGCCTAATGATTCTTCGCATAAGCACGCTAATGGCTATTGCTTCTTCGCATAGCCACGCTAACGTGGACCCCTCGATGGTTTGCTCTGTGACCCCCCTTTACCACGGCCTTGCCGATGCCTTCCCTCCCACAAGGAGTAGAGGGTACCGGTTATGTAAGTCCTAGGAGAGTGGAGAAAACCCACCTCGTTCAAGCTGCAGGATGTTAAAATGCCAAGAGGCTTCATCCTCAACACATGACGTTAAACTCTGACCTCGCCCCGTGCCCCGCACGCAGGGTCCCTCGCCCTGGGCATTCTCCACACCCCGTGGTCTCCACAGGGGATGATATCCTTCTTCTTGGAGTGACGTTTGTCCGCGGGGAAGGGAAGCCACCTTGGTGTAAGCCCCGAGCTCTTCTTGCAGGAGGCAGCACCCCTGCTCCTCCTCACTTCCTCGATGCCAAGGCCAGCAGAGGGTGTGATATGGAATAAAGCTCTTCCTTACTTTGGTCCCAAACCCCTCTCCTTCTGTACTTTGTCACTATCGGGCCTCCATCTTGGAGTAATTCCCAACACCGTGGGCTGCTCAACGCATAACCCCCCCCCCCTCCTCATGTCCCACTGACGCACCTTTCACGATGTGGCCGTCAGGTCCTTGCTGCCTCTTGTTTCTCACACCGAGCATGACTCACGTGGGCTTAGAGTAAGCATTGACCATGACAACGCCCTCGTCCCGCATGACGTTAAACTGTATACCTCAACTACGTGGTCTTTGATCCATGTCAAGGCATGGTACGTAGGAAGCCTCCACGAGGTTCAATCCCAAAAACCATTGTACCCGACCATCTCCCTATCGGTGCGCCAAGCCTCATTTCACCCTCGTCCTACATGAGGTTAAATTGTATACCTGAAATATGTGGTCTTTGATCCATGTCAAAGCATGGTACGTAGGAAGCCTCCACGAGGTTCATTCCCAACACCCATCATACCCCATGTTCATCTTCATGTCAGTTCGTCGACATGCCCCATTCTAAACTATGTGGTCTTTGATCCATGTCAAGGCATGGTACATAGGAAGCCTCACGTGGTTCAAGCCCATCACCCATCGGACCAAGGTCCTTATTCACATCGGTTCGTCGACACCCACACTATTCTGAACTACGTGGTCTTTGATCCATGTCAAGGAATGGTACGTAGGAAGCCTCATGAGGTTCAAGCCCATCACCCATTGGACCAAGGTCCTTATTCACGTCGTTTCACCGACACCCACTCCCTACCTGAACTACGGGGACTTTGATCCATTTCAAGTCATGGTATGTAGGAAGCCTCCATGAGGTTCAAGCCCACCACCAGTGGACCCCCAGGTTCACCTTCACGTCAGTTCACTGAAAAAACCCTTCCTGAACTACATGGACTTTGATCCATCTCAAGGCATGGTATGTAGAAAGCCTACATGAGGTTCAAGCCCACCACCCTGTTGTTCTGACCATGTCGGTTCACCTACACCTTGGGCCGTTTAGAGCATAAGTCCCAAATTCCCTCATCTCGTATGACGTTAAACTGTATTCCCCATTACCCGAACTACGCGGACTTCGATCCATGTCAAGGCATGGTACGTAGGAAGTCTCTTCGAGGCTCAAACCCAAAACTGTCATCCATCCTGACTCTTACCCAGGCCGCCACATCCCGGTGAGATCATGCCACTTCATTCCCCTCCACAGCATTCAGGGAGTCGCCCACGTGTTGGCCCCAATATCGGTGTTCCCTCCAGGGGGTTCCTCAATCTGATCCACTCTAATCAGTGTTCTGATCAGTCTGGTCTATCCCCACTAGACGTTAAACTCACAGCATACCCTGTGTTAAAGATGGAAAGCTGAGGAAAACCTCAGAGACATGCTTATGGCATATGATTCCCCACATTCGATGTGGGATGCCTCAGGCTTCCAAGCCCTCGAGAAGCCCTATAATAAGGGAAAGAAGAAATATAAACCAATCCCCAATGTCCAGACACGCTCATGATGCCCAGCATGACTACTCCCATAACCGAAGGTTGCTTCCCTGACCGGACCCCTTGGAATATCCTGATAGAAGCAGCGTAATTAACTGGTGTCCATGAAAATATGGCGCCGGGAAGAGTTTCATGAACAACGTATTAAATCTATGAGGTAGACCCAGAATAGGTGATGAGTTCCGAGGAGGAATCCACAGAAGGAAGAACCGACATCCCATCATCCCGTTTCGATCAAGGAGAAAATGTCACTGAACAAGGAGCGAATTCCGCCCGACTTTGGAAAGTAGGAATGTGGGGTAACAAAATCCGCACCTGTCACGCTCAAGAAGATTGACGCATGTGCCCTGGAGAAAGCATCATAAATATTGATCTCATCAAATAACATAGTCAAAATCAAGATAATACTTTTTCAACTGAGATACATGAAAACATTATACACCACACTAAACCATTGTGGAAAATTCATCAGATTTTCCACATCACCAACCCATTCAAGTTTCTTAAAATGTTCTATGTATCGATGAGATAACTTTCCCTGATTCCCAAAAAGATGATTTACTGGTCTTGGAGAGATTCTAAAAAACAAATGATCACTCACCTTGAATGATAATGGTCATCGACAATGATCAGCATATGATTTCTGATGAATCTCAAACATATCCATCTGTTTTCTGATCAACTGAATCTTCTTCATTATTTTGTGGATAAGGCTCAGCCCAAGTAGTGAAGTCTCGCCTATTTCCACCCAAAAAAAGTGGATAAATACAAGGAATCCCATACAATAATTCAAAAGGATCCATATGTATCGAGGCCTCATAATTTTTTTTATATGATTATCCCACCAATGGTACATGCTCTTCCAATGAGCCACCAAAATCCATTACATAAGCAAGTAGCATGTCTTCCAATGTTTGTATCATCCTTTTGGATTGGACATCCATTTAAGGATTATACGCCATACTCATAGTCAACAGAGTCCCAAGGGATTTCAATAAGGATTTCCATAAACAAGACATAAAACATAGATCTCTATCTAACACTATTGGCACTGGTACTCCATTCCTCTTTACTAAATCTCAGATATAGATTTTTGATAAGTCCTCCACTATATGAGATTTACTAACAGGGATGAAACGGACTGACTTGGTGAGATAATATACTATCACCCATATGGAATCATGTTTCTCACCCCTTCTTGGGAGACCTATTACAAATTCCATAGCTATATTCTCCCATTTCCAAACTATAATAGGTATAGATTGAAATATACCTGCCAGTCACTGATACTCTGCCTTAACATGCTAACAAGTTAAGCATCTAGAAACGAACTCATCCACCTTCCTTTTCATACTGACCCACCAAAACTATTCTTTCAATGCCTTATAAATATTTTTTATTCTAGAATGAACATCCCATCTTGAATGGTGGTAATAATGAAGAATATTTTCATGATAATCAATTTGTATGACCATCAAATTTCTTAAGCACAATACTTAACTTTCATCTAGATTTCGTACCTCAATAGTCTCCACACCATTGAGTTTTGACCTCATAGGCACACATTATACATTGGATTTATGTTCTTCTTTAACCATTTTCACTAAATTTGAAACAAACATAACTATAAAGATAACTGAAACATCACCTTGGTCTTCACATTCCATGTGCATGTCGGCTAGGACTGTCATTAATTACCACTCATGTGAATCTTCTTTTTCTAACTGAGCATATGAATTTCTGCTTAATTCATCTACCACCAAAAAAAAATTCCCGATATATACATCAATTCAAAGTCAAATATTTGGATATACTTCATCCATATTATTTGTCTCAGATTAAAATCCCTTTGTGATAAAATTTATTTCAAGCTCTTATGATTTGTAAACACTGTAAATTTCTAACAAAAGTGGTAATAATTACAAGTCCTCAAAGCATAGACTATGGAAGCTAGGTACAAATCATATGTTTTGTAATTATTCTCCTGAAACCTCAAATTTCTTGATCCATATGCAACAACAGGATCTCCTTTCCTGAGAACACGTCCCAATCATAATCTCTAATCATCAGAATACACTATGTACCTTTATCCTGAATCTGGAAAAATCAAGATTTGTGCTGATGTAAGGAAAAATTCAACTCTTGAAAATACTTCTGACATTCCTTGTCCCATTGGAATGGAGCATTATTTCTTGTAAAAGTTTTCATAGGTGAGTCCATCCAGGGAAAATCATGAACAAATCATTGGTAATAACAATATAAACCAAGGAAAATATGTATCTTGAATACATTCTTTGGTGGTTTCCAATAGATAGCAGCTTTTATCTTCCTTAGATCCACAGAAACACCTCTTTTAGAGATTACATGGAGAAGGAAACATACTTCTTGTATCCAAAAATCACACTTTTATAGTTTTTCATACAACTGATGATCTATTAAGATTCCAAACACTATAACTAAGTGTTGCTCATGCTCATCCCTTGTCCTTGAATACACTAATATGTCATCCACAAACACCACCATAAATATATCTAGATATCTCTTAAATATAAGATTCATCAATTTCATAAATACTTCTAGTGAATTCATAATACTGAAAGGCATTACTATATATTCATAATTACTATATCTTCTTCTGAAATCTATTTGTGGAATATCCACCTTCTAAACCCTCAACTAGTGATATCTTGATCACAGTTCAATATTAGAGAACCATTAAGCTCCCCTCGATTTATTGAACAGATCATTAATGCATGAAATTGGATATCGAATCTTTATCATAAATTGGTTATGCTTATGATAATTCACATATATTTGAATAGTTCCATATGCCTTTTTGATAAACAAGACTAATAATGCCCACTAAGACATGCTAATCTGAATGAACCCTTTTCTTTCCATCTCCCCTCAATGCACTTTAAATTCCATTAATTTTTTTGGTTTCATCCTATAAGATGAAAGGAAAATAGAAATGGTCCCTGAAATAATATAAACCATAAACTCCACTTACCTTATAGGTGCTAACCCTGATAAATTTTCAAGAAATGTTTCAGAAAACAGATCAACAACTATTGGGAAACTACTATTCTTGATCTCTTCTATTAATGATAAAGTTAAAACCACCAACTAGTACAAGATCTTTCAACTACTGGTTCCAACAAGCCTATTGTACCTACCTTTACATTCTTGTCTCCTCTAAAGAGATGCTCGACACCATCTTTAGTTGTAAAACAGAACATTATAGTAAAATAGTCGATGTGAGCCTTGAACATTTTCAACCAATCCATACATAAGATTATATCATAGACTTCCATTTCCCTCATATAGAAATCCGATTTCATCTCATTTCCATCAATACTTATAAAACATATTGTGCACACAAATGCTTGACATTCAATTTTTCCAATAGGATCTTAACTTTTTATCATATAAGGCATCATCTCAATATTTAAACCCAACAAATAAATAACATGAGAAGAAATAAAGGAGTGGGATGCACCCATATCAAATAAAGATTGCATAAGGTCAGAATTTAAAATAATCGTACCTATCATGGTTGATGGTCCAGACTAATCATCCACAATCACCTGCTCATCTTCATATAATTGATTGCTCGATGCACTTTATTCCATATTACCTTGTTTAGATTTCCCTTGCTAAGGATTCATGCTATTCCTGGAATCACTATGTTTAGCTCTATTCTTATAATGAGAGGTATTATACTTCCCTCATCACATCGAATCATATAATGCCTCTGACACCTGATAAGTGTCCTGAACACCCGACCTCAGAGCATTATGACAATAGTGCTGAAGATTCCCCATCTGATTGCAATTATGGAATGATCTAAGTGGTGTCATATATTCTCGGTTTAAGTGCCTAAGAGAGAAACATTTGAAACATCTCAAATTTCTCTTGTATATTGGAGAAATATTTACCAATCTAGATGTCTAATTTCGAGTCATCCTCCCACCTTGGAAATAGGTGTCCCTCTTCTTCTTTATCTTGGAATTATATTTCCCATTGCTTCATGTAGGTATCAACACACTACCTCCACTCGTAGCTCCTGATATATCCCTTTCTTACAATATCTCTCTATTAACCATCTATATATAATTTTTAATACCAAGCACAACAATCTTCAAGCGAATCTCCTACCTCATCCTAGATTCAAATATGTGTGCCTTCAAGGATGCAATAGCATCATCTTATGGTAAAAATTGACTAAATTCATGAATTTAGCTGCATACTCCAGGATAGAAATATTTTATTATTTCAAGATGAATAATTTCTTCATTATTTGAATTTTGAACATGTCAGGATAGAATTTTTTGTTGAAAATTCTTCAAAATCCTCCCATGAAAGGACCTAATCTAATTTAGACTAAATAGTTAAATCCCACCATTGGAGTGAAATATTCTCTAGAATATACATCACTATCTTTAATTTTAGCTTCGCTAGTGTTCCAAGGAAATCAAAGATATGATTCATCCTATTCAGCCACACCTCTGGCTTCTCTGGTTCCAAATCACCCAGAAAGATGGGTGGATTCTGCTTCAAGAACTAGATGGAGTGATACACTTTCCTTGATTCGTTCCTCATATTTCCAATATACATAGATTAAAAATATTGGACTATACTCTAAACCATAAATTGGTTCACTTGTTGCTCAGGTTCAACCTCATTTTCAATAGCTTCCTCCAGTTGGTTCCTAAGACGCCTACTGGGTACCATTTTCTATACAAAAAAAACACTACAAGTCTCACTCTCTAGAAACTGAAGGCTTAAAAATTTCAATTTCTAATAGATCACAACTATCACAACAGTGTATTCCAAAATCAACCTTTCCATGTTCAACCATTTTTGAAAATTTTCAACTTGGTTTTAAAAATCAAATATTTTCAAAACATCACAACCATTCTCTTTTTCAAAATCTTTCATTTGAATAAAATTTCAACCTTTTTCAAAAATCAATAGATTTAACCAAATCATTACTCAAAAAGAAATATGCACCCCTAGTGTGAAGTTATTTCTTCTATGAATGTCATACTCATCTCATTGGATAAACCCATGACAATGAGATTTCAATTACTATAAGTGTCTCCAAAACACTTATGTACCCAACTCCCTAGTAACTTGAAGTTCAGCATAAAAATGTAATATATGAATTTTTATGCTCTGCATTTTATTTCACGAAAATCCTACTTCTTTCTACCAACCCAACATAAGAAATAGACCAGAATTAATTTCAAATACAAGATTGAGAAAAGATAATCGAGTCAAAGACAAACCAAGACAAATACCACTTACAAGTCAAGGACCGAAAAAGATGATACTGCTTGTAACACCATGACCCTTATCATTGGATTGAGAAGGTATAAAGACATTACATGGCCTTAAGATACATCTCAAAGGTTTAAAAGGCTGGAAATAAATTCCAAGGGTTTCATTAATAGATTGTGGATGATTTTCCCTTTGAAAATAAAACAACCCAACCAAACATGTCATAACCAAAATAACACTACATGATGCAAGATAAAAATTTAAAATAACTTATTAATACCATTTTATCAAAACCAAACTATAAAATAGTACCATATTGGAATACTACAAAACATCAAAGTAAAAGTGAAAGAAGTGGTGGTTTGGCAGGCAGAAGCTCTTCTATTGCATCATGTCAATTTTTTTTGAGGTGATGGGTTGCCTCTCCATTTTTCCTTACTTTATATTTTTTGGGTTGGCTATTATTGTTTCATGTAACTTTAAATTATTTTTCCTCAAGTGCAATCTCATTTCACCTCATGTAAACATTGTTCCTCTTTTTGTTTAAATAAATTATTGATAAGTGTGGGATAGGTTTCCATCTTACACTTCAATCTATTTAAAAAAACAAAACCAAACCAAAAAAGGATTAAAGACTCCAAGTCACAACTTCATTGCTCCCAAACATACTTCATGCTACAACTCCAAAAAATAGTACAAGTATATTGATACACCTCTAAATAAGTGTGATACTTTACATTTGAATGTGTCTCAATAAACAATATCTGCAAAATCACCAAAGTGCCAAGGTAGAGGTGATTAAAGAAACTCAGTATGCTTTCCCCAAATGAATTTCCTAATCATGGCACTAAGATAAAACAAGTTATCACATTTATATAAAATAATTTATATAAAAAACATTTGAAATAGTTCAATAATTTATTACAAAGACAAACAATTCCATACCAAAAAAAATTCTCAAATAAACCAATTTCCAAGGAAAAAAACCAAACATGTCATTCCAACTATTTCATGAATTTAATTGGAATTACCCATTTCTCTATCAAATAGCTACACACACCCAAAAAAACCCACACATAAGCTTGGAGTTACCATTTAAGGTAGAAATTCACATTAATAACCCATACCATTTGATAGTGGTACTTCACAACCAATATTCATCCCCTTCCACACACGCTTAACCATTTAAGCCAAAACATGCCAACCCATATTTTCCAACCCAATTCAATCATTTTAATAAAACCACACTTTTATTGAAAACCATAACAAAAAACCATTTCAAAAAATATAACCATTTATTGAAATCACTTTCCAACAAACCATTTCAATAAAACCATCTTTTTATTGAAAACCATTTTTCCAAAAAACTATTTCAATAAAACCAACCTTTTTATTGAAAATAATTTTTCCAAAAAAATATTTACATAAAAAACCCTTTTATTGAAATCCATTTTCCATGCATCAAAACCAAGTAACCATTTTAAAATCATGTTACCAAATTCACCTTTTTCAAAAACACCCAATTTGCGTAATACCATAAACCATTAACAAAGAAGGTTTCCATTAATCATTGCATAATAATTTCAAAATAAATTTTACATAAAACAATAAATTTGAAATTTATAATTCTAGTTATAAGTAAAGGAGTCGATAGTGAATCCACCTTTCTCGGGAATTATGGAAAACATGAAGAATGGTAGGAAAACTCCCACAAAACCGGGTTGAATCTCCAAAAAAATCGTCTTAGATCTCTTCCCTTGACATCAAAAAAGAAAAATCTAACTGTGATTGGAATAAAAAACCACATATCTATCTTCAAATAACTAGATCTAAGAAACTGATAGGGGGTTAACTAGATATAATAAAAAATAATAAAACCTATCATAAATAATGAATTATTTTAAATTAAGGCTTCAACGCACCAAGAAACTCCCCTAGATCGCTTCCAATTTCATGGGAAGAGCTTCGAAATACTTTTGGGGTAATAATTTTTCAGTCAGGGACAAAATGGGTAAAACATATAGGTTAAAAGTTGATCTTGACCTAGATCCACTTTTTAGGATCTTGTTTTTAAATCGTCATAGTTAGTCACATGGTTATGAAAACTATGGGCTAATCATGCTCTAGCATCTACCTCAAGGTGGAACCTTGCATGGTTTTCTTGAATGGTTAGAAAACTGTGCTCCAACAATGAAAAATCATGATATCCCACTTTTCATGGTTTCTCCTTGGTGGACACATGGTTTGTACTAACCGTGCGCCTACTCATACACCTACCCGTGCGCCTTCCCCTTATCTCTTGCCTCATTGTGCACAGTTTCCTATTAGAGTTTCACAATTTCCACAAATCATGCACCAATCACGCACCTTTAGAAAATATCCAAAAACATTATAAAAGTCTTAAAAACCCTTCTAAACACTTCATATACTTAAAATACATAAATAAATGGTTACTTACTTGAAACTAGGGGTGCTACACACACAATACCCCATTTTAACCTTAACTTTGGTAATTAATTTTTACTATTTTCACTATTCATTATGACCAAAATTTAATTTGAACTTATTACCTAATTTCAATTATTATGATGGAAAATATTGAATCCATTTTATCAAATTTAAATTCACATAAATTTTAGAATTTTATTTTAAAAAATAACCTACAAAATGTGTCGAAAACTGTTTTTCAAGAAATGTATTTTTCAAGTATAAGATGATCTTATATTAAATCCATGACTATTAATCAGAATTATATGGATATTAATTAAAATATATAGATTTATAATTTATACATTTCATTTAAATAATTCTTCTTTGTGGGTTATTTTAATTAATTAAAATGGAGAAACAAAAAACATTTTTCAGACAAATGTGTTGTTAAGACTAGGAATAAACTTATAATAAAATATATTATAAATATGATTCAAATGTAATTTATTAGATTATTATAAATAAAATGGTTCATGTTTCACTTTAATACTAAATCCAAAATATAATTTCACTTTTAAATTACTTTATTTAATAGAACAAATGATAGCCACATAAAGATCAACAATTTTCAGAAAAATATCAAAATTTCACCCTAAGTTAATTTTGACATGATGATTTCAAAAATAAAGTTAATTTTGTACAATACTATTTTAAAAATAGGTATAAATTAATTATATTATTTTCTCAAAAAAGGAAATAAAAACAACTTTGATGAAAAATATAATTATGAATTATGTAAAGACATTACTAAAAAATGAGTCCTTATTTACCAATATATTTTCTTCATCTAAAATATTTACACATAATTTTCAAAAAAAGTGTTTATTTCTGTTTATACCAACAATTTTAATGGATATTTTATAATGGTCACATTTAAATAGTATATCCTAGATTAATTTGTTTCAGTGTTGTGTGTCATGTACATTATCAAACATAATGTTCTTCTTTTAAAGTATTGGGGTGCTACATTTTCCTCCTCCACCCAACTTAATTAACTTGTGTCCTCTCCATTTTAGCTTATTCTCATTAATCAATTGTTTAACATTTGAAAATTCCTTTAAGAAAAAACACAAAGTAAAAAAGGATTAATAAAACCTCCTCATGAAAAGTTGAAAGGGAAGTACAAATTTCACTACAAAACTATGGTTCTAAATATAATAACATCAGTGGTAAGTGAAAATATGGAAATTGAAGAGAAAACTAATATACAAGGATTAACAGGTATTGATAGAGAACATGGTAATGATAAATTTAACCACCACAAAATCATAAATTTTTGATGAGTGAAAAGAATGTCAATTAATCAAAAATGATTGTAATAGGATAAAAAAATTTTCAAGATTGTTTTCCTAGATTTGAGTAATTAATTTACCATATATACTAAGAACCTAAAGAAATATAATTACTTTATACCTTTCTATCTCATAACTACAATTTCATATTTTGGTTGTTCTTAGATAAATTATCACTTCATCTCTTACTCTAATAAATGAATATACAAGATGAATACTTTATGTATAAAACACTAAAATTAACTTTTAACCAATCATAATATCCATAAAAGAGTGAAAAGTCTTTCCATCTATCTCTAAATGTTTACCAAAACCAAAATGGTTAGTATAAGTTATCTAATAAAATAAATTCATTACTAAAACCTCAATAATAACACCAAAAGTTTAACTTAATCAATTTCATAAGTACTTATCCTTTAAATAATTGAGGTAAAAACAATGTCATGTTAACTATTACATCACGTAGGATAGTGGTAGGAACCACAACCTTGTCTCCCTTATATTTTGGGTTCAAGACCCATGGCCATTCTGAATGTGGTGGGTTTTCACCCGGCATATGGGTTTTCCTTTTTATAAAACTATATTTTTATAATTCCTTTAAAATTCTGAAATTGTAATTTCCCATAAGTACAAAAACTTCAAAGATAAGATAAACCTTAAAGGTTAGAAATGCTTTTAAAATTATCTCCCAAAAAATGTAAATGCATTATTCCTTAAATAATTTTTTCACTAAAACATATACTAAACCAATCGCTTGTATTACCATATATGTTTCCAGAAATATCCTTAATTTTGAAAAAATCTAATCACATAAAACCTCAAAAAGTGTGTTTAATAATTTGAACTTATGATCAAACTTAAACTCATATACCCATGATGGTATCTATAAATATTAAGTTAATCTTACATGAAGACATATATTCTTCCAAAATTAGGACAATCCTTATATGTTTCATGAATCTTATAACCAAAATAACAATGGTAAAAACACTTCTAAGACACGGTTATTGAATACCAATACATAAATACTTCAACCTTTTTACTCTAATGATTGGTAAAACATAGGTACATCGATAGTCTAAGAGTTAACCTTTAAAAAGGGAATTGACTCGGATAATGTCCAGGTTCCCCAAATTTAAGACAATGAACTATAAATGGATCTCTTGAATTAAATTTATTTCTCTCCATTAAACTACTAAATTTTCCTTAGTAATTAATTACTCTATTCCCTTGATTTCCACACATAAAACATTTTCTTTTTCCTTTGACGCATTCTCCTAGGTGTAACTTTCCATATTTTTTACATGAAGGAAATTGAGTACTCTTTCCTCCATGGTCTCCACCAATCAATGTCTTAGTGCACTCTATAATTATATTCCTTGGTGAGTCTAGGAGCTATTTAAGTCATATTTTTTTAATCATATATCATGAAAAGTGATTGGTGATAATTATAATATCTTTCTCTGAAGAAATTATCCTATTTGGTTATTCATAATCACTATGTTTTTCATTACATTTATAGTTAAAATCATTCCTTATTGTTCCATCCATTGACTAAAACTGAAAATCATAGTGTGAATAACAATAATCATAATTATGAAAAGTCATTTATAGGATGTCTAAATAATGATACCTTCTTTTCAATCTATGACACCTTAGGTTTAACCTAGATCACTCATCTTCATAATCTATTCAAATATATCTTTATAGTTTAAAAATAAAATGTAAATTAACCATATAATAACCCCTATGGAGTGTCAAAACAGGTGTGAAAAAAGGCTTGTTTTCATGCATTAGGTGTTAAACGAATCATATCCCAATGTACCCTTCTCAGAGTTATTACACATATATAAAACTATAAGAAATTCACATCTATTTTTAATATAATTATAGTTTTTTACTGTTAATAAACACAAATAACATCTATATTACCAAAACATTAGAATGTTATCTTATACTTATACTTATCCTTAAAGTCATTCATAGGGTTAAGTTCTCTAATCTTTGTTTTCCTACGTCTATTTTCCAATGTTTCTACTAAACTTCCTCTAATTCAAAATGTAAAAACCCTAACCCTAGAATCCTAGAACCGATGGTTAAATTATTATATTTGAACTATATACAAGGAATCATATCCCAAAGGACCAAATAGTTTAGTAGTATTTATAAACAAGATACAAACTTAAATATCACATTACATTATAAAACATAAGATATAAAACATAGTGAAAGTAAATATTCTATATCCTTGAAATCATTCATAGATTCCTTATTCATATTTTGGAGAAAAGAAACAAAATAAGGGTGATATCAAATTCTTATTAAGGGTTGCATAAAGTAGAATATTTCATGAATCAATAAGGAATAATCAATATATAAAGGTAAATAACTGAAAAAACATTCCATTTAATAAATAAATTGAGAACAAGAATGTATCTGTGGATAATAAAAATACAAAAATATCATGAATAATAAATAATGAATTATCAAGTAATTAAATTCTTAATATTGGATGGTATGATCTTCGATATCATGATATATATACCTTCAAGACCATGCACTAAGACAGTTTAATTGATGGGTTGGTATTCCCTAGAAACCCATCTAATGTTAGCTTACTATTTTGTCTCATGAGACCTATAAATTCCTAAAAAGGATATAAAATTTCAAGCCCCATAGGTCCTTGCATGTTCAATTAATTCCTTATATATAAAAGGATCAATTTAATTCATTGACAATATAGATTATCAACAAGCATCTATATTGAGTAAAGAATATAGAATATCAATAATTATTCATTTAGCCAAATAACTTTTAGGTAAAACACCATATGTATAAATGGTATACATTTTAGTTAAAAAATAATATTTATGATAAATAATGTGTATATTTAAGATAAATTTAATTTCTAATTATCATAATAAAGTGAATGTTTCTAGGAAAAGTTTATAAATGAAAAATTAATCAAGAAAGTGAATGTAAATAATTTCCCTAGTCAAACTAATCATAATCCATCTAGAGAAAGAATAAGTATGGTATCATCACAAAATACCCCCACTAGATTATAATTAAAATAAAGGGTTGTTTTTTATTAATATAAATGTCATATAAATATTATTAAAAATATTCTTGAGGAAAAAACCCTTTTCACTTTTAAAATCACTTTTAAAAACTAATAAATTTTACAATATTAGGAAAGAAGATTTCTTCCAAAATAGCCTTGTAAACTTTTAAATTAAGCATAAAATATTTGTGTGTTCATGATTTCATAAAATTATCTTCACGTTGAGTGTATTAAAGTAAATATTCCATTCACATTTTTAGTAAAAAGTAAAAAAGTACCCTATTTTGAAAATGAAAAGAAGATTCCTTTGCAAACCATTTTTTAAATTTTATATCATGGATAAAAATGACTTTAAAAAATAATATAATTATATTATAAAAATTATATAAAACCTTTTTAAAAAACATGGATTTAAAAAAAGGATTTTCGACCAAATAGTGAAATAAAGACAGGTTTTCTTAAAACATTTTCTCAATAATTTTAAGTACCTAAGCAAGAAAATGGTAATATTACATAAAAATTTCATAAATAACATAAGTGTATTAAAATTAAAGTTTGTTTATTAGAAAATGTAAAATAATTATATTCAATGGAAATTCAAGCATAAACAGCCCCAATTAAAATGATATTGGAGTACAAACCCATACCGCTTTAAAAACTTTTGAATCATAACCCCTTGAAAAAAACTAAATTCAAATGAATCATTAAATACCATGAATATAAATAGATTCATAATATAACATATAAAAGGGTTAGTATATACACTTTATAAAAGTAAATAGGTGAATAATACCAAATATATCTTAATAGAGTAAAAATTGAGAGACAATATCTTACAAAGATCATACCATTGAAGTGAGAATTAATCAATGAAGTGATTATGTGTATCAAATGTAAATAAATATACAAAAATTTTAAATACATTAAAATAAATTACACACATAATCTTATAATATTTAATACAATGAATAAGTAATGTAACCCAAAGAAAAGAAGTTTGGTTATGAAACACTTAACACTTGGTAACATTCAAGTCAAATACCCTTGGATAAAATAATTCAAATTAAAATATAAAATATCATGAATTATTAAGTAATAATTATATTACAATTAAAAGGGTTAGTATACACACCATATAAAATAAATTAGGTTCATAACAATAAAATATGCCTCAATTAAGTGAAATTGAGAGGAAATACCTTACCTCATGTTTCTCTTTAGTTGAAAGTGATTTAACCTCCTGTATAATATTTTTAAACGTATTATAAATTTATTCTATAACCATATTAATATTTATAATATCTTATATGATATAATTATATTATATTACCACTCGTTCGTTAATAATTTTTTATTATTTCTATTCTTTCGGGTGTTAATTGCTTTATTTTCTCATGCATGTTTTGTCAAAAAAGTTATAGTTCTTATGCATAGGATACAGTTACATTATCTATATAATGATATTAATGTTATAAATATCATATTTTTTCATTATATTTGTTTTTAGAATTATTTTTTATGTTTGAATATGGAAAATGAGTCACATCGCATCATGGAGATGGTAGGTCGTACATACACACAAGCAACATTATCATTTCCTTAATTAGTGAAAGGATAAGGAATAAGAAGATATATTAAAATTTTAGAATCAATATTATTTCGTAATTATCATACATATTAATTTTTTCCATCATTATGACTATCCATGTGAGTTGGTGATGGAAAACAAATTACATCAGTTCACGATGTGGTAGCCTGTTGTACACACAAGTGATGGTTTTGCTTCCCATTTGATGGAGAAAGAGATGGATAGATACTATTCCATCAAATGAAAAAAATAGTATATGTTTCATACTATTGTTATTATATTGTAATTTTTAATTCATAATTAAGGTTTTTAAAAGAAGAATTAAAAAACAAAGATCTTGGTGAAGACAATTATCAATGCTTATAAGAACCTTGTTTGGGTCTTTTATTAAAGACCCTAGTGTTGGTCTTTTGGGAAGACCAATAGCTATATATTATGGAAAAGAATTTTGTGAAGATAGTTTGGTAGGTTTTGATCATGATAAATGTATTTTTGGGTGTTAATAAGTTAGGGGAGGGGTTTCCTTCTACAATTGAGGAGGAGTGGCATTTTTGTAAATACCCAAAACTATTCAATATTGAGAAGTCACTCTCAACTCAAGTGACTAAAAAATTAATAAATAATGGTATTAATGTAATATAAGGTTCATCCACACCTCCAATACTAAAAATAACACTACTAAAAAATCAACCTATAGCCACGGTTTATAATTATGGTTATAGAACCAAAAATTGTGGCTATAGGTAATAGCCAAGGTTTAGAAAGTCATGGCTC
Source organism: Viscum album (assembly GCA_963277665.1). Lineage (NCBI taxonomy): Eukaryota > Viridiplantae > Streptophyta > Magnoliopsida > Santalales > Viscaceae > Viscum > Viscum album. The sequence continues at coordinate 87,294,543 of OY728166.1, read as the reverse complement.
TTATTGGCATGGAAGTAGGGACAAAGATATTTATATGGTTGAAAACCATGGCTATAGGTCTATATCCATGGTTCAAATCATTTCAATGGACCTATATATATAGTTTTCGCCATGGTTATACAACTATAGCCACATTTTAAAATTGTGGCTATTAATAATCTAACTAAACTCTATTTCCATGATTTGAAACCATGGAAATAGGTAAATATCCATGGTTTCCACCATTGAAATAATCCAGTATCCACGGTTTGAAATATTGTCAATTAATTCTTCCACGCAAAACCATATCAATGATTATAAATCATGACTATAGGTTTGGACACACCCAATATAAATCCAAGGTCTATTACTGGAGATATATCATTTAGATATAATAATAAAACTACACCCTACTACACTTAAATCAATACCAAGAATATACTATATGAACTAACCTTATGCACTTAAATACCTACCATACTAGCAGCACTCAAACCTTTTATATTATATTAAAATAAAAAACAACAAGGATAAAATATAAATAGATCTCAAAATTAATACAATATATATCACAAGAATTAAAACACTTAATTACCTTCCAATAATACAGTGTATAAACCAACGGGTTGCACCTAAATCCCTACACTACCAGTAACACTCAAACAGAACTCAAATCTTTCATCCCATAACAGAATAAAAAAACAAGCATACAATATAAATAGAACTCAAATAGGATATAGTATATATCACAAGAATTCAAACTACATCTAAGATAAATAATATAAAGTTTCAATATCAATATCATCAGAATAACAAAAAAACTACATTATAAAATTAAATTTAAAAAACAGAAAATAAATTTTACATCTAAAATGTACATCAATATCAGTATCACCAGAACCATCACGACCCTCATCATATTCTACAAAAACACTAACAACATTATCACCTCCTCTCAGACCACTAACATCATCATCATTATTATTATTTACATCCTCATTATAATATGCACCTAAATTAGTTGCAAGAGTAGACTAATCCTCATAAATCGAACTCAAATAAATGATAACACATTTAATTAATGAAAACATACTAAGGTTATAAACATAAAGGTTATAAAAATATTTAATATAAAAAAATATTTACATGAACTGTTATTGATACACATATTTTATATAAAACATTTTTAAATTAAACTTGTACACCCCCATGCAAGAAGTATCAGCTAATTTTTCATAAGAATTGTTTTTTAGATATGAAATCTTAATACATATATAATTAATGTAAAAATAAATAATTTTTTTAATTTAATAGATGAGGCATAATAAATATAGTGAAAACATAATAGGTATTGATAATGTAGAATGAGAAAAAATATGGATACTAAGAAAATGGTTTTTTTATGGATTGTGGTATGAAAATATTCTTATAGTATTTTTATTATAGGATGTTGTAGAAGATGAAATAGCCACTATGTGCACTGTTTTCATCACTACAGTCCAAAGTTTCCTCATTATTGATGGTTTAGGATAATCTATAACGTGAAGGGATTTTATTACTGAAGTATTCTATGAATTATTGACTATTGGTGTAGTATAATGAATTCAAGTCACTATAATTTAAATGGGTTTCATCATTGAAGTATGATTCTAGAAAATTTGTTGGCATGTCATCTTCTTAATAGGAATTGGACACCTTTCATGTGATGAAGGTATGTCTAAACACAATAGTTTCTTAATAAATCATAATTATTGAGGATGAGGGATTTTTTTATTATGGTATATGATAAATAAAAATAATTCTTCTTCCATTCCAAAAATATCTTAACGAGTCTTGTAAATCAGATGCAGAAGAAAAATAATATTTCATGAGTTCTAAGAGAAAATTGTCAATAATTATTTTGAGTTTCATTGAATTAAAAATGTTATTAATAAAATTCAATACAACCTATGAGTAAATGTAAATATGTTAATGAATATATTTATTAAAGGTATACCTGGTGAATTAAAAAAATTGAATTTATTAAGAATAATCCATGTTGAACGAATCATTTTTTTTTACCAAAAGGTCAATCATCATCATCGTCAGTAATTTTTTATTCAAAAAAATATAAAGATACCAAAAAAACAACAAAATCAACAAAGGATACAACACCCCCACCCCTCTCCAAGGACAAGCATTCCAGGAGGCCAAAAATGGTGAAGCCTGAGAGCATCCCCTTTAATGAGGGTAACCCCCTCATATTTAATACTAACTATTGTATGCAAAAAAATATCCATCAAACCATTGAATTCCAAAGAATCCAAGTAAATGAATAAAATATAATTACCAGGTGTATACCACATGGGTTTCATCCATTCTAGATAACTAAACACATGAATTATTCATCTCCAATATTGTAACATAGTGTTCCAACAACAACGATCACCTAATAATAATTAAAAGATGCCATAAAACTAATTAGTATGGTTAGATCTGTGAAAAATATATAACCTAATCTGATTATAGATAATAATACTACCTTAAAATAGTCAAAATATTTTTAGAATTTTATAAAAATCCCTTGAATATCATAAATGAACCAAATTCCATATGTATTCTTATTAAAGGATTGGTAGTGGTCTAATATGTCGTAATATGAAATTTACATTGATTGTAAATTTATTTTTTTCTTAAAAATATACCATCTATAAAGGAATCTGAACTCATAAGTCTTATGTATGATATAGAACTAAATTTTAAAAATTAGTTGTATATATGTCAGTCTAATAAAGAAATTTTAAATAAGTAGTTACCTTAATAAAACTTTCTCTTAATTCAAAGTCTATTTTTTATACAAACTACATTACCTATATGTCAAAAAAAATAACTAATATTCTTCCACTATAATCTATCTCCATTAATTTCACTCTAAATATATAGAGAGAAAAAAATAGTAATAAATCATAAAAAAATTGAGGAAAAAATTATAGTTCATGGAAATAGTTTCACTAATTAATGAATATACATTATCAGTTTTTATTAATAAATATGAAAATTAAATTGTTCCTAGAGTAAATAATAAATATGTAAAGATTTATAAAAATACATGGAAATATTTTTAATAATTTATACATATACATGAGAAATGTTGTATTAATAAATATGAAAACTAAATTTCTCCTGGATTAGTTAATGAAATACATTTATTAAGAATATTTGAAGGCAGTGTGTTCTTAAAAATAAATAAATGGATGAGAATAGGGGAGAATGATAAGAAAAGTGTGTTAGAGGGGAAACATAAAAATGGATAGGAAACTAGTAATTGGGAGAATGACATGTGGATTGGGATCTATGGAATTTATTTTAATACAACATAATCAAGTGAAAAGTAGGTGAACCCTATAAATCTTTAGGATTTTAATTTAATGTTAGTGTGTGTGCATATGTGTAGGTGTTGTGTGTGAAATCAGTGTAGGTGAACCAAAGAATATGTTATCATGTCCAAAATATTACGAAATTGATGGATTATTATGTTATGATATCAATAAACATTTAATACCATGTGTATTTTTTTAATGAATAAATGATTTATTGAACTTTATAACTATATTTAGAATGAAAGGGAAATTTCATAAATGATTTAATTATTTAATTTTTCTTGATTACATCGTAATGAATTATTTTAATGCTTAAATTTAATTGATTTCATTTGTTATATATTCTTTACTGAATTATATTATAAACTATAATTTTATATGTTACTTTATGTATTCTATGAGTATATTGTATATATATTGTTAATAAGTGAATATAGTAATGAAAGATGATAAAAAATAGATAATGATAAATAATAATGACTTTCTTGGGTGGCATGGAGGTTGGGGTTTTGGATGGTGGTCATGGGATTGAGTCCCCAATCCTATTTATTTTTAGTATGTGTGAAGCCACCCTTAGTGGTTTTACTCTTAAATAAATAATGAATTTCCTAGGTATAATTTGGGATGAGATTTAGGAAATTTCTTTTGATATGTTATTTCTTTGGTTTGGATCTCATTGATTGAATGTTTTATAAAAAATATGGGATTATAAAATATTTAATGAAAATATAGATTTTAAAACTATTCATTAGTACTAAATATTGTCAACAAGGAAAATTAAAAAAATATTATTGAAAAGTTGATATAATTATTTCAATTCATAGTTAAATTCACAAGAAAATAAGTTCTTCATTAATTATAAGGATTTTTCTCCAAATATTTCACTCACTATATAGCCTAAAACCCCAAAATATCCCACTTATACTATTTTATAAGTAGAGGAAAAAAACTAAACTACTATGAAAGAACTCTATTTCCTATTGAGAGACTATCATGGTGTTTAGCTACCATTGAATACAAAGATAAAATCACAAGTAACTATAACTTTTAACAAAGTAAATCAAAAAATTTAAAAAATAAAGGTTTTTTAACACTCAAAGAATAATAAATACACAACACACAATCAATAGTTAAAATTATTTAATCACATATGATTTAACTAGCTAAGGAAAAAATAAATATTATTTTTTTTAAATTGCTTGTTGTTTTCAGAAAAAAAAACAATATTAGTATTGTTACCTGGAGGTAAGAAAAGATGCAACATATCACATTTTCCTAGCATAGAGAATATCATTGGCATCAATTCATCACTCACTAGATTAAATTCTAGTCACTTCATTATCACTGTTGAGAATGTTGAAATAATTAAAATAAAGATTAACCCCCAAATAATAATCAGAGTTTAAAGCATTAATTTTTTTATTATGAGAGATATCCCCAAAGTCCAGGATCTCACCATTAGATTGGGGATGATTCTAAAGCATCTATATTTTTATGGTATGTAATTTTTAAATAATATTACCATGTATGATGAAACAATTAAATAAAATTAACATATAAACTGATATTTGCATTAAAATTTTTAAAATAGAATCACTAAAACATTAATAACTAAACCAAAATATAAATATAAAGGAATATCTTTTAATGAGTTTGTAATATATAAGTAAATGATAGATTAAATAAATTATTATATATTTTTAGGTACAATATTCACTCTTTCAAGAAGATCCTCATTCTTACTCTTGTGAATGGAAGCAATTCTTCCTCAATCATACATTAAAATAAAGAAAATAATTTATATAAAATAAAATAATAGGACTATTTAATATGAATTAACACTAAATCACTATAAAACCATGTAAATTTTTTTTATCACACAAGTATTTACTTATGTGGGAATATATTTGATATTTAATGAATCATTGGTACACTATTTGGAGGCAATAGGATCAAATTGGATTTTTTATTATACCTTTAATTTTTAAATTTTTTGAATAAAGAAGTGGATAATTTATTTTGGAGTTTTCATAAATGCCAAATGGGCATTTTTTTTAAAAAAATAACCATATAAGTGTTCTTAATTTGTGTTTATTAACATGATTAGTGAATCAATGTCCAAAATTGATCATAAGGTCTGGATAAAATCATATAATGTGATGTTTGGTGGTATGCTGAAGAAATTATAGAACATAATGGTTGATTTTAAGGTTGTATAGGTTTATGAATTTTTTCTATGTCTAAATCATAAGTTTCATCCTAGATTTTATTATGTTAATTATATGATCAATCTTCAAGTTTTAATGACTTTATAATGTTGATTTCAAAATTTTATAAGGATGTTTTCCCCGACATTGTATGGTTGATTAGGTCATTTTCTTAGGAAATTTTACTGATTTTTAAGGTTAATTAGCTAAATTCATAAGTTTTATTTCCATTATTAAGTATAGAAGTCCAGAGGAAATTCAAGGGAATATTTTTAAGGTTTATCAGCTTAATATTTCTCAAGAGAGGATCAGATAGATAAATTGAAAAGTGTTTTATCAATCATAAAATATGATTAATAAATTAGTCAGTTATGTGAAGAGAAAATCAAGTTGAAGATGAAGTAGGACTATACTGCAAGTTTATATGTAATTTAAAATAAATATTTTTTATTTTTGGAAATCACATCATTTCTCATAATGTACTTTTACATGTCTATATGAATGGGGATATTATGAATTGCAATATATAATTGACATCTTAGGGAAATTTGAATGAAGGACCTTGCATATTTTATGGGTAATTGAAGACCGTGTTGTAAATTCTTTATTATGAGGCCTCATGAGGTGTGTACAGTCCTTGATGTGAGACTAAATTTTTTTATGATAATAGTTGAGAGACAGTCTGGTGAGGCACTGTGTGGGAGATGAAGTGGTTTAGACCAGTGAAATCGACTATTGGTGTAAGAAATTAAAAAAATAGGAATATATAAATTCAATCATGAATAGACATAATTATATAGATGGTGGAGTTATTCTACATTGTGATGTGTGATCTATTAGGTTTTTAGAGGCAGAAGATTAAATACATTACTATGTAAATAATTTCATGTTCAATTAAGCCCAATAGCATGGATGAGGATAAATTAACATCATTCAAGTGATAACTAGTGGTTATGAAGTATGGATAGGGTGTGTTATGGTTGTTGGGAAGTTCACAAGTTTCGATGTGGTAACTACATGACAAAACCATCGAGTGATTTGGAGGTTTCAATGTGCATATGATATTAGTAGATGAAATTATTCATTGGATTTGTGCATGTAAACTTCACATGGATGAGAAGCATCTTGATGGGGAAGTTGTGATAGCACATGGAATATTAGTATTAATGAACTGAGAGGTGGGTTAGATTTTCTCCATCCTTGTGGATGGGTGAGTAAAAACTTTAATCTTCAATAAGACAGAAGGACCTTTTGGATATATTTTAGAGGATTATGTGGATATTTTTGAGTTAATTTTAGTTGAGGAAACCTAACCAATGGTTTTTATTATTGGTAGAGGGAACTAGGAGTGTTGGAAGGTTGAAAGAGGAAACCAAAACCACAGTGGTAGTCTATTAAAGTTTTGGTTTAATAGATAATGGCATCACAAAACTTTCCTTACCATAAAAATATTGGTGATAGCCACCAATGTACTAGTGGTAGTGAAGTTTTTAAAATTGAGGAAATATGGAATTTTCTAGTTTTTTTATAACCCCACTTAGGGTTTCATATTACTAGTTAGTGCTTAATGTGGTGGAGGCCAACTCCTATAACCCTTCTACCTTCCTTGGATGGTTGATCTTTATGTATGTGTTCTAGTTTTGGTATATAGTGGGACTATATTTCCCCATAAGGGATCATGATAGTGGGATCGATACCTATGGTGATATCTTGTTCACCATGGTAAGTACATATGTTGTTATGCCGTGTTTATAGTTATTAGTCATTCATTTAAGTTGTTTTAATTGGGATGATGGATCATTCACCTTTTGTGTTGTACCATTGGTAGAATTTAAAAGGAAATACAAAAAATAACTAGAATACACTATTGTAAATTAACATAAATATAAAAATGGAAGGATAAGAAATATAACCAAGTAATAGGAAATAAATTCTTATAATAATAATAAAATATTAGAGAATAATTTTTTAAAATTAACAAAAAAATATAAACAAAAAATAATTAAATTTTTTGACCTTCATGGAAAGGGTGAATGTAAAATTGATCTAACCCAAAAATAATATGAATCTACACTTACACTCATTCTTTAACAACCTTTATATATTAAAATATCATTAAATTATTTTAGAATATAATATGATTTCATAAGAAATGTCCATAAAAAATGGATTATCAATGAAAACAACATTAAATGTGAAATAATTTATCCCATCAATGTTGCTACTATTAACACATAATAAGTCTAAAAAATATTTAAAGAGTTATACATTTAGAAAAAATAGTAAACTAAATGAAAATTATATAATTATCATAAAAAATATATTCATTTCCATTAAAAATTAATCCCCAATAATTATTCCTAAATAAAATAAAACCTCATTTACTTAAAAATTTTATCTTCAGATTTTGAATTACATGTCATGCTGTTATGTATCTTGATACATGTAAAAATAATGTAAAAAATAATAAATCATGACATCTCAAAAATAAAATTTCATTCCTATAAAAATAAATACTATAATTCGGCATAGTCTAAAACATATGTATTAAAATAAATTAGAAAACTATCAGAATTGATTGAAATGGTTGTGGTTCTTGGAATATCATACTGGGTTATTATACTAAACCCTATTTATACACACTCCTTGGAGATATCATATGTTTTTTAGTTCAATATATTATTCAAATTAATTACATAATTTATATATTTCTCTAATGAAATGGTTGTGGTTCTTGAATTATGGGATCCCTATTGGTGAGATTTTCTTTATTATTAGAATCTTTTAGTGATTACTCTATATATATATGGGTTAAATAATTTTTTAGTTGGTATTTATTATTTAAGAAATTTTTATGTCGGTAGAAAAATAATCTCCAAAATGTTTTGTAAACCCATGGTTTTAGTCAGCAGTCATTGACAATCCAAGGAACATGTTCAAGGTCAATGGTAGTCAGGTATGGGGAATGATCATTATATTGTATGGTTTATTAAAAAATAAATATTAAAATGTAAATATTTTCTATTAAATACTTTAATTCCACCAAAACATTATTTTATTTACTCATTTCATCAATTATATACATGATTAAAGTATTAAAGTTTTATTAGTATTAATTGGAAAAATCATAATTCAGAGAAATTTTATTATGCTTAATTTAAAAGGTGATAAAAAAATTTCTAATAATAATTTAATGTGCACTTTCAAACCCATCGTATGTGAATATTATAGTTTTGTAAGGTAGGATTATCTCATATCTAGGTTATAATATGTAAAATATTATTTTTTTTAGGTAAATGAATGTACTCATTCGATTGTTGATTGTTTAAATGTGCATTTCCTTTATGAATTCAATATTAATTCAAATTATTCAACTTAAAATGGTATGGTCTCTCATTTTATATACCATTATTTAGATAAATAAAAATAAAATGATGTCAACTATTAGTTTAACAGTTTATAGTATATGGATAATAAATAAGATCTTATTTAACTATCATTTTAATGATGAACAAGATATCATTGAAGGATTGGAGAGGTAGAAATAAACTGCCACTAGTATTATAAAATATAGACCAACTCGGGTTTAAAATATAATGTTAATGTGACTAAAATTCATCTATCTCCACCTTTTCCAACCTCATAAATAGAAAAATACCAGAAAATCACATATAAAGATTTCATCAAAAAACCTATGTTAGTTCCTTAGTTTTTTAAATTGCCTCAAAATTCACTTTCATCAATTCTTTGTAGAATATAAAAAGGAAAAAAATTAAACACCATAAACTTACATACATCAATTTATGAAATTATAATGATGGTAGAGATCAATAACCTCGTATATTTTAAGAGCATGTTTAGTTTTTGGAATTTAAACCTTCTTCTCAATATTAATATTTTGTAGTTGCAGATAAAAAACAAAAAAAAGTAAATAAAAATATAAAATCTCACTACTGAGCTCATTATAGATAGAAAGAAATAATATATTTTGGATAAAAAACTAAAAATATTAACCAGTGCATAGATAATAGAGATGCACCACATATAATCATTTTTCTAAACACATATGATGTGTCTATTTTTAAAAATCTAAAATAGAGCATCAGGGTTCAATTGAATAAATAATGAAATAGTGTTGGGAAAGAAAATTTAAACAAACAAATAAGTGAATGGAATTTAAGGTACTTCATACTTGAAAATAAAGCAAGGACTAAATAAAAACATGAACAAAATATGAATAAATAAAAAATAAATATAAATTACGATTAATCATAGGATTATTAAACAAAAATGAGGACACTGAAACAAAAGTGTGTGTATGAAGGAAGAAGACTGGATGTAAGGATTAGAAGGACTATGGTTCATGGAAAGGGTGGGGATAGACTCACATGAGTCCTTCTTGTGGAAGGTATCAGTTTCAAAACTCATGCATAGTCCACTCAAAAAAGTAAAAGGGTTTATCTTACGCATCTAATGGATGAGGAATACGTGACAAAGTGGATGGAGGAGGGGAGCAATGCATGATAAAGGGGATGTAAGGGATCACGTGAGGGGTGTAGGAAATGTGACTAGGGAATCTGATGAGGATTGGATGAGGGATAAGGGATCAATCAGGTGATGATCAGATGGGGGACAAGGGTTTTCAAATAATGGATTGGGCATACAGGTGGGTAGGATAGGAAATCCATGATGTAGGAGAAAACTTTTGAGAACCTTATTACCACGGGCAGCTGTGCCCGTGGCTATATGGATTATAAAGCTGAAATTTTTAATAATGGTAGTTATTTATCAAGCTATATCCATAGACAAAATAAACCATGTTAATAGGTCTGTGGCTATAGTGTATTTTTCTTATAGTGTAAATATGTTTTTAAAATGCCATTCCCTTTACTTCCAAGCTTACTCACTTTTACCATTTTATTTTTCACCACGGTAACTAGTTTTTTCACCTAGGTAATTCATCATTTTAGCATAAAATAAAATGATACTTGATAGAGAAATTTTGACCCATTGATTGTTAATATGATATCAAATTTATAAAATAAAAATTCTATGTCTTTGGAAAATTAATTTTAACACTATCACATGCAAAACCATATTTTAACCATAACTATTGTGATTAGTTTTTAATATTTTTACTCTTCATTATAACCAAAAATTAATTTTAATTTATTGCATAATATTAATTATTCTGTTTCCAAATAAGTAATCCATTTTATCAAATTCAATTAACATAAGTTTCAAATTTTAATTTATAAAAAAGAACTCAAAAAACATGTTGAAAAATAGTTTTTCAAGAAATGTATTTTTCAAGCATAAGATGAAATTATTTTATTTCTATGACTATTAATAATAATTATATGAATTTAAATTAATATATATATATATTTATAATCTCTAAATTTCATTTAAATCATAACTTATTAGGGGTTATTTTTAATTAATTAAAATTGATAAATAAAAAATAGTTTTCAAAAAAAATGTGTTTTTCAGACTAAAAATAAAACTTATACTAAAATCAAGAATAAATATGATTCAAATGTAATTAATTATATTATTCTAAATAAAATGGATTATATTTTACTTTAATACTAAATAAAAAATATAATGGTACTTTTAAATTACTTGATTTAATGGAAATAAGTGATCGTCACAGAAAAATCAACCATTTTAAAAAAATCTCAAAATTTCACCCTAAGATAATTTTGACAGGATTATTTCAAAAATGATGTTATTTTATTATAAAACTATTTCTAAAATAGTGAAAATTTAGTTATATTGTTTTCTCAAAAAAAGAAACAAGAACAATTTTTATGAAAAATATATTTTTGATGCATGTAAAGACTTTAATAAAAATTGATTCCTTATTTACCAATATATTTTCTTCATCTAAAATATTTATACAAATTTTTCAAAAATTAATTATTTTTAATGGGACAGACCTCTCTGGACCACTAATTTGTGAGAAATCTGGTGTTTTAGGTGTTTGGGGGTAGTCTGAGGAATTTTTGGGACATATGAGTCATTCCAATGGTGACTCATTTCAAGAGTTTTCCAAAATTCTAGTTTACCAATGGTGATACATTTCCAAAAGTGATACATTTCCAATGGTAGCTCATTTTGGTAGTAGATCATTCTGGAAGTTACTCATCTTGGTGATATCTCATCATATTATTAGAAGGATAATAGTGACTCGTCTAGTGATGCCTTGCTGATGGGGACTCATCTGATGGTGACTCGTCTGGCAGTGACTCCTTTGGGGATGAATCATCAGGTGATGACTTGCTGGAGGTGAATTGTTGGTACTGGCTCGCTGGAGGTGACTTGTTTGTTGGTGACTCACTGGTGATGTCTCCCTAATAGTGGCTCCTTTTTAGTGACTCCCTAATGGTGGCAGTAAACAGTGTTTCTAGGTTATCCAGTTTTTCTTTTTTACATCCTTTTTTACGTAAAATGAGTTTAATGCCTTATTTAGGAGGTTTTAAAGTTGATTCAAAGGATATAAATTGTATCTTAAATTTCAAAAATATATGGAGACTATTAAATGGTCAAACTGTGTGGTTTATTGAGATCCACCAGTAATGGAAACTCTAAACTATATCTAATCCCAAACTCTCAGGATCTATTCTTTCAAAAGTGAATATCCTTCCTACCTTCTTATGGTGTTTCCTTCTCTTGATATGGGATATACTAAATCATTACTTATATAGGAGTTTTGGAATGAGGTTCTATATTTGGTTTGATTCCCCCCCCTCCTGAGAAGTTTCCTCCTGTAGGAACCCCCTATTTTATTGCAACAAGTCTAGGAAAAATGGTGCATCGATCATCCTTATTCTAAGTAGGTTTTTCCTTTATTTCCCTTTAAGTGTATCATGTGAGATAGGTCTATTATTATCACTTCTTTCAAAAATGGTTACATCCGAATTAATATAGATAATCTAATTGGTTGAAAAACAATATAAATGGGTTGGGGAAAGTAACGTGTGATCCTATTATTTTATTGATATTTTGATCAATGTTGTAAAATGTATGGGCTAAATACCCACTGAAAATCATGGTCATTTGGGTTCCAGATTTTTTGCATTTGTTTCTGGGCTATGGAATACTTGCATGTTATGTGGTTGTTAATGTCACTTATTTTATAATTGTTTAACCATATACATTCAGTTAAAATAAATGGATGCCCCATGATTATATGGTTTCTGTGATAACACCCTAAACTAAGTGAAATTGAATAAGAGATACCCTGCTAAATTTGAAAGTATGTTTTTCTCTATTATGTGATGTAATGTGTTTGTGGACAAGATTGTATGATATAGTTTGGCTCTGGTGATATGATAGATAGAATATTATTGTGTTGTGAGGTGTGGGGGAAATGGGTGAGATGTGGTTTTGATGTGGGGCTATGATTTATTTAATGGTAAAGTGGTGCAATAGGGCTACGATGGTGGGTGTGGTATGGTTATATAGTGGGTTTGTAATGATTTTTAGGGTGTGGATGTGTAGAAAGGCTACAAAAAGGGGGTTTGGATATGAATTAGTGATGATGTGGTATTATTGGTAAGATATTAATGGGTTTTTTGTGGTTCTACTTTTTGTGTGTTGGTTACTATATTGTGTGAATTAATTCTAGTTTCTTGATAAGTATGGAACTAAAATTGAATATTTTTTCTAGGGAAGAATCTAGAAAAATGGTTTATTTGAAATGAAATTTGTAATGTGAATAGGTAATGAATGAATGATAATAGGATATAATTTAATGAACCAACATGTTATTAATATGGAATTATTCAATATTTGTGAAATCGATTAAGCAGCTAAATATCGATTAAAAGTATAATGTGACTTATAGCTTGTGTTCTCCTTGTATGGTGTTGTTCTTATGTTGTGTGGTTAGTCCTGTTATATCTACCCATGTATTAATGGAATTAATAATGCATGTTAATAATTTCAAATGGGAATTTTAAATGTGGAAATTGATGGTGGGCTGTATTGATTAATTGATTAATGTTTATATATAAACAAATGGGTTGGGAATATGAAATAATATGTCTTCCTAAAAGAAATGGGTTTTCTAATGAATGCCCAATTCACAAATCAAAGTGGCTAATATAGTATAAATTATAAATAAAATAGTGACTCTATAATATTGATTAAAGATTGAAAACAAATTATTGATTGTTTTTTTATGCATTTAGAGGTGGAAATGACTATTTGGTTTCTGTGAGATGGTTAGTTCTTATTATAAACCCATGTGATTGGATTTTGTGTTTTAACTCTTTATCTATATACACTTTTCATTCCCTTGTGATTTCTATACGCACCACACCCTATTTGAGCACTATGTAGATAACACCCCCATCATCACGGGGGAGGGTATCTTTCCCAAACATCCGGGTGGAAGGATGGATGGATGGCCACCCGATCTTCCCTAATCCCTATTACAGGAAGTGGTAGACTAATATTCTTTTGGTAGGTTTTGGTTTACGAGGCCCAGGTGTGTGTGGGTGGGTTGTTCTTTCCCAGTTGTTTTTTGGGATGAGATGTGTTGTGATTTCCCATGTCTTTTTAGGATGAGATGTGTTGTACTTTCCCATATGTTTTTGGGGTGAGATGTGATGTTCTTTCCCAGGTGTCTTCAAGGTGTGGTGTGCTTTGTGGACCATGTTTCTATGGGTAGGATGTGGGGTGGTTTGTCGCTCAGGTGTATATGGTAAGGATGTGGTGTGTTTTGTGTCCCATGTGTTTGCGGTTAAGATGTGTTGTGGTTTGTGGCCCTGGTGTTTTCATCCGGGATGTAACATGGTTTTTGGGGCCTAGGTGTATGTGGGTGGGTTATGATGTGGTACTTTTGAAATAGGTGAGAGCGTGAGGAAATTTTCCATCAGGCAAGTATGGCTAATCGGTGGGAAATTAGTTCATCGTACCCTATTATCGATGGTCTAAATATTATATTACCTGACTTGAATTATTTGGTGAGCGTGCCTTGGTGAGTTTGGGGTGGTTAGTATACCTGCTTAGGTGCTATTTGGTTCTACTATTTTCACATGGGTGTATTAGTATTCTCTTTTCACATGTGAACAAGAGACTTTGGTTTTCCTACTAAGTATACCTATATGCTCACCCTACAAATATAAAAATTGCTTTCAGGTTTCCATGAGGAAGTTATGGATTGTGCTAGACATTTTTTGTTTGGGCCATTAGATCTATTTTTGTTTCACTTCCTTAACTTTTATTCTTTCAGGCATTCATTTGGAGACTTTTATATGTATCAATTTTTATTTATACATGGGATGTTGGATGGTTTGGATTTATTTTATAATATTTCATGGATTTGATTTTGGTAGATATATCCTATCTCCTGATTTTGTTCCCTTATAAATGTTAATGCTTCCCATATTGTGATATTTGTATGCCCTTAGTGCTAGTCAACAACCCAGGGCCTACTGAAGGCAAGACTCGGGGGGTTATTATCTCTCTTTTTACATTTCCAGCTCAAGAGATGTATCTTTAGAGGGAGGGGTTATGATAAAATGGTATCATGGGTGATGGTTGAGAGATAGGGTGGAGTTTAGAGTTAGAAACATTGATGAATTATTGAGTTGGTATGGAAACAGTTTCAGTTGACCTTGGTATGTGACATTGGTCAGGTTGACTAGCTAGGAAATGGGATTTTAGGTCCCCCTGTGATCTAGTGCATGGACTTTGAGCCTACCAAATGACCAAGTGAGGTGGCACTACTTGTAGGGTAGAAACCTTGGAGAGGTACATGCATTATAAGGACTTTTTTTCTTATTTGAATAGAATTATTTTGTGAAGATAAAACTAATTAAATGAATTATGAAAATTTATGTGTGTTTATGACTTTTCTCATTCTCTTGTTGCTAATAAAATTTATTAATTGTTTTCCAAATTACTCATATAACATAAAAGTAAGGAGTAATATTATACTTAACTGGCATGTGATGTATGTTTTAAACCTTCTTAATGTTTGAATGTTTTGTTTCCTTTTCTGTTATAGCATGACTCTTATTGAATTAGATCTTTCTTCCTTTATTAGAATTGTATAACATCCCATCTAGTTTTTCTAATGTTTGAAATTTTTAGAGAAACGTGATTATATATATTCTAGTTTCAATGTGAGTTAAAATGTCTTATGTTTATTTCCATCAGTAATTTTTCATAATCATGTGTTGTTAACTTGTGGTAAAATGTGGCCTTAGCCATTTAAATTCTGAAATTTCTAAAAATTTCAATCTTAGTTATTGATAATTATTTTGAATTTGGAATCCTTGATAAGAATAATTTTCTTTTTATGTTTCTCTCGATTGTAGTTATATAGTATTGATATAACCATATCTTATAAGCATGTGTTAGAGTAGAAATCCATGTGACATTTATTTCTAAATTTTGGGAAATGTTAAGTATGATTTGTGGTAACGTTTTGAGAATTATAACTGTAAAAGTGATTAAACTTATTATTTTATGACTGATAAGAATTTTTAAGTACTAAAATAAACTTACCTCACATGTTAATTTAGGATTGGTTTGTTATGAGAAGCATGCCTAAAGTAGAAATCATTAGTGTGGTAACTAGGAAAATTTTAGTATGAGAGACCTGCACATGTATTATGTTTAATATGTTACAATTAAATATATAAGTAGAATCATTTTGTCCTTATTTTCGTATATAAACATTTTTTCCTGAACTATAAAATGATTAAATAAGGTTTATCCTGAGTATGATAAAGCATAAAATATAGAAATAAAACTCATCTAGTTTTAATTTCATTTTCAAAAATCATGTTTTATTTTGATGATTCAACAAGAATGTTATGTTTGTCAAGAAGTATTTGAGCATGGAAAAGAATGAAATATAATAATACAACATGTGTAGTTTTAAAATTATTGTCAGAATCATGTTTTAATTTGAAAATTATGGAATAATGTTGTTTATGAAATGTATTATTTAAATTGAACATAAGAACATAGCATGTAGAATTTTTCAAATGAAGTTGTAAGTTTATTTCATTGATAATAATATGTACACAGAATGTCTTGTTTAACTATAATAAACATGGAATTTGATATAACATGTGTACAATTTTTCCTTTAACAAGGATGCATAATAGATCTATTTAAATGAAAGAAATGATGTTTTACTATAAATAACCTAGAAATGTTGAGTGTTGTTTTTTGTTGCATTATTATCATTGCATTGATGTGTTGTTATGCCTTGCTGAAAATATCAGTTGTTGGAAACCTTGTTTGTGTTGTGATTGGTGTAGATTATGAGACCCTTGACATGACTTCTTGATCAAACACACCATGTATTAAAAGGATAATCACTTATATACTAATAATGAACCAATTACCCATGTAAATTTTAAAATTGTGTGCAAGTACCAATGAAAAATAATAAGATGAAATAATGTAATCCTCTAAACAGTTCTGGTAGATTCTATGTGTTTCTGATATGTGTGATTGTTCTTATTGTGATTCCTTATGTGACATGTGGTTTAAAAACCTTCAAGTATACAAATAGGGGTAAACTTGATCCCTAACTGAGACGCATTATACTTTGATGCAATTAAAACTGTGAGGGAAAGTTAGTACTGCCCAAAGCAGATAATATCCCGACATGGGAAAGGGGATTCCTTGATTTATGTTCTTGGGGATTTCTGTGTGATGATAATTGGGATAGTTGTTCAAGTATATTTGAAGTATGAGATATATTAGTTGGTTATGTTAGAAGGTTATTTATCATATGGATGGTACAATTGTGCAATAATGTGGTTGTGTGAAATGTTTGGTGTAAATTCTTATTGGTTGGGAAGTATGGCCAGTGGTTGTGCTGTGTAGTAGTGGTGATGTGCAGTGGAAGAGATATGTGGAATTTTATGGTAATATATATCTTGTTGTGTTGTGTTGTGTTGGGATATTTTTTTATTGATAGAATCCTCCACCTCTCATAAAAAGGTAAATCACTTAAATATGGTAATAAAATAAACTGGTCATTTTGAAAATCATGAAATTAATAAAGATGGGCATACCTCCCAAGCCTAAATATCTATATATTTACTAAATTTGGCATTTTTTCACTTATGTGTCACCTTATCGTGTTTCCATGTAACCCAAACCCTCTTATTCTGCCTCCAAACCCAAGTGCATCTCACTGCGCTGCCTCGATTCATTGCTCCCTATTAGGGTTTCGGTTCCTCCATCTCTTCCATCCCATTCGTGATTGCCTTCCCGTGATGCTCATAGGGTTATGCCTCTACATTTACCTCCACTCCTTCATTGTTATGACCTCCAGGTTTGGATACCTCTTCCTCCTCAACTAACATGTGTGTGTTTGGCTCCTCGGCCTCCTCCTTCACCTTCTCTGTGTCAGCCTCCTCCATCTCCTTTTCCTTCTCTGTATCAGCCTAATCCACCTCCTACATCTCTAGATCCATCCCATCCAAATCCTCCACCTCCTCTGATTAAATAGTGGTGACCATAAATCGTAGTGGATTTCAATATTCTCCAAGACGATATTGTTGGTGTCGAGTTAGGGTTCTTTCAAAAGCTTGGTTGTCAGCGACTCTCAATCAAGGGTTGAGGATATCTGCATCAGCTAATGGCTTGGCTCAGTAACCCATTTATCGTATCTCTATACCTCCTCAAATACCCTTTATATTTTCATCATATTTCATTCAGTATAGGTTTCCATTTTTGGACAACATCATCAATACAAAAATGACGGTCTCCAGATCCCATCTCTTGTGCTCGAGATTCAATTATTTCAGCATCTTCATAAATCTCAGGTGAAACTGAGGATTTAAACTTTGTTATGTGATTTAGGGTCTTCCTATTCAAATAAATCTTTGTTCATGTTCTCCATAGATACATACCCACAAGAACAAAGTTGGATTTAGGATTCATCAACACCACCTTCATCATCAAAAAAGGTAACTTCGGTGATATGCAACTCTGGTCACATATGAAATAAAATCATTTATAGAACTATGGATTATTTTTTCATCATTCTTCATGATTCTTTTCTTATCAGATCAATTTATTTTTCAAAAGATACCATCATGAACTGTTTTCGAGCTTCTCCCAGATGATTTGGCTAGCCTCCGCCTCTCTTCATTCTGGTTTTATGTATAAATGCATACATGATTTTTTGATTTGTTTGTTCATTAGAATATGGGTTCACAAGGAAGAGCATGTTTCTGAATGGGAATTAAATGGTTCAATTGACGTTGGTAACTGGTAATACTAGACTAATTTGTATGTAATTTCATCCAATCTACTTATTGTTTTGATCTTTTATTGATTTAACCATGCTATTCATGTTCGGGAAATTTCAATAGCTCTCTACTTAGCTATGAATTCATGGTTGAGACTCTTATCCTTTTAATGTATTCATTTAATTATTGGTCAAAGACAACATCATGTTTCATTTTATTTAGCCTCCTAGATCCATTACAGTCTCTTGGTTTATTATCATCGCACTCACCAATCCATACCATAACTGTAACATCTTAGTTTATTATTATTTATTATGATTTAGTAACCAGCATTACATTCATTTCTCTAGGAGCTCCATTATACAAAGTACCTAATTGATGATCATTTTTTAGTAATACTGTTTCATTATATTCTACTTTTTATTACTACAATCCAATTACTATTTCACTATTTATTTGATATATATTAACCAGCATGATAACTGTGTCTATGGGAGCTGCATTAAACCGAAATGTGATGAAAATGGGTGAAGTGTACCAGCACATAAAGGTTAATTTTTTTTCATATGCATTTTTTAATATTATTTTTTATCTCATATGTATCAGGTTTATACATATTAATGTTTGAATATTATTTTTGTAACTTATATGTATTCAGAATTGAAATATACATGCTCATATTTATTTCAAAATATAAATGTGCAGGTTCAGAATTGAAATATGCAGGATCATATTTATTTTAGAATTGAAATATTCAGGATCATATTTATTTCAGAATTGAAATATGAAGGTTCATATTAATTTCAATTTTATACATTTTAATTTTGAATATTGTTTTTTTAAATTATGTGTATTCAGAATTGAAATATGACGGTTCATATTTATTTCAGAATTCAAATAGGCAGGTTTATATTTATTTCAGGATTAAAATATGTAGGTTCATATTAATTTCAAATTCTATGATTTTATTTGTTACCAATATTTTCTACTTAAACTTATAACTATATTCTATATATAGAAAACCTTATCACATGATTTTTATAGTGAGGTTGTGGTGAAAAATAATCTCTAATTGTCTCAAGACATTGTGGCCATGGCAATCCATGCCACCGAACTACACACTGGAATGAATGGATACTTAAACATAAATGATTTTACATGTCTAATTTGATTTAGGTATCTTTATCACCATCTCCTACTTTACAATGTAATGGTATCAAAGATTCAAGGTAATTTAATCTCACTATTATTTTTATTTCCATTTTCATAATGTTTCACTTATTATTTTGTTGTTTGACATCAATATTTTGGTTGATACATTATTATGTTGCATCATTTAGTAAAACAGTGTTTCATGTACTTTTTTATATGAATATTTGTTTAAATTGGTGTCTGTTTTCTATGCATAGAGTGCTATTTTGAAGGGAGATATTATTTGGCCAGATTCGTCAAGCTGGAGAATCAATAGGGCCTAGACATTCATCTCAGAATCGGGCCTTCTATCTGTGCCTAATGGAATTTTGGGTAATTTTGAAGGTTTTTAGTATGTATAATATATATATGTGTGTTTGAATTAAAAAACTATGATTGTTTTTTTATTTCTTTACAAAGTATAGGGGTTTCCCTTTTTGGCTGAAATATGTCCCAGGATCAGTTTTAGAACCGATAATAGTCCTTTCAAGGTTAGTTTCACAATATATAATGGTCCATTCAAGAACTTTTTCTATAATTTATATTCTTGGGCATTATTTTTTTCACAATTTTTTAATCTTTGTGTATATTGATTTGTGTTGGTCATTTAACATACTTTTTTGGGTTTTTATTAGCTTATCTATGAATTTTTGGTATACATGCTTAGATGGTTTTTTGAAACCCTAGGGTTTTCCCTGATCTACTCCAATAGTCACTCAACAACTAGAACACTCTCCATGTGTATTTTATTTTCCTCACAAAATATATATGCCTTCGGATGTTAATTATTCTCCTCTTGGATAAATATTTACGAAATATGGGTTAGTATTTAATGAAAGTTTCATTTATGGGTTAGAAATGAACACTGATGAGGGGTTCGCATCATAACAATGTTGAGCATTGGATAAATGAATAATATTTTTTCTACTCTTGATGACTAGGTGATATGATTGTCACAGATTTAGAGTTGATTTGGATTGCATTTTTTGGTCTGTGTTGTTATGTGTGTTGAATTTAAACATTTTATCTTATAATTATTCCAACAAACACATGCATCTTAAAATTTAACACGAACAGTGAAATTGGTAATACTTAACAGAAAACCTGATAAGCACCCTGATAAGTATCCTTTGAAACAAATGGATCCTAATATAATTTATAGTGTCCTAATTTTCATTTTAATGAATTTTTTATATCAGTTACTACTGATAAATCATTTAAAAAAAATTATGTTTTATTCTATAAATTTATATGGTAATTTTTCTCATTATAATATAATTTAGTACAATTAATTATCAATGTTTATGAATGCATGATATGTCTCAACACAATGCAAATGTATGACAACAATACATACATTTCATATGAGTAGAATCCATTATGAGTATAAATCAGTTGAGGAGACTCCATATGAATATAATACAATGCAATACATTGCAACAAACTTTATCCATATGAGTAGAGTCCATTTAGAAAAAAATTGTCCATATGAATTCCTGAAATACATTAATTTCATAATATTTACCATCGAATACATTATCCTTTGTGTCCGATCATTTTTCATTTCAATGTACAATACTCATTCACTACCTTACTTTTTTACATTCTTATTTACTATCTTATTTGATCTTCCAAATCAAAACATATTTCTATTTAGGTAACACAAACTAATATTTTATAGTCTTATTTCTGATCTCTTTTCATTTCAATGTACAATACTCCTTAGTTTTTAAGATTTTAGGTGATGATAGATAATATGAATAGATCTACACCTAAGATTGAAGGGCTGCGTAGGGGAGCTACTAAGGTGCGCCATTCTATGACTGCTTGATTTATATCACTGGAAAATCTTCACGTTATGTATTTCATGTGTTTTATAGTATTTCTTAACTAAGTGAATTACATTTTTTAAAACTATGAAATAATTTTGTTATATTATAATAAATAGTGATTATTTTTTGTTACGCACGGTTTCATACATTCGAGTTTACCCAAATATTATTTCAATGGTTTTTTTTACAGTTTTTTAGTTTGGCATATGTATTTCATATCCACTACACTCATTCCAGTTTACCCAAATTTTATTTCAATAGTTATTATGTACATGAAAAATACAAATATTATGCAATGTATAAGTTCAAATACACAAATCACATTTTAGACCATGTATTAACTATGTCAATTCTTGAAAACCATCCACCTATATGCATTGGTTTTATAAATTTCTAAAAATAGAAACATATTTATGTGTTCTAAATAACAGTTTAGTACTTAGAGATTAACCATGCATAAACTGATTCAATAAAAAAATCACTTTTCACCAACCTTTCTTCTCGTTGATCCTCTATTTGTCAGTATGTATACTCCTTCCTTGATTTGATTCTCCTTTCATTTTAATATAATCCCATTAATTTCGATATTCCATTTTAATTTTTGTACACTAAATACTTTTTTTAAAATGGAAAATGTAAATTTGGAATGTTGTTTCTAGGTTTCCACCAAGGAATGATATTTAAATTATTGTAGTATAAAATTAAAATTCATTTAATAATATAGTCCTAGTTTTCATTTTTCATTGATGTGTTTACCAGACCTATTACATTTTAACATCTTCCATTTTAGGTCTTTTCCCGGGATCTAACATACCGTTCAGGGATTCTAGGTTTCATCATTAAACAAAATTTAATTAAATGGTTGATAGTTTACATTACTAGGTAAGTTATTGATCATTTTTATATTCAATATTGTTTTATTAGTTTCCTAAAAATATATGCTTTAATTTATAGTAGTATATTGATATATTTTTATTATAGTGTCCATATTTTTATATAGAAACATTTTTTACTATAAATTCATGAAACTCATGTGATTTTTATATGATACATTACTACTTGAGGTACTAGTGGGTGTAATAAACTCCATCTATTAATATAACAAACACCATTGTGATTAGTTCATTATATAGATTTAGTCATTTTCTAAATGATAGACCCAAAAAATCAAACTGTTTATTTTGAAATATATTGAATGATGTTTTGAAGTTTTTTGATACAATAATACAATACTATCATTATGTTATAACATCCTTATTTATATTATTATAACACTACTACAAAAAATAGAATTAATCCATTATTGTTAAAACAAGTATATGATTATTTTGTTCTGTATAGGTATGTATTGTATAAAACTATTTCCTCCATTCATCATTAATTTAAAAGATTTAATATTAAATGTTATTTCAAAAAAATAATGACTTTACTATAATTTCTCACTACCATATCATAGAAATAGCAAGTATATACATATTTCTTCACCTTCTGATGGAATTAGGCTCAGTTACTAAAAATTGATTACAAAACTCATCACTTACAATTAGAAGATAGAAAAAATAATGGTTTTTAATATTTTTATTCAAAATATGATAATATATTTAGATAATATGGTGCTTGGGAAATACTACCATGAACCCAAGAAATCAGGTCCCCTACCATGAACCCAAAAAATTAGGGCCCCTTTGAAATATCATTTTTTCTAGGTTTCTGGTCTACTTATATTGAAACATTGAGTTAGGGTTAATTGATGGTTTTCTCTGGTGCAGGTAGTGTCTAACATGGTAAAATATTACCATGGGGTGTTGACACTTTGTGACGGTGGGTATTGGGTGAGAATTGAAGATGTAGCTCTGATTATGTCGGCTATGTTTTAGGTGATCTATTTCTCGACTCTGGTGGTGGTGCAATGTTCCAGGTGTCTGTTTTTGGGTTTTGATGTCTTTTTCTATAGTGGTTTTGCTCAATGAGTGGAATCAGTGTAATGAAATATTCTATGGTTTTTGGTTTCTGAGATGCATATCCCTTGGAGATTTCACAAGATTATTTTATCATATGCCCTGCTAGCCCATCATTGGTGTCCTGATGGCTTCCAAGTGCCCTTCAGTTGCGCCCCATGTTGATTTACCCTTGTTGTTTATGTTGTATATTTGGTTAATTATATTTACTTGGATGATTTTTTACACTTATCAATTTAAAAATGGATCATTTATGAAAAACCAGTTGGATATAATAAATTTTTGTGAGGTTAAATCTTTTTATATGGTTTTAGTTTTTAAGTGGATTATAATAATTGGAATTATTTGATTTATGTTTAGACATAACATTTTAAATTAATCAAGTAGTTTACAAGATTAATAAAAATATATATATGATATTATATAAATTATAGATAATTTATATTTATTATTTTAAAATATTTATAATACCTTTTTATATGTTTTCTATTTTTAATTTCAATTACTTTAAAAGTGATTAACTAGGTGGGTTTTATTTGTTCAATTTAAGGATATTACTGATAACTTTATTTATTTATCAGGCCTTAAACATTCTATTAAAAATGATATGTTAATAAAAAATTATAATCATTAAAAATATTATAATGAATATTTTATTTTTTTATTTTTATATATAAAAACATAAAAAAATAATAAGTATTATAATATCCTAACATAATATCATATTTACTGCTTTTAACAAACACAACATTTTTTGAAACACATCCTTATGTTATCAAACAATTTTTTTTACTTGTTTTGAATTATATCTTTTAAGTTAACATTCAAAATTTTGATTTTCATATTTCAATATTCATTAATATTTTTTCTTATTTTTAAAAATTATTGTGTATGCAAGAAAATGTGGTAGAATATTTTGAAGTTAAAGATTCATTACAATGTGACACCATCATTGGTTCATTCTACAACTTCAACTATGTAACACCCCACCCCTACCTCATTGTCTTGAGGAGGTGGTGAGGGTTACTTGGACTTAAGTGACGTTCCCAAGGTACCAAAGGCTGGAAATAAATGTCAAGGGCTTCAAGGAACAGTGGGGAATGATATTCCCTTAAGAAGATAACCCAACTCAACCAACCCACAACTAAAGATGCATTCACTTTCAAACCCAAACATGTGATACAAATAATTCCATCACAAACCCCAAAACCATTCAACTAGATAAGTCCACAAAACATCAGAGTAAAAAGTGGAAGCTAAACAACAAAACACCATGAGCCATGACACCACCACATCTCCACACCAAGCTCCAAGCTCCAAGCTCCACCAAAACATCACATTGCACCACTAAAGGAGGGTGATGCCTTACCTTTTCCTGCATCACAGCACATGACATCTGCAAAGACACCAAAGTACCAAAGCAGGGGGTGAGTACAACTACTCAGTAGGATTTCCCCAACTGAATTCCCTACATATTCCACTAGGATAAAACCGTTAGCACATTTATATAAAACATTTTATATAAAGCAAAACCAAGCTACCAATTTTTTATAATCCAAACATGCCATAATCCAAACATTCCACACAAGGAATCCAAATAGACTATGCCACGCAAGGAAGCCAATTCAACCATGCCACAAGCCGATTACCATTTTCACATTTCACTCATAAGCCCCATCTACAAACATCACCAACAAAGCACACAACAAATCATGTTGTCACTTCCCGTCCAACCCATTCATTACTAATCCGCTCAAGTGGTACTTCCCACCCACTTTCTATTGATGATGGCCCTTCTATCCACTATCCATCCCCTTTTTATAGTGTCACTTCCTTGTCTACTCCACCACGTCCCAACATCATCCACCTAATGATATCGCCCATTTCCACACAAGACACCACAATAATCATGCATTATTGTCAATACCAACAAATACCATTTCCATGCCGAACACATTTCAATATCACCCATTTATTGAAATCAATACTCATTCTCACAATCATTACCATTTTAAAATCACCAATTTAAAACTAACCAATTGATCCCAATTCAAAAAAAACCCAAATTTCATACCAAAACCCCCAAATCATCACCCTTTTGATTTTCCATCAAAATTCACACGACATGCTTACAATTAAATTAAAACAACCAATTAAATTGTAAATGAACTTCACATTTCATCCTAGTGGAGTTGAGAGAGAATCCACCTACCTCTTAGGGTTTTGAAAAATCGACCATTCGCCCAAACGCACTCCAAATCAGGTGAACACCTCCTCGAAACCACCTCAAAAACCCTTCCCTAACATCAACAAGATCAACCTTTAACACACAAAGGAAATACAACCCTATATCTACATGCAACCCTTGTTGATCTAGGAAACTAAGATAGGGATAGGTATAACCCTAACCAAAACCTCAAAGAACTAAAATAGGGACTTACCTGAGGAGAACCATCATCGATCCACCAAGAAACCCCTTTAATTTGCCTCCAAAATGAGCTAAGAATCTCCACCATCCTCTAAAAACCAGAAATCCCACATGATCCACGAGTGGGAGGAAGAATGAGGGAAAAATGGGAAATCCTGAGTGGTCCGGGACATAAAAACCCAAACTTTAAGTGGTCGCATGTTTACCCCACATTGTTTGGAAAACTGTGTGTCAACCATGCGGTTTCCACTGTCTCACCCAGGGATTTCGCACGGCTTGCTCACACGGTCTGATAGACTATGCGCCGCCCGTGTGGAGCCCACTGTCAAGGGTGTACAGTTTCCTGGGCTGGCTGCACAGTTTTTTTAGACCATGCACCCCTGTACAGCCTCCACAACTTTAAAATTTTTTCCCAGAATTGTCCAAACTTCAACCAACCACTTCAAAAAGCACAAACGAACCAAAACAAGGGTCACATACCTCAAACTAGGGGTACTACAAACTGAAATTCGATGAATGATAAAAACATAAACATCATATTTTTTATTAAATTATTGGTCACCTTTTTAACATTTTCTATTAAAATTTCTCATTTTATATTTTTCTCTTATTGATTATTAAAACCACAATATTCTCATTTAGTTGTCAAAACTTTTTATTTCACAGCAAAAATTAAATTTTTTTTGTGAATGTTTCTTGAAATGTATGGTCATTCTTGTAATTTACTTCTCCATCCTCAAAATAGATTTCCATTCCTTCAGATTTATCCTTACTATTTTCTATTATATCGATGATCTCTTAATACTTTCTCCACTTGTATTCGAATAATATCTACCATTTATCATCATTTTATTCTAAAATTTATATTGAGTTTAGTAACATTACAATATTTTTATAATGATGTAAACCCTAATGATTTTAAAGAAAATTGAATAGTTCTTTGCATTTACATGGGCGGAGTACTAGTTTTTATAAAGGAAGTGTTGATAAAGTTTTAATACCACTATGTTGGTTGGATTTATTGTGTTTTATGTTATATTGATGACATGTGTTATGACCGCAAACATATTAATAAAGGTAAACTCTTTCCCTACATCAAGACGTGTTATAATATGACATGCTTTAAAAACTATGTGGGTGAGTTAGTTCCACCCAAAGCAGACAAAATCATGATGTGGTGTATGGGTACTTTTAATTTGTATGCTTGTGGTAGCTCTATCTATATTAATACAAGTTTTCTTGTTGGTTGAGGAATGCTATTTGAAAATTCTATAAGTAATGACATGCACCTGTGAAAAATAGAAATTTGAAATTTTGAACCCCTTATTGGTTCTATATAAGTATGTTCCTGGTAATTAATGTTTTGATGAAAAACCTAGAAAATTTTTAAACTTGGATAAGGTGATATGTTTAAAAGCATTTCATATTTTTGATTCATGTCAGTTTTAAATTAATGTTTTATAAATTTTATGTTAAATTGTATTAAAATTAACTTAGTAAAGAGCATGATAGAGTTTTGCTTGTAAAACAGAATAAATTTTGTGAAAGCATGAAACCTTCCAATTTATTTAAGTTTTCTTGGGAAACAAGTTAAAGAAAAGAGGTTTTACCAAAAAAATTGAAAGTGTTTTCACAATGATTACTCTGATAAATGTCATTCTATAAAAAGGGTTCAAAATGGCTTTTGAATCAAAGTGGTTTTCTTATCCTACTGAATTTGTTTTAAATTCTTCATGAAAATGATTTAATAATCATGTTTTAAAACATAACATGCTTCAAAATATAATGTTTAGATACATTTCTATAAAGTAATAGATCATTTGAAAAATTAAGCTTAACTTTTAAGCTCCTTCACATATATGAATTAATAAAATTATTACTAAATCATGATAATTTTTTTTCTTCATGATATGTTAAGCATGAAATGTTTTAAATGTTTCAAATTTAAATTTTATGGATTATAAAATGAGGTTAATACATGTATGGGTATTCATACAATGGATTTTTTAAGTGAATTCATTGAATTAAAAGTTATAACAATGTTTTATCCTATATAAAATCTATTCCTTCTTTTTAAAATAACATGAAGAAATTTTTTTTGAATATGTTGACATCCACAATGTTATTATTGTTTTTTGATTGTTAGGTATTTCATACTAGACTTGTTATACCTATCTATTTGATTGCGCCTTGTTTGAGAGGTATCTTCCCTAATGGATGGTTTTAGAGTGACTATTGTGTTCTAAATGTATCAAGAAACTTGAGAGGTATCTCAATGGATAGTTGTTTAAATCCTTCCCCTCTTTTTTCTTCTAGGATGGTTTTGGATTCTCTAGGGTGAGAATAGTTTTAGAGGTATCTAATTTAATTCCCTAAAACTCTTAGGGACATTACTTTGTGATAAATATGGTGTTTGAGGTGTCTGGGGGTAGTCTGAGGTGTTTTTCATACATATGAGTCATTACAACAGTGACTCATTTCAAGAGTTTTCAAAAATTCTAGTTTTCCAATAGTGATACATTTCCAAAGGTGAGACATTTTCAATGCTATCTCATTCTAGAATTAGATCATTCTGGTGGTACATCATCCTGGCAGTATCTCATCCTAGCGGTAGCTCGCTAGTGGTGACTTGTCTGGCAGTGACTCGCATGCGGTGACTTGTCTACATGTGACTCAATGGTGGTAAATTGATAGTGTTGAATCACTGGCAGTGGCTCCCTATCGGTGACACAATGGTGGTGTCTCTCTATAGGTGGCTTCCTGGCGGTGACTCTGTGGCAGTGGCAGGGAAGAGTTTTTCCATATTTTCCAATTTTCCCTGTTTACATCCTTTTTGACATAAAATGAGTTTAATTCCTTATTTAAGAGGTTTAAAATCCAATTCAAGTGCTATCAATTGTATCTTAAATTTCTCCAATATACAGATACTTTTAAATCATCAAACTACGTGGTTTATTGAGATTCTCCATTAATGTAATTCTAAACTATATCTTATCCCAAATATTTATAATCTAGTATTTCTAAATTGAATATCCTTCCTACCCTCTTTTGGTCTTTACTTCTATTGATATGGGATTTACCGAATCCTTCCACTCATAGGAGTCCTAGAATGAGGTGATGTGGTAGTTTTGAGTCCCCCCCACCCTACAGTAGTTTCCTTCTATACGCACCCCCTATTTTGTTGCAACAAGTCTGGGAAAAAGTTTATGTCGATCATCCTTCTTCCAAGTAGGTTTTTCCTTCGTTTCTCTTTATGTGTATCATGCGGGGTGGGTTTATTATTATCAACTCTTTTAAAAATATTTTTATCCAAATTAATATAGATAATCGAATTGGTCTAAAAATAATATAAAGGGGCTAGGGAAAGAGATGTATGATCCTGCTATTTTATTGATATTTTGATCAATGTTGTGAATTGTACGAGCTAAATACCCACTGAAAATCATGGTTGTTGGGGGTCCCTATTTGTGAACTAGTTTATGGGTGGTGGAATACATTCATGTTATGTGGATGTTAACATTACTTATTGTATAATTGGTTAACCATATACATTCGGTTAAAATAAATGGATTCCCCAGGATTATATGGTTTCTTTTATAATAGCCTAAAATAAATGAAATTGAATAAGGGATGCCCTGTTAAATCTGAAAGTATTTTTTTCTCTGTTATATGATGTAATGTGTTTTTGGGCACGATTGTGTGTTGTGGGTTGGCTCCAGTGGTATGATGGATGGAATATGACTGTGTTGTGAGGTGTGGGGGGAAGTGGTTGAGATGTGGTTGTATAGTGGGGTTGTGTTTGTTTTAATGGTAAAGTGGTGCAACGGGGGTGTGATGGTGGGTGTGGTATGATTATATAGTGGGGCTATAATGATGGTTAGGGTGTGGATGTGCAACAAGGCTACAAAAAGGGAGTGTGGATGTGAATTGGTGATGATGTGTGATTATTGGTAAGGGATTAATGGTTTGTTGTGTGGTGATACTTTCTATGTGTTGGTTACTATATTGTGTGAATTAATTCTAGTTTTTGGGAAGTGTGGAGCTAAAGTGTAATATTCGTTCTTGGGAATAATCTTGAAAAATGGTTTATTTGAAATGGAATTTGGATTGTGAATAGGTAATGAATGAATGATAATAGGTTGGGATTTAATGAACCAATGTGTTCTTAATATGGGATTATTTGATATTTGTGAAATCTGTTACATAGTTAAATATATATTAAAATTATAATGTGAATTATGGCTTGTGTTCTCCTTGTATGGTGTTGCGCTTATGCTATGTGGTTGGTTCTATTATATCTATCCATGTATTAATGTAATTAATATTGTATGTTAATAATTTCAAATGGACATGTTAAATGAGTAAATTGATGATGGGATGTGTTGATTAATTGTTTTATGTGTATATATAAACAAATGGGTCAGGAATATAAAATAATATGTCTTTCAAAATGAAATGGGTTTTATAGTGAAAGTTGATTTCATAAATCAAAGTAGATGATAAAGTGGAAATTATTGATAAGTTATTGACTCTGTCCCCGCCGCAAATCATTTTTTTCATTTTCCAAAACCGGTTTATGGGTTCTCGGTACCCGAACAACCAATCCCCAACTTCCAAATTTCAGAACATATAGAAATCATCGAAATTCAAAATTCAAAATCAGATCCAACCGATCCACCGTACACCACGCGCTGCACCTCGAGCCGCGAGACCATCATCGCACATCACCATCTTTGCAGGACATCACCATACTTGCAAGTCCATCACCATCCTTGTAGGTCGCCGGAGAGATCATCGGGAGCAGTTGCCGGAATGCCCATAGCAGACTGAACCCCCCTCCATCAGCACCGCCTCATATTAAACAACGCTGACGAGAGCCCGTCGTCGTCGTCGCGACAAACGTAACCAACACTAAAGAACTCAAACACCGTACGGCAACATCAACAACACCGTTACGGCAAAGATCATCACCAGTTCAATGAGAAGAATCATAACAAAGAAACCAAAGCATCAACCTTTCCAGAAACACCAAATCTAGCAGGAACGAGAACCACAAAACCAACGTCTTCATGACCACATATCAAAAAATTAAACCGCTCATCTTCGGAAAACAACGATGTCGTCCGAAGAAAGCCCATTTTGTCATCGTCGCTACATACATTACCAACATAGAAAACTTACCTGAAAAAACTCCACCTCCACGAGAAAAAACCTTCAGGAAATGAAAAACAGGCCCCGCCGCCACCTTCTGACTTGCACCCGAAGACCAATCGACCCAAAACACTCACATACAACGCGATGTTAGACGAAACCCCCAATCACTGGAAACCCGCACCCTGGTCCGCCTCAGGCCGCCTTGAGACAAGAAACCCACCGGGGAATAGAACGATCCCAACAACACCGCCAGGGAGGAACTGTTCCACAAACGCGCTAAGAGAAGCGCGGATGGGAATAGAATCTAATCGGAGGCCGCGGAGAGAGAGAGCGGCGGTGAGGGAAAACCTAGCGTCACAATGCCCCTTACGGGCTCATCCAGTCATTATAGACTCTGTAATATGGCATAAATATTGAAAATGAATTATGGATTGTGTTTTGTTTGTGTGTTTTTATGCATTTAGAGTTGTAAGTGATTGTGTGGTTTCTATGAGATGGTTAGTTATTTTTATAAACTCATAGGATGGGATTGTGTGTTGCAACTCTATATGTATATACATTGTATGTTCCCTTGTGATTTTTATACACACCCTACCCTAGTTGAGAACTATGTGTTGAACACCCCCATCATCATGGGGGAGGGTGTCTTTCCCAAATATCCCAATGGGAGGATGGATGGTTGTCTTCCCTCTCTTCCCTACTCTCTCTTCTAGGCAGTGGTATCCCAAGATTATTTAGGTAGGTTGTGGTTTGCGAATACTAGGTTTGTGTGGGCAGGTGGTGCTTTACCAAATGTTTTCGAGAGGAGATGTGTTTTGATTTCCTAGTTGTTTTTGATATGAGATGTGTTGTTATTTATCATGTGTTTTTGGGATGATATGTTTTGTTCTTTTTCAAGTGTCTTTGAGATGTGGTGTGGTTTGTAGACCATGTGTCTGTGGGTGGTATGTCGTGTGGTTTGTGGCCTAGGTGTCTCTAGGCAGGATGTGGTGTGGTTTGTGGCCTAGGTGTTTGCAAGCGGGATGTTGTGTGGTTTGTGGCCTATGTGTTTACGGTCAGGATGTGATGTGGTTTGTGGGACCCTGGTGTGTGAGGGAGGGGTTTGATGTGGTACCTTCAAAAGAGGTGGGAGTGTGAGGTTTTTTGTCCTTAGGTAAGATAGTCTAATCAGTGGGAAAGTGGTACAGGGTACCCTATTATCAATGTGATCTATATTATATTACTTGACTTGCATTATTTAGTGAGTGTGCCTTGGTGAGGTTAGGGTGGTTAGTATACTTGCTTAGGTTTTTTTTTCATCTCATGTTTTAACAAGAGTGCATTAGTATGATCTTTTCACATGAGCAATAGAGACTTTGGTTTTCCTACTGAGTAAACCTGTATGCTCACCCTGCGCATATAAATACTTTTTTAGGTTTCCAGGAGAACTTTTTGGATCGTGCTGGATATTTCTAGTTTGGGCCTTTAGAGTGTTTTTCGGGTCGGTACCTTGCTTTTATTATTTCAGGAATTCATTTGGATACTTTTATATGTATCAGTTTTGATTTATACATGCATTGTTGGGTGGTTTGGATTTATTTTATAATATGTTATGGAGTTAAATTTGGTCAATAGATCATATATCCTAATTTGTTTTCCTTATAAAGGGCAATTCATCCCATATTGTGATATTTTAATGCCCTTGGTTCTATTTTCCAACCTAGGGCCTACTATGGGCGGGGCTCGGGGGTCATTATCTCCCTTTATTAATTTCCATCCTAGGAGGGGTATCTTTGGAGGGAGGGTTTCGTGACATTATTCTTATTCATAACATCAATTTTAGTTGCTAGGTTATAATGGTCATGTTTAAATAGTATATCATGGCACGTTTAGGTTCAGTTTTTATGTCATATACATTATCAAACATTATTTTCTACTTTTAAAATATTTTTTTATTACATCCCCCCCCCCGTCAATAAATTGTGATGTCTCAAATTAAAATTATACTTTGTAATAAATGGTTTAACATTATAAAATTTCATTATGGAAAACCCACATCATAAAAATCATTAATAAAACATCCTCATAAAAGTTTGAAAGAGAAGTGCAAAGGTCACCACAAAACTATGTTTCCAAATATAATAACATCATTGGGAAGTGAAAATGTTGACATGGAAGATAAAACTAACACCCAAGGATTAATATTTAGTGATAGAGAAAAATTTCATGAGAAATTAAACAACCATAAAACTATAAATTTATGATGGGTGAAAATACAATCAATTCATCTGAAATGATTATAATAGGATAACAATTTTGTTTCAATATTCATTTCCTAGAGTGGAGGAATTCCTTTATCACCTGAACTAATAATATAATTAAATATACTTACTTGATATATTTCTATTTCATAATCACAATTTTATATTTTGGTTGTACTTAAATAAATTCCCACTTTATCTCTTATTCTAAGAAATGAATATCCAAGATAAAATTTTTATGCCTGAAGCACTAAAATTAACTTTTAACAGATCATAAGATCTATAAATGAGTAAAAATTATTGACAGTTTGGCTTTAATGTAATATATTTTAACACATGTCTATCATGAAGCCAACCATATTGTTGACTATCTTGAAAACATTGGAACCACTAGAGATGCTTACACTCACCTCTCTAGCATCACAGGTGAAATGATCACTGTTCTTCAATTAGATAAATGTAAATTTCCTTCCTTCCGACTCTTATAACTCTATTTTCTCATATTATAAATCTTTAATGTTTTTCCTTTTAAAAAACCCCCAAATTTCAACTTAATTTATTCCATAAGTATTTATTAATCAAATAATTTAAGTAAAAACAATTTCATATTAACCAGTGCAACAAGTAGTCCAGTGGTAGGCACAACACCCTTATCTCCCTTTGATTGTGGTTTCAACCTCTTTGG
This sequence comes from Viscum album, assembly GCA_963277665.1. NCBI lineage: Eukaryota > Viridiplantae > Streptophyta > Magnoliopsida > Santalales > Viscaceae > Viscum > Viscum album. The sequence continues at coordinate 87,260,272 of OY728166.1, read as the reverse complement.
TCATTCCAGATGCAACAAGTTTTCAACTATCATATAGGTTATCCATTTTCCAAAACTATATTAATATAATTGCTAAAACATTCCCAAATTTTAATTACCCTTAATTACCACAACATCAAATATAAGATAACCCTTAAATTTTACCAATACCTTTAAACATATGTCCACAAAATGTAAAGGCATTCTTCCTTAAATAATTTTTTCACAAAAACATATACTAAATCGATGGCTTGTATTTCCATAAATTTTTTCCAAAATATCCTTAATATTGATAAAATCCCATAACATAAAACCTCAAAAGGGGTGTTTAAGACTTTAAACTTAAGGTCAACCTTAAAATCATAAACTCGTGATTTTATATTTAACTCTTAAGTTAATTTTATGTGAAGATATATGTTCTTGAAAAATTATCACAATCCTTAAATATTTCATAATCCTTATAACCAAAATACCATTAGTAAAAATACTTCTACAACATATTTCTTCAATAAAAATACCTAAATACTACACCCTTTTTACTCTAATGATTGGTATATCATAGGTCCAGCCATGTTCTATGAGTAAATATTTAAAAGATTCTATTTACTCGAATAATTTCTAGGTTCCCCACATTTAGGACAATGAACTATGAATGGATCTTTAGGATGAAATTAATTTCTCTCCATTGAACTAATCACTTTTACACAAAAAATTGTTTCTCTATACCCTTCCTTTCCATAAATAAATCATTTTATTATTCCTTTGAGGCATTCTATGGGGTGTATCTTTCCAAATTTATGAAATAGAGGAAATTGATTCTTCTTTCCTCCTTGGTCTCCATAACTCTAGAACTTAGTGAACTCTATCATTATCTTCATTGGTGAGTCTAAGATTTGGTTATGGTATATGTTGTTGATCATATATCATGATAAATGATTAGGCATAATCATAATATCTTTTTCTCCAGTAATTATTCTATTTAGTTTCTTAGAATCATGGCGTTTTCCATCACATTTAGCATTAAAATCATTCCTCCTGGTTCCAACCATTGATAAAAACCGAAAATAATGGTGTTAGAAACAATAATCATAATTACAAAAAGTCATTTATAAGATATCTAAATCACAAAACCTTATTTTAAATATATGAAACCTTAGGTTTAACCTACTTCAATCATTGTATTTATCTATTAAAATCATCTATGATGGTTTAAAAAGAAAATGTGAATTAACCTTGTCATATCCCCCAATAGTGTAAAACTAGGTGAGTAGAAAGTCCCATTTTCATGCACCAGGTGAAGATTGAGTCATATCCCAATACTCCCATTTTTTAGTTATTAACCCTAGGTACAACTGTTCTTGAGCCACATCCACTTGTAGTATCTTGACAGGGATGTATTATTAAGAAATCCATATAATCTGTATCTTACCATAAATTTTGATGTTATCATATACTTATACTTATCCTCAAAGTCATTCATATGGTTATGTTCAATAATATATGTATTCATAAATCTAGTTCTCATGGTTTATACTAAATTTCCTATAATACCAACTGTAAAGACCCCAACCCTAGTAGCCCAGAGCTAGTTCTTACCTTATTATATTGGAACTAGATATAAAAAATCATATCCCAAAGGACTAAATAGTTTATTAAAATTAGTAAAATAGATATATAATTAAATATAGAATTACATTTAAAGCATAAAATAGAAAACCTAGTGAAAGTAAATATTATTCATTCTTAAACGCATTAAAATATTCCTTCTTCATATCTTGGAGAAAGGAAACAAAATAAGGGTGAGATCAAATTCTCAATAAGGGTTATCTACAGTATAACATATCATTGATCAATAATTCATAATCAATATATCAAGGTAAATAACTGAAAACACATTTAACTTAATCAACAACTTGATCATGAGAATCAATCCATAGATAATACCAATATAAAAATCTGATGGATAATAAATACTAAATTATAAATAAATTAAATTATGAATATTGGATTTCATAATCTCAAATATTATGATATCTATATCTTCAAGACCTTATGTCAAGACAATTCAACCAATGGGAATGTATTCTCCAGAACCAAATTTAGTGCGAGATTACTGATTTTTATCATGATACATGTTGATGCATCAAGGAGATATATAATTCTAGGATTCAACTGTCATTTCATATCCAATGCATTCATTATATATTAAAGGATCGATTTAATTCATGGACAATATACCTTATCAACAAACATCTGTATTGGGTAAATAATATGAATTGTCAATAATTCTCTTGGAAATAAAATAAATTCCAAAGTAAAACACCATATATATAAATGGTATATGACTGAGGTAATAATCATATCTATGATAATGAATAAGTATATTTATGATAAATGTAATTTCCAATGATCATAAGAAAATTAATGTTTAAAGGTAAAGTTAATGACTAAAAAATCAATCAAGAAAGTGAATGTTAATAATTTCCCTAGTCAAACTAATCATAAACCATCTCGAGAAAAAAATAAGGGTGGTGTAATTACAACATATCACCACTGAGTTATAAATAAAACAAAGGGTTATTGTTTTTTATGGATAGAAATACCATAAAAATATCATTGAAAATATTCTTGAAGAAAATAACCTTTTCACTTTGAAAATAACTTTTAAAAAATGAAAATTTATTAAATATTATAAAAGACATTTTATTTGAAACAAACCTTATAAACATATAAAGGAATCATTAAATCTTTGTGTGTTCATGATAGAGGTAAATTATGTTCATGATGATTACTCTAAAGAAATGATTCCTTTTTCATTTTTTATAAGAAGTCAAAATGTATCATGTTCAGAAAATGACAAGAACATTCCTTTTTAAACCATTTTTTAAAAATTGAACTGTGGGTAAAAATGAATTTTAAAAAACATATCAATATATTAAAAACATTTTTGAAAACATTTTTGAAAACATTTTTATAAAAACATGTATTTCAAAGAAAAATATTTTTGACCAAATATAGAAATAAAGTCGTATTTTCTTAAAAATATTTTCTCAATCACTTTAGGTAACTTAGAGAGGAAAATGGTACTATTAGTTGAAAATTTCATGAATAACTAAAGGATATGAAAATGAAATGGGGTCTATTAGTAAATATCAAATAATTTCATTCAATATAAATTCAAGCATAAAAAAAATTAAATGAGATTGCAGCATAAACCCATACTTCTTTGGAAACTTTTGAATCATAACCCCCTTGAAATATATAGCTTCAAATGAAACAATAAATACCATGAATATTAAGAGATTCATGACATAATATATCAAAGTGGTAGTAGATACACCTTATAAAAATAAATAGGTGCATAATCGTAACATCCCAGGTACTGATAGAATAAATTTTTTTCATATTTATTATTATTCTTAAATTGTGTAGTTATATTTTTTATAAATATATAAAATAATTCATAAAATCTAAAAGGAAATGGTTTTATTAAACTAATTTACTATAAAATTTTATTTAAAAGATTAATTTAAAAATTATTATAATTTAATTTTACAAAATAAATTTCATTTTTGAATTCATCATGTCAGAATAACCTTGGAATGATTTTTTATAATTTTTTAAAAATATTTATTTTTATAGTAAAAATATTGATTTTTATCTTCTTTTAGTGTATTTAGAAGGTAAAATTATGTTTTGGATTATTTTTAAATTTTAATTAGTTCATTTTAATTTAAAATAATCTAATTATGGTTTTTGAAATATATTTATACTTTAATTTAGTATAAAAAAAATTTATTTTTAAAAAGTTAATTTTTCAGAAACATTATTTTTTCTGTATTTTTTTCGATTTAATTTTAAATTAAATTCTGAAATTTATGTGTTTTGAATTTTAAAAAATTAATTCCATATTTGGAATCTTTTTTTTCAAATTTATTAAATATTTCCTTATTACTTTTGGATAATATGAATAGTAAACTTAGTGATTTTTATTGGTAAAGGTTAAATCATGTAATTTAGGTTAAGAATAAAATGATGAGAAAAATAAAATGACCCAAACACTTACCAAAATATTATTGTAAGAGTATATATGCACTATAATCATCCAATGGTCAAACTTATGACCTTTTAGGGCCACTTGAATAATATTATGTCCTTTATAGTATTTTATTTAAATAAATGTAAAACATGACACACTCTTGTTTTTAATAAGTGTAATATTTTTATTATGGTGTTATCTAGAGGATATATTTAACTATAAATACTATTTTTAAAGATAAAATATTTAAATTCATTATGGTAATTTGTTTTTATTTTTTAAAAAAGAAATAATTACTATGAATTCTTTCACAATGTTGATGCAATATCTATTCAGTTATTAGAAAAATCAAATAAATGATATTAAAAATATTAAAATAAATATAATTTGAGATAGTTGATGTGGTAAAAAAGTTTATAGATTACCTCTAAATGTTAGAGATGTTTTAAAATAATTTTTTCTAATTATAAGTGTTATTATGATATTATTAAATAAAAATTAATGAATATATATATAAAAATTGATATAATAGATATTTTATAATAAATAATATTTTATTAAATGAATTAAAATTCCTAAAAATATTATATTCAGACAAAGGATTATTATAAGGATGAAAATATAAAATATGTTTCAATTATGGGTCATTTTTAATTTTATAGTTACTATATTAACTCTCAAAAAATAAAAAATCATGTTGTCATGGTAAAAGTTAAAGGGGTTAATTAAGGGTAAAAACTAAAATATAAGGGTATAAATATTGAAAAAACTTCACTATTTTTTATTGTATGGGGGGATTTAGACCCATTATAATCTTATATTATAAACAAATCACTTTGGAGACATTTGTAGCCATTGTACTACATATACTGAGGTGTTATTAAGTTAGTTTAATGACCTATATCCATCTCCAATTCTATCAAATGAGAAATTAATTCATCATTCATGTGTACAGCAGACTACCATCTCACAAACCAATGTAATTCATTTTCCATCATCATATCTCAAGATTGGTTATAATGATGGAATTAATATTTATATATGATATTCATGATATATTTATCATTCTTAAAAGATAATATATATTTTTAATTCTTATCTTTCCATGCACAGAAAAATGATAATGTCGTTCATGCGTACATGTGGACCACCACCTCCACAAAGCGATGTGATTTTTTTAATCACTGCATCACATGGATGATATATATAAGTATATTTAATGAATTGATATGATATATATGATATTATTATCATTATTTAAAGATAAAATAATATTTATCTTCTTTCCATAATGATCGTTGAAAAATGGAAAAGTTACTCATGTGTACTTACGGCCTACCATCTCCATGACTGTAACGCAGTTCATTTTTTATAACCATGTTTGATGGATGGATTTAAAAGTATAATTTATGTATAAAAATTATAATTATTTCACTATTATTATTCTAGATATTATGTAATAATTACAACTTTGACCACAGTCAACACACCAAAGTCATTTTGGACTTAAGTACTGAATATCATCAAAACATATAACGTGAACATAAATGAATAAGTAATTATATATGAAATGGTAATAAGTGATATACAAAAATATTTAACTTTAAAAAGGTTATTAAGTAAGTATAAATTTAACATAAGTTTATTATTCAGGAAGATAAAGGACATACGTGATGAATCGTACTGAAGGTAAGGGACTTTCTTTTAAAGATACTCTTTTAAATATCCTTTTTTTTAATTAAAAAAATCCAAAAAGGAATATTTTTTAATAGATGTGGAATGATAATATTTTCCAACCATAATAATTCCTTAATTATTGGATTTTTTCTTTATAATTTTCCATGATTCTTTTCAAATAAAATTGTTTCTATATTACGTGTGTAGTTTTTAGATTTCAAAAGTGATTTTTAAAAGAAAATGGTATTTTGATATCTGAAAGTATTTTTCATCTGGGTTTTCAAAAAATGGGTTTTATGATGAAAATGTGTAATAATAATAAAAATTATATGGTAATTGATCATTATATGTGAAATGGGTCATCTTGATATAACTTATATGAATGGTTGAGCCCCATTATAGCTCATGGGTGAGTTTGATACAACTTATACATTTTGGTACACATGAATATAATTGTATGATCCCATTATATATTTGGCTATTCCTAGATATAAATCCAATCCATTCAGTAATATACCTTGTATTTTCATTCAATAAGGATGGAGTTATCTAAGGATTTCTCAACTGGATTTGACTTGGCTCCATTTATTTTTAACACGGGTTTAAAACGAGTTATTAATGTGATGCTCAATGTTTATAAAAGTTGTTTTTATTTTCTTTATATGGGTTTTAATTATTTTCTTTGAGATAAAATTTTGTGTGTGTTCATGTGAAATGATTTATTTCATTATCACATAGAAAATTTAGGTAAAGGAAAATATTTCATGGTCATTCATATTTTCTAATAAACTAATAGATTTTTTATTTTTATATCCCATACTAATATTTTTGTGCTCATCCCACATTGTTAAAATATTTATCAATGTTCTTAAGTATGGGTAAGAAAAAGGAATAAGTCAAGTTAAAATTCATGATGTTTTTTCATGAAAATAAATCATTTTTTAATTTTTAATACATTTTATTTTATTAGAAAATGGATACTCAGTATAAGTGTCCACTTGTAATTTATAGTTTCACTATATAAGAGTTCTTCCTAATTCTCTAAAAATATAAACAGAAAATATCCTTTTAATTTTAAGAAAGTGAATTTCTGTTAAAAAATACTAGAATATGTGATGCATAGGGTCGATTTCTTATAGTTTGTATCAGAAAAAGGATTAGATAACTTTAGGGGTTAGGATAATGTTAATAAAATACTCATAAAAAAATTTACATATAGTTAAGTTGAAATTATATATAATTTTAATATTACCATGTTTATTTGTATAATCTATGTCTATTTAGAATGGTTTTCTATAGAGGAAATAGGGAAGCTATGATGGGAAGTCATTTAGGGGAAAATATCCATCCAAGTAAGCATCCCAAGATTGTTGGAATCAGAATAGAATAGATTTTTTAGTGATGGACCAGTTAAAACATGATATAAATGGTGGTGGTATCCATGTTAGGGAGCAGTCATATTTACCATAAATAAATATATCGGTAGTGGATCATTTCAGGAGACAAAATCCCCCACCAATATTTGGATCATCTGAACCTATTATAGTTGAAGTATGGATAAATTTTCTAGAGAATATATTTGAACTCATGGGATATTTATAACATTAAAAGTTAACTCTTACTATTTATCTTTGTGAAGGTGAATTTGATCGATGGTGGTATTTGGTTAAAAATATGAGAGAGAAATATGATCTTGATTCCATGGAATGGGACACATTTAAAAATATTTTTCTTGAGAAATATTTTCCTAAGGTTGTTTGAATCAGGATGGAGAAAAAAATCATGGAATCAAACCAAAAAAGATGAACTCTGTAGTTTCATATGAATAAAACATCACAAAATTATCTAGGTTTGTGTCTTATTTTGTTCGAGATGTGGATAGAAAAATTTGTCGATTTTACTAAGGATTGAAACCAATTTTATGAAGATATTTATCCGTATGAGAATCTAAAGTTAGTAGAAATTGGTTTGTTATTCTGAGAAAGATGTAACAGATTTTTCTAACATGTATGTTCCTTGAGATGAAAATAGTAAGAAAGGTTTAAGTAATAGGAAATAGAGAAAAATTAGTTAATAAGTCATGTGGTAAGCCCCCAAAAGGTTCCAAATGTGGTAAAAATCATTTTAAGTAATGATTTATAGGATATGGAAAGTTTTTATGGTGTGTTCAGTTTGGTCACATGGCTCGTGACTATAAAGAAAATAATCCTGAACAACCAAAGAATGGTGTGACAGATAGTCATCCAATGATGATGTGTTTTAGTCATGATTATTTGGGTCTTTATGATAACAAGTGTCTAAATTTAGTTTCACAAGATGGAAATCAAAAAGATCAGAAATAGAAAGGTTTAGCGAAGTCATTTTCTACGACTATAGTTGATATTGAACTATTAAATAAAGTGGTGATAGGTATGATACTTATTTATTCAAATTATTCTAATGACCTATTTGACTCGGGATCTTCATATTATTTCCCTTTTGATAAGTTTACAATTAAAATGGTAATATAACCAATATAAAATAAGATATAAATTTTAGTGAATAATTCAGGTGATAATATTAAAGAAATCAATATTTATAGGAATATTCTTTTTGTGATCAACGGAATGATTTTTCTTGAAAATATTATTGAAATTCACATAGTAGAGTTTTATATTATTTTGGATATCGAATGGATTTTAATTTATCATTATAAGATAGATTTTAGAGTCAAGAATGTTTTGTTTAATGATTTTATACTATTAATATCATATCAAGAAGCTAAGAAATTGATTAAAAATAGTAATAAAAGGTACCTAGATCATATCATTAAAAAGAAAGAAATTGTTCAAATTAGTGATGTGCTAGTAGTGAATGAATACATTTTTGTTTTTCCTGATTATTTTCCTATTGTTATTCCAAATCAAGAGGTATATTTTACCATTGAATTAGTTTTTTATTTTATTCATATTTCTAAACCCCCATTATCGAATGGATCAAGTATAACTTTTTTAACTGGAAAAGAAATTATTGGAGTCACAAGATAAAGGTTTTATTAGACCTGACACTTCATTGTGGGGTGCTTCAATTTTTTTAAAAAAATAAAGATAGTATCATGAGGATTTTAATTGATTATGGACATTTTAATAACATTTATATTAAGAATATGTACCCTTTTCCTTATATTGATGATTTGTTTGATCATCTCTAGGGAGCATAGTACTTTTTAAGGATTGATCTCAAGTTGGGGTTCTATCAATTGAAGGTGATGGAGGAAGATATTTCAAAGACTATTTTCCGACTAGATATAGTTGCTATGAGTTTATAGTTGTGCCCTTTGGGTTTTCTAATGCACTATATTTATTTATGGACCTAAATGAGGGAGTTTTTCCTGAGTTCTTGGATAAGTTTTTTGTTGTTTTTATTTACGATATACTGGTATATTCTAAAAGTCACTAGGAACATGAAATACACATAAGGATTATTTTTTAAAAAATAAAATAAAATAAACTCTAAGGAAAATTTATTATCTGTGAATTTTTTTTGTAACGTGTTTATTTTTTTGGTTATATTGTTTCTAAATATGGAATTACTATTGAACCTCCTAAAACAAAAAGTTTTTGAAAATGGTTAAGAATAAAAAATGTTATAGATATTTGTATATTTCTTGGGTTGGTTGGTTACTATCGGTGGTTTGTTGAAAACATTGCTCAGTTTTCTAGAGCATTGACTAAGTTAACTCAAAAGATATTTAAATTCATCTAGAAAAAATAATTGTATGATTGATTTTATAAACTAAAAATAATATTGGTGAATGTCCCAATTTTGGCCTATCCTCCAAGATTATCTAAGGTACACAATATTTTTCATCTTTTGGTGTTAAGAAAGTATTTTCTTGATTCAAATCATGTTTTAAGCCCTGAGGTGGTTCAATTGGAAGATAACCATTCTTGTAAGGAAAATTATTTTCATATTCTTGACCACATAGAGAAAGTATTGTGGAAAATGTTAATTCACCATGTTAAGGTTTTTTGTACAAACCATATGCCTGAATAAGCAACATGGGAATCTCAAAATGTTATAAGAGAAAGGTATACCCACTTATTTAATAAGTAAATAAAAGTTTGAGGAAATAATTTCCAAAATGGGGGAGAATGTAACAGCCCAGGTACTGATTGAATAAATTTTTTCCACATTTACTATTATTCTTGAATTATATATAGTTATATTCATTATAAATATATTGAATAATTATTAAAATAAAAAAGGACATGGTTTTATTAAACTCGTTTCTTATAATATTTTATTTAAAAGTTTAATTTTAAAATTATTGAAATTTAATTCGAAAAAATTAATTTATTTTTTGAATTTATCCTGTTAAAATTATCTTAGAATTATTTTTTGAAATTTTTCTGAAAATATTGATTTTTATATAGCGGAAAATACTAATGTTAACCTTCTTTTAGTGTATTTTCATGGAAAATTTATGTTTTGGATTAGTTTTAAATTTAAATTAGTTAATTTTTATTTAAAATAATCTAATTATGGTCTTTTGAAATATATTTTATACTTGAAATTAGTATTAAAATCTTTTATATTTAAAAAGGGCATTTTTCTAAAAAACTGTTTTTTATTGCATTTTTCCGGTTTAATTTTAAATTAAATTCTATAACTTATGTATTTTTAATTTTGAAAAATTTATTACATATTTAAATTAGTGGATAAAAATTTATTCAATGGTTCCCTATTACTTTTCGACAATATTAATAGTAAACATAGACATTTTTATTACCACAATAAAGGGTAAATCGGATAATTTAGGTTGATAATAAAATGATAGGAACTATAAAATGACCCAAAAACATACCAAAATCTTATTATATGAGTATATCTCGACCATAATCATCCATTTTTCTGAATTTATGACCTTTTGGGGCCACTTGAATAAGATTATGATCTTTATAGTATTTTATTTAAAGAAATGTCAAACATGTCACACTCTTGTTTTTAATAAGTGTAATGTTTTTAATATGGTATTATCTAGAGGATATTTTCAACTATAATTAGTATATTTAAATATAAATTGTTTATATTCATCATGGTAATTTATTTTTAATTTTTAGGGAATAAATGTTTACCTTAAATTCTTGCATAATGTTGATACGGTAATCATTCAATTATTAGAAAAATAAAAAAATGATATTAAAAATATTAAAATAAATATAATTTCATATAATTAATTTTATATAATAATTTAATAGATTTAATTAAAATGTTTTATATGTTTTAAAATAATAATTTTTAATTATAAGTTTTATATTTATATTACTAAAGTCAATGTAATGAATAGCTCTAAAAAATTGTCATAATGGATATTTTATAATAAATAATATTTTATTAAATGACAAAAAATTCCTAAAAATATTAAATTATAGAAATTGATTATTAAAATGTTTAAAATATCAATTGTGGTCAAATTATGGGTCATTTTTTATTTTATAGATACTATAATAACTCTTGAAGAATAAAAATCCATGTTGTCATAGTAAAAGATAAAGGGGTTAGTTAATGGTTAAAACTAAAAGATAAGGGTATAAATATAGTCAAAACTTGCATATTTTTTATTATTTATGGTTATTTAGACTCATAATTATCTTATATTATAAATAAATCACTTTTTATCCATATTTAATTGAAAATTAATTTATATTAATTTAATATTTTGAGAAATACCAAGAGTGATCATCCCCTCTCTTATAAAAGGGAACCTTTCTTCTCGTTTATTAACACTTCAAAACCAATTATTATCAGCCAATACCTGATAAAATACCTTCATTTAATACTTAATCACATTATATAGGTCTTTTTGTAGTCATAATACCAACCTTATTGGTCTTAAGGTGTTAAGGAATGGAGGATTTCCAAAGAAGATGTATTGTTTTTATCTGAATGTCATAGTTTTGTTTCTTCTTACACATCCCTAAAACCATATTAAAACATGATAGAATTATAAAAATATTATAATACATAAAATTAGATGTTATTATGTTAGTTTCATGACCTATATCCATCTCTTATTCCCTCAAATGGGAAAATCATTCATCGTTCATGTTTACGGTGGACTACCACATCGCGAACCGATGGAATTCATTTTCCATATCCATCTCTCAAAAATGGTTATAATTATGGAATTTTAAATTATGAAATTATATTCATGACATATTTATTATTATATAAGGATAATATATCATTTACATTCTCACTTTTCCATTCATAGAAAAATGATAATGTTGTTCGTGCGTACGTGTGGACTACAGCCTCCATGAAGCAATGTAATTTTTTTTTCATCACTAAATCAAATGGATTGTATATATAAGTATATTAAAAAAATTAATATGATATAAATTATATTATTATTACTATTTAAATATTAAATTACATTTACTTTCTTTCCATAATAATCGTTGAAAAATGGAAACATTACTATGCGTATGTACGACCTAATGTCTCTATGATTATAATGTAGTTCATTTTTCATAACAATATTTAATGAAAGAATTTAAAATATAATTAATGTATAAAAATGATTATTATTTCATGATTATTATTCTATATATTATTTAAAAATTACCACTTTGAATATAGTCAACATACCAAAGTCATTTTGTACTTAAGTACTGAATACCGTCAAAATGTCTGATGTGAACTTAAATGATTAAGTAATTGTATATAACATGGTAATAAGTGATATACATGGAATAATTAAATTTAAAAAGGTTCTTAATCAAGTATAAAACTAACATAAGTTTATTATTTAGGAATATATGGGACATGCGTGATGAATTGTACTCGAGGTAATGGAATTTCTTTTAAAAATCCTCTTTTAAAGTTCCTTTTTCAATTTTTTTTACAAAATCCAAAATGGAATGTTTTTAAATTATATGGAATGAGAATAATTTCCCACCATCAATATTCTATATTTATTTGATTTTTACTTTATAATTTTCCATGTTATTTTTAAAGAAAATTTTTTCTTTATTCGGTGCTCCATTTTTATATTTTAAAAGTTATTTTTAAAATAAAATGGTATTTTTATATCTGAAAGTATCTTTCACATGGGTTTTAAAAAATTTTGAAAATTTTTTATAATTAAAAGATTAAATAATAAAAAAAATATTTTTTAATTGATTATTATATATGAAACGGGTGAGCTCGATATATCTTATATGAAGGATTGAGTCACATTATAACTTATAGGTGAGCCTAATATAGCTTATATATTGAGTTTTCCCAGATTGCACTGGGTGAGACTGTTATAGATTTGTATGTAACTAGATAAAACTCCAATGAATTGGTTAATGTACCTTGTCTTTTAATGTAATAATGATGGAGTTACTCAAGGGTTTCTCCTATGGATTTAAGTGGTCTCCAGTTATTTCTGAAACAGGTTTAAAACGGATTATGAATGTGATGCTCTTTATTACCAATAAGGGTTTTTATTTACTTTATATTTATTTTAATGATTTTAATTGAGATAAAACTATTTTTTCTCATGTAAAAATTATTTATTTCATTATCTCAAAGAAAATTTAGGTAAAGGTAAATATTTCATGGGCTTTCATGTTTTTCACAAGACTAAGGGGTTTCTTCTTTTTATATCCCTTACTGAGTTTTTTGCACTCATACCAAATTTTTTAAAAAGATCATGATTTTTAAATATGGTTATGAAAAAGTAAGAAGTCAAGTTTAAATTCATGAAGTTTTTTTATGATAAGAAATCATGTTTATTTTTTAAATCATTTTGTTCTATGAGAAAAATGGATGCTTAGTAGAAGTATCCACTTATATATATATTAAGTTCTTAGGGATACAATTACATTAAACACACACACACCACACACATGGTCCTGAAAGGCAATTCATATCCCCCCAAGGGATAACCCACCCAACTAGACTCTTTATTTCATAATATATTTTTGGCCCGAAGGGCTAGTGGATATGAAGTCCATTACATGGCCCATAGGCCAGAAATTTTTGGTTCAATTCCCATTCTGTTAATTGTAACTCGGCTAATACAATACTCACTATAGTACCACCACCACTAAAATACTTTTTTCAGTGCTTTTTGTTGCTATAGTGTCTCTCGTCGCTGCTACAGTACCCTAAACAGTGTCTGCCACTACTATAGTGCTATCAGCTAACAGAATGGGCATTGGACCAAAAAATTCTGTTTTATGGGCCATGTAATGGGATTCATTCCCACTAGGCCTTCGGGCCAAAAATATATTATGTCATAAAGTGGATAGATGGGTGTTTTATCCCTTAGGGGGCTATGACCTAATTTTCATACCTGTGTGTGTGTAGTGTGTGTGTGTTTAATGTGATTGTACCCCAAAGCACCTAATATATATACAAGTGGACACTTCTAATCAGTATCCATTTTTCTCATAAAAAAAATTAATCCCACATTATACAAGTGTAAATACATAAAAATATATTACACACATAATCTTAGAATTTCACAAACAATAAAGAAGTAATATAACCTAATGAAAATAAGTTGACTTACGAAACACTTAACATGTGGTAACATTCAAGTCAAATACCCTTAGATGAAATAATTAAAATCTAAACATAAAATGTAATTAATTATGAAGTAATAATGATATTACATGTAAAATAGGAATTATATACATCATTTAAAATAAATTAGGTGCATAATAATAAAATATGGCTCAATGAAGGGGAATTGAGGAGAAATCTCTTACCTCATGCTTCTCTTTTGTTTCACATGATTTAAACTCAATTATAATGGTGTAAAACATGTTATAAATTTATATAAAAAACATATTCATATTTATAATATCATATATGGTCCTATTATGACATATTATTGGCCATTCATTAATAATATTTTATTATTTCCATTTTTTTGGGTGTTAACTTCTTTGTTTTCTCATGCATGTTTTGTAATGGAATTTCTGGTTCTTGTGCATAGGATATAGTTTCATCATATACGTAATGATATTAATGTTATAAATATATTATTTTTTTATTATATGTATGTTTAGAATATTTCTTCAATTTTGTAAAAGGAAAATGAATCACACTACTTCGTAGAGACAATTAGTTGTTTGTACGCACAAGCAGCGTTATCATTTCCTTAATTGGTGAAAGGGTAAGGAAGTAGAAGATATATTAAATTTAAAAAAAAATATTATGTCTTAATTATTATATATATTCATTTTTTCGTCATTATGACTATCCATATGAGTTAGTGATGGAAAAAATTACATCAGTTCACAAGGTGGCAGCCCGTCGTGCACACGAGTGATGGTTTTGTTTACTATTTGATAGTGAATGAGATGGATAAATATTATTCCATAAACATAATATATTCTTAGTATATGGGATATTATTTTGTTATTATATTTTAATTTTTAATACATATTTTAATGTGGTAAAAGAAGAAGTAAAAAAGAAGAGCTCGGTGAAGACAATTACGTTCCATTAGAAAAACCTCAGTTGAATCTCCTATTATAGACCCTAGGGTTGGTATTTTGAGAATAATAGTAGATATATAATATATATAATTATTTTTTGGGATATTTTGGTATTTTTTTAAGATAAATGTTTTTAGGGGTGTGAAGATGTTAGGGGATGGGTTCCCTTTTAGAATTGAGGAGAAGTGGCATTTTTGTTAATAGCCAAAACTATTCAATAATGGGAAGTCACTCTCAACCCAAGTACTTTAAAAATTAAAAACTATTGTGGTGGAGGTAATATATGGTTTATCAAAACCTCCAACACTAAAAATAAAAATTTCTTAAACATTTTATTTCATTTACCTCGAAGGCTACTCACTTTTAACATTTTAGTTTTAACCATGGTAACTAGTTTTTTAACATAGGTAATTTATCCATTAAGACTAAAATAAAATGATAATTATTAGATAAATTGGAAAAAATTATTATTAATATGAAATAAAATTTATCAAATAAAAATTCCATGTTTTTGGAAAATTAATTTTAACACAAGCGCATGCAAGACCTCGTTTTAACCTTAACTATAGTAATTAGTTTTACTATTTTTACTATTCATGATGACCAAAAATTAAGTTGAACTTATTAACTAATATTAATTTTTATGATTAAAAATAATTAATCTATTTTATCAAATTCAATTCATATAAGTGGTAGAATTTAATTTAAAAAATTAACCAGCAAAATGTGTTAGAAACATTTTTTCAAGAAATGTATTTTTAAAGCCTAAGATGATCTTATATTAACTCTATGACTAGTGATCATGATTATATGAATTTAAATTCATATATATATATTTATAATTTATACATTTCATTTTAATTATTCCTCATTAGGGGTTTTGTAATTAATTAAAATGGAGAAAGAAAAAATAGTTTCTAGAAAATGCATTTTTAAGTATAAAAATAAACTTAAACCAAAATCCATTATAAATGTGACAAAAATGTAATTAATTAGAATATTATAAATAAAATGTTCCATATTCCACTTTAATACAAAATCCAAAATATAATGGTACTTTTAAATTACATTATTTAATATAAAGAAATGACAGTCACTGAAAAATCAAAATTTTCAAAAAAATCACTAAAATTTACCCTACGTTAATTTTCACGTGCCGATTTTAAAAATGAATGTAGTTTTGTAGAATATAATTTATAAAATAAAAAAAAATTAATTATATTATTTTCTCACAAAAATCAAAAAAATATTTTTGAGTAAAAACATTTTTTTGAAGCATGTATGGACTTTACTAAAAATTAAGACCTTAATTACCAATATATTTGCTCTATCTAAAATATTTCTACACAATTTAAAAAAAATCCAATTCATACCACCCATTTTAATAGTGAGGTTATAACTATCATGTTTAAATATTATATTGTGGTTTGTTTAAGTTTGGTGTCACGTGTCATATATGCTATCAAACATTATTTTCTTCTTTTAAAATCTTAGGGTTTTTCATCAGTCCACTTCCCAAATTAAACCTTTGAACAATGAAATATTCTTGGTTACCCAAGTAGCATGGCTTCCTGAGTAGTTTGTGAGTATAATTCAATAGTTCAACCCTAACATGATTTCATATATAACCAGTAAATGTAGTGTATATGCATGTGACATGCTCATATAAATAAATAAATATAGTTCAAAAGTGAAAATAAATAACCACTATCATTCCCTGAATTATAAATTAAAACCTCAGATCAGCCCAAACCAACTTTATCCAGTGTATGGGTGTCTTTGAGCATGCCACGTGACAGTACCAACCAAAACACATCAACTGTAGCCAAGGAATACTCCACCTAAAAAATATATCATCCTGATCCAAGGGTGTGGCTCTCCCCTACTAGAAATCACATCAAATAACTCTAGGTATGTGGTTCCCCTACCAAATATCGCCTAGTTTGAGTCCAGGTGTACATTTATCCTCTATCATATATCACATCATTTGAGTTTAGGGGTGTAGTTCTCCCTACTGAATATCACCTTGTTCGGTTCCAAGGATGTGGCACTTCCTTATCACACATCACCTTATCCAAATCCAAAGAGAATGTCTAAGGCATCCTAAAATATCATGTCAATATCATGCTCCATAGTTGGATCCTAGGAGCATGTTCTAGAAATCCCATGCATCTCAGTACATTATTGTGAGTAGTGTTTCCCACCCGTAATATCTCATGCAACCTATATCAATGAGGTCTACCTCCTACCTAAACCCATCAAAAAACCTGAGTTCAACCTCTCTAGTGTGTTACCTATCAATATCATATCCATAATTGGATTAAACCATTTTTTTAGGTTCTAATGTTACACCCACAATCCTCACTAACCATTTCCTATATGAACTCTCTCTAGGGTAAACATCTCACCAAGGTCCCGTAGGTCCCATCCCACTCTAGACACCTCATATAGGTCCCTTGATCTCAAATGCATCTCTGTGTTCAACACCCACCACTCAGAGTTCATAGAAACCCTATACATCTTCAACATCTCATCAACACCTCACTGGTCTCCTAAATAAATCCATACTATCATTGGTCTAGAGAGATGGAATGAGGTCCATCTCACTTTCTAAGTTATCACAGGTCGGTAATATCACTAACCAATGTAAGATACCTAATTTTTATGGAGTTATCTCAGGCACACTTTCCAGGTATTTTTTGTTTTTACTTGAGTACCTTTGATGGAATTTATGTATTGTGGTGAGATTGGGTGAAGTCTAATAAAATTTTGGAGAAAAAGGGACTGTGAACAGTTGGAACATAGTTTGAACAAACTATTCAGTTGCCTAAGAGAAATTGTGTGTTATATAGTCTTTTGAGACAGTAGCTTTAACACGGTTGTTGATGCTGAAATTTGGAGAAGGGCTGCATCGGGCGAATAAAAGAGCAATGAATGAATCTGTGATAAAAAAGAGGAGATTCCGGGGCCTGGGATGTGGGAACATGCAAGATTGGGGAGACACGTGCAAGAGGACTTCCGGCGCGGAAACACTTTGGTGTCGGCCTTCCCTTCCATGCCCAAAGCACTGTCCTCCGCGACTGGTCGTGTCAGGATCTGTTTCCACGCCGAAGGCAACATCGAACGGTCATTTGAGCACCCAGCCCCATTTCTGCACCTAAGGCAATGTCAAACGGGGCTTTGTGAACCAAGCCCTGTTTCCGCGCACCAGGCGATGTCAAGCGGGTGTTTGCGTGCCCAACCCCCTCTGCACACACAAGCCGATGACCAATCAGAGTCTGCACATTGGGCACTTGCGTTCCACTTCGGGGATTCCAACTATAAAACAAACCGTATCCCTGTCCTTCAGAAAAAACCAAAGACGAAGTGATGCTCTATTGTGCGAAAAACCTGTCTTCCATGACCGCGCGAAAAAAACCCATGGCCTTCAGGTATTGGTTGTTGTGCGATAGTTCCCCTGAGGGCACCTTTGGACAGGACCTCTGATCCTTGTGAATTTCATTTCTTCCCGAAGTTATTTGCACGCAAGGGATCCCATCTTGAGTGTAAGTTCCCTCTACGTCAGGCGCTTTGGTGCGTAATCAGTCCAACTTGCGTGAAAACCGTCAGTCTTGCGCGAAACCCCTCTGTCTTGTGCGCCACCCGTACCTCTTGCGTGCAACCTCTTCATCTTTTGTGAAAACCTTTAATCTTGTGCATGGACCTCCTATCTTTCCCCGGCCCATTCTCTTACGTGTGCTTCATGTGCTGCCCTCACTTTGAGGCACCTTGTTCGTGTTAGAGTTGGTGACTATTCTTCTTCTTTGTCTATTTTTGTGATTTGATCCGTGGAGTCTGGCATTTATCATCATATTTATCCCAGATTGATCATTGCAAATGACAAAAATCCAAGTGGGAACATCCATAAACGAGCTTCCACTACGCCCGGGACCTTCAATTGGTATCAGAGCAGGTTACAATGTTGATTATAGTTATTTAATGTTCGTTGATAATTTACGCATTTATATTTGATTCAATTGAAGATAAATCATTATATAAATCTGAATGAACAAGATCTTTTCTTCCTCTTTTGTTTCTCAATTCACATCACAGAAACGACCTTTTAATTTTAATTTTGATTAAAATAAAAAAATGAGGAACTCATCTGGATGAGCTGCTCTTTCTATCTGTACAACACAAGAATACATAGCGTGTAGTGAAAACTACACGCCGTTTAATTGGGTTCAACGAACCGGTACTGGTCTTCCAAACCACGCCGTGTGAATTGAGTATACCTAAGTATTTATTACACTGTGTTGACCAGAAATGAACGGCACGTGGAAACAGGAATACACGGTGTGTATGTTGAATCAACACGTTGTGTAGTCCAATCTGGACCAGGTGAAACTGTGTATAAGGATAATCCATGTACCACGTACACGGGATTGCCAGGCCGGTAACCGTGTAACAAGGAAGTACACGCCGTGTTAGATTAATCTATATGTCATGCACTCCAAGATTTCCAAAGTACAGAAAATATTCCAAATCCCCCAGCGTGTACTTTGGATAAAGGGTGAAAACAAATACACATCGTGTAATATTTCCTACACACCGTGTACTTTCTAGAAATGGAATTTCACCAGGTTTCCTCCAAAGTACAAAGACCTGTACAAGGAATATGGATGAGAATAATCTCAAGGAAATTTAGAAAGGAATTTAAGATAAATAATTGATTAATTATAAGATCAGAATTAATTGAATTCAAGCCTGACTTAACTTGAATAAGAGAACGATTAATAGAATTTGAATACTAAATATGCGTAAATGTCATTGCATGATTTGTATGATCATGAGCTAGACCGAAGACCCTTTGTGTGTGTATGGTTTAATTTCAATTTATTTAATTTAAATTCGTTGGACTGCGAGCCTTCTTCCAATAAAATGTAGGGCCTACGTTCCCATGGTTTCTTTAATTTAAACCCCATGTAATGGAGGATCTCCCAAGCCAGAGGAGATGGTTCAAAATCCGAAGCTGAGCTGAAACCAACCCAAGAAGATACAAAGGCAGATAGGTGGGAGCTACAAAACAAGAACCATAAAGTTCAAGGTGTTTTCCCTAGGTCAGGGTTATATTATCAAAACCACTAGATAAGCTAACCAATAGAAGGTCATGATCATGCCATCATATTTTATTTCTGTCTAATTGCATGGTTTATTTATTATGCATGTGTTGTCACGATCACATAATTAATGAAATAAACAAGCATGAAAAGATGGAATAAAATAAAAACTAGACTATGCATAAACATTATTAGAACATGGTTAATCACTTAATATTAACAAGCATGTGATAATTCAAAACTATGCATAAAGAATAAAATCCCTAAAATACCATATTAAGTCAGACCAAGATTTCTATTATTTGATTAAGGGAAAGACTCAATAAAACTATGTGTTTGACCAACCCTTGTTGGGAAACTTACTTTTATAAAGGAAGCTTTTATGAAAGTTTCAGTTTGACTTAAACATTTTACATCAAGAGGAGTATCCTTTACTAGACTTGTTGTAAAATGGAGGCAAGTGTTGGGGAAATCCAAGTCAGGATTTTAGGATTGGGGAGTCCACTCAACATATCAAGGAACTGTAAGCTCATAGTTGGAAAATACCTACCTACCTAAATACCTTTAAATAGCGTGACCAACCATTGTTGTGGTTATGCGAAGTGGAATATGGATCCTTGCCACTACAATGTCATGGAAACTATACATTCCGAGTTCAATGGTGAGGGCCATTGGGACTTGATAAAATAGTGGGAGACTTAATAAAAATTTATTATTTATCATAAAATGTAATCAAGAAAGTACTGATAAATATGCTCTTTTAATTTTTAGAATTAATATGACAAACTCATCAACCACATTTTCTCTACGATCAATTCTGGATAAAGGCAATATCCTCACTAGTAATAACTTTCATGAATGCTTTAGGCACCTTCGGGTTATCCTATGCCATGAACAAAAGTTTTATGTACTGGAGTCCTCACTTCCCGATTTGCCTGCCCAAGGGGCGAGTGATGAAGATTTCCTGGTCTATGATCAACATTTGAGTTATGCACTCGACGTTCAATGATTGATGTTGCCATCGATGTCTAGTGAGCTCATGAAGTCTCATAAAGACATGGATGCATATTTCATGCTCGAGCACCTCCATGTTCTATACCAGGAGAGAGCAAGACAAGAAAGGTTTAAGATTTCCAAAGCTCTATTTCAGAGCAAGCTTGGAGAGGGTTCCCCAGTTGGGCCTCATGTAGTCAAGCTCATTGGATACATTAATCACTTAGAGGTTATAGGGTTTAAACTCCCCAAATAACTGGGTACCGATATCATTCTTGCATCACTCCCCCATATCTTCTCCAAATTTGTTGTAAATTTCAATATGAACAACATTGAGAAGTCTCTATTTGATCTTCTCATCCTCATTCTCCAAGTGGACAATGATATGAAACATTAAAAGCCTTTTGTACTTATGGTGAATAAAAGTAAAGAGAAGGAAAATTGATTTAAGCCCAAATATTCTTCAAGGACTTAAAAGAAAAGGAAGATCAAAGGTGAGGCAAGAGAATAGGAGGTTGTTTGTTTCGCATGTGGCAAGAAGGGCCACTGCAAGAAAAACTACATCCAGCCAAGGAAGCAAGGGGAAGCTTCAGGTGTGTTTTTTATCGAATGAAATCTATCTATTTCTAGAAATTGGGTATTAGATACTACTTGTGGTGCTCACATCTGTATCCAAATACACAAACCAAGAATATTCAGAAAGATTGACCGAGGTGAGGTGGATTTGCGAGCAGCCAACGAAGCCAGACTTGCTGTTGTAGCTGTCGGAGACTACCACCTCACATTGCCTACTGGGATGGTCTTGGTATTAAAATGATGTTATTATGTACCCTCTGTAACCAAAAATATTATTTCAGTATCCAGATTAGATACTTATGGATTCATCTTTAAAATTGGAAATTAAGGTTGCTACTTTTATAAAGATAGAATTTGTTTTGGTAGGGCACATTTATATAACATCCTTTATGTGTTAGACTACACAAACCAAGTAATTTCAATCGATGACAATGCTAATTCACATGACTCATACCACACCCAACTTTGGCATCACCATCTAGGTCATGTCAATGAGAAACGTTTGACAAAATTACATCAAGATGGGTATTTATATTCTTTCAAACTAAAACCACTTGGTGTATGTCATGCGTGTCTACAAGGCAAAATGACCAAATCCCCATTTAGTGGGAAAGGTGAAATGGATAAATAGATCCTAGAATTAGTTCACACAGATGTGTGTGGACCATTTCCAGTTGAAGCAGGGGGTGGGTTCTTGTACTTCATAACTTTTACTAATGATTTTAGTAGATATGGATATATTTACTTAATGAGGTATAAGTCAGGTTCTTTTGATCGGTTCAAAGAATAAAAGAATGAAGTTGTGAACCATCTTAGTAAGAAGATTAAGAAACTTCACTCACACAGAGGAGGAGAATATCTTAATCAGGAAATCATTGATTTCTTACGGGAGTTTGGGATTCTATCTCAACTCACTCCTCCTTACACGCCTCAGTGGAATAGTGTAAGTGAAAGGAAGAACCGAACCCTGTTGGACATGGTGAGATCAATGATGATTCATGAGAGTCTTCCATTATCCTTTTGGGGATATGCATTAAAACAGCATCACACATACTAAACCAAGTACCAACTAAATCGATAAATGGTATTCTATACGAATTATGGAGTGGACGCAAAGCCATATTATCAAATTTACATGTGTGGGGTAGCAAAGCATTTGTTAAGGTCTATTCAGGTAACAAACTTGCACCCCAAGGCACAAAGTGTATCTTTATAGGATATCCCAAGGAAACAAGGGGATATTACCTATACAACCCCTCAGATAAAAAGGTTACAGTGGCAAGACAAGCCATATTTCTTGAGAGGGATCACATCTCTAAAAGAGACAGTGGGAGTGTGATAGACTTCGATGAAGTTGAGACTCAAGATACACAGGAGTTGGTACAAGAATAGATTTTACAAAGCCCCATGGAAGAAAATTCTATTCTAGAGACATAAGAACTGCGTAGGAGCATGAGAGAGGTGAGACAACCAGAACGATATGGTTTTCTTATCACTGAGGATGGTGACTCATTATTGGTTGACAATGATGATCTTCTTTCCTACAAGGAAGCAGTTGAAGGAATAGATGTTTCCAAGTGGCAAGAAGCCATGAATTCTGAAATGGATTCTAAGTACCAAAACCATGTCTGGATTTTGGTAGATCCTCTAGTTGATGTAAATCCTATTGGTAATAAATGGGTATTCAAGAAGAAACTGGACATAGAGGGACAAGTCAGCACCTATAAGGCACTACTGGTTGCAAAAGGTTTTAGATAGCGTCAAGGAATTGACTATGATAAAACCTTTTTACCGGTTGCAATGCTGAAATCCATCAGAATCCTATTATAAATAACCACTTACCATGACTATGAGATTTGGAAAATGGATGACAAAACATCATTCCTTAATAGGAACCTCCAAGAAGATGTCTACATGACACAGCCTGAAGGGTTTGTGACTCCAAAGGATTCCAACAAGGTATGAAAGTTACAAAAATCCATTTATGTATTAAAGTAAGCATCAAGGTCATGGAACATTCATTTTGATGAAGCCGTAATGGAATTTGGATTTGTTAAGAATGAATGTGAGCCTTGTATCTACAAAAGGTTTAGTGGAAGTGCAGTCATTTTCCTAATAGCATATGTTGATGACATATTGCTAATTGGAAACAATGTACCTATATTACAGTAAGTTAAGGCATGGTTGGATAAATGCTTCTCTATGAAAGACTTGGGTGAGGTGGCATATATTCTTGGGATCAAGATCCATTGTGATAGATCCAAGAGAACGCTGGGCCTGAGTCAAAGTACATACACTAACAAGATACTGAAGAGATTCAGTACAGAACAGTTCAAGAGGAGATTATTTCCAGTGTCACATGGCATTCATCTTTCCAAGAAAATGTGTCCTCAGACACATGAGGAAAGAAAGAAAATAGAAAGGATCCCTTACGCATCTGCGATTGGGTCAGTCATGTATGTTATGCTATATACAAGGCTAGATGTTGCTTACGCATTAAGTGTGGTAAGTAGATACCAATATGATCTAAGAGACCACTATTGGATGGTAGTAAAGACTATCCTTAAGTATCTAAGGAATATTATGGATATGTTCTTGGTTTATGAAGGAGATGAGGAACTAGTCATCAGAGGACATGTAGATGCTAGTTTCCAGACTGATCAAGATGACATGAAGTCATAGACTGGATACATATTCAGTTTGAATAGATGTGTAGTGAGATGGAAGAGCTCAAAGCAATGTGTGGTCATAGATTCTATAGTAGAGTCCGAGTATATCACGGCTTCTGAGTTAGCTAAAGATGTAGTATGGATGCAAAGATTCGTCTAAGAGCTGGATGTAGTACCTAGTAGTAAAGATCCTATCACACTCTATTATGATAATACTGTAGTGGTGGCACTTGCAAAAGAGCCAAGGTCACATCAGCAGGAAAAGAAATACTTCGGAAGTATCATCTCTTGAGGGATTTTTCTCAGAGTGGTGAAGTTGCAGTGAGTAGTATTTCCATGGAAGACAATGTGGTGGAACCCTTGACTAAAGCCTTGACTCAGCAGAAACATGATCATCATGTGAGGTCTAGTGAACTAAAAGTTGTAGGCAGTTGCCTCTAGTCCAAGTGGGTTCTTTTTAGAGTTGTTGTCCTAAGAACCAACTGTTTTTACTTTTATTACATGAATGTACACTTATTATATATTGTTCATTTTTCTGCATGACTATAATATAATAATGTCAAGGAATATTTGTTTCATTAATAATGCCATGGAATATCCTTGCTATGATGAGAACCTTGAAATGATATAACAATATTCTTAAATAAAGTTCTATAGTTGGATGTCATACTATGATAGGACACATAGTATACAGACTGTCATGTGTGAGTACTCATAAGAAGATGAGACTTTCTCTCATGGATTTCGCACTTGGTAATCTCCAAGAAGGGAGATTATGAGAACAGACCTGCCAATAGTAATTCTACATGTCTAGGTGTCATAGGACATTACTATCTATGAGTATGTGTAATGGTCATTCAATTGGAATATTATCATTAACACATGTCATAACTCGCGCACTTAGATTTGCTAATGAAAACCGTCACGAAGACAGTTGGTGGGAAGTAGGGTATGTTGGGTGCGTCATGAATGAAATTTTGGTAATGGATAAGTCAATGAAGGATTTGTACCTTCCATATTTATGGAAGTAGATATCTAGGGCCCTTTGATTGAAATAAAATTGTCGCCCAAATTCCATGGCCATGGTGTAATGATGAGTTTATTTCTGGAATTCAAAGAATGAAAGATCAAGCATATAGGTTTATGACACTACCATGAAACCTGCTTGATTAGATATTGAGACAAATGGATTAAATTACATGTTAAGCATTCATATGAGGTGACACGTTAATGCGTCGTCAACTTCTTTCTCTTGGGTGCCTTGACCCATTGCTAGATAGTAATCTTGGACTTTAGGCACGCCCGCCTAATGCCAATGAGAAAGTGGCCTAGAGGGTCACACACTAAGTTTATCCATGTATCTCAGGTAGAATAAAGATTATTCTGGTATGTGGTTTAATAATTATTCAAGGAATCCTAAATCATTTTAATGTTGGAGGAAGAATAAAATAAAAACAAGTACACGCCTTTTATTAATGATTACACACCGTGTAGTTTTCATTTTGGAAAGGAAATGAAAAAACAATTACATGTCGTGTATTAATAATTACACGCCGTGTAGTTTTATGAAAAACAAGTACACGCCATGTATTAATGATTACACGCCATATAGTTTTTCTAGCCGGTATTTTTAGGAAATAATATTGTTTTATTAAATGATATTTATTATAATCAGGGTGGGTGCATGTCAATGAATTAATGATTCGACGTGGAGGTTATCAATAAGAGTTGATGAAATAAATAAAATGTGTAATGCGTTTATTTATTATCATAACTCTATAACCTCAAACCTGATTATAAATATCCTCAAAACCCCAACACTTTTCCTTAATCGTTGTGCACAACAATTCTGGAGAATTCTCTCAAGGCCGAAAGAATTCCTTTCTCCAAGAATGCTCTCAAGACCGAGAGATAGATCCTCCTCCATCAGATCAATGCGATCTAAGGTGGACAATGCAAGAAAAGGTTTCTTCATGCTAGCACTCAGAGACTCCTTTGGCGACGTCCAGAGATATGTGGTGCACGTGTGGATCACTTCTAGAGGAATTCTGCACTTGGATTATGTGACACAATGACAAATCACATCGAAACGTGATCAGAAATATCAATGAAGAAAGAATTCTATAAAACTTACTTATTTTAAATTAATTAAATTAATTATAATCAACCTATGACGATCCTCGGTTGTGGTTCCTGGACTATTCTTCTTCTTTGTCTATTTCTGTGATTTGATCCGTGGAGTCTGGTGTTTATCTTCGTGTCGATCCCAGATTGATCTTTTCAAATGACAAAAATCTAAGTGGGCACATCCACCCACGAGCTTCCGCTACACCTGGGACCTTCAGTTAGAGCCTGTCTTATGTGCGACACACCTGCGTCATGTGCTCTTTTCCCGTGTGCCCCCTTAGGTTTGCACAGAGCAATTTCAAAATCCCTTGGGCGATGCTTTCCATTGTGTTGCTTTGCCTTATGATTCTTCACACAGGCATGCTAACGGTTATTGATTCTTTGTATATCCATGATAACATGGACCCCCCTGATGGATCACTTCATAACACCCTCTCACCACGGCATTGCCGATGCCTTCCTTCCCCCAAGAGCTGGCGGGTAACGATTATGTAAATCATAGGGGTGTGGAGCGCACCCTCCTCGTCCGAGCTGTAGGAAGTTAAACTGCCAAGCGTCATCATCCTCATCACATGATGTTAAACTGTGGCCTCATCCCGTGCCTTGCACGCAAGGTGCCCCACCTTGTACGTTCTCTACGCCAACTGGTCTCCACGAGAGTAAAATCATTCCTCACATGGAATTAAATCCTCTTTATCAGAGCGGCATTCGTTTGTGGGGAAATGGAAACCACCCTGGTGTAACACTAATGGAAATATTATCTATACCAACAGTTTGGAAACGTTGGTATAGGCCTCCAAACCATTGGTATAGCCTATACCAACGGTTTGGAGAACCGTTACCAAGTAATCTGTGAGGATAGGTATATACCAACAGTTTTGGGATAATCGTTGGTATAGACCTATACCAACGGTTTTCAAAACCATTGGTATAAGTAATATGAAAATCTATACCAACGGTTCCATAAAACCATTGGTATATGTAATTCAAAAAATAATCATTCGATTGGTTTTGATCCCAGCACCTCCCGTTTGTGATTGAACGACCTAACCACTAACCTAACTTACTTTTGTGAACATAATTTCATAAATATATATATATGTATTATCATAAGTATTTTAAATTTTGATTTATTTAATGCCCTCTGTAAGAATATTCCATTAAAAATACATGTACATATTCCAACGGTTCTCAAAACCGTTGGTATAGATCTATACCAATGGTTTTGAGAACCATTGGTATAGGTTCTTTGATTTTGGGACCTATACCAATGGTTTTGGACAAACCATTGGTATAGAGGGGACCTATACCAATGGTTTGGCCAAAACTGTTGGTATAGAATCTCTATAATGGACCTATACCAATGGTTTAGCCAAAAATTTAGGTATAGGGTCTCTATAATGGACCTATACCAATGGTTTTGGCCAAATTGTTGGTATAGATCCAAATTAGCGACCTATACCAACGGTTTTGGGAAAATCATTGGTATAGGTCCATATAAGTGACCTATACCAACGGTTTTGGCCAAACCTTTGGTATAGGTCCAAATTAGTGAACTATACCAACGGTTTTCCCAAAACTGTTGGTATAGATCATATTTCCAGTAGTGTAACCCCATAGCTTTCCTTGCAGGAGGGAGCACCCACGCTCTTCTCTTCCTAGGTGCCAAATCCCTCTCCCACTGGGCTTTGTCACCACCTGGGCCTCCATCCTGGAGTAGGTCCCAATCTCTACCTCCCTGGGCTGCTAACCACACGTAAGATCCTATTTCCTCTTTGGGCTGGGAACCACATGTAAGCCCCTATTTCCTTTTTGGGCTGCTACCTGCGCATCATCCCCACTCTACTTCCCACAAACACACTTTCTGCGACATGATCGTCAGGTCTTTGCTGCCTCTTGTTTCTCACACCGAGCATGAATCACGTGGGCTTTGAGCAAGCATCGACCATGAAATCCTCTCTGGGCATCCTAGAGTGTAAGCCCCAAATCCACCATGAACTACGATATCCTTGAACCTTGCCAAGGCAAGGTATGTAGGAAGCCTCCCTGAGGTTCAAGCCCACCATCCATTGGTCCTGACCATCCACACATCAGTTCACCAAACACCCCTTCTGAACTATGAGGTATTTGATCCTTTCCAAGGCGAGGTACGTAGGAAGCCTCCCTGAGGTTTAAGCCCAATACCCGGTTGCTCTGACCCCCTCCACGTCGTTTCACCAACCCCCCTTCACGTCGGTTCACCCCTATCCTGCATGACGTTAAATTGTGGACCTCAATCAGTGGTAATCTGTTGTTCCCCCAGTCAGCAGTAAGCCATTTCACCCTCCCAAACTATGTGGACTTTGATCCTTACCAAGGAAAGGTACGTAGGACACCTCCCTAAGGTTCAATCGCAACAACCATTAGACCCCAGGTCCTCCTTCATGATGTTCCACCAACCCCCATCCCATAGAAACTACGTGGGTTCGATCCTTGTCTCCTAGATAACATACAAAAGAATCCTCCCTATGGTTAGACCCCATCCAGCGGTAAGCCATTGAAACCCCATCCAGTGGTAAGCCGTTGCGACCCCATCCAGTGGTAAGCCATTGTGGCCCCATCCAGCGGTAAGATGTTGCGATCCACCTTCCGGCGATAAGCTGTTGAAATATCCAATCGGTGGTAAGCAGTCGTCAAATGAACTATGAGGACTTTGATTCCCTGCCACGGGGATATGTAGGAGGTATCTTCGAGAATCAATCCCAACATCACTGTCATCCTCGGGTCGACTCCACCTCATTCCCCCTCCACTTCATTCAACTCTCCACCATCCATCCTGATTCTTACTTAGGCTGCCACATCCCTGTGGGATAATGCCACCTCATTCCTCATTCCCCTTAATAACAACCAGGAAGCTAACCACATGTTGGCCCCAACATCAGTGTTCCCTCTAGGGGATGCAGCCATCTGGTCCACTCTAATCAGTGTTCTGATCAGTCTGATCTATCTCTGCTAGAAGTTAAATGTAATGTCCCAGACCTCTCTAGTCCATTACTTTGTGAAAATGTGGTGCTAGAGGTGTTCTGGAAGGCCAAGGTGACTTGGGGTTCATTTGGGTGGACTTTTAAGGAAAGATAAAGGGCAATAGATTTCGCACGGTTGGTGCACGGTTTGACTAAACCGTGCGGCCAAACCGTGAAGGGTTGGTTTTGGAGATAGTGGCTAACATATGGTTAGCGCACGGTTTGTTTAACTGTGTGGCCTAATCGTGCGAGGCAGAATCCAATGCACGGTTAGTGCACGGTCTGTCAAACAGTGCGGACTAACCATTCGGGCACTTAAATCTAGATCCTAAAATTGTGGATCTAACTCGTTTTTCCTTTAAATGGTTCGTTTAATCCCCTAACCGGCCATAATTCTAGATTACCCTTCCTTGAAGGTATAACAACCTCTACCAAGCGTTTTGGAGGCAATCTGAAGGTTTCTCTTGACGAATCGAAGTCGGTTTCTTGAGGTATGTGATCGTTCTTCCTCGTTCTTGATTGGTTTCTTAGATCTACTTAGATCTACTCCTCCTCTTCTCTTGTTTTCTTAGATCTGCGCCCGTTAAGGGTAGATCTAAGTGTGTGGATGTCAAATATGTTGAGCTTTAGTCTTGGTTGTGTTAGGAGAAGAGATCTAGGGAGGATCCTTGGTGAATCAACCCACTTTTCTTGGGTGTTCTTCGACCGTTGTGGTTTTCATCGAAAACCTTTGATGTAGGGGATTTTTTGCTTCTATTTCTTTTACGTGCAACCGTATTGTTGGAATGTTGAATCCCACTGGATGACAATGGAATTGACCTAATAAAATACTTTGAACTGGATAAACAAATCATATCGATCGTATGTTATTACCTCATGTTTTGCTAGATAGTGTGATATCTATGCCTTCCTTGTTAGCTTGTAGTTCTTGATGAAATCGATAAAGAAAGTAAAGCTGGAATTAATTGATAATTAATTGGCTAAAGATAAAGAGGAATTTAAATAAACCTGGTTGTGGTTGTTGTTCTAATTTGATGTTAATCAAATTGATTTTGATGTGCATGTTTAATTTATTTTGTTGGTAAACCTGAAACATGTTAGTGCTTGTTGTTTGAAGGCATGTCAAATTAATCGTTTAATTAATTTGCGATATCTATGGTAGCTTTCTATTTAGTTTGCCTGTAGTTGGAACCTACCAATAATAAACTGGTTAATTCCAGATGGTTTAAAGAATGTGATTGTTTGATAATCCCTTGAAGGGTTCTGAGTTACCCTCTTGTTTGTTGAAAGGGCCATATCCCAATTGATGTGATGCTTGATTTCTTACTGCTTGTGCTATGATGTGACCCTGGAGGGGTGTTGTGATATGTGGAGGCATAGAGGCCTTTTTTTTGTGGCAGCGGATGATGCCTAGAGTGGCGACATGCATCGGTTTATGCATGTGGGTGTCGGGGAGGACACCAAGGATGATCGAATGGGATGGATGTGATTGTTGGATGCTTGTTGATTCTTTGGTTATTTATCTGCTTTACTTTTCCCCACTACTCAAGGCAGCTGGTCTTGCTTACCCTTCTTCCGAAAGAGGCGAAGAAACATGGGGTATGCCACGTGCTTTTTGTGTTTAGCCTCTCAAGAGAGAATGGGTCTATGCTCTTGCTATAGGCGGCAAAGACTCGACGGGTAGTACATCTACTCACCGAGTTGATCCCCCTTATATTTAGTAGCATAGGATGCTTTTCTAGAATTCCTGGGAATATGGGAAAGTAATTCTGAAATGAATTTTTGAATAAATGATGTTTACCCATGGGGTTGGAGTTTTTTGAAACTTAATGATGAGGTTGAGAACTTTTGAAGGGACTGTGGAATTTTTTGAGGTGGTGTTAATGGAATTTAATGTGAAATTGTTCATGGTTAATTAATGTGTAAATAATTAATTGACATAAAGTGGAATTGATGAAAAAGGTAATTAAGTAATCTAATGAAGTTCTTTAATTGTTTGTGTGCTTATAGGATACCTAGTCTTAGAAATAACAGCCCGGAGTCCGAGAGACTTTAGTTGCAGTTGTGTCTAAGACTAGGTTATGCCCATAGTGTGGTTGTGAGTTATAGTATATTCTGTACTTTTGTGTTTCTATACGCTACTCCACCCTTTCAGTAAGGGAAACTGGCACCCCGGGGATTATGAGCCCTGGGGGGTGTTTTCCCCACTATTCTGGTGGGAGGATGAATGGCTGACTACCCCCTTTGACCCCACTCTCTTCTCTTGGTAGATACTAGTTCTATTAGGCACAGTGGTTAGTTTTCCACATATATGTGTGTAGAGGGTTGTAATGGCTTGTGGTTATTCGCACACATATATTCTGGATATAGTATCATATGGACTACTATAGGTGTAACGTGTATAGGTTGTGATGGCTTGAGGATACTTACTCGGTGTATGGGCTGTAATGGCTTGAGGTATAATACCCGACGTATGATACACGTTATGCAAGCTGTGGTGGCTCTCGGAAACTACCCAGTTACTTTTTGTTGTGAGGATGGTGTGGTGCTTCAACCAGGTGTCTTCGGGCAAGCCTTTGTGGTTCATGTGGTGCAGATTGTGGAGCTTAGTCCAGGTGTCTGCGGGCAAGCCTTTGGAGAGAGATACATAGGACGTATGTTGTTGGGTAAAAGCGGCAAACTAGTGGGGAAGTAGTAGTGGTGTACCCTTGATATTCTTTACTATATGATATATTCTTGTATGCATTACTTGGTGAGAATAGCCATGGTGAGGTTGGGAACTTAGTATACCTCTTTAGGTGACATGTTAGTTTCACTTGTCGTTCACTGTGCTTTAACATGCTTTCTTTACTTTTGCATGAGAGGATTTGGGGAGGATCCTACTGAGTATACTGTTATATACTCACCCTACGTTTATATAAACTATTTTTTAGGTCGCTTGGAGCAGGTTGGAGATCAGGCTAGTTACTACTAGCTTGTGGTTGCAGGAGAATTTTGGGCTTGTGGTCGCTGCTGTTTTTACTTTCTTTTGGGTACTTGTAGTTTTTCCCCTTCAATTGTAGTACTTTTGCATGACATTCCATATATTCACTTGGGTTTCTTTTTTATTCTTGTTCTGAGTTGGAGTTTATTAGTGTCTATCTTATCTCTCTCTTCCGCATGTGTTCTCTTAGAGGGTAATGCCTCCCATTTGTGTGTTTACTATACCCACGGTGCTAGTCGCCAACCCGGGGCCTACTGAAGGCGGGACTCGGGGGTCATTATCTCCCTTATCACATTGTCGGCCCAGGAGGGGTACACTATGTGGGGAGGGGGTCATGACAGAGTGGTATCAGAGCTCTGGTTGAGAGATAAGATGGAGTTTGGAGTTAGGCACATGTGAGGTTGCATGGGTTGGTAGGGCAACAGTGTCATTCATGTTTGTCAAGAGAGGTAAACACTGGAGACCGGATGAGACATAGGCATTTAGGTCCCCCTATGATCTGATGTATGGACCTTTAAGTTTACAGTTGCTACTAAACAAGGTGATACTAGTTTCAGGGTAGAGACCTAGGAAAGGATGATGCATCATTCTTCTTTGTGCCTGTATTTTAATGGGTAGACCTTGGGATAGGTTAACCTAAAATGAATAAAATAAAACAATTAATTAATGTTGAGTCTTCCATATTCCAGGTTTAGGAGCTCTAATAGTTTTTTCTTTTACATGTATAGCTTCAGGTCGATGTCCTCGTCAGGTTTGTGTAGAAAATGTCCAGCAGGCTATTCCAGCAGGTCGCCGTAGGGTAGAGGTCGACGATGATGACTCTTGGAGGAAGACACTCTGAGAGTTTCAGCGCCAGAGTCTATAGAAGTACGAGGGCTCCATTTCAGATGCAGTCATGGAAGACTGGTTAGAGGAGGTCGAGATTGGCTTCAGTTCGATTCATGCTCAGAAGGAGCACTGGGTTTCAAAATGATATATTTTGAGGATAAGGTGATAAGGGTTTGAAATAAACCCATAAAATAGGTTTTAGACAAGTGTAAGTCTTATATTTTACCTTATCTTTTCATTTTATTTAAATCGTTCATTAATGAGGTAATCACTACATCATCATGGTGTCATAAATAAATTTATTTATTTAATGTCTAAAAATTATAAAAAAATACCATGATGTAGGAAATCTTTTTATATTTCCAATTAATTTTTATAGTCAAAAATATAACTTATATAACCTCATGTAAAAAATTTTTTAGTAAAACAATACATGTTTGTGACATTTTTATTTTTACTTTAAATAAAAAGTTATTAATGTCATTATCATACCCAAGTGGATCCATGGGGCCCCCAAATTGACACATGGATTGTCTTGGTCATACATGAATCATCCAATAATGTTAGTACATGTTTCAAGGTATTTTTATATTTTTATAATATTATTTTTACCTTAAATTACCTTAATTACCTTTAATCGCGGTTAATAAAACTCAAAAGTTACTATTCACCAAAAATTATTTTCATCCCATTGAACCACATTTTACTTACTAATGACAACCATATATGTCGGATTTTTTAAATTCAATTCAAAGAAGCGGTAAAATGTCATTTAAACAAAAAATTCAGTTTTTAACTACTACTTAGTGGTTTCACTATTCATCAAAAATTGATGTTTTTCATAAAAATGCCAAAAATTCACCCTAAGATATATTTGATATTCCAAATTAAAAAATGATTTCCATTTTACCAAATTCAAAATATAGAAGTTTCATTAATTAATTTTATAATTAATTCTCGCTGTCAAAACAAATAGCGTGTTTTTAAGAAACAATATCTATCAAAAGATTGACACTTGTTTTTGTCCAATTTCAAAGTGAAATTAATTCCAATGAACACCATTGGATTAAATGGTAAAAATATATTTTAATTAAACTTTAAACCCAATTAAAAATATAATCTAAACATATAAATATATTAGATTAAAAGGAGGTTTTGAATTAAAATACAGCATTTTTCACTATTCATTCAAAATGAACTTTATCGGAAAAATAACAAAAAATTACACAAAGTAAATTCTGATGTCCCGATTCTAAAGAAGGATTTTATTTTGTCAAATATAACATATAAAATTGACAAAAAGTATATTTAAAAAAGTTTCGCCATCAAAAGGTGGTTAATCGGCCTTTTAAAGAACATTAGAATATTTATGCTTAAAATCGAATTCTTTTCTTATTTTAAGACTCTAAATTTTATTGGATAAATGTAAAAATATTTAACAAACATATATAATCATTTTTTAGTTAGTTACGTTCATTCCCGCCATTACAACGGCTAGGCGTTAACTACCATTTAAAATATTATTATTATATTATTAGTGTGCAATGTAATATTTCAAAGAAACTCATTGTTGCGCACTGGGTACGCCATCGAACATAGAATTCCCTTTAAAGTAATATTAACATTTTATTCAAAAATATTAATAAATATGAAAATGTCATATTCTTTATTTACCTGGAATTTTACAATTATATTGAAAATTAAACAGTGTTGTATATTTATATTTAAACTTAAAACCAATAAAAGTTTGTAAACTAAATAATTTTGAAGTTGTGTGATTTACCTACTCACCGCCAGTCATTGATGCAATATCACCAGGGACAGATCCGGCCATCTTCTGGTATAAATCAACCAATGCTTTCAATGTCCACTTCTGTGTTATAACATCAGTAACGGGAAAGTGTAAAAACATCTATAACAAGAGATTTGTTATGAAAATATTATAATTTAATAACATAATGACATTATATTACACCATAATGTATTAAAATTGCCTTTATCTATGAATAAAAAACTTCATTTTTTCAAGATGAAGGCATATGTCTCTAATCATCATACGTAATCAAAAGGGTAATTGGCTCTGCCGTTAGCTGGCCTAGAATCTAGCCAAATAATCCCACAACGTCATCTGTAAGGACCCCATAGCAGTCAAATGGGACAATTATATTTAATCCGTTCAGATTTCATACATCTAAACTTTTCATATTTTTCTCCGTAGTATCATTGTTTTCATCTTTTATGAAAAAATAATTAGTAGTATAAAAAACTACAATAAAATTATTCATATTAAAATTTGAACCTATAACAGTCACCCTCTGATATCCTTACAAAGAACCAGGAGTGGCCTGCTGCCTCACTACTGAGGGTCGACTGGTATCAATATAATGATTCATCCTTGTCATTCCTGTCATTTAATCAAATAAAAGTAACTTCAGAACATATATTTCAAAAAAAATCATACATAAAAAAAATTATAAATGATAACATATGCACAATACTGACAAACAAAATATATATAACTGTGATAATGAATGACTGCACAAATGACATAAGTGGTTGATAAATGAATGGATGACTGCATATACAATCATTTTCTCCTTCAATCATGTCATATTCCTGCTCCATCATTACTTTATCTACTTCATCCACCCTTGCAAGACTAATATTTTCAAAATCATGATAGAAAAATATGTTCGCTTCTTTTTGTTGATGGGATTCAATGTTAGAGGTCAAATCTTCCATTTCATCACCCATATCATACAAGTCTCTTTGATTTACATGAGAAATTACACTCCACCCTTCATTCGTGAAATTTTTTACATAATATTCCATTTTTTCTTGTAATGATAAGATATACAGATCATGTAATTCACGGTCACCAATATCTATCAAGTGAGAGAAGTTCACAGAAGTAAATTTCAAGGAATCTCTTTTAACACCCCTAATAAAATCAACCTAATTACATTTGAGTAAAACAACTAAAAAAGGAACATGGTAGTTTAATTAGATAATATCAGTCAACTTTTCATAGTATTCCACTTTAGAAAACATGAATATACCACTATTTTTTGTTTTCAAACCCTCTTCTCGATCCATTGTACGAAATTTAAATCCATTCATATTGTAAGAGTCGAACTTTCTAGCCTGTTTTAGAGGACCTCCAGCAAGAAACTTCAAATCTTCTGAAAAATCATCCCGAGTATCAGTATTCATCATCTATAAAAAGTAATATACATTATTATATTTACAAAATATATGTGTCAACCTAATATCTTTTTTTATTGAAATATTTATGAACTTACACATCATTCAAACCATTATACAAGCTCTTTATTAACAGCATTTGTTATATAATTCTCATTTTGTGTTCAGACTCTCATTTGTCTCCTTGTTTTTATCCTCAACTCTTAAATAAATGGATATGAAATTTTACTATTTAGCAGCACATATCTATGTGCCTATGATAATTTTATTTCTGTCAGTGTAACATCTGAGCTCCTCCCACTGATCAGCCAATAGTAGGAAAGATTTTTGATTTCTCATGTATTTGAGATTGAGTCAGCGTGTCATCAACACATCCAACTTGATTGAATATTTTCTCAATATCATCAAAGTATATAGAACAAAAGGTAATACACTCCTCTACCAAATAGTCTTCAAAAATAGAGCCTTCAGGTTGAGATTTATTTTTCACATATGATTTCAGATGCCCAAGATATCTGTGAAGTAAAAGAAAAACATAATTTTGTATTTAATGAAGTTTAAATAATTTTTTACTTAAATTAAAAACATATAAATAAAGTACCTCTCAATTTGATACATCCATCGATAATGTAGAGGGCCTCCTAATTTAGCTTCCTCAACCAAATGCACAGTTAAATACATCATGACAATAAAAAAAGATGGAGGAAAGATCATCTCCATTTCACAAAGTGTCAATAAGAATCTATCTTGAAGGTTGTTAAGATCAAATGGTTGAAGAGTTTTCTCACATGGTTTTCTAAATAATGTAAAAAAATGTTGTACAACAACATTATCCTTTTCAAATAATATTGGACGCAATGCCAATGGTAGCAACTGTTGTAAAAAAATATGTGAATCGTGACTTTTCAATCCAAGTAACCTACAATGCTTGAAGTCAACACACCTTGATATGTTACTTTAATACCCATCAGATACCTTTACATGTTTTAAAATTCATATAAATGTATATTTATCTCTATTTTTCATTGCATAAATTACTGGAGCATAATTTCCATTCTCATCTGGCCATAGATCACCCTTTATGTTCATTTCTTGTAAGTATTTCTGATCATTAAGATGATCCTTAGATTTTCCATGCTCATTAAGAAATTTTAAGATCAAATTTTCACAAACATTCATCTTAATATGCATCAAATCAATATTATTCCGCAACAAATTAAATTCTCAATACGAAAGTTTTAAGAATATACTTTTTTTTCTTCTATTGTTTCATTATGATTTCACTTGATGATGCACTTAGAACTTATTTCACACTATCATTCAAATGATACACCTTCCCAAATTCTATTTCATCATTTCCAAGTTGTGACGATATTTCAGAACCTGTCAACAACTTTGGAGGTTGTCTATAATCAATAGAACCAATTAATTTTGACTTGTTCAACTAAAATCTATGAGATGCATCGAGAAATATTTGGTGACACAAGAAGCACCATTTTCTACTATAAGGTAGTCATTCGGGCTCAAAATAAAAGTTACAAATAGGAAAATCCAAACTCATGTAAGTGTTTCAACCATCTAAATTCCCAAGTCCAAGGAAGTCACTAATGGTCCACATTAGAGCAGCTTACATTTTGAAAATTATTCTAGAAGATGCATCATATGTCTTGAAAATTTTGCTCCATAACTCCTGTAATTATTCAATTAAAGGTTGTAAATATACATCAATATCATTTCCAAGCATTTTTTCCAGTAATAATCATCAAAATAATAAAATACATTTGTTGCATACACATCCATGGAAGAAGATTATAAGGGATCAAAACAACCATTCGAATGCTATAATTGGTGCTCAAAGTCCCAAATGGGTTGAATCTATCGGCAGTCAATCCCAATTGAACATTCCTAGGATCAGATGAGAAATCTGAATGTAATGAATCAAATGTCTTCCATAGTTGTGAATCTATAGGATGTTGCATTAACTCATCATTTTTATTATCTACAAGATGCCACTTCATGTGTTTGGCGGTTTTTGATTACATGAATAATCATTGCAATCAAGGATTTAAAAGAAAGTAACTCCAAACCTTTTCAGGTGTGTTCCTTTTCTTCTTATTCATAGTGGCATGTTGATTCAGAGTTCCAACATCACTCATTGACTTCCATATAGAAAAAGAACATTTTTTAATCATGTATTCTTGAATCCTCTCCCCAATAAAGCATAAAATCATTGGGACACACATGTATTTTTGTATAATTTAGACCAAGCTTGTTAACAAATTTTTTCATATCATAAAAAGACTCAGAAATCTTTGCTTTAGGAAATGCATCACACAAAAATTCTAATATCATGGACATCACCTTATTTGTAATTCCACATAGGAATTTAATATGGTACAACTTCAGCAGAAAATAAAGTTTTGAATATTTCAAACATCCACTATACAAATCTTGATTTCCATCATCAACTAAACCATGAAACACATCTATCTGATCAGTGAAGTTTTCTCTTACATTAGTCTCACCAAAATCAATAGGAGGATCAAATGATATGTCAAAATATTGATCTGGTTGTCCTATGGTCTCAAAAACATTAGTTGTCACTATTCTATTTATATCATTCTCAACTAGTTGTTCTAATGTGTTTTGATGTTGATGTTGTTGTCATGCAACGTCGAATGCATCGTTAATAAAGTTTTTCATTTCATTGTCCATTGTTAATGAAGTTTGGAGCTCATTCTATCAATTGATGGCAGTGCTTAAAGTTTCTTTAACATTTGATTCTTAGTTCTAAATCGAATAGAAATATTGAGTAAGGAATTACTTCAATATCAATTGTCCATAAACTTTATCTATCTTCAAACATCTTCAAAATTTACATTAAGGACATGGACATCTTATTCTCCCATCAACGGATCGATTGGAAATTTCAAAATCTAAAAACTCCTCCAAACCCTTAGCATATTGAGGTGTGTTTCTCGGTAATGTGATCCAGATTTTATCCATATATATCAAAATGTTTCTACACATCATTAAAAAAATTAAAATGCATAACTATTACTAAATAGGAAAATAGATAATGGAAAAATCTGGTAAAGTGGGGAATGATAATGAAGTGAATTAATATCCTAGTTTGAGAATAGAGAAAACCTGACATAAATGGAGTGTTAATGCTAACATGACCTTAGAAGTTCCATCCTTCAAAACAACATAGGGAATACTTAACATGAGTTAGTGTAGATCTAACTTCCTGATAGAGGTCTAACCTAATGATAGATTCTAAATCTTTGTATTAGAGGTGATATATTGGGATCAAAATGAATCCCATTATTATGGGAATCAATACACACATTGTTATTGATATATAATCCCCCTATACAGATCTGATTTATATAGAGATAAATAGATAAATGTATGGATTCTATTGTGAGAGATATGAATGAAACCATCATGGAATTAGGAAATTACTCATCACTATAGTATAACTAGTTATGGAAATGGAAGCATTGTTTCATATATGACTTGATGAATTTGAACATATCAATGAGAAAAGGTGCAACATGTAAAATGAACTTAAAATAAATTATAATAGAGTTCAATTATAATTTTACAAGAAGGATCTGCTCTACTCATTTATTCAAGGGGAACTAGTATGGTCATTGATAAATCCCATGATACCTTGGTAGAGGCCTATGATGATGGTGAAAAAATAGAAAGACCATGGTCTGTACATATGGTCTATACAAATTAATCATGTTCCTTAATTATAATGCTTAGAGAGTATGTCATTCTAATCACTAATGCATGGTTTCTTATAAAATACATATCCTAATAAACATCATACAAAGTTTAACTTAATCTTTCATAACAAACAATGATGTAGCTATATGATTGAAGATTATAACTACCATTTTTTATTATTTATCAAACCATATGTAAATCTACCTCAATTGGGAGGTTGTGATTGTAGTGCAGACAAGGTCTTGAGGGGGCTTGGGATCTAAGGGATCGGGCTGGGGCTCGGCCGAAGAGGGCTCAGTCAGAGAGGGTTCAACTGGCGAGGGCTTGGAGGGCTCCGACTCAAGTGACGTCAGCAATGGCTTTGAGGGATTAGTATATGAGGTTTAGGGATTAGTTGGTGAGGGATTGGAGGGATTGATTTTGGGAGATATAGGTGGGGGATTAGAGGGATCAGGATCAGGAGCCACCAGCGACGACGTGGATGGAACAGGCTTCAACGATGCTGGTGGGGGGTAGCTAGGGTTCAAGGTTAGGGGAGTCATGGGATGAGGGGGTCGGGGGAGAAGGAGGCGAGGTTGGGAAGAAAGTGTGTTTTTTATAAAAAAATAATATTTAGAGGCGGTTTTTTAAAAAGTTTCACTAAATCCTAGAATATTTTTTAATGGCGGTTTAGTGAACTGCCGCTAAATAACAGTTTTGGTGTAGTTCATGCACACACAAAAAGTGGTTGTTGGATAACATCATGCATGAGTGTGATTGGGAGCGGGATTTTTCTAATAGAACTAAAAAAATATGGTGAAGCATAGATTGGGGGCTTGAATGGGAGAAAAAAATATAATTCAATCAACATTGTAAATGCCTCTTTTATCAATGCTAAAAAATGATGATAAAGGGTATTTTTATCAGCAATAAAAAAACATTGATAAAGGTTGTCTTTATTAAAGGGTCGAGGGATTTTTATAACGGTTAAATTGTTAGCCCTTT
The DNA here is from genome assembly GCA_963277665.1 of Viscum album. NCBI lineage: Eukaryota > Viridiplantae > Streptophyta > Magnoliopsida > Santalales > Viscaceae > Viscum > Viscum album. The sequence goes on along the minus strand of OY728166.1, from coordinate 87,218,889 downwards.
TTAGTACTAACAATACCCATTTTCACCACTGAATATTCCCTTTTTTTAGTAGTAGTTCCTACAACTTAACCCAGAAACAATTTCCACATGAAAACATATCCCCTCTCTTCCCTAACCACCAGAATCATGTTGGTTCCTACTAATGTTTTGGTGGCATATTATAGCGAATTCCAATTACATTTATCCTTTCAATCTCTCAAAATCCTTTCCCCTTTTTCCCTCCATCTTAAAATTCAAACTAAAACACACTAAAATGAATTTCAAATAAACTTCAAAATAAAATTTAAAATCCATCAGTGAAAGTTAGAGTCCTTACATGTATAATACTTAGAATTAAATATTTTAATCAATAAAATATATTATAATTCATATAAGAGATAATATCAACCATTACTTTATTTTTACGTCATGATACGTTCATATAAATACACCATGTATGTATATTTTATTTTAACTTTTGAATGTTTTCAAAAATTACAAAGAATTCATCATTAAATAATTTTTCTGTCTTCCAAGTTTGATCTTAATTTTATTAAAACTTGTATCCCTACCCATGAATTTTTATGGGATGTAATAGCTTGTGAAAAAAATAAAAATAACATTTTTTTATAAAAATTATAGGAAGATACAATATAAGTAGAGAAAGAAATTATACAATGAATATTAAATAAAAAAAATGAAACAAATATCATTATGTTTGTGTTATATGCAAAAGGGTTTTCCAATATGTGGCACTTTATAGTATAGGGAAATAATTGACTATATGAAATAAAACTTAAGTCATTCTTTTCAATATTTTTTTTCATCATGCATCTTTCTAAAGTCGACTATTTCAAAATCCCATTATATATTGAATTTCAATGGTTGAAATCACTTATGGATTTTTTATCTTTGTGTTGATCTTTATTAATCAAAATCATGTTGTAAAACTCTTTGAAAATAATATATTAAGGTACCAATATGTGAGGTTTGATAAATTAAAGGATAAGATTTATAAGGGATCTTAATGAAGCATTTCTTGGTACACTTGGGAATGTTAGTGAGGCAAGGAAGTCCCATCATCCTATACCTAGAAGTGAATATTATAAATATAGTGTCTCAAAAAATGTGTATTTATTTTTTATATAGATTTTATGATCATAAAATTTGTCTTTCCTTTTAAAAAGGATTTGTAAGGTAAGAATACAGAGTAAAGTACCTCAACTGACACCATAATTACAGAGAGAGTATACTAATACAGTATATGTGGAAAAAGGATTTTCAATGCTAAATAAGGTTATTATTCAAAAGAGGAAAATCCATGAAATATTTATTAGGATCTAAATAATTACATATTTATCTAGATTAATGTGAAACAAAAAATATGATAAGATATATGTGATATAGGTGATGAGGACTTCAAGGCTAAAGATGATAGAAGAACTTAGATCCTTCATAATTTGTATTCATCCCACATGACTTTGACCGATGAAATTTGGGGTGTATAAGTAAACATAAAAGTGATAATATTTTCATACCACTAAGTTGTCCTCTATGGTAGTGTAAAATAGTATTAATGGCCTACAAATCAAATAAAAAAATCTAGAAAAAATTAGCATTAGTAAAAATATTAATTCAGTTATCTATTCAATGCTTTTTTTTGTAAAAAACTTTGGAGTAACAAAACTATATATCTTAATGTTTTGATATACCATTGAAATTTTTTTCATTAAGAATAATATAATATAAAACTTACTATTATGAATTACTATATGACATAGAGCATAACATAATAGAAAAATCAAACATTCATTGACCTTTAAATTGAAACAAATCTAGATAAAATAAAAAAGAATTCATACTAATTTTGAAAATGAATATGAAATAAGAATTTATTCGAAGTGGTTAGTACCTACCATAATAAAAATAGAATTTTTATGATTTTTTATTTATGAAAAGTGGAAACATACACAGATTTAACATATATATAATAAATTTAAAGGAAAAAATATGAATATACAAAGGCTAATTCGATAATCTAAAAATGAAATATACATGTTAATAAACTAAAAACTATGTACTAAATGAAATGAATGATAAAAGAGGTATGTGGATGACACCTGTAATCATAATGATGGAATATTAATGCACTATTATGGTAAAAACTATTGTAAATATACATTTTCATGATTACATATTTCATAATTTTCAATCATTATTGGATGCCTAGTGTAATCTAAAAAATCATTTTCAAGGTACTTATCAACAGTCATGAATATGATATCCAAGTAGAATAATCAAAAAAATACACCCAATGATTCATTAATCTGGAAGTTTTTGTTGTCTCCCTTGATAAAGACATAGTATTGATCACCAAGATCATATTGATGGGCACAGGGTAGTACGCAACACCAAAATCCTCATAATAAATACCTTAGATCTTTATAAATGAAGATCAAGCATTTGATGATGTTTGTGAATGATTCTACCTTGGATATTCTTCAGTATTTGTTCCTCTAGAACATTGATCCATTCTATTTTCTTACAAATAACCTCCACATGACCTCATTGAATTATAGGATGTTGGAAAGGGATGATAGAGTATCTTGTTCAAGGTTCTTGTATCATCCATGACTTTAATAGTATAGGTGTCCATATTTTCCTTGTTGAAAATTGTTCTAGAGTCTAGACCAACAAGAGCCATATTTTTTTACTGAAATACAGAACATAAAATCCTAAGTATTAAAAAACCATAGATTAGATTAATAAAAAGATTATTATTCTTCAAGAATAGTACCTTTCACGTTTCCAATGCCTGGAATAAAAATCTTTTCTCTTGGTACCACCATGGTTCCAAGATGGTTTAACACCAAGAGGAAGCAGTCATCAAAATATTATGATGACACATAGGCAATGGGAATCACATCCACCTCAATGACTTGATGAAGTCTAGCCCTGATCTTGAATTAGATCTTTATAGGTTTGATAGCCTGGGTGTTTTCCACATCATTCCAAAACATAGAAAGGATGAATCTCTATAATAATGTGGATCATTTTGAGAAAACCACAGGAATAATAAAAATGATCAACCATATGGTAGATAAATACCTTCACATTTCCAATTTCGTTAATGGAAACTCTCATAGATCCCCCTGTAGATCAACAAGGGAATCAAAAAAGATAATTCAAATACCAATTTATTAATACTAGTAGCATATGATAAGAAATTATATACATGAAGAAGATTGATGTTAGTGCTCTTGAAGTAGAGTATGATGGTAGCTTGTGTAGGGTTAGCAAGAGTGGATTCCCTAAGTGTAATGGTAGGGTGGCCAGACATGGCACTGGAATTGAGAATGAACTTTCAGATGTATCTGGTCCCATCAATGGCCAAGATCTTATCCTTTTCTAACATGTCTGGGAATATCTCACTAAACCACTTCACACACATAATTTGATGTGAAGATGAGAAGGAAAATGGTTCCTAATTTCAATTTTTTTGTATTAGAAGTTTAATAATGTATTCATGTCACTACAATTCGAGGTCATAGTGATTTTATTTCCAAAAAAATACTTAATATTTAATTGACCAATTTCATAAGATTTACATATTTTTAATCCATGCATCTCAAATTAGTAAATGCCACATGGGTCTATTGAGATATTCAATCATGTGAAATATCGCAGTTGACATCACTATAAAATAGAACTCCATACTCAATATTGGACAACATGTGAAATTCATAACTTTATAGGACAATAATATGAAGCTCTATAAAATTTCAGTTGCATCAATCCCTATAAAAATGGAATTTCTCAATAATTTTAGGTTATATTAGAAAATAACTCCTTTAAATATAGTAGAAGAGTTGTCACGTATATTTTTATCATTGAAATAGAAATTAGAAGAGTAAAAACAATTCAAAATATTTCTTCTGGATGGATAACTCTTAGAATTCCAATAAACAGTTTAGGATAAAACAAAAAATATAGTAAATTTAAATAATTTGGTAGGGGTGATGTAGGGCTAGAGGAATTCAATGATTTTCCTTGGGATTTTTTTGATGGAATGTGTAATATGCGATGATAAATTATGTCAAAATTTTAAGAGATCTAAATCTGATCTATTGGAAGAGATGATCATGTTACTAATGGTATTTATGTCACCTTGGATAACCAAATGAGGTTTACTTGATGAAATTGATGAAAGGAAGTGAAAAAATCGGATGAAATTAAGAGATTGGGGAGAGGGGCATTAATAAGAAGGTATCCTAACCTCTATATTCCTATTCATTGTCCAAATTTGTGAGGAGAATTCATAGTGGCTGAAATAGTATACATACATGGACTATTAAAGGAAATTACTTTTATAGAATGAGAATTAGTATATACCATTATAATCTTGAAAATGTAAGCAGTTAATGAAATATAAATTAGTAGGAAAATAAAAAGATAAAACCATATTCTATCAAATCAGAATCAATCTAAATGGTTGAAAATAGTAAGCATTGATTTAGACATCATAAAAACACATACATGAAATAAAATACCAGTAGAAATAGTTTAACCTCGGTTAAAATGAAAATAAAAATAGGGAAATAGTGATAAGGAAACCCATGGATTGATAACCTAGAAATCAAAAAATTAGTTATAGGTTAAATAATACATTATAATAAAATTAATGCATTAAAAGGAATAAATATATAACATATGTGAAATTACCTATCAGGTACTCCTCTGAATAATGTAGATTCGGTATTATAATTTTATAGTGAACCTGTCAAAAGGATAGATCACATATTGTTAACATTTAGAGAGTCAATACAACAAAAAAAATACAATTAATAATTTATGGTAAATGATAAATTAAATGTTAAAAATAAATTTAAATGCATCTCTATAGTATAACTAAATATTTACAAACTCATATAATTGGAGGGTATTTTTTGCAACATTGACATTCTATGATGTGAGTTTGCTTCCTTGCAACTATCTTTGTAGTTGGGCATGCCTTATGAATATAGTTAATTAAAAATTTAATAACTAATATGGAATTCAACAATTAAGAAAAAAAATAGGATGATTTAAGTAAATGTCAGAAACATAATAAATATGGAATTTAAAATTGTACTTGGCATAAAGGGGACATGTGGATATTTTGTTTAGGGCACGATTTCACTTTGAGAGTTTTTCTAAATATTAAAATATCTCTTGTCTATCATTTTGATAGGAAAAACCAGATTAGCAAAACTATTTAATTGTTTCAGAGAAATTGAATTAAGAAACATTAACAATTGAACTGTGAAAATAGAAGCGACAAGTTATATGTAGAACATATATATGTTTTTTCCTATGTATAACTTATATATGTTCTGTATATTTAAAATTCATACCCACTAAAATAGTATGGGAAGGTGAAAGAAAACTAACAACATAAAATGACATTATGGTGTTTTGAAATTCCTTAATATATACTATGTTATAGTTTTGTGAAAAAAACACCATCACGCATGGAAAAATAAAGCAGATGACGACCCGAAAAACACATTATCTAAAAAAAGACAGTCGAAAACAAAAAATTAAAGAGCATTTTGGAGTAATTAAAGATCAATGTTGTAATGAAACAATATATCGATTGTGTATTCAATCCTTTATAAGATCATATCTGTAACGTCCCGGTTCCGGGTGCCACTCAACGGTTTCCCCGAACCCGGTTGGTCACATGACCTCAAGCGCATTTCCCCAAACGCCAGAGGCTGCCGACTAGCAGCGAGGGCCCAGGTCTGATAGTGGGGAAACTATTCCCTTGTTTTTCAAAGTGTAGCGCAGCGAAAAAGATAAATAACATACAACAGTGGAAGCAGTAAACAATATACAACTAAAGTGGACAACTGAAGTAAAAGAGTACCAGTAGTCATATATATAGAGATACAGCATGTCACTAAGTCTATGAAAATAGCCAGAACATGTTACACAGCAGTACAATACGATACAAAGGAAAGTACAGGTATAGCAGAACAAAACAGAACAGTCAGTAGCATCACAAGCCTGATCTCGGTCTCATGCTCCCCTACACCTCAGCAACACTCAAGTACCTGTATAGGGACCCTTGCCCTTATCCACACCTGCAGCAATATAGTCTGTTTGGGATAAATACATGACCCAAATAGGGTGTGAGAAATAAATCCCAGTAGGCACCCACCAAAGGCCCGTACCCAACTGTCAGTGAAAAATGTGCAACAACAATGTGCAATAAATGCAGAAAATAGTAAGCACTCAAAAGTAACTATCATTACCAGTTTCATTGCCATTTAAATATTCATTTATCAGTTCAATTTAATAACATTCAATGTTCCTCAGAACTAAGCCCTCGGGCTAATCAGAACCTTGCCCTCAAGCTAATATAATATAACCATGCCCTTAGGCTTTCCCTCAGGCTAAGTAAGCATACCCTCAGGCTAATATAATCACACCCTCAGGCTTACCCTCAGGCATAACGAATGGTGGCCTCAGGCATATGGAATATCGCCCTCAAGCATACCAAATATTTCCCTTAGGCATAGAAGCTACTGCCCTCAGGCATAAGATGCGTTGCCCTCAGGCTAAACAACTACTGCCCTCGGGCTAAGAAAACAATGCCCTCAGGCTAAAGTAAAACACTACCCTCAGGTGCAAGTAACCGGGCCGAGCCCAATAGATAAGCAAGCAATCATATAAAATTCCTCTCAAGGCAATTTAAAGCATGCTAAATTTTACGGTATACCCTCGGGTAACCTGGCCAAACGGCTAAACAGAGGAACGCACCCCAGGGGTGGTCCTGGATCCAAGCAGCGATCCCAAAAAACGGTTATACATGTTCATTAAACTACTTATTCAATTATAGGTATTTAATTATGCAAGTCCTTAGCCATATGACACCCCATTCATGGGCACGTATCACAACGGTACACAAATTCACCACAGCATATGGAAATAAACACTAGACCACCTGCCTCAATCGCCCCTGATCGATATACGTGAATGACGCTCCTCGAAACGCCTGAGAACGACGTAGATCTGAGGTGAAATGAATTCTTGTTCAAACGTAAATAACTCCCTTTAGAGGAAGAATTGGCAGATCTACACAAGGAGAAGGAAGAACTCACCCGTGCGGTTCCAACGAGATCGATGGAGGCGGAATCGGATTCCCAGTGCTCGATCGGGTGATCTCCAAATCTCCGGTCGTCCCTCCCGAGTTTTCCTCCTGTTCTAAGCCTTACCTGTGAACAGGGGAGGCTACTGCCCATTTTAAGCGAAAAAAATAGAATACACGGCATGTACTATTGAGTACACGGTGTGTAGTTTTCATTTTTTAACTGTTCTTTCAGCAGCTTCTCACCAGCGTGGCATTGTTCATCTGTCGACATGAGTACACGGCGTGTAATACCTAAGTACATGGCGTGTACTATTGCTCAGCTGGACAACGCCTTACTGTTTTTCTACCAACTGACTACACGGCGTGTAAATACCCACTACACGGCGTGTAGTCGGTTTTTACACCCATCATCGCCGACCGGCCTACACGCCCTGTGTACTCATTCCACGCAGCCAAAGTACACAGCGTGTGGAAAGGTACACAGCATGTAGTCACAAAATTTAGGATTTTTTCCCATTTTCCTTATTTTCTCAAAAACACTTAAGGAAAAGAGAAAAGAAGAAAGTCGTACCTCAAGAATAAGAACCGGTTTCTTACAAACTTCTCCCCTTAAAGAAATTCTTCCCCTAATTTCCCATCTAAGGGTGGAGATGATAAAGCTCAGAACAACTCTGGCCACTGAGCACGTACGTCGGTCTCCCGCTCCCAGGTTTCGTCCTGCACTCGGCCATGCTTCCATAGCACCCGTACGAGAGGAACTAACCGGCCTCGGAGAACCTTCGTGCTCCTATCCACGATACGAATCGGATGCTCTTCAAAGGATGCATCTATCTGAAGCTCAACCTCCTCTGGATGAAGGACATGAGATGGGTCTGAATGATAGCGGTACAACTGAGATACATGGAAGACGTCGTGCATGGCCCGGTACCTCTGTGGTAACTACAACTGATAGGCAACCGGCCCGACTCTCTCCAGAATCTCAAATGGCCCTACATACCTCGGTGAAAGTTTACCTTGTCTCTTGATTCGCATGTGTCACAACCTCAGTGAAACACGCAAGAAAACATGATCCCCAACTATGAACTCCAAGGGTCGTCTACGGCGATCAACATAAGATTTCTGACGAGACTGTGAAGTAGCCATCTGCTTCTGAATCAACTGGACCTGCTCAGAAGTCTCCTGCACGAGACGTGGTCACAGTAAAGCTACCTCACCTGCCTCCATCTAGCACAAAGGTGATCGGCATGGCCTACCATATAAAGCCTCGTAAGGTTCCATCTCAATAGTTGCCTGAAAACTATTATTATAGGCAAACTCGACTAGGGTTATATGCTTCTCCCAAGAGCCCCCAAAGTCCAGGATTCATGCACACAACATGTCCTCTAGAACCTATATCGTACGCTCTTACTGGCCATCGGTATAAGGGTGGTAAGTTGTGCTCAGAAGCACCTGTATACCCAGTGCCCTCTGAAAACTCTGCTAGAAATGAGACGTAAAACGGGTGTCCCTATCTGAAATGATAGAACGAGGAACCCCATGAAGACGTACAAACTCTCAGATATACAGCTTTCTGAGCTCGTCCACACCAAAGGTATCCTTGATCGTCAAAAAGTGAGCTAACTTCATGAGTCTATCCACAACAACCCATACGGCATCATTGCCTCGAGGTGACCTCGGCAACCCAGTCACGAAGTCCATCGTGACATCATCCCATTTCCACTCTAGAATGGGTAACTGCTGTAACAGTCCGGCTGGCCTCTGATGCTCCGCCTTCACCTACTGACAGGTGGAACATCTCGCAACAAAACCAGTTATTTCCCATTTCATACCCGGCCACCAGTACTGATGTCTCAAGTCACGGTACATCTTGGTAACTTTGGGATGAACTACCCAAGCTGAAGCATAAAACTCCCACATCAACTCCTCGCTTATATCCCCTGGAACCCACACTCGTCCATGGAAACGCAGTACCTCGTCATCGCCTATCGTCCACCCAGGAGGAGGGTCATCACTTGCCACCGACTCCCGTAGAACTAGGCCTTCTGAATTAGATAAATATATCATCCTCACTCTATCCATGATGGTAGAATTCATAGTTAAAGATAAAAGATAGGTTTGCCACTGACTATCGTGCACCTCCAAATGCATCTCAGAGAATAAAGTCATAAGCTGCCACTCACCACTGGCCTTATCAATCGCATGTGTTTGCATCTTCCTGCTCAGTGCATCAGCAACTGCATTACCCTTACCAGGTGTATAGGCAAGCTCAAAATCGAAGGACTGCAGGTATTTGACCCACCTTCACTGTCTCAGATTCGAGTCACGCTGAGTAAAGATATACTTGAGACTTTTTTGGTCGGTGAAAACCAAAAAATGCTCTCCCAAGAGATAATGTCTCCAACAGTGCAACGCATGAACAACTGCATCCAACTCGAGATCATGTGTCGAGTAATTCCTCTCATGTGGCCTCAACTGCCGAGACCCGTATGCAACAGCACAATCTCCTTGCATCAACACAACTCCCAGCCCAATACCTGATGCATCATAGTAAACTGTATAGATCTTCCCCTACTCTGGGAGTATCAGGATTGGTTCTGATGTCAACCTTCCCTTCAGCTCCTAGAAGGCTGTCTCACAAGCTTCTGACCAAACTAACTTCACACCCTTCTTAGTCAAACCCGTCAACGGCGCTGCTAAGTAGGAGAAGTCTTGTATAATACGTCTGTAGTAACCAACCAGCCCCAAGAAACTCTGTATCTCAAACACGTTCTTAGGATGCTCCTAGGAAACTACTGCTCTCACCTTCTCTGGGTCTACTGCAACTCCTGCCTCCGAGATGATATGACCTAGGAAGTGAATCTGGTCCATCCAAAAGTGGCACTTTGAGAGATTAGCATATAGTTGATGCTCTCTCAGTGTACTCAATGCGATCTCAAGATGGGTGGAATGGTCGTGTCGAGTGTGAGAGTACACCAAGATATCGTCCACGAATACTACCACAAAAGAATCCAGATAAGGATGGAACACACGATTCATCATATCCATGAAAACTACCGGTGCGTTCGTGAGTCCGAACGGCATAACCAAGTCCTCATATAGACCATACCTACTCCCGAAGGCTGTGAGATGTATATCAGACGGTCTAACGTGCAACTGATGATATCTAGATCTTAAGTAAATTTTCAATAACACTCGTGCACATCAAAGTTGATCAAAAAGATCATCAATCCTTGGTAAGGGATATCGGTTCTTGACCGTCAACTGGTTCAGCTTTCGATAATCCACACAGAGTCTGAGGGTACAGTCCGCCTTCTTCACAAAAAGGACCAGAGAACCCCAAAGAGAAGTACTGGGTCGGATAAAACCCTTTGACTGTAACTCCTCTAACTGCCTCTTGAGCTCCTGTAACTCAGGTGTAGCCATCCTATAAGGAGGAATGGATACCGGTGCCGCTCCTAGCACAAGCTCAATAGAGAAATCCACCTCACGCTCTGGAGGAAGACCTGAAAAGTCGCCTGGGAAGACATCCCTGAAACGTTCAACCACTAGAGGGAAGTCCTTCTGACAAGTCCCCTGATCATCCAGATATAAACTCACAATCTGGGTTGTGACCCCACCTCACCCACGATGCTCTGGTCCAGCTCGACTCGCCTGAACATTCCACTCGCCTTTGTATAGAAACTATCCACCCTCTGGTGATGTGAAACGCACCCTACGACGATAGCAGTCTACAAAGGCTCGAAAGGGAACCAACCAGTCCATCCTGAGAATGAAATCATAGCTCGTCATCTCCAAGACATAGAGGTCCCAAGGGAAGTGACACCCACCAACCTCAAGGGGACACTCCCTATACTGACGCACACTAGTCGTTCTAGTCCGAAACAGAGTGTCTAGCGTCATAACATCAGAAGAAGAAGAAACACAGAGCCCAAGTCTCTCCACAACAGGCACAGATACAAAGCTATGTGTAGCACCCATATCGAAAAGTACTAAAGATAAGAAAGAAGCTACTAGAATAGTACCTCTGACAGTAGAATGTCTGGGATCCTGCTCTTGTTGGGTCTGTTGCACTGCATATGTCAACCCAGTGTCGTGGCCCTGCGACGCAGCCTGGCTACCCTGAGTTGTCCCGTCCTGCTGCCTCTGAGATCCTGGTGTCTGGCTACCACGGCCACGACCACCATCTCTGCCTGCACGCCCTGACGTATTCTAGTTTCCTGACTGGTAAGAAGCTACTGGTCCTGCTCTCGCACGCGGAGTCTGCACAAAACCCCTCTCACTTGCCACTGGTAGAAACACCCTGCAAAATCATTGCAGATGACCCTTCTTGTCACAATCTCGGCACTCCACTGGGTCTCGGGGACACTGTTGTCTCTTGTGCCCCTCCTTACCACACCGGTAGCACATGATCTGGACACCTGAAACATTCTTCTAGCTGGTACTGCTACCGTGAGATAAGTCCATCTGTCTTTTCCTCTTACTGGTAGAAATAGTACCAGAACTGGTGTCGAACCGCCCTATCCCACACCACTAGCTTCCCATGGATTCCGCTCGGTAATCAGTGCCTGGTTCACAATAGCATGTATAGTAGGCAACCTAAAAACATTCACCAGTGCGCGTATGTCATATCGAAGACCATCCTCAAAGCGCCTAGCCCTCAATGTCTCATCACCCACTAGAATGGGTGCAAAACGCTGAAGCTCGGTGAAATGAGCAGAATAATCCATCACCGACATAGCGCCCTGCTACAGATTCATGAACTCTCGAGCTCTATCTGCCCTTAGCATCTCTGAGAAGAAGAAGTCATAAAAAGTTGTCTGAAAATCTTCCCACGCCATGTCTCGGTGATGCTCTTACTGGGTGGTAACATCTCACCACCTCTTGGCGGAATCACGCAGCATATAAGTCGCGAGCTTGACCCTCCACCCTGGAGGCATCTCCAGATGCTCGAAAATAGTCTGCAATGAATCCAGCCAAGACTCCGCAGTCTGTGGTCCGTCATCCCCTGAAAACGTAGGTGGATGCTACTGCTGGAAGATACGAGTCAGCTCAGCCATAGATGTGGCATCCGGCGGTGCTCCCTGAAAAGTCTGCATGAACCGCATGAAGCCTTCACAAGACTGCGCATCTGCACCTGTGTCCGGTATAACGGTTGGCGCCGCATATGGCTCTGCTGGAGGATCCACTGGTAGCTCATGGCCTACCATCTCTGGAGTATAATCGTTGCCGCTCTCTTGGTGAACAACGCATGGTCGTCTCAGTGGCATGACTCTACAAGGTCAAACGCTCACCTTAGATCAAGATTGTCAAAGACCGAAAACAAGGAGACGGAGAAAGAAAGTTTTCAAAATTTACACAACTTGAATACACGGCATGTATAAATACTACACGGAATGTTCTCACAACCGTTCACATGGGAGTGTACTCCAGCTTAAACTGGCCGTGTAACACCCCAAACACACGACGTGCCTTCTAAATACACAGTGTGTACTTAAATTCTCTTTCCCTGCCCAAGTCCTTCTACACGGCTAAGCCAAACAGATTACTTTCAACAAGACTACACGGCGTGTATGGCATCTACACGGCGTGTATGGTTTAATTTCCAACTGCCCATGTCGTTCGTGACACGGCCGACTACTCGGCTGACACCACACGGTGTGTTACACCCGCACACGGCGTGTACACCACCCCGTTTTCCCAACCACACGGCTTAGTCCACACGGTCTCCCACCGATAAAGACTACACGACGTGTCCCTTAGGTACACGGCGTGTTTAAGAAGAGGTAACACCGACCCGTGTTTGTTAGCTACATGGTCGGGTCCCCATGTTAGACTACACGACGTGTTCCAAGCTGGACACGGCATGTATGTCTCAAGGTCTACTATGTCCGTGTTGTTAGTTACACGGGCGAACTCTGTGTCAACACTACACGGTGTGTACATCCGGTACACAGTGTGTTTTCCCCAAGCCTTTTTCCTACCCCATGTCCCCACCCACACGGTCTATGACACGGGATGAGACAACACGGTGTGTACTGAGGGTACACGGTGTGTACTCAAAAAGTTTTTATTTCTTCCCGAACAGAAGAACACACGGCGTTAGTCCATAGAACTACACGGCGTGTATCTTGGGTTTTCTGGACAGTAAGCCTTAGATACTTCTCCAGAACCCAGAAAATACTGAAAAACAACACCTAAGTTCCAAATTCCGATCCGTGAGGTCCCATACTCCCCGCGAATCAAAGTTTGGCATCTTATACATGTTATACACAGTAAACAAGCCAATGATCCACCAAATTCCGGTCATTGAGGGCCCATACTCCCCAAAAACCAAAGTTTGGCATCCATACTATCTACAGGCTCACACAAAAATACCCTATCACATTGCAGGTATTTATCAAAGCAGCTATCACAACAGCATGTTTTTCTAGCACAACAACTATCACAACAACATGCAATTTCTAATGCGCCTACATGGCATAGAACTATGCATGGCATGTGATTTCTGGCATGTGCCTAAATGATGTATGAGATGGCATACCATCATCTCATCGGATTGCAACTAAATAGAACCCATGGATAACATATAAACAGCACAATCCCAAGTGCGTCACCCAACAGTGAAAATCAAATCGACTGTAAAATTTGCAAAATCAGAATAATTGAAAAAATACGAGGTAGACTGGTTTTTCCTTGTACATGGGTTAGCTACTCCCGGGCATAGCTTATTACCAACTACCATGTCTGCCCTATCCCTGACTAAAGCTTCAAATAGTAAGTCAAAGAAAAAAAACATCTCTGATACCACTTTGTAACGTCCCGGTTTCTCTGTGCCACTCAACGGTTGTCCCGAACCCGGTTGGTCACATGACCTCAAGCACATTTCCCCAAATGCCAGAGGTTGCCGACTAGCAGCGAGGGCCCAGGTCTGATAGTGGGGAAACTATGCCCTCATTTGTCAAAGTGTAGCGCAGCGGAAAAGATAAATAACATACAACAGCAGAAGCAGTAAACAATATACAACTGAAGTGGACAACTGAAGTAAAAGAGTACCAGTAGTCATATATATAGAGATGCAGCATGTCACTAAGTCTATGAAAACAGCCAGAACATGTTACAAAGTAGTACAATACGATACAAAGGAAAGTACAGGTACAGCAGAACAAAAACAGAACAGTCGGCAGCATCACGAGCCTGAGCTCGGTCCCATGCTCCCCTACACCTCAGCAACACTCAAGTACCTGTATAGGGACCCTTGCCCTTATCCACACGTGCAACAATATAGTCTGTTTGGGCCGAAGACATGACCCAAACAGGGTGTGAGAAATAAATCCTAGTAGGCACCCACCAAAGGCCCGTGCCCAACTGTCAGTGAAAAATGTGCAACAACAGTGTGCAATAAATGCAGAAACTAGTAAGCACTCAAAAGTAACTATCATTACCAGTTTCATTGCTATTTAAATATTCATTTATCAGTTCAATTTAATAACATTCAATGTTCCTCAGAACTAATCCCTCGGGATAATCAGAACCTTTCTCTCATGCTAATATAATATAACCACGCCCTCAGGCTTGCCCTCAGGCTAAGTAACCATGCCCTCAGGCTAATATAATCATGCCCTCAGGCTTACCCTCAGGCATAATGAATGGTGCCCTCAGGCGAATGAAATCTCGCCCTCAGGCATACCGAATATCACCCTCAGGCACAGAAGCTACTGTCCTCAGGCATAAGATGCGTTGCCCTCAGGCTAAACAATTACTGCCCTCGGGCTAAGAAAACAATGCCCTCAGGCTAAAGTAAAACACTGCCCTCAGGCGCAAGTAACCGGACCAAGCCCAACAGATAAGCAAGCAATCATATAAAATTCCTCTCAAGGCAATTTAAAGCATGCTAAATTTTACGGTATACCCTCAGGTAACCTGGCCAAACGGCTAAACAGAGGAATGCACCCCAGGGGTGGTCCTAGATCCAAGCAGCGATCCCAAACAACAGTTATACATGTTCATTAAACTACCTATGCAATTCTAGGTATTTAATTATGCAAGGCCTCAGCCATATGACACCCCATTCATGGGCGCGTATCACAATGGTACAAAAATTCACCAGAGTAGTTGGAAATAAACACTAGACCACCTACCTCGATCGCCCTTGATCGATATACGTGAATGACGCTCCTCGAAACGCCCGAGAACGATGTAGATCTGAGGTGAAAGGAATTCCTGTTCAAACGTAAATAACTCCCTTTAGAGGAAGAATTGGCAAGAGCTACGCAAGGAGAAGGAAGAACTCACTCGTGCGGTTCCAACGAGATCGATGGAGGCGGAATCGGATTCCTGGTGCTCGATCGGGTGATCTCCAAAGCTCCGGTCATCCCTCCTGAGTTCTCCTCTGGTTCTAAGCCTTCCTTGTGAACAGGGGAGGCTACTGCCCATTTTAAGCAAAAAAAACAAACTACACGGCGTGTACTATTGGGTACACGGCGTGTAGTTTTCATTTTTAATTGTTCATTCAGTGGCTTCTCGCCAGCGTAGCACTGTTCATCTGTCGACATGAGTATACGGTGTGTAATACCTGAGTACACGGCGTGTACTGTCGCTCAGCTGGCCATCGCCTTATTGTTTGTCTGCCGACTGACTACACGGCGTGTAAATACCCACTACACGGCGTGTAGTCGGTTTTTACACCCATCATCGTCGACCGACCTACACGCCCTGTGTACTCATTCCACACGGGCAAAGTACACGGTATGTGGAAAGGTACACGGCGTGTAGTCACAAAATTTAGGATTTTCGCCCATTTTCCTTATTTTCTCAAAAACACTTAAGGAAAAGAGAAAAGAAGAAACTCGTACCTCAAGAATATGAACCGTGTTCTTACAATATCACTATGATAATTTTAAAAGAAATTATCTTTAGGAAAGTTAAATAGAAGAAATCTTACAACAACTAATAATGAGAAATGAAATTGGTAAAACCTTTTTTCTTGAATAAATAAAGAAGATTAACACAAATGCAGTATCAAAATTACTTGATGAGGGGGAATAAAAATTTAAAATGAAGATCCCAAATCCAGCATGGAGGATCCCAAATGTGTCATGGAGTTTACGAATCACAAATCAAAGAAACAATACCTGACGCGATAGATCGCATACCGGTATAAGTAGACCATAATGTTGATTAAACCGTACTAGCTAGAGTGAACTGTAACAGGTAGATTATACAATTGCTAAGAGTTAAGGATGTAGTAGACAAGGAGAAGGAAAATACTTGTACTGTAAATAGTATGTACGATTCTGTGGGAAAAGGGGATCGTCTATGGGAGAAGATAGAAGAAGATGGAGGCATGAAGGAGAATTTGGTCTATGGTTTTGCAGTTATGATTCGAATGTGAAGAATGATTTTCTAGGTGTTGAAATATTTAGAAGATAGTGGCGGATCGAGATGGAGGATGGTTTCGAAGTAGGGTATGGAATGTGGAAGTTGATGGAACGTGGAAGGGATTCACCTTGGGTTTTAGGGGTATCATTCGAAATGAGAGAAATATGTAAGGCGCCACGTTGGAGGAGATGTATGTGGGAAGAATGAACTATACCTACGAAGATGGAGGTAGATCGAGACAGAAGACGTTTTCAAAACAACATATGGCGAGAGTGACACAGATCGACATGAGGGACGAGAGTATGAATGAAGTGAAAATAGAAAACGCCCAAAGAAGAACGTCATCCGACTCGAGAGAGGGCGACAAGTAAGGACAATGAACTGTGAGAGAGGTGTTGTTGGAGTCATGACATTTAGTATAGATAATGGAATTATTCTATAATTGTGGTATATTTAGTTATTAAATAAATATTTAAGGATGCATTTACGTATACAATGGAGATTATCCATAACAAATATATTACTATTTCAACAATCAGATTACTTTTCTAATGATCACAACTGTTTTCAATGGTCATATAATGACCAAGTAATCCATTTATTTTCCTATAAATTCTATCCATTCGGGTCATGATTCTCATTCTCACAAAACCAAAACACACCACATGTTGTTGGGGGATAATATTTATTTTATAAATTAAAATTGTGATGAGATTAAAAAAACTCTGATATTTTCTTATTTCTTGCAAAATTAAATTAATCGAGACGAGTGTAAATACATCAGAGGAAATCATAATATGTCCATTTATATTTTTTATTTTTTTAATGAATTATAAATTATTTATTCTCACGTAATGGTAACAAGCCCATAAGGTGATGACAACGGAGACAAGGGAGGGACGTTGAATATTCCCTCGACATCCGGGGCGCTCCATACGGCGGCCCAACTAGACGGCGTTAACGGGCTGGGCCCCGCCGCCGTCGCCATCGCCGTCGGCGTCTTCTCCGGCATCAACTCACCGGCATCCCTCGTCCCTAATTCCGCCGGGTTTTCTCCGGTCGCCGAGAGCTTCGGTCTTTTCCGGCCGCCATGGGCGCAGGGTTCCGGCCCCGGGGAGCTCCCAATCTCATGCGGGAAGTTGATGATCGCCCTGCACCCCCGCAGCCTGAACGCCGCGCGGTCGTAGGCCTTCGCTGCCTCGACGGCGGTGTCGTACGTCCCCAGCCAAATCCTCGACCCCCTCCGGTTGGGGTCGCGTATCTCCGCCGCGAATTTCCCCCACGATCGACGCCGGACGCCTCTAAAGTGCCTCCGGTTTACGTCGTCTACGGCGGCGCTCCGCCCCTCGGCGCCGTCTCCCGTCGTCGCCCGAGTGTCCGAGACGTGAGTGAAGCCCCAGAAAGCCAATCTGTTGTCGATGGGCGGGAGGGATATGTTGAGAGAAGGGCGGCGGTTGCTTAAGCCGGACGCTCTGGTCGGTATCGGATCGGGAAACGGCGGCGGCGGGCCGAAATCGGGATGGGCGAGGAAGGTACAGGGCTCTGGAACGGAGCTGTGGTCGAAGGGGAAGCGGTTGAGGAGCTCCAGATTGGAAGCTTCCACCGGTGAATAATCCATGACGGCACAGAGAGAAGAGTGAGGAGAGGGAGTGAGGGGTGGGAATGGAATATAAGGAGGGAGGGAATTTTCGAGGGAGGTTCAGGGGAGGAAGACAGGAGGAGTCGATTGCGGCGGCGTTCGTCGGCTACTGAAGTTTCGATTCAACGATTGGACAATGATGGGTGCCTTTCAGCTTCGGGGCTACTTCGGGCCACCTACCCATGCTGGTCCGGCCTTGCCGACCTAGTTTCTCTAATATAAAAAGCATTTTCCTCACAAATATAAACTCATCACACCAACCAACACACTTTTTATTTTATAATGTTATCAATGTAAATAATATTACCATGTGTGGGTAATCGGTCCATCATTAAATGATAATTGCACAGATATTTCTTAAAAAACAACCCTTATTTTTCATATTTGAACTCCCATTTTGAACCTCTTAAGAGAGTGACTATCCTTGACACTACTTGAATGTGTACTTTGATTATTATTTCATTTATACACCTTGATATATACATGTATTTCACTCACCATGATACCAACACAACTTATGCAAACATGGTAATGCCCTTAGATTGCATGTCATGTCAAAAGGTTATAATAATTCTTCACTACCACAAAACGGGGCAAGAGAATCACCACCCCTTTAACCGCCCTAATAAGAAAACGATGATAAAGGGATACTTTTAAAAGCGCTAAAAAAAAGTGATGATAAAAATGCTCATTTATCAACGCTTTTGTTAGCGATGATAAAGGTGCCCATTTAATAGCGTTTTTTTACTAGCACTGTAAAGGTGATCCTCTTTATCAGCGCTTTTATAAAAGCGGTGATAAAGAGTAAATTTCATAAAAATACATTAAAAATCATATATTAATATATCAGTCTATAAATCTATTTTATATTGATATAAATATAATATATATTTTTTAAACATGTTTTAAATAAGGATTAATGGAAATCTAGAATTAATGTATAAGATATTTAGTAAATGAGGCTTATAGAATAATTTTAAAAATATTTCTAATTATTAATTTTGTTATTTTTGTCAAGTAGTACTCATTTAATAACAGTTTGAATAAAAAAAATAAAAAAAATTAATAAAAAATAAAAAATAAGTTGAAAATGCAACTCAAACTTCAAACGGCTATAACTTTTGATCCGAGTGTCCGTTTGAGCTCTACACCATGTCAAATCGAAGCCTGCAACAAACTCTATGCGCTAATGACTGAAGAAAACCTTTTGTCACATTTTTTGTGGCAAAAAAAGTCTCAGAAGGCCTCAAAAACTGAGTTTTTAGTCGGGATACCCCGGTTCTTTAATATTCAAACAGCTATAACTTCTGATATGGATGTCCATTAGGCATGTGCCACATATCATATCGAAGAACGTTTCATGTTTTTCGATTTGACTGGTTGTGGAGTTGAAACAAACTTCTGAATTAGAAGTTATGATCATTTTCTTTTCCGATACACACACATATATATTTATTCGTAAATATGTGTGTGTGTGTGTTGTCTATATGTATGTATGTATGTATGTATTTATTTATTTATTTATAAACACACATAAGAAAACATATTTTATAAATGTATTTAACACTAATCTTATAAATATATATTAATATGCTAATAAATACAGAGATAAAAAATTATAACTAAATATATATATATATATATTAATATACGAATAAATAAATAAATAAATATATATATGAATATATGAATATATATATATATATATATTAATATTACTAAATATATTTATATTAATATGAGTCTATATTAATATACAAATAAATATAACTATATAACTATATATAAATAAATATATATATATATATATATCATTAAATTGAAAAAAAACTAAATGGCTTAGTGGTAAATGTGTTGGCGTGCAAGGGGGGAGGTATGGGGTTTGAAATCTAGTGGAAGCAGGGTCGCGCGTAGACAAGTGCATCGGGGGATAACGCTGTTAAAGGGAGGGCGTTGCACGAGCAACTATAGCGTGCGGTGAGAGGGAGAGAGTTTTATCAGCGCTTTTTTTAGTGCTGATAAAAGGGACCCCCTATCTTCGCTGCGATTAACAGTGCTTTTCTAGCACTGTTAAAAGCGGTTTCTAGTGCTGATAAAACCCTATTTTGTAGTAGTTTCTAATTATAATTAGAATCTTGAGATACTATGATAGTAATATTAAACACACTTCATATAGTCTGGATGTTGTATTTTAAAGGGATACAAATGATATTTGACCATCAGGCCTTGGAGACTCATAAACATCAAGACTTCTAATAAAGTATGCACTTGATGATGTCGAGTATATGAAATCATGAGAACTGATATCCGCCCATAGGAACACCACATGTTTTGGGTGTCATTGGTTATTTCTATCTACAGATGTGCATATTGATCTCCTGACTCAATATTATTATTAATGTATGTCCTTGATCATGCATTTTGGTGTATGATGAAAACCATGATAATTTATGTTTATGATGAGGTTGCTTGCGTCAGATTCATCATTTATGACATGACATTGATTGAATTTTTAAGAAAGGATGTCTCGCTTCTGAGTATAGGAAGAGATATCTTGAGCCCTGTTAACTAAGAAGGTAGTACCTTCGTTAAATCCATGGTCATGATAGAAAAGTTAAGTTCATCTGGTATTGTGAATGAAAGGATAAATAAGGCATGTACGAATGGCGACACAAGATATATATCCTGCTTTACAAGATATCACATGCCAAAGAAATTATATCACATATTGCATGTTCATAGGAAAGGTTACAATGACTTAAAATTATCTCTTCAATGACCTTGACATGTTGTTAGACACAACTCCTAGTCTTCAAATGACACTCATTGCCACCAAGATAAGGACATAGATGATCACACACTAAGTGCATTCAAAAGTTTGACCAATTCTAATGAATTGGAGTATTGGACATGGTCGGCCAATTAACAAAGGTCAGATAATGCCCAAGTATGAACGATAGCAAGAAAATAAATAAATTCAATATTATTTGAATTTAGAATAATAAATATTGAATTTATTAAAGTAATCACATGTTATTAAGTGAATACAAAGAAAATATTTTACGAATGAATATTCATTATTCAAGGTTCGTTGAATGTTTTATGGGGGAAACGAGCTGAGTTAATAGCTCATATTTTATCACGTAACATAATTTTAATGTTACAAGTCAGTGGTAAAATATTTATGAAAATTATAACATGTTTACTAGGTCATAAGTGAAATATATGGTTTATTTAGAAGGTTGAACTTATTAAAGGACTAAAGTGAAATGTTAATAAGTTTTAACCTACCAATTTAAGCCAAAATAAAACCTAAATTCATGGGTACTATTTCACCCATGAATTTGAGAGCCTCTCTACCATCCCCCTCAACTCTTAGAGTGACAAGATGGGTTTATAACACCTCAATCCAAGATCTCCTTCCTGAATCAAGTAATCGGTGCTTCGGTGATTGCAAGTATGCTAAAAGATGCTTCAGTTATCCATGCTAGCACATCGAGTTCATAAATTAACGTACCTACAAGCTTTTGAAGCACATGTGGATGATTTAGAGGGTTCCAACTTTGGATCCTTCAAGCAATAATCACTAGTGATGAGCAGAACATGCCAAAATTGTTGGGTACCGGGACTGCACAGCGGAAGCCGGTGGGCCATGATTTTAAAATTTTCTACTTCATCGGAGTGACATAACCCTGTCAACTCCGGTGATCTTGTCCCGGTTTGGTCCGAGGATCTCGCAAGGTTCATAAGGAGCACAAAAAATTAAACTGAACATTTACCTTGTTCAGAATTGACGTGTGCAAGTCTGCCGCAAGACGCCGATGATCATTGCTCGAAGACTCTGACGTCGAATCCCTCTAGATCGTCCACACACGCCTCGCGAATCTGCTCGCGTGCCATTCGTCAAGATCCGGGTGCTAGCGCGGATCTTCGACGCTCACTTCAGCGCAACGATGATCACCGCAAAGGGAGGAGCTTCAATCCGAGATGGATGATCTTGAAGATCCTTCTTTACTTGAGAGACTCTCTCTCTAGATTCTAGGAGGAGAGAGAAGCTATCAATATTGACACATGAATAGTGAATATGGGAGAGCCTCTCTCTCACTTATATAGGGAGTGTTTAAAACACGCAGTGTAGGTTCCCGACCCCCGTGTAATAGACGCCCACTATATAAGTGATATAAATAATTATTTATGACAAATAAAATTATTCCATAAATAATATTTACAATTTATCACTTACCTGTAATATATAAATATATTACATGATAAATTTGAGTCTTTAACTCGACTCATTCCTCCTGCTAATATTAAACGAACCTAGGATATTTAAATTCATTCGAATAATATTAATACTTGTATTTACTATATAACTTGTAAATACATGTTATAAACAAATTCAACGAATTATTCTAAACTCGAATAATTAATGAATTTATTTATTATTTGGTGATCCATAGAACTTGGATAGTGCTCGGACCCTTTGGCGGGGCCCGCCAAGTTCTAAATTCCTATTCCCAGAATAGGGAAGATTCTCAAGGCGCTATTGTGTGTGATCCTCTAGGCCCTTATCTCAATAGCATTGAATAATATCACCGACCTAGAGTGGGGTATAACAACCCATCGAGGTCCCTATAGAGATAAGGCAAAGTCAAAGCAACGATTGCCTTCCTACGAACACGGTCCGTGTAATATAATCTCTTCGTCATCGATATCTCAATAAAGCAGAATGCATACTAGTGTCATCATTTTTTATTTGCTTTATTTTGTTTGTTGATTTGTTTGGACGGTCTTACCTTCGACTACCATAGCCATGGATTTATTGAAGGTGCAACCATCCTAATCAACCAGGCCCGAGATATCTCTTCCTGAACTCGGAAGCGACAAATCCTTTCTCGATCATTCAATCAATGCCATGCCATTAATGATGTACCCAATACAAACTACCTCACCACGACTTTTTCGCCATGATTTTTTCCTTATATCAAATGTACGTAATTAAATGACATTCATTGATGATGATCTCAAGTCAGGAGACCATTACACATGTCCGTAGATAGGAACGACCAATGACACCAGAAACATGTGGTGTTCCTATTAAGCGGGTCTGTCCTCATGATCTCAATAGCTAGAGATCATCAAATGCGAACTTCATGAGTAGAAGTCTCAATGCTTATGAGCCCCCAGCACCTGATGGTCACACATCATCTATGTCCTTTCAGAATGATGTAACTGGACCATATGACGTTACTTTAAGATTACTGTCATGGCATCTCAGGGTTCTCATTATAGCCTGAGACCTGCTATAACCATTTGATGCGACAGGTAATCTAAGGATATTGCCATAAACAAAGTGGATGCAGAAGTATCTACATTATCATGGCAAGATAAACACATGTATAAAAACAAACTGAATACATGTAACAGTAATCAAAGTACAAAACAAGTTGGGTCCAGGGCACCCACTTTCAACACTCCCACTTGCACTAGAGCCAACGGCTAACAGGTTTCAATCCGCTAGCTCTCACATGTGAATCATGCTTCTGATGAGAAATGGCTTTAGTCAGGGGGTCTTCCACGTTGTCCTCTATGGCTACTCTACTAACTGTCACTTCACCTCTTTGAGTAAAATCCATTAAGAGATGAAACTTCTGAAGAATATGCTTTGTCCTCTGGTGAGACCTGGGCTCCTTGGCAAGCACCACTGCAGTAGTATTATCACAATATACTGGAACAGGGTCTGCACTGCTAGGTACAACACCAATGTCTGAGTTAAAGCTACGTATCCAGACTGCTTCCTTTGCTGCATCGGAAGCTGCAATATATTCGGACTCTTCTGTAGAATCAGCAACCACAGCTTGCTTTGAGCTTCTCTAGCTCACTACACCACCATTCAGGCAAAAGATGTAGCCTGACTGCGATTTCATATCATCATGATCTGTCTGGAAACTAGCATCAATGTATCCCCTCACAACTAGTTCCTCATCTCCTCCATACACCAAGAACATATCCTTAATATGCCTTAAGTACTTTAGGATAGTTTTAACAGTTGTCCAGTGCAGCTCTCCTGGATTGGATTGATATCTACCCACCATGCTTAAAGCAAAGGCAACATCAAACCTAGTACATAGCATGACATACATGATAGAACCCACTGCTGAAGCATAAGGGACTCTACTCATTCTATCAATCTCCTCCTGTGTTTGTGGACACATTTTATTGGAGAGATTTACACCATGTGACATAGGTAACAATCCTCTCTTGGATTGTTCCATATTGTACCTTTTGAGTACCTTGCCAATATATGTACTTTGACTTAGGCCAAACATCCTTTGAGATCTATCTCGATAGATCTTGATCCCTAGAATGTAGGCTGCTTCACCTAAGTCTTTCATGGAGAAATATTAATTTAACCAAGTCTTAACTGACTGTAAGACTTGCACCTCATTTCCCATGATTAATATGTCGTTAACATATAAAACTAGGAAAACGATAGCATTCCCTTCAACCTTTTTATAGACACAAGGCTCGCTTTCATTTTTGACAAAACCAAAATCTCTTATAGACTCATCAAAGTGAACATTCCATGATCTTGATGCCTGCTTCAATCCATAAATGGATCTCTACAACTTGCATAATTTATTGGAATTCTTTGACTTAACAAACCCTTCAGGTTGAGTCATATAGACATCTTCAACCAACTTCCCATTTAGAAAAGCAGTTTTGACATCCATTTGCCAAATTTCATAATCATGAAAGGATGCTATTGCAAGAAATATTCTGATGGATTTAAGCATTGCCACTGGTGAGAAGGTTTCATCATAGTCAATTCCTTAACGTTGTCTGAAACCCTTTGCAACTAGTCTTGATTTAAAGGTATTGACCTTACCATCCATGTCCAGCTTCTTCTTGAATACCCATTTGCATCCAATGGGCTTTACATCAGATGGAGGGTCTACCAAAATCCAAACTTGATTTTGGTACATGGAATCCATCTCATAATTCATGGATTCTTTCCATTTAGCAGCTTCTTTTCCTTCTACTGCTTCCTTGTAGGTTAGAGGTTCATCATCCTCAAGGACTATTGTGTCACATGAATCGGTGACAAGAAAACCATAATGCTCTGGTTCTCTAACCTCTCACGTAGACCTATGTAGTATCTGTGTCTCAAGAACAATTTCTACTTCCACTTTCTCTTGTGGAGATTGTTCCTCTACCAACTCTTGTGCATCTGGAGAATTAACTTCATCAAAGTCAATCTTTCTCCCACTATTTCTAGTAGAAATGTGACCCCTTTCTAGAAATGTGGCGTATCTTGACACAATGACTTTTCTATCTAAAGGGTTATGTAGGTAGTATCCTCTAGTTTCCTTAGGATAACCTATAAAGATGCACTTAGTGCTTCTGGATGATAATTTTTCACTTGGTAAAGTCTTGACAAATGCATCGCACCCCCACACACGCATGTGTGTCAGATTGGGTTTCTTTCCATACCATAACTGATATGGAATCCCATCTGCAGCTTTAGTTGGTACTCGGTTAAGGGTATATGCTGCTATCAGCAAGGCGTATCCCCAAAAGGATAATGAAAGAGTTGTATAACTCATCATTGATCTGAACATGTCAAGAAAGGTCTTATTCCTCCTTTCACTAACACCATTCCATTTGTGGTGTAAAAGGAGGAGTGAGTTGGGATACTATCCCACACTCCTTCAAGTGATCAATGAAAGCTTGGTTAAGATATTCTATGCCTTGGTCTGAGCGAAGTGCTTTTATCTTCTTACCAAGTTGGTTTTCTACTTCATTTTGATATTCCTTAAAGAAACGAAAGGAATCAGACTTATACCGCATTAAGTAGATATAACCATACCTACTATAATCATCGGTAAAAGTAATGAAGTATAGAAAACCACCCCTTGCCTCTACTGGAAATGGACCACATACATCGATATGTATTAATTCCAGCACTACATTGGCTCTTTATCCCTTTCTTGAGAAAGGTGCTTTGGTCATATTTACTTATAAACAAGCTTGACATACATCTAAGGGTTCTAACTGTACTGAGTCTAGATACCCTTCTTGATGTAATATTCGTAATCGCTTCTCATTTACATGACCAAGCCTGAAGTGCCATGGGTGAGTATTATTTGAGTCATGTTGGATGTTTTTTTCATTGATTTCCATTACTGAGTTTTCTAGTTCTAGAATATATAAACCATTGTTAAGATGTGTCATACCATAACATATGTTATCCCTATAAAAGAGACAACTTTTATTTCCAAACTTGAAATAAAAACCCATAGTGTCTAAACTTGACACAGAGATAATGTTCCTGGTAATAGACGATACATAATAGCAATTGTTTAAAACAAGAACCAAACCAGTTGGTAAAGTCAAGTGACAGTCTCCCACTGCCAAGGCCGCCAGACTTGCACCATTTGTAGCTTGGAGTTCCACTTGACCTTTTGCAATCTTATTGAACCTACTTGGTTCCTGTATATGAATACAAATGTGTGAACCACATGCCATATCCAATACCCAACTTGTAGATAAAGATAGATTGCATTCAATGAAAAAAATACCTGAAGTAGAAGCATCAGCTTGCTTCTTCTTCCCAGCTCTGCAATTCTTCTTCCAGTGGCCTTTCTTGCCACATCCAAAGCAGACAGCTTCCTGCTCATTACTTTGCCTCTGAATCTTTGGCTTCTTTGTAGGACGATGCATTGGTGTCTTTGGCCTTGACTTGGCCTTAGACCCCTTTGCCTTTCCCTTGTTTCTCTTGTTCACCATAAGGACAGTTGAATTGGTGTTTTTCATGTCCTTATCATCTTGGAGAAATAAAGCCAAAAGATCCGGGAGCGACTTTGTCATATCATTCATATTATAATTGAAAATGAAAGTCGAGAAGCTTGACAGTAAAGAGGCAAGAATGAGATCCACAGCTAGTTCTTGGTTTAGTTTGAACCCAAGGGCTTCAAGCCTCTCAATATACCCAATCATCTTGAGTACGTGAGGACCGGCTTGGTGCCCTTCTGCTAGCCTACACTTATAAAGCGCACTTGAGATCTCATACCTTTCTTACCTATCCCTTTCTTCATATAGTTCTTGGAGATGTGAAAGCATCTTGTAGGCGTCCTCTTCCTCATGCATTTTTTGCAATTGGCTGGACATGGATGACAACATGATGCATTGTACATCAAGTGCATCGTCTACATGCTTTCTCCATTTATCTTTTTCCGTCTTGCTTGCTCCCTGAGGAGGCTCAACAGGAATTGGGGATTCCAACACATATAACTTCCTTTCTTGGCGTAGTGCTATGCGCAAACGCCTGTACCACTCATGGAAGTTATTGCCGGTCATGATATTTTCTTTATCCAAGATCGATCATAGTGATAAAGTACTTGTGGTGTTGGTGATTTCCATTTTGAATCTACATCAGATAAACATTTAGCAGTTAGTACTTTGGCTTGATTACCCTTTGACATTTTATGATTAATAAATTATTATATCATTTAATGTCTCCCACTATTTTAACAAACCTTAATAGCCCTAACTATTATATTTGGAATACTCTGTCACTTGAGTATTCTAGTGGCAAGGATCCTCAAAACCTCCCTCTTAGTCTACAAGCTAGGGCTACGACACTACTTGGAGGGTTTCAAGGTAGGCTCTATGCTGGCCAACCACCTGTTCTTGTGGTTCCTTGTGTTGTTGAGTAAAGTCCCAGCTTTTGGAATCTGAACTTGATTCCCTCAACCTTTTTCCTCTAAAGTGATAAACATTTAGCTAAGGCTAATCCTTGACTACTCACTTTAGTTAGGTCGACCCATTTCTCTCATGGAAACGGCTCGGTAGTAAGAGACACTCTCAACTGAGGCTGATGAGCACCCAAACAGCCGGTTTTGTTTAGATGTGAGAAATGGAAGGCATTTAGACTTAATATATCTTTGAGGGATTTTTTAATATTAATTGATGAATATAATCCTTTTCTATTTATTATGTTCAAACTGGGTTGTCGCGCTCACAACTGAACATTCAATAGAATATTATTTGTCACAACTTTATGCATTTTATCTTGTTTACTATCCTATGTGATCATGCAATAATCATGCAGACACATAAAATAATAAACTATGCATAAAGTAAATCCTGCATTCCGACTGGTCTTGAGAATTCTATAATGATCGATCGATAACTGATCAATCATCACCTATGGGCATCCATACCTGAGTCAATACATGACTCGTGTCGCTTCTGGCCCCAGTGCAAAGCGCCCAACTCCTGCCTGGACTACCGCCTCAACATGGCGGGGTCTGCCTCTCAAATCGTCACTGTATAATTACAAATATACTCGCACGCAGGCGAGGGGGTCTGGGGTATACAATACAACTAGTGCAATGGACGCACATACCCTTATACATATTTGAATTAAAAGATGATTCACAGACCGTCATTTATCTAATTAAATATTACAATTATCGCACGCATTGAATAAATAATTAAATAAATAAATAAATGTCAGACATACATAGGTCGGTCACTTGCTCAAGACCAGTCGGGGTAAATGCGCAATAAAATTAAATTGCAATAAATTTAAATAATGCGAGGGTGTTCTAATAAATTAAATGAATTTGATTAAATTCAAATAATTTATTTTTATCAGTTCCATTTGTTTAATTTAATTTTAATTCCAAAAATTAAATTAAACCATTAATTTAATTCTAAACTTAAATTAAATTAATATTTCAGATTAAAATAATTTAAACCCCTAAATTAATTCCAATTAATTTAATTTAAAAAACTAAATTAATTAAAATTAATTTAATGCAGGGTTACCTCTAATCGGAGAGGAGTCCGACAAGACTGTGTATCGCTGCGAGATGTCGTCCTGGAACTGCGGCTTGACCATGGCATGACCGCGGTGTGACCGCGACGTCCAACGACTCCCGTGGCAGCTGCATCTTCCGGCGTGGTCCGAGGGGAGCGGAAGGAGGCCGGAAAAGAGGCCAGCCAGCCACATGGCCGGCAGCCCGCTGCTCCGGCGAGCCGGCGAGGCGGCTGTCCGGTCCGGAACGGGCCTGGACGGCGCGGTGCGACCCGTCCGGGGAGCTAGGGGCGGCTGGAAGGAGGAGGTCCGGCAAAGGGGAGGCCGGTGCGGCTGGCGGCGGCCGACAGGAGCCAGTCTGGCGCGGACCTCGTCCGACGAGCTAGGGGTGGCTGGACGGAGCCGGTCCGAAGGAGGCCGGCGCGAGGGCGGGGTCCGAGGCGGCGCAGTAGGCTGGTCCGGCGGGAGGAGGTCCGGCGGAGGGGAGGCCGACGAAGGGCTCGGGGCAGAGGAGGTCCGGCGGAGGGGTGGCCGGCGCGGGCCGCGACGTCTGGCCGGAGGGGCTCGGCGCGAAGGCGGTCCGACAGAGGGGGTGACAAACCTAGGCGACTAGGGTTTTCACCCCCTATGCGCGCCGCGTGAGAGGAGACCCCAAAGGGCGTCTTCCTCCTATTCCTTTTTTTTATTTGTCCTTTAGACAAAAAATTCCAGCCCCCTTTTTTTAAATAAAGGAAGAAGACCCCATTTTGGGGTCTTTTCTTCCCTTTTTTTTATTTTAAATAAAAATAAAACTAGACTTGACTTGACCCAAGTCTTTAAAATAATATTTTATAATAAAAAATTATATTATATTTTATAATAATAAAATATAACATTTAATATTATCTCAATAAAATTGAGATTAACATCAAATGAACAAAAAAAAAACTTGCGACGTCGATCCGTTTAAAAATTTCAATTGATCGTTACTTGATCATTCGAAAATGAAATGACGTGCAGTCGAATCCGAATGAACCGTTTTAACACCCCGTAATTAAATTTAATGCATTTTAATTTTTTTGACTCATAAAAACCTTGTGATACCTCTGATACCACTGTTGGGTACCGGGACTACGCGACGGAAGCCGGTGGGCCAGGATTTTAAAATTTTATGCTTCACCGGAGTGAAATAACCCTGTCAACTCCGGTGATCTTGTCCCGGCTTGGTCCGAGGATCTCACAAGGTTCATAAGGAGCACACAAAATTAAACTGAACATTTATCTTGTTCAGATTGACATGTGCAAGTCTGCCGCAGGACGCCGACGATCGTTGCTCGAAGTCTCCGATGTCGAAGCCCTCTAGATCGTCCACACACGCCTCGCGAATCTGCTCGCGCGCCGTTCGTCAAGATCCGGGTGCTAGCGTAGATCTTCGACGCTCACTTCAGCGCAATGATGATCACCGCAAAGGGAGGAGCTTCAATCCGAGATAGATGATCTTGAAGATCCTTCTTTGCTTGAGAGACTCTCTCTCTAGATTCCAGGAGGAGAGAGAAGCTCTCAATATTGACACATGAATAGTGAATATGAGAGTGCCTCTCTCTCACTTATATAGGGAGTGTTTAAAACACGTGATGTAGGTTCCTGGCCCCTGTGTAATAGACGCCCTCTATATAAGTGATATAAATAATTATTTATGACAAATAAAATTATGCCATAAATAATATTTACAATTTATCACTTACCTGTAATATATAAATATATTACGTGATAAATTTGAGTCTTTAACTCGACTCATTCCTCCTGCTAATATTAAACGAACATAGGATATTTAAATCCATTCAAATAATATTAATACTTGTATTTACTATATAACTTGTAAATACATGTTATAAATAAATTCAACGAATTATTCTAAACTCGAATAATTAATGAATTTATTTATTCTTTGGTGATTCATAGAACTTGGATAGTGCTCGTACCCTTTCGTGGGGCCCACCAAGTTCTAAATTCCTATTCCCAGAATATAGCAGATTCTCAAGGCGCTATAGTGTGTGACCCTCTAGGCCCTTATCTCAATAGCAGTGAATAATATCACCGACCTAGAGCGGGGTATAGCAACCTATTGTGTAACGCCCCGACCCCAGTTACCCAAAGTCGGTGCATTACTGTGTAACATTGGCATGATCACAAAAGATCAAGTCTCGAAAGACCGATTAGTTTAGTAGCCTTGGAAACACTAGATACATTCATAAATGTTACATTACATCATAAAGAGAAAAACTAATAACAAAGTCTTCATAGTCCAAACTCATATCCTCTTATGACTATCCCTGCAGGTCATTCATAAAATACTTCTTCACATCCTGGAAAATATTAAAACATTGAAAGGGGTGAGCTCAGATGCTCAGTAAGGATAACAATATTGCAGAAGCTTTCATAAATAAACATAAACATTTAAGGCAATGTATAACTAAAACAAAAGCCTTTTAAACATGAACTTGAGCATAATATGACAGAAGTAAAATGAAATAATTCCATTTACTTATTCACATGGATATTCTACTGGTCGAATAATCACATGCAATATCAATAACCACTTTCATAATGATGGAATGCATAATGCCAGACTATCATAACCACGTAGCCAAGGCCTCGTGCCAAGTCTAAAATAAGATTTTGTCAAGGCCTCGTGCCAAGACACTAGTTTGTCTCATGAGACCTACCGATGCATCGAGGAGCTATAGCGGGCTCCACCCGTCACTTATTAAGTCCAATGAATTCCTCATATGAACAGGTTTAAACATATCATAAACCATAACATAATCGTATCACATAAAACATTCATAAAGGAAAAATAAATTTTCCACATTTCAATCACAAGATATCAATACAACACATTGATATAATAAAAACACTTTAAAAACCATTTTCAATACCAAAATAAAATAAAATTAAAACTTTGTATTTATTTTTCATTTAAAAAAAGTTATGGCTTGGAGAGGAAGCCAAAACTCAAATAATGGTCACGGTGGCGGAGAAGTCGTTGTCACCACATACGTGCGACAAGAAAAACATTCCTTTTTGTCATTTAGTAAAACGATTTGTAAAAAAAAGATTCCTTTTTGAATAAAAGTCAAAGTCAAAGGGGTTTATACACCGTATAAAAGAAAGTTGTGTATAAAACAAAATATGCCTCAATGAAAGGAGATTGAGACGAAGACCCTTAAAAAGATCATTTTTTTAAAATAAAGTAGATCTATTATGTGTATTCACTATAAGTACACATAAATAAATTACAAATACAAGATAGGACATAATAATATCATGACATAATTTGAAAGTAGGAGATTAACCCAAAGAATAGAAATTGGGTTAAGAAGTTCCCTTACCTTGCGTCCTGTCTTGACTCGACCGTTCTTTAACCTCCTGAATAATAAACTAGAGTTAATTTATAATTGCTTAAGAACCTTTTTCAAGTTTTTTATTCCTTTTATATCACTTATTACCATGTTATGAACATTATGTATTTATTTAAGTTAATAAGGGTCGTTTTGTAGATCTTTGGTACTTGAGTCAAAAATAAACTTCTTATAATTAAAAGTTGTTCATGTGGTGAAATATCCATTATATCCAGAATTATATTCATGATATAGATATCATATATCTCATATATCCAGTATATACATGCATTTATAATATTCCATAACATTTAGAGGTAAGAAATGAAATGCATCGTTCATGGAGACGGTAAGCCATACGTACGCATGAACGCTACTTTCATTTCTATTTCGTATTTAATGAAATCATAATGATATAAAGGTATATTATAATTCCAGTATAATATCATATATAATATCATTTACTCCATCCTTTATACATCCCACATATGACATTAACGATTCAAATCACTTTGAGGGGGCGGTAGTCCGCACTTCCTAAAATGAAAATACCGCGTTTACCCATAATGGAAACAATAAAGGTATGCCATATATGAAAAATACAGAACCTTAAGTAAAACATAAACATATTATATATTATTTATAAATAGATTGACATCTTAATGTCCACCTTTGAAGGTGTTATAAGAGTGTTGAACAATCATCGTTTCGTGAGGCAGAAATTCATCATCCACAGAAACAATATGTTCTTTAACCATTAGATGTAGGTGTGTGTAAGTGTAGCTCAAATAATTTTTATAACAACATCCTAGTATAATTAGGATACTGGTGTTGTTACAAAAGAAATGAATAAAAAGAGTTTAGGGGGTTGGATAAGCAAAATAAAACAAAATAACATAAGCGAAGACATTACCTTAAAATCAGGTAACTCTTTTGATTTGAGCCAAAGGCTTCCTCGGGAATAATTCTGCCCAAAGTGAGGCTTCTAGGAGTAAGGTAGGGAAGTTGGGAGAGTATTTGGGCGGAGTTTGGCCGAGCCAAAAGGCTTTGAAAGTGTGAGTAAGGTGGTAGTGGTGGGGGCCTTTTATAAGTGGAGAGGAGGGGCACTCTTGGAATGTCATGAAATGTTACTTTATTAAGAAATGATTTTCGGATTATAAAGGTCCCAAAATGATATATTTTGAGGCTAAGGTGATAAGGGTTCTAAATATCCTCATCCAATAGGTTTTTGATAAGTGTAAGCTTTAGATTTTACATTATCTTTTTATTTTATTTAAATCGTTAATTAATGAGGTAATCGCTGCATCATCATTGTGTCATAAAACGTTTAATTTATTTAATGTCTAAAAATTATAAAAAAAATATCATGATGTAGGAAATCTTTTTATATTTATAATGAATATTTATAGTCAAAAATATGACTTGTATAACCCCATTTAAAAATTGTTTTAGTAAAACAACTCATGTTTGTGATATTTTTATTTTAACATTAAATAAAAGTTTTTAATGACATTTTCCAACCAAAGTGGCTCCATGGGGTCCCCAAGTTGACCCATGGTTGTCTTGGTCGTCCATGACTCATCAAATAGAGGTAGGATAAGTGTCAAGGTCATTTCATATTATTATAACACTATCTTTACCTTAAATTTCACTAATTACCTTTAATCGCGATTAATTAAACTTAAAAGTTACTATTCACCAAAAATTATTTTAGTCCCATTGAACCAAATTTTACTTCCTAATGAAAACCATTTATGTCGGATTTTTGAAAATCAAATCACAGAAGTGGTAATATTTAATTTAAATGAAAAAAATCAGTTATTTAACTACCACTTAGTGGTTTCACTATTCATCAAAAATTGAAGTTTTTCCGAACAATGCCAAAATTTCACCCTAAGCTATAATTGATATTCTGAATTCAAAAATGATGTATATTTTAAAAAATTCCAAACATATAAGTTTCATTAATTAATTTTATAATTAATTCCCGCTGTCACAACAAATAGCGTGTTTTAAAGAAACAATATATATCAAAAGATTGACAATTGTTTATGTCCAATTTCAAAGTGAAATTAATTCTAATGACCACCATTGGATAAAATGGTAAAAATATATTCTAATTACACTTTATAATCACTCAATAGTATAATTTATCACTATAAATTATTTTTATTAAAAAAGTTGTTTTTAAGTATTTTTCACTATTCATAAAAATTTAGAAGTTCTCAGAAAAATACCAAAAATTCAACATAGGATAATTTCGATATTCCGAATCCAAAAATGAAGTCCATTTTGAAATATAAAATATATATAATTTCAAAAAGTGGGTATTACTATTTATAGTGGCTATTTTGATTGGTCGCGGTGTGTTAGAATCTCAAACTTGCGTACAATGCAAGCTATTGCATTATTGAAAGAGAAGCGTATCGTGGAAGCTCGGGGTTTTACATTCTCCCCTACTTCAATAAATTGCATCCTCACAATTTGAAATTTTCTTTGAAAATAAAAGGCTGAAAATAGAAAATACCTTTGTGGAAAACCCACATTGGAAATAAGGTTAATAAAATTTAGCCTTAATAAGAGGGAAATGGAAATGAAAAAGTCACCACCAAATTATGATCTCGATAAGGAGAACATTGGTGGAAATTAGAGACATATAATTGGAGGAAAAACATAAATATTTGTAGGGAGTGATTGAGGTCATCAATCACAAACAAGTGTAAAATTGAGGGCCTCAAAGCCTTCAATCTATGTTGATTTAAAATATTATCAGTTCAACAAGACATAAGGTATTAGGATAACACATTTTTTTTGTTTTAATATCCCTTTACTAAAGTTTAAGAATTAATTTATTCATAGAATAAGATATAGGTATATATATATATTTATGCTTGACAAGTAGAGTTTCAACCTTCAACTAATTTCTACCACAAACTTATCTTTCACTCAAAAAGATAATAGAACTCAAAAATATTATATTTATCCTAATCGTACAAGGTTCAAAATATTAACACATACCATTTAGATTACGAAAACTATTTTGTAATAACCAGGGACTTCTTGTAGGCTAGTGGTAGGTCATAAAGGCCTGTTGCACTATGGTTGTGGGTTCGATTCCTACAGCTTTGTCCGACGCGACGGGTTATCCCCCAACCTGCAGGTTTTCCTTTTCCTAAAGCTATAGTATTATAATATTCCAAAAATAATCTTCATAAATGTTTTAACCTTAAACAATACTATCCAAAGTTCAACTTAATCCATTCCAACCTTTATAGTTATCCAAAATACCTCCGTCCAGACTTTCTCTAAAAGGTCCTTAAATTCCAAAATCAATTGTAACATCAGATTCCCCAAACAATGTAAAGTTTCTCTTATTGTCACATACTAAAAATATGATTACCTTCATCATATTAAATCCTTAACAACAAGTACTGCAGTACAATCCTTATATATATATATATATTACATTATCCTTATAACCAGAATATAATCCTTGAGTCCAAAAGCACCAATACATTAATTATTCTGCTTCAACTGTAGTCACAACATAAGATTGGCCCTGATCCCTTGTCCTTTTCTGAGGTAAGTTTCCCTGACGCTTAGGACATTCATTTGCATAATGACCCATTTCTCTACAATTGTAGCATTCAACATTGATAGCCTCTTCTTTCCCTTGCAATCACGCGCCTGGTGACCTTTTTCTCCACATTTATAACAAACTCCCATTCCTTTTAGGCAAGTACCAGGGTGATTCTTCCCACAATTATCACATAATGGAAAATCCTTCTTTCCCTTTTTCCCTTTATCTATCTCTTGTTCCACTGTTCTCTTCTTCTCTTGCTTTACTTTATTGTCATAAGATTTAGAGAATTCCTTTTCTGTCTTGATAGCACATGAGACAATGTCTTCGTACGACGAGAAGGTTTGTGAGACTAATGCTCGACAAAGAAATGGTTTTAACCCATCAAAGAAATGATCAATCTTACTTCTTGGGTTACGTATATAATCTGCAGCATGCCTCGCTAACCTTGTAAAGTTGGCCTCATACTTTGCGACATTCTCATCCTCCTTTTGTCTCAGACTCAAAAATTGTCTTTCCATATCTGCTCGATGGTCGCGAGGATAGTATTTTTCTAAGAAAAGATCTTTGAAATCTCTCTATTCCATACTTGATACTTCTTCATCTTCCTTTTATTTTGAATCAATGACCACCATTGATCGACATCTCCAGTGAGGCGGTAGACTTCCATGACAACCTTCTCCCTTTCGCTACTCCCCAAGGCATGAAATATTTTCTCTAAGGATTTTATCCATTGCTCAGCTACTAATGGATTTGTACCCCCATTAAATGTTGGCAGTTGTTGCCTCATGAAGCTGTCTAACATTGATCCTCCACATTGCGGATCATGGTGCTCCATACGAGTAAGGTTATTATTCATAACCTGAGTGAGTTGTCCCGGTATGGTAATAAGTTGATCATCACCAGTTGTATCTCCAAATCCACAATAATTATCTTGAGCAGGAGGGCAATCCCTACACGGAGTGCGTGTATTGATACGGTTTCCATTCTTTCCACTAGGCGCCATTTCTAAACAATGGCATAAACTAGATTAGTTTATGAATCAAAATACATAATTCCATATTTGTAAAACACTTAACACTAATTGAACTATTTATGGATATAATCCATAATCATAAAAAAAAATTTCTTTGTGGAAGTATATACTCATAACCCTTCATAGTGGTTTGTAAAGAAAATGAGAATTATCCTAAGCATATCCCCCGGGAGTGTCATAACCAAGAGTGCAGCAAGGCCCGTTGTCGTGCACCAGTTCCCGTTCGAGTCTAGCTCAAAGTGGTGTTTTCGGGTTTTACCCCTAGGTACATCTGTGCCAGAGCTGCCTCTACCTGCTCGTATCCAGACAGGGATGTATTTCTCGGAAAACTCACAAAATCTCTATAATACCAAAATTCTAGGAAGTTATTCTATACTAATTCTCAAAGTCTATCTTTGGGCTATGTGCTCTAATCAGAGTTTATCTAAATCTAGCTTCCAAGGTTAGTACTAAACTGCCTCTGATACGAAATGTAACGCCCCGACCCCAGTTACCCAGAGTCGGTGCATTACTGCGTAACATTGGCATGATCACAAAAGATCAAGTATCGAAAGACCGATTAGTTTAGTAGCCTTGGAAACACTAGATGCATTCATAAATTTTACATTACATCATAAAGCGAAAAACTAATAACAAAGTATTCATAGTACACACTCATATCCTCTTCTGACTATCCCTGCAGGTCATTCATAAAATACTTCTTCACATCCTGGAAAATATTAAAACATTGAAAGGGGTGAGCTCAGATGCTCAGTAAGGATAACAATATTGCGGAAGCTTTCATAAATAAACATAAACATTTAAGGCAATGTATAACTAAAACAAAAGCCTTTTAAACATGAACTTGAGCATAATATGGCAAAAGTAAAATGAAATAATGCCATTTACTTATTCACATGGATATTCTACTGGTCGAATAATCACATGAAATATCAATAACCACTTTCATAATGATGGAATGCATAATGCCAGACTATCATAACCACGTAGCCAAGGCCTCGTGCCAAGTCTAAAATAAGATTTTGTGAAGGCCTCGTGCCAAGACACTAGTTTGTCTCATGATACCTACTGATGCATCGAGGAGCTATAGCGGGCTCCAACCGTCACTTATTAAGTCCAATGCAATCCTCATATGAACAGGTTTAAACATATCATAAACCATAACATAATCGTATCACATAAAATATTCATAAAGGAAAAATAACATTTCCACATTTCATTCACAAGATATAAATACAACACATTGATATAATAAAAACACTTTCAAAACCATTTTCAATACCAAAATAAAATAAAATTAAAACTTTGTATTTATTTTTCATTTAAAAAAAGTAATGGCTTGTAGACGAAGCTGAAACTCAAATAATGTTCACGGCGGCGGAGAAGTCGTTGTCGCCGCATACGTACGACAAGAAAAGCATTCCTTTTTGTTGTTTAGTAAAACACTTTGTAAAAAAAGGATTCCTTTTTGAATAAAAGTCAAAGTCAAAGGGGTTTATACACCGTATAAAAGAAAGTTATGTATAAAACAAAATATGCGTCAATGAAAGGAGATTGAGATGAAGACCCTTACAAAGATCATTTTTTTTAAATAAAGTAGATCTATTATGTTTATTCACTATAAGTACACATAAATAAATTACAAATACAAGATAGGACATAATAATATCATGACATAATTTGAAAGTAGGAGATTAACCCAAAGAATAGAAATTGGGTTAAGAAGTTCCCTTACCTTGCGTTCTGTCTTGACTCGACCATTCTTTAACCTCCTGAATAATAAACTAGAGTTAATTTATAATTTCTTAAGAACCTTTTTCAAGTTTTTTATTCCTTTTATATCACTTATTACCATGTTATGAAAATTATGTATTTATTTAAGTTAATAACGGTCGTTTTGTAGATCTTTGGTACTTGAGTCAAAAATAAACTTCTTATAATTACAAGTTATTCATGTGGTGAAATATCCATTATATCCAGAATTATATTCATGATATAGATATCATATATCTCATATATCCAGTATATACATGCATTTATAATATTCCATAATGTTTAGAGGTAAGAAATGAAATGCACCGTTCATGGAGACGGTAAGCCGTACGTACGCATGAACGCTACTTTCATTACTATTTCGTATTTAATAAAATCATAATTATATAAAGGTATATTATAATTCCAGTATAATATCATATATAATATCATTTACTCCATCCTTTATACATCTCACATATGGCATTAACGATTCAAATCACTTTGAGGGGGCGGTAGTCCGCACTTTCTAAAATGAAAATATCGCGTTTACCCATAATGGAAACAATAAAGGTATGCCATATATGAAAAATACAGAACCTTAAGTAAAACATAAACATATTATATATTATTTATAAATAGAGTGACATCTTAATGGCCACCTTTGAAGGTGTTATATGAGTGTTGAACAATCATCGTTTCGTGAGGCAAAAATTCGCCATCCACAGAAACAGTATGTTCTTTAACCATTAGATGTAGGTGTGTGTAAGTGTAGATCTAATAATTCTTATAAAAACATCCTAGTATATTTATGATACTGGTTTTGTTACAAAATAAATGAATAAAAAGAGTTTAGGGGGTTGGATAAGCAAAATAAAACAAAATAACATAAGCGAAGACATTACCTTAAAATTAGGTAACTCTTTTGATTTGAGACAAAGGATTCCTTGGGAAGAATTCTGCCCAAATTGAGGCTTCTAGGAGTAAGGGAGGGAAGTTGGGAGAGTATTTGGGCAGAGGTTGGCGGAGCCAAAAGTCTTTGAAAGTGTGAGTAAGGTGGTAGTGGTGGGGGCCTTTTATAAGTGGAGAGGAGGGACACTCTTGGAATGTCATGAAATGTTACTTTATTAAGAAATGATTTTCGGATTCTAAAGGCCCCACAATGATATATTTCGAGGATAAGGTGATAAGGGTTCTAAATATCCTCATCTAATCAGTTTTTGACAAGTATAAGCCTTAGATTTTACATTATCTTTTCATTTTATTTAAATCGTTACTTAATGAGGTAATCGCTGCATCATCATTGTGTCATAAAACTTTTAATTTATTTAATGTCTAAAAATTATAAAAAAAAATATCACGATTTAGGAAATCTTTTTATCTTTCTAATGCATATTTATAGTCGAAAATATGACTTGTATAACCCCATTTAAAAATTGTTTTAGCAAAACAACTCATGTTTGTGACATTTTTATTTTAACATTAAATAAAAGTTTTTAATGTCATTTTCCAACCAAAGTGGCTCCATGGGGTCCCCAAGTTGACCCATGGATTGTCTTGGTCGGCCATGACTCATCCAATAGGGGTAGGACAAGTTTCAATGTCATTTAATATTATTATAACACTATCTTTACCTTAAATTTCACTAATTACCTTTAATCGCGATTAATTAAACTTAAAAGTTACTGTTCACCAAAAATTATTTTAATCCCATTGAACCACATTTTACTTCCTAATGAAAACCATGTATGTTGGATTTTTGAAAATCAAATCACATAAGTGGTAATATTTCATTTAAATGAAAAAAATCAGTTATTTAACTACCACTTAGTGGTTTCAGTATTCATCAAAAATTGAAGTTTTTCAGAACAATGCCAAAATTTCACCCTAAGCTATAATTGATATTCTGAATTCAAAAATGATGTCTATTTTTCAAAATTCCAAACATATAAGTTGCATTAATTAATTTTATAATTAATTCTCGCTGTCACAACAAATAGCGTGTTTTTAAGAAACAATATATATCAAAAGATTGACAATTGTTTATGTCCAATTTCAAAGTGAAATTAATTCTAATGACCACCATTGGATAAAATGGTAAAAATATATTCTAATTACACTTTATAATCACTAAATAGTATAATTTATCACTATAAATTATTTTTATTAAAAAAGTTGTTTTTAAGTATTTTTCACTATTCATAAAAAATTGGAAGTTCTCAGAAAAATACAAAAAATTCAACATAGGATAATTTCGATATTCCGAATCCAAAAATGAAGTCCATTTTGAAATATAAAATATATATAATTTCAAAAAGTGGGTATTAGTATTCATAATGGCTATTTTGATTGGTCGCGGTGTGTTAGAATCTCAAACTTGCGTACAATGCAAGCTATTGCATTATTGAAAGAGAAGCGTATCGTGGAAGCTCGGGGTGTTACATTCTCCCCTACTTCAATAAATTGCGTCCTCGCAATTTGAAATTTTCTTTGAAAATAAAAGGCTGAAAATAGAAAATACCTTTGTGAAAAACCCACATTAGAAATAAGGTTAGTAAAATTTAGCCTTAATAAGAGGGAAATGGAAATGAAAAAGTCACCACCAAATCATGATCTCGATAAGGAGAACATTGGTGGCAATTATAGACATATAATTGGAGGAAAAACATAAATATTTGTAGGGAGTGATTGAGGTCATCAATCACAAACAAGTGTAAAATTGAGGGCCTCAAAGCCTTCAACCTATGTTGATTTAAAATATTATCAGTTCAACAAGACATAAGGTATTAGGATAACACATTTTTTTTTGTTTTAATATCCCTTTACTAAAGTTTAAGAATTAGTTTATTCATAGAATAAGATATAGGTATATATATATATTTATGCTTGACAAGTAGAGTTTCAACCTTCAACTAATTTCTACCACAAACTTATCTTTCACTCAAAAAGATAATAGAACTCAAAAATATTATATTTATCCTAATCGTACAAGGTTCAAAATATTAACACATACCATTTATATTACGAAAACTATTTTGTAATAACCAGGGACTTTCTGTAGGCTAGTGGTAGGTCATAAAGGCCTGTTGCACTATGGTTGTGGGTTCGATTCCTACAGCTTTGTCCGACGCGACGGGTTATCCCCCAACCTGCAGGTTTTCCTTTTCCTAAAGATATAGTATTATAATATTCCAAAAATAATATTCATAAATGTTTTAACCTTAAACAATACTATCCAAAGTTCAACTTAATCCATTCCAACCTTTATAGTTATCCAAAATACCTCCGTCCAGACTTTCTCTAAAAGGTCCTTAAATTCCAAAATCAATTGTAACATCAGATTCCCCAAACAATGTAATGTTTATCTTATTGTCACATACTAAAAATATGATTAACTTCATCATATTAAATACATAACAATAGGTACTGCAGTAAAATCATTATATATATATATATTACATTATCCTTATAACCAGAATATAATCCTTGAGTCCAAAAGCACCAATACATTAATTATTCCGCTTCAACTGTAGTCACAGCATAAGATTGGCCCTGATCCCTTGGCCTTTTCTGAGGTAAGTTTCCCTGACACTTAGGACATTCATTTGCATAATGACCCATTTCTCTACAATTTTAGCTTTCAACATTGATAGCCTCTTTCTTTCCCTTGCAATCATGCGCCTGGTGACCTTTTTCTCCACATTTATAACAAACTCTCATTCCTTTTAGGCAAGTACCAGGGTGATTCTTCCCACAATTATCACATAATGGAAAATCCTTCTTTCCCTTTTCCCTTTATCTGTCTCTTGTTCCACCGCTCTCTTCTTCTCTTGCTTTACTTTATTGTTATAAGATTTAGAGAATTCCTTTTCTGTCTTGATAGCACATGAGACAATGTCTTCATACAACGAGAAGGTTTGTGAGACTAATGCTCGACGAAGAAATGGTTTTAACCCATCAAAGAAACGATCAATATTACTTCTTGGGTTACGTATATAATCTGCAGCATGCCTCGCTAACCTTGTAAAGTTGGCCTCATACTTTGCGACATTCTCATCCTCCTTTTGTCTCAGACTCAAAAATTGTCTTTCCATATCTGCTCGATGGTCGCGAGGATAGTATTTTTCTAAGAAAAGATCTTTGAAATCTCTCCATTCCATACTTGATACTTCTTCATCTTCCTTTTTATTTTGAATCAATGACCACCATTGATCGACATCTCCAGTGAGGTGGTAGACTGC
Organism: Viscum album; assembly: GCA_963277665.1. NCBI lineage: Eukaryota > Viridiplantae > Streptophyta > Magnoliopsida > Santalales > Viscaceae > Viscum > Viscum album. The sequence goes on along the minus strand of OY728166.1, from coordinate 87,175,944 downwards.
CATGACGACCTTCTCCCTTTCGCTACTCCCCAAGGCATGGAATATTTTCTGTAAGGAGTTTATCCATTGCTCAGCTACTAATGGATTTGTACCCCCATTAAATGTTAGCGGTTGTTGCCTCATGAAGCGGTCTAACATTGATCCTCCACGTTGCGGATCATAGTGCTCCATACGAGTAAGGTTATTATTCATAACCTGAGTGAGTTGTCCCAGTATGGTAATAAGTTGATCATCACCAGTTGTATCTCCAGATCCACAATAATTATCTTGAGCAGGAGGGAAATCCCTACACGGAGTGCGTGCATTGATACAGTTTCCATTCCTTCCACTAGGCACCATTTCTAAATAATGGCATAAACTAGATTAGTTTATGAATCAAAATACATAATTCCATACTTGTAAAACACTTAACACTAATTGAACTATTTATGGATATAATCCATAATCATAAAAAAAGTTTTCTTTGAGGAAGTATATACTCATAACCCTTCATAGTGGTTTGTAAAGAAAATGAGAATTATCCTAAGCATATCCCCCGGGAGTGTCGTAACCAAGAGTGCAGCAAGGCCCGTTGTCGTGCACCAGTTCCCGTTCGAGTCTAGCTTAAAGCGGTGTTTTCAGGTTTTACCCCTAGGTAAATCTGTGCCAGAGCCTCCTCTACCTGCTCGTATCCATACAGGGATGTATTGCTCGGAAAACTCACAAAATATCTATAATACCAAAATTCTAGGAAGTTCTTCTATACTAATCCTCAAAGTCTATCTTTGGGCCATGTGATCTAATCAGAGTTTATCTAAATCTAGCTTCCAAGGTTAGTACTAAACTGCCTCTGATACCAACTGTAACGCCCCGACCCCAGTTACCCAGAGTCGGTGAATTACTGCGTAACATTGGCATGATCACAAAAGATCAAGTCTCGAAATACCGATTAGTTTAGTAGTCTTGGAAACACTAGATACATTCATAAATGTTACATTACATCATAAAGAGAAAAACTAATAAAAATGTCTTCATAGTCCACACTCATATCCTCTTCTGACTATCCCTGCAGGTCATTCATAAAATACTTCTTCACATCCTGGAAAATATTAAAACATTGAAAGGGGTGAGCTCAGATGCTCAGTAAGGATAACAATATTTCGGAAGCTTTCATAAATAAACATAAACATTTAAGGCAATGTATAACTAAAACAAAATCCTTTTAAACATGAACTTGAGCATAATATGACAAAATTAAAATGAAATAATTCCATTTACTTATTCACATGGATATTCTACTGGTCTAATAATCACATGCAATATCAATAACCACTTTCATAATGGTGGAATGCATAATGTCAGACTATCATAACCACATAGCCAAGGCCTCGTGCCAAGTCTACAATAAGATTTTGTCAAGGCCTCGTGCCAATACACTATTTTGTCTCATGAGACCTACCGATGCATCAAGGACCTATAGCGGGCTCCACCCGTCACTTATTAAGTCCAATGCATTCCTCATATGAATAGGTTTAAACATATCATAAACCATAACATAATCGTATCACATAAAACATTCATAAAGGAAACATAACATTTCCACATTTCAATCACAAGATATCAATACAACACATTGATATAATAAAAACACTTTCAAAACCATTTTCAATACCAAAATAAAATAAAATTAAAACTTTGTATTTATTTTTCATTTAAAAAAATTTATGGCTTGTAGAGGAAGCCGAAACTCAAATAATGGTCACGACAGCGGAGAAGTCATTGTCGCCGCATACGTACGACAAGAAAAACATTCCTTTTTGTCGTTTAGTAAAACGCTTTGTAAAAAAAAGATTACTTTTTGAATAAAAGTCAAAGTCAAAGGGGTTTATACACCGTATAAAAGAAAGTTGTGTATAAAACAAAATATGCCTTAATGAAAGGAGATTGAGACGAAGACCCTTACAAAGATCATTTTTTTAAAATAAAGTAGATCTATTATGTGTATTCACTATAAGTACACATAAATAAATTACAAATACAATATATGACATAATAATATCATGACATAATTTGAAAGTAGGAGATTGACCCAAAGAATAGAAATTGGGTTAAGAAGTTCCCTTACCTTGCGTCCTGTCTTGAATCGACCGTTCTTTAACCTCCTGAATAATAAACTAGAGTTAATTTATAATTTATTAAGAACCTTTTTCAAGTTTTTTATTCCTTTTATATCACTTATTACCATGTTATGAACATTATGTATTTATTTAAGTTAATAACGGTCATTTTGTAGATCTTTGGTACTTGAGTCAAAAATAAACTTCTTATAATTACAAGTTGTTCATGTGGTGAAATATCCATTATATCTAGAGTTATATTCATGATATAGATATCATATATCTCATATATCCAGTATATACATGCATTTATAATATTCCATAACGTTTAGAGGTAAGAAATGAAATGCACCGTTCATGGAGACGGTAAGCCGTACGTACGCATGAACACTACTTTCATTTCTATTTCGTATTTAATGAAATAATAATGATATAAAGGTATATTATAATTCCAGTATAATATCATATATAATATCATTTACTCCATCCTTTATACATCCCACATATGACATTAACGATTCAAATCACTTTGAGGGGGCGGTAGTCCGCACTTCCTAAAATGAAAATATCGCGTTTACCCATAATAGAAACAATAAAGGTATTCCATATATAAAAAATACAGAACCTTAAGTAAAACATAAACATATTATATATTATGTATAAATAGAGTGACATCTTAATGTCCACCTTTGAAGGTGTTATATGAGTGTTGAACAATCATCGTTTCGTGAGGCAGAAATTCACCATCCACAGAAACAATATGTTCTTTAACCATTAGATGTAGGTGTGTGTAAGTGTAGCTAGAATAATTCTTATAACAACATCCTAGTATATTTAGGATACTGGTGTTGTTACAAAATAAATGAATAAAAAGAGTTTAGGGGGTTGGATAAGCAAAATAAAACAAAATAACATAAGCGAAGACATTACCTTAAAATCAGGTAACTCTTTTGATTTGATCCAAAGGATTACTTGGAAAGAATTATGCCCAAAGTTAGGCTTCTAGGAGTAAGGGAGGGAAGTTGGGAGAGTATTTGGGCAAAGGTTGGCTGAGCCAAAAGGCTTTTAAAGTGTGAGTAAGGTGGTAGTGGTGGGGGCCTTTTATAAGTGGAGAGGAGGGGCACTCTTGGAATGTCATGAAATGTTACTTTATTAAGAAATGATTTTCAGATTCTAAAGGTCCAAAAATGATATATTTCGAGGATAAGGTGATAAGGGTTATAAATATCCTCATCCAATAGGTTTTTGACAAGTTTAAGCCTTATATTTTACATTATCTTTTCATTTTATTTAAATCGTTAATTAATGAGGTAATCGCTGCATCATCATTGTGTCATAAAACTTTTAATTGATTTAATGTCTAAAAATTATAAAAAAATATCATGATGTAGGAAATCTTTTTAGATTTCTAATGAATATTTATAGTTGAAAATATGACTTGTATAACCCAATTTAAAAATTGTTTTAGTAAAACAACTCATGTTTGTGACATTTTTATTTTAACATTAAATAAAAGTTTTTAATGTCATTTTCCAACCAAAGTGGCTCCATGGGGTCCCCAAGTTGGCCTATGGATTGTATTGGTCGGCCATTACTCATCCAATAGGGGTAGGACAAGTGTCAAGGTCATTTCATATTATTATAACACTATCTTTACCTTAAATTTTACTAATTACCTTTAATCGCGATTAATTAAACTTAAAAGTTACTATTCACCAAAAATTATTTTAATCCCATTGAACCACATTTTACTTCCTAATGACAACCATGTATGTCGGATTTTTGAAAATCAAATCACAGAAGTGGTAATATTTCATTTAAATGAAAAAAATCAGTTATTTAACTACCACTTAGTGGTTTCACTATTCATCAAAAATTGAAGTTTTTCAGAATAATGCCAAAATTTCACCCTAAGATATAATTGATATTCCAAATTCAAAAATGATGTCTATTTTTATAAAATTCCAAACATATAAGTTGAATTAATTAATTTTATAATTAATTCCCGCTGTCACAACAAATAGCGTGTTTTTAAGAAACAATATATATCAAAAGATTGACAATTGTTTATGTCCAATTTCAAAGTGAAATTAATTATAATGACCACCATTGAATAAAATGGTAAAAATATATTCTAATTACACTTTATAATCACTCAATAGTATAATTTATCACTATAAATTATTTTGATTAAAAAAGTTGTTTTTAAGTATTTTTCACTATTCATAAAAAATTGGAAGTTCTCATAAAAATACCAAAAATTCAACATAGGCTAATTTCTATATTCCGAATCCAAAAATGAAGTCCATTTTGAAATATAAAAGATATATAATTTCAAAAAGTGGGTATTACTATTCATAATGGCTATTTTGATTGGTCGTGGTGTGTTAGAATCTCGAACTTGCGTACAATGCAAGCTATTGCATTATTGAAAGAGAAGCGTATCGTGGAAGCTCGGGGTGTTACAAATTGAGTCCCCTATAGAGATAAGGCAAAGTCAAAGCAACGACTGCCTTCCTATGAACATGGTCCGTGTAATATAATCTCTTCGTCATTGATATATCAATAAAGCAGAATGCATACTAGTGTCATCATTATTTATTTAATTTATTTTGTTTGTTGATTTGTTCAGAAGGTCTTACATTTGACTACTATGGACATGGATTTATTGAAGGTGTAACCATCCTAATCAACCAGGCCCGAGATATCTCTTCCTGAACTCGGAAGCGATAAACCCTTTCTCGATCATTCAATCAATGCCATGCCATTAATGACGTACCCGATACAAACTACCTCACCACGCCTTTGTCGCCATGGTTTTCTCCTTATATAAAATGTACGTAATTAAATGACATTCATTGATAATGATCTCAAGTCAGGATACCATTACACATGTCCGTAGATAGGAACGACCAATGACACCAGAAACATGTGGTGTTCCTATTAAGCGGGTCTGTCCTCATGATCTCAATAGATAGAGATTATCAAGTGCGAAATTCATGAGAAGAAGTCTCAATGATTATGAGCCCCCAACACCTGATGGTCACACATCATCTGTGTCCTTTCAGAATGATGTAACTGGACCATAGTACGTTACATTAAGATTACTGTCATGGAATCTCAGGGTTCTCATTATAGCCTGGGACCTGCTATAACCATTTGATGCGATAGATAATCTAAGGACATTGCCATAAACAAAGTGGATGTAGAAGTATCTACACTATCATGGAAAGATAAAAACATGTATAAAAACAAATTGAATACATGTAACAGTAATCAAAGTACAAAACAAGTTGGGTCTAGGGCACCCACTTTCAACAAAAATCTTCAAATCGAATGAGGTATCATTTTGATTTAGTTTTTCATGATTATTTGAATTACACAAGATCCTTATGTTGATAACTGAGCACTACCATGCCATATCCGATGTTACAATGCCAACCCTGTGTAAATTTTTTAAATTTACCCACTTTCACGCTTTCAAAACACATCTAGTACCAACAAGTGGTATTAGAGTAGTCGCGTAATTCCTTAAGTTGAAATTTAAATTAAATTTTCTTGATTTCATATAGAGGACATCGATACAGTCCCAACACCACTAATGGTATATCTATCAAAGTTTGAATGCTTGAGTTATGGCCATTTCAAGATCGATTATTCTTCGGTTTTTATTTAAAAAAAATATTTTTAACCATCCATTGGGGGGGGGGGGTTCCGATAATTTCCATATAAATGTTTTGGGATTTTGAACCACCATACAAATGTTGCTAGAGGGGGGGGGGGTGAATCATTGGTCTTATTTTTCAAATTATTCTTTTTGAATTAAACCTCTTGGACTTGTTATGGTCCTGATCCATTCAATATGATCTCATAACCTCACCACATGTGTAGTAGTTATAAAAGAGAAAGAGCAACACACATGATTTGCAAGGTTCGACCTTAAAGACTCACTTCTTTCCATGTTGGTCAGATGTACTAACATGGATTAACCACTATAGACACAAGCAGTTACAACAAAAATAGGTTAGACACCCCAACTATAATCCTTTAGAAAATGGTTATACACTCTTATAGTGTCCTATCCCAGGAACCACTAAATAGTACCCCGAGTCAGTTGGCTATATAGCCTCAAGCATGCCTCCATGTTGGATAGAGGCTGCCAACTAGAAACGAGGGCCTAAGGTGTGTCAGTGGGGATACTATACCCTCTAGTCAGAGTAGAGCACAATAGTATACAATAATAGTAAACAACAGAAACATTGTAATAAATGAACTGCTGAAGCATAAGACAAACTATATATAAATAAACAAACAAAAACACATCCAGTGTCATATAAAAAATGTTGACCATGTTATAATACTCTATAAAAAAGGAAAATGAACAGGATACAAAGCAACAAGCATATAAAACATGCTATACAAAAATATAAAAAGGCCTAATCCAAATCCAATAGCATCACGAGCATAATATCGGTCCTCTACTCCTGTACTCCATCCTTGGCAGACAATCAAGCATTCATATCCAGACCCTTGCCTTTGCCCTTACCTGCAACCAAGAAGCTTATTTAGGTACTAATCGGTGGCCCGAACAGGTTGTGGGATATACTTAGTAGGCCACCACTAATGATTTCTAAAAATAATCGTCCAATGCATATAAAATGTTAGTGAGTAGGTATAATAATAATAAGAAAAATTGTAAACTGTAAACAGGATGGATCTAGTTCCTAAAGGACACCGGGTTGACACTACCTGCTTCGGTCTAGGACGGAATGCCTATGAACATGTGTCACTGTGTATATATATACATATGTATATATATGAACTATATATGTAGTGACATATATAGCCATATATACAGATAATAATACTTCATAGGACCCGATTAGTAACTCAAGCATCCTTGTAAAGACATAAAAGTCTCATGCTATAAATAGGGTACTAGCCCCAAGAATTTGACCAGGGATATAGATGTCACTATATCCATTAAAATAATGAGCAAAGTGAAATGTCATGTCCTACAACCTCTAGAGGAATGTGAAACATCATGTCCACCATTCAATAACTACGTGAGATGTCATTACCAATATCACTCGTCAATGGAGCATGAAGCGTCATATACAACACTAGCATTAACCGTGTCTCAATGTCCATTATATATGGGTGAGAATAATATTAATGATATTAACCATCATGTATGTGATGCTTCAACATAAGCCAAGGAATGGTTCAAAATCATTTAATAACCCATTTAATTTTCAAGGTATTCCAATTTAATTGTCAAGCCAACCCCACTTAGAAGGTGGTTTGGTCACAGTAGAATTTACAAGGACAAGGAATTCCATAATCACACCTAGGGGGGTACTAGTTTAAAGGTACGTCCTCTGATAATAACAAGGGTGTAATGGGGTATTTATAACATGGAAAACAATATAACTAAGATCAATTCATATTTTTAAGGCAACGCACAAAAGGTCCAACATTATGACATCAAAACTCATGATATGAAGAGACAAGACTTTAGGGATAAATACTGGACCACCAAATTTATGGAGGTAGAAAAATACTTGTCCAATGTTGGCTACATATTCGAGATAGAACAGAAGAAATTAAGAAAATATATAAACACCCTGAAAATTGGTTTACTAGCTTGCCTAAAAATAACACTTAAGAGGGAGAGATAAACGAGGAAAAGAAGGAAGATGAATGAGGAGCTTACTATTAGCTATCCAACACAATGAAAAATGACAGAGAAAATTTATGTACATATTTTTAATCAAATTATAAGGATTTTTTTGATGATTTTCATTATTAAAACCCTTGATTTCTAATGTTTTAGTAAATTATGGGTAATTTGAGAAAAGGAAATGGAAATGGGTTTAAATGAGAAAAAGGGTGTGTTTTTAATTGAAACTTTTATTTTTTAAATCCTTTGAATATTTATGGAAATTTTGCTAACTATTTTAATGTGTTTTGTGTAAAAAATTAGGCTAAATCCAATTAGGCCTTCAAGACCAGGCTGACTCGCCACTTAGCCAGCCCACATGGGGTATCCAACCAGTCTAGCCCAGGATGTCCCGCATGAGCCCAACAACACGGGTGGTGAAGCCTCGTGCAAGCTCGTGGGTGGTGAAAACCCATGACCAGAGCTACAACACAGTGTGCACGAAAACATGGGCTGCGGGTGATCAAGCCCCGCGATGAGCATAGGGTCCCCGAGGGGCCTTCGTGGGCCATGTGTGTCACAACCCACATTTTAGTGCATGGAAGTGGTGTCCCAGGATCCCATCATGGAGCAGGCATGCACGATCCTCCCACACTAATCCTTAAAAGAGATCGACACCCGTCCCACCATTTTGATGTGGGACGTGGGCTCTACCACATCACTGTCGTGCTTCACCATAGCGCCTCACTAGCGCCACCGCAGTACACCGTAGACCACCGAATCACGACCTCCCCTTCTCACCTCCTCAGTTGCGCTCCGCCTCTACTCGTCGTGGTCCACCGCCTCCATTATCGGTGCTACCATTGGACCCCCACCAACTACACCTCTGAGCTCCACCATCTCTCCCGATAATAAGGGAACCCTCTTCCTTACACGTAGCCACAGATTCGCCACTTGGCGTCGCCCGCTCGCTGAATGCATGCAGCCACCCATGCCTTCACTGCTGTTGATCGACGTATCCACCTGAAGCTGGTGCTGTCGATGCCACTCTAATTCACCTACCGCTGCTCGCTCGAGCGTCCTCCAGCCACTTCGAAGGCCAGAGGAGGAAGTGGTCACTAATGGAAAGCCCGGACCACCGCTGCCTCGGCCAAGGACCACCCCTGATCACCACCACCGACACCTCACACCTCACACCTCCCTCTCCCATCGCCTGATTTCGACCCATTCCTAGATCTAATGCACCTCATGCACCACGTAGATTCCCCCCATGCGGTAATCCTCACCTGCGGGCTGTGGGTGTGCAGTTTCGAAGGAATACCCCCCAATTCTTGGGGGGATGCCATGAAGACACAGGGAGGCCAAGACCCCACTCTTGTGCTTATAAAAGGAGGCCCTTTCCTCCTTCACTGTCCATGAGTTGACACTAAGGCCAATGAGAGATCCCACCAGATTCGTGCTCCATTGCAACTCCTTCTTCTCACTACTTTATTATTCTTCATTTTTTTTTCTTTTATTTCATTTTTTTTGTTTTAAATTTAGTTTTCATTTTTTTAAATTGTAATTTTTATTTCTTTTTATTAATAAAATGAATCCATTTATTTTAAATTTTTTTTTCACCATTAACTTCTTCTTCTTTAATTATAATAATAATAATAATTGAAAATTATTATTATTATTATTCAAATTATTATATTATTAATAATATCACATTTTTAATTTAAAATTAATCTAAAATTATCTTCTTATCTCACTCTTTAAAAATTATTTTCTTAATAATAATAATAATAAACATTATTATTATTATTGTTTTAACATCCTTTATTAATTATATATTTACTTATTTTCTTATTTTATTTCCTCTCTTCCTCTCTCTCTATCTCTCTCTCTTCTCATCCCCCATTTTCCACTTTTATTTTATTCAACCACCATTATTATTTTTTATTTCTTCTCTTTTTGTTCTCTCCTTACCATCTCCACCATTGTGATCTCTTACTTTTAGAAATGAGAGGCTGACCCCGAGGCTTGGTCTGGGGGGAGATACGGTGTTCTTGAATTTTCTTTAAATTTTATTTTAAATTTGTGATAGATTTGATTAGCTTTCATGGATGAGGTGAATGTTTTTGATTTAGTGACTGCCCCCAATGACATACAACCCAAACTATTTCTATGACAGAAAATAATAGTGATTCAAACATGAGATTTCATGTTTGGATTATCAAACTAAAATCAAACACATAAAGGAAAATAATGTTTGAACCCAAAACTGTCCCAAAGACCAACTACTTTATTTCCTTAACTCATTCTGTTTAGTTTTCATTATCATTATCGCATATAATTATTCAAAAATTCAAAAATATTGTTCTTGTTTTCATTAGATAAAAAAACATAAAAGAGATAGTTTAGGTGATTTAGAGAAAGTAAGTGAACAAACTAAAAGAATCTTCAAGTAATATGACTTTGGTCAGCCACTGTGCTATAGTAGGAAAAATATAATTGCTTTTTCCCACACCCCACTAAAGGCATGTGTCAAAACTGGTATCATTGATGGGGATCCAATCAGTCATTCATCTAATTTTTCTATTTTCACATTTTAGATATATTTTACTGTTGTTATAAAAATAAAACATTTCCATGATGTTTTCATATGAATTCCTTTTCAATTCATGGAAGAAAAAGTACTATCAGGTTAAAGAGCCAATAGTAGAGGCCCCCTAGTCTATAGAAGATGGTGTTACATTATGGGCTAGACAGATCAGGGGAGCACATAGTCAATTTTTCAAAGAGAAGGAATTCAAGGACCTCATCCAGAATCTTAAGGAGACCCTCGATCAACCAGTTGTTGTAGGATTGGATATAGAGCTCACTAAATTCTGGGAGTACTTTTGAAAATTCTATCAAGAAGAGGCCAAGACACAAGAAGAGTGATCCAAGATTCCTCTTAAAACTTTTTAAGAAGTTCCAAATGAATATTTCTAGGAAAAAGTGGAAAAACACAAAATAAAATATGAAATTAAAGATATTGAAGACATGGTGAAAAATATATAAGACACAATGGATTGGATAACTTCATATGTCCAAGAACCATCAGAATAATTTGAGCCTAAACCTGAAGCAGAATATGAGCCACTTGTCTCACCTGAGGAGGCCAAGAAGGATGTGACACTAGTCTTTCCAGATTTTTTGGAGGAAAGCTAAGAACTTGAGTCCAAACTCAAGGTGGAGTAGATCGACTACCTACTTTAACTTGCCACCATCAGACTCTAAGAGGCACTCACCATTGAGGTATTGATGGAATCTGAACCAAGTCAGGGAGTTGATCATTTTTCATACTCTATATCCTCTGATTTTATTGAAATAGAATTGTACATAACACTATACTATTTTGATTATACAGATTCAGAAAATCTTTGTTATGACTTAGAGTATGATGAAGAACCTGGACTTGCATCCACAGAGGAATACATGGAGATCCTTAATTTCAATGAACATGCATTTGATGAACCCCATTAGGAGATACAAGTAGCTGAGCCTGAGGAAATTAGAAAAGAGGCTACTCTTATAGAAGGGGAGAAATTTATTATTAAAAATTATAATTTTATCTAATTAGAAATACCTATTTACCTTCCCTTGGGTTATTTAATGCATATAGCCCCTATAAAGCCAGCACTAGAAGAGAGGAAGGTTTTACAATTAGCAACCAAGAAAGAGGATGATTCGTACTTCATCATTCCCCATCCATGAAATCTATACCTAATTATGAGGGGGGGGATCTGGTGTACTCTATTCATGGATCATTCCTCACCTAGAAGGATGAAGTACAAGCTGGGAAAACCTACATATAGTGGTTTAAATAAAAGAAGCTTCATCCACTATCTGATTTTGGATAACAGCTGGTATTACCCTCTTGATCTAGTAAAAATTAAAGGCCCACTTAGGGGACTAACCAAGACTTATCCCTTTACAATATTTCTAGGAATTCATATTTCAATTTCAATTTCTTAAGAAGTAGTGCATCATGCAGCCCCACCCCTCTATATTTTTGAGCTTCAATGACATGATCCTTTTTCTTAATTGAGTTGTTTTATTTTATAAGTTCATTATAGAAGAACTAATCCTCAACTATTAGAAGATAAGGACTAAGATTCATGGGAAAATGATTTCAATTTTACTATTTTATCTTATAAATTCCTTACATTTTTGTCCAAAACACGTTTTGAGATTTAAAGTTAAAATTTCATGCCCGCACTTGAATTATGCTTAACTTGAACTATCTTGGAGAAATGAGGTTCTTAAGAATCCTATGATTACATGTTTTAGATTTCAATATTGATACAATTAAATGAGTAAGATGGAGAATTAAATTTTTAAAATGAAACATGGATATTAAAATGAGGACTCATGATTTGAATAAATTACTTGATTCATGAGAATGAAATTTCCCAACCATTTTTCATGATTTTATTTTCTAAAATTCATGTGAATCGATTTGTTATTATTAATCATTCCTTGATTAATTTTCCCAAATCATATGTCCCATTCCTGATAGGATTTATTGTAAATACCTGAAAATTCCATGTAATTTTTTTAAATTTATTTGGGATATTTACGAGTCTGTGAAAATTGACGGCGCGTGATTCTGAGACCCGATGTGCCCAGAATGAATTTCTAAACTTTTTTAGGTATGTTCAGTAAACTCGTGGGTAGTGTTTTCTATCTTTTGAACCGATGCTCAGAATTGAAATCTGAGAGCACAGTTGAATCTGCAGCACCGAGATTCTCTTAAGGGAAGCTTCACTTCGATCTCAGTTGGTCAGGAGAAAATTTTAGTTTTTGCGACTTTTAAAGAAATAATAAAATAACATAAATTGTTATTTTATTTCCTTTTCTTTTTCCTACCACCTATTGAGTGGTGGTGGCGGGGACCACAGAGGTGGTCAGACCTTTAATTATGGGGTGTTAATTTCATGGCTACACTTTGATTGCGTAACCACCCTCACGTAATTAATGGGGCACTTTAATTACGTCAATTAATGAGGCACATTAATTATGTCAATTAATGAACCATATTAATTCCTCAAGGCGTTGCTTGCCTTTCCCACACCTATTTAAATGGAGCTTGGGTGGGGTTTTGGCATGGCTTCATCAAGCGAGGAACCCCTGACGAAGTGATGCCACGCCTTCCACTGACGGAGAATGGAGGATTGACGGTGCCCATTGTAGGATCGATCCAAAGGTCGACGGACGACGAACGCCAACATACGTGAACCTTCTCCTTCGTCCACAATACCCTCAAACGTGGAAGCACCACCATCCGCGAATTCCCCAACAAATCATGAGGTAGGGGTTGTCTTTTAATTCAATATTTTCCCTCGATTATATTCCTCTCTCTTGAATTTGCGGGAGGTTGTTGTGGGGGATTTGAATGGGGTTCATTATTATTGAAAAGTGATCAATATTTACCTCCCGCTTGTTTTAACGCTAATGCGGAGGGCGCGAGCCAAATGAACAAGGCCCGAACCCCCCACTGCTTTTTTTAATGCGTTCTTCATGGAGGATTTTCCCAATTCGATGGAAATGCGAGATACAAGGTCACTCTGTGGCAGCGGTGATCCAGGATGCCCATAAGCGTAGGCGACACCAAGAAAGGACCACCAAAGCACGTCCGGTGGCCCGCAGAAACAACCGTCAGCGCGCCATGCCGGCAGCGACCAACGGTGGCTGGAGGAGGCCCGCGAAAACCGGCCGCGGGTGGTGGGAAGGTGGCGTGCCGTGGTGGCCAGAGGCGGCCGGATCGAGCTGGCCGCGCGAGGGAAGGGTGACGCCCGCATGCGCCACCGACGACCAGCGTGCCGCGACAGGAGGGGAGGCGCGGACCCCGCGTTGCGCCGCGCCGCGGACCCCGTGTCGCGCCGGATGAAATGGCCCCGCATCCACAGGGGCAACTGGGAGGAGTGGTCTGCCTTCAGGCAGACTAGCCCGGGTGCGGGCCGGCCGAATGGGCCAGTGCGGGTGGGCCGAGCCCCACTCGGTGGGTAGGGTCAACCGCGGCCCGGGCCCGTGAACCAGCCGAGCTGACCCCGACGGGCTGGACCCAGTGAACTAGGATGACCCTTAATGGGCTGGACCTGGGTGGGGTCTGGTAGACCCTGGGACCCATTACGTCGGGCCGACCAAACTGAGTCGGACCGGGCCCAGACCCAACCGGCCTCCGAATAAAGAAACACCCGTAACTAACGAACCAGGTGTCTGTTTGACACGCCGTAAATGGCGTTGGGACCTCTTTTGGGAAGTGGTCCCTTTGGCATATTCTAGTGGGCTCGACCGAGCCAGGTTGGACTGAGATGTGATCACCCCTGTTTCACGGAAAGGGGTGTAACTAACAAACTGAGCATCCGATCGAGGAGCCGTCTATGGAATAAGGAACCTTGTGACAAGGAGGTCCTTTGAAGATACTCTAAGTGAGTTTTTACGGATTTTGACATGCGACCTGGTTTGGATCAAACTTGAATCCAATCGGGCCCTTTTTACAAAAGTGACCATATCTCGCAGACCGGGCGTACGATCGACGCGCCGTCTGTCACGTTGGGACCCCTATGATGTGGCGGTCCCTTTGGTATGATTTTTGCGGGACTTCGTACCGGTTGAAAAAGGACCGATGTCTTGAGGAGCAGAGTCTTCTGAAGATTAGGCGTGCTTCGTGCGGAAATCCAATTGATGGCTGTGACATGAAGAAGAAGAGCGTCCAATGCGGGTCAGCATCAGAAACTTCAGAGTGGGATGATCTAGATGTATGAATAATCATACCTACCTATTCATTAGTGACCAAGATGGGTCAGAACCAACAACCAAGAGGGTTCAACACCAACGACCAATACAGGTCAGCACCAACGACCAATATGAGTCAGCACCAGCGACCAATATAGGTCAGCATCTAGCGACTAATACGGGTTAACACCAGCGACCAATACGGGTCAGCAATAGGGTTACTATGGATAGGATGATCTGGATTTATGACTAGTCATCCCTATCCCAGTAACCTTGAAGTTATATCGTTAGAGTGATCTGTCTCTTTTTCTTTGTGCTTCATGATCTAGATCATGCTTGTGATATTACCTTTGTGGCATTTCTTGTGATTTTTTCCTTTGTGGATTACTGAGAGACCTTATGGGGTCTCGGGGTCCCTACTGGGTATTTTTATACTCACCCCTGCACGGGCTTCACCCGCACCTTGTTGTGTCTGGTGTAGACTACTAACGCTCTGAGGAAGACTTTGGAGGTTCGGGACTTGGTGGAGCTTGGTGCGACGGGAGCAGTCGAGATCCTCTTCTTCGACTTTAGACTTATAGCTACTACCCTCCAGGTAGAGATCCAAGGAAGATGTGATGACTGTTTACTTTCTTTTCAGTTTATAGGGCTTGTATTCCAGCCCACTGTTTTTAGTTTACAGTTGTACTCATGGTTGTACTTTACTCTCATGGTTATACCTTACTTTTGTTGGTTGTTTACTTCAGTTTCCCTTTTTGAGTGTGTACAGATCTCTAAGGAAATTTCTTCCCTGTTCGAGAAAAGCCTTTAGGTGCTAGTCACCAACCCATGGCCTATGGAAGGAGGGCTTGGGGTAGTCATGTCTGGGACCCGTGAGACGGGTCATGACATTTCTAGACTAATTACTTCCTATTTTATCCTTGAGAATATTTCTTGAGTGATCTTGAGGCATTCCACCTGCTAAAAATTGAATTTGAACTTGTAAAAGCTATTACTATGAAAAAAAACATTTAAAATGATTGATGCATCTTTTGATAAATCAATTATCCTTAAAATACCACCTTTACATCAATCATTCTTTATCCCATAGAGAACATGAATGAATTCTATAGGTATGATCCATGTTTCAAGACATTTTTATCTATTCCTACACTACTCTTAGTAATTTCAGAATATTTTAAAGTTGAAGTGTGGGGGTTAAGAGAATCATGGTAAATTGGATGATTTACATTGTAAAGAAGAAGTGTGAGGGTACTTATTATGATAATTGTAAAAGGTTGTTAAATCATTCATTGTAGTCTATTGTTTTTCCCTCTTGAATATAAAAAATGAAAATGATAAAAATAACCCCAAAAAAAAATGAGATAAATGGGTTTTGATTTGGGTAAACCAAAAATATCCATTACTTGACCTATGATTTATATCATACATGGTTAGGTGGTGGATGTGAGGTTTATTATAAAACATAACTTTAGAAAAAGGAAAAAAATGAAAAGGGTTCTTTGAAAAAAAAAGTAAAAAAATATCTATATTCAAGAGAGGGAACAAATCATCTATTATGGTTAAACAGATCATGATATTTACTTTGAATCCTAGGGAAATTTGGGAGTTGTAAAACTTTGAAGGGGAAAATATAATTGAACTTTTTTACTTTGAATATCAAGCTTTACACTTTAAGAGTTAAACCTCATCCTTGAGATTTATTTTTTAAACATGAAATACTACCAGCCATAAGTCTCAGAGTCATTAGAACCTTAATTCAAAGTTATCATGATTTTACGTGCCTTTTTTCTTTACAAA
Organism: Viscum album; assembly: GCA_963277665.1. Classification (NCBI taxonomy): domain Eukaryota; kingdom Viridiplantae; phylum Streptophyta; class Magnoliopsida; order Santalales; family Viscaceae; genus Viscum; species Viscum album. The sequence continues at coordinate 87,159,618 of OY728166.1, read as the reverse complement.
GTGGATAAAGTAGTTATTTTACAAGCTTATGGATAAAGAGCATGTTCTCATGATATGAGCATAAATCAACTTCAATTATATCATGAGTGATGAGAGAAAATATTGAAAAGTGAGGTAGATCATGATTTGACATGTTTATTAGTAATGAATTGAGGATATTGAATGAATGAAAGGAGAAGTTCCATCATTTTTCAAAGGGGAAAAGTAAAAAACATGAATTGAATGTTTTGTTAAAAAATAGGAAATTGAATTGATATTTTATGTAGAAATTGAAAATTTGATTTGATATTGATAATTGTTTGATTATATTGCATTGAAATTTTAATATTCATAACATTGGTGCCCTCTGATATTCCAAGTTGAGATTTCATGCTTGAGGACAAGAATGGTTTAATTGAGGGGGTATTTGAGAGAGCAAATTTATGTGCATATTTTCAATCAAATTCTAAGGATTTTTTGATGATTTTCATTGTTAAAACCCTTGATTTCCAATGTTTTAGTAAATTATGGGTAATTTGAGAAAATTAAATGGAAATGGTTTTAAATGAGTAAAACAATGTGTTTTGAATTGAATCATTTTTTATGAAATCCTTTTAATATTTATGGAAATTTGGATAACTCTTTTAATGTGTTTTGAGTAAAAAATTAGACTGAAGCCCAGTAGGACTTCAAGACTAGGTTGACCTACCACTTAGCCATCCCACATGGGGTAGTTGACCAGGACATCCTGGAGGGCCTGCATGAGCCCAAAACCACAGATGGTGAAGCCTCGTGCAATCCCATAGGTGGTGAAACCCCGTGAGCATAGCTACCGCACAGTGCATAGGGTAGCATGGGCGGCGGGTGATCAAGACATGTGCGAGCATAGGTGGCCCGAAGGGCCTTCATGGGCCGCATTTATCACGACCCACATTTCAATGTGTGCAAGTGGTATCCTGGGAGGCCACCTCGGAGAAGACATGCATAATTCTCCCACACCTAGCCTTAAAATGGATCGACACCCATCCCACCATTTCAATGTGGGACGAGAGATCCACCACATTGCCTCCACGCTCCGCTAAAACACCTCACCCCCACCATCGTAGTCCTCTGCATTATGCCATGGACCCTCGAAGCATGGCCACCCCTACTCACCTCCTCAAGCACACTCCGCCTCTGCTTGACATGGTCCAACGCCTCCATTTCAGGTGCAGCCACTGGACCACCACCTGCCACACCTCCAAGATCCACCAACTCACCCACCACTAAGTCCATCATCGTTCTCACACGCCATCACGAATTTAACACCTGACATCACTCACTCCAACATGGCTGCATGTATAAATCCACCAATGCCTTTGGCGTCACCACCCACTGGTGCTGCCATCGGTGCCACCCTGCTTCACCTGCCCCTGCTCGTTCGAGCCTCCTTTATTCACTTATAAGGCTGGAGGAGGAAGAGGTTTCCGATTGTAACATCCCAAGTAAGTAATGAATAATAGATATTTTTATCTATTCCTATTAATGAATTAGATAGTGTTTTAGAGGCTTAAAATGAAAATAAATCCAATCTTAAGCATGGAATACACTAATATTTTTAAAAGATTGTTTTACTGCCTTTTGATGGCAAACCATTTTTGAATCTATCTTTTGACAATTTTATAAACTATGTTTGTCAAAATAAACTTATTCTTTATGATTGGGACATCAAAATTTACTTTGTGTGAATTTTTGGTATTTTTCGGACAATGTTCATTTTTTAATGAATAGTGAAAAATACTGCATTTTACATCAAAACTGCTTATTAATCTAATTTATTTATATGATTAGATTATCTTTTGAATTGGTCTTAATGTGTAATATGAATATATTTTTACCATTTAATCCAATGGTGGTCATTGGAATCAATTTCACTTTGAAATTAGACTTAAACTGGTGTCAATCTTTTGATACTTATTGTTTTATAAAAACACGCTATTTGCTCTGACAGCGGGAATTAATTATTAAATTAATTAATGTGACTTATATGTTTTGAATGTTTTAAAATAGACTTCATTTTTGAATTCGGAATATCAAATATATCTTAGGGTGAATTTTTGGTAATTTTCTGAAAAAGTTCATTTTTTGATGAATAGTGAAACCACTAAGTGGTACTTATAAAAACTGATTTTCCGTTTAAATGAAATTTTGCCATCATTGTGTTTTGAATTTCAAAAATCCGACATACATGGTTGTCATTAAGAAGTAAAATGTGGTTCAATGAGATTAAAATAATTTTTTGGTGAATAGTAACTTATTAAGTTTTTAATCGCGATTAGTGGTAATTAGTGTAGTTTAAGGTAAAAATAATGCTTTAATAAAATGAGATGAGCTTGACACATGTCCTACCCTCATTGGTTGTGTCATGGCCAACCAAGACAAGCTATGAGTCAACTTGGGGACCCCATGGAGCCACTTTGGTTGGGAAATGACATAAATAACTTTTTATTTAATGTAAAAGTAAAAATGACACAAACATCATATGTTTTACGAAAACAATTTTTACATGGGGTTATAAAGATCAGATTTTTGATTATAAATAGTCATTGGAAAGATAAAAAAATTTCATACATCATAGTAATTTTTTTATAATTTTTAGACTTTAAATAAATTAAATTATTTATGACATCATGATGATGCAGCGATGACCACATTATTTAACGATTTAAATAAAATGGAAATATAATGTAATATCTAAAACCTACACATGTACAAAACCTATTGGATGGGTAGATTTAGAACCCTTATCACCTTATCCTAGAATTATATCAATGTGGGACAATTTAAATCCGAAACTCATTTTCAAATAAAGTAATATTTCTTTACTTTCCAAGAGTGCCCCTCCTCTCCTCTTATAAAAGGCCCCCACCTCTACCTCATTACCCACACTCCCAAAGCCTTTGGCTCGGCCAACCCCTGCCCATTTACTCTCTACACATCCCTCTCCTCATCCTAGAGGATTCCCTTTGGGCAGAATCCTTTCAAAGGAAGCCTTTAGGCTCAAATCAAAAGGAGTTACACTTTTAAGGGTAATTCATTCTCTCATGTTCATTTGTTTTATTTTGCTTCTCCAACCCCCTAAACTCTTTTTATTTAATTCTTTTGTAACAAAAAAAGTATCTTCAATATACTAGGATGTTGTTATAAGATTTATTCGAGCTACACTCTCACACAACTACATCAAATGGTTAAAGAACATACGGTTTCCGTGGATGGCGAAATTCTGCCTCCCGAAACGATGATTGTTCAATACTCATTTAACACCTTCAAAGGTGGCCATTATGATGTCAATATTTTTATATATGATATATAATATGTTTATTCTTTCCTTAAGCTTCTGTATTTTTCATTTATGGCATACCACTATTGTTTCCATTACGGGTAAACACGATATCTTCATTTTGGGAAGTGCGGACTACCGCCCCCTGAAAGTGATTTGATTCGTTAATACCATATGTGGGATGTGTAAAGGATAAAGTTAATGATATTATATATGTTATTATACTGGAATTATAATATACTCTTATATCATTATGATTACACTCCATAAAATACGAAATAGAAATGGAAGTAGCGTTCATGCGTACGTACGACTTACCGTCTCCATGAACGGTGCATTTCATTTATTACCTCTAAATGTGATGTAATATTATAAATACATGTATATTCTGAATATATGATATATATGTTATCCAAATCATTAATATCATTCTGGATATAACGAACCTTTGACCAAATTAACAACATGTAAGTGTAAGAAGTCTATTTTTTGACTTAAGAACCAAATACCGACAAAATGAACATTATTAACTTAAATGATTACATGATGTTCATAACATGGTATAAAAAGAATAATGAACTTGAAAAAGGTTCTTAAGAAAGTAGAGATTAACTCAAGTTTATTATTCAGGACATTAAAGAACGATCGAGTCAAGTCGGACCCGAGGTATGGGACTTCGTCTCAATCTCCTTTCGTTGAGGCATATTTTGTTTTATACACAACCTTCTTTTATACGGTGTATAAACCCCTTTGAATTTTACATTTATTCAAAAGGAATATTTTTTATACGAAGCATTTACTAAACGAAAAAAGGGAATGTTTTTGTCGTACGTATGCGGCGACAACGACTTCTCCGCCGTCGTGACCGTTATTTGAGTTTCGGCTTCCTCTACAAGCCATACCTTTTTTTTAAAAGAAAAATAAATACCATGTTTTACTTTTCTTTTATTTTGGTATCGAAAATGGTTTTCATAATGTTTTTATATCAATGTGTTGTATTGATATCTTGTGATTGAAAGGTGGGAATGTTATGTTTCTTTTATGCATGTTTTATGTAATATGATTATGTTGAGGTTCTTTGGAATTATTATGAAAACAGGTGGTTCCGTGATAAACTAAGGGCGGGTGAGCCCAATATAGCTCTCCAATGCATTGGGTAACGCGAAGGAGTAAAACGTTAAGGTTTCTCTAAAGGGATTTAGGGAATATACTGTGATGGGTATTCCAAACGTAACCAAGAGGGTTACTCCCTACGTAAGAATGTTATGAATGCCTCAAGTTACCTTTATGTCTTATGATTTCTATGATTTATTCATGATTTGATGAGGTATGTTAAAGTGCTTATGTTTTATGGGTAAAGTATGATCTCATCCTTATGTATATATGTACCCATGTTTCCTTTCCATATTTTTATATCCCTTACTGAGCTTTTTATGCTCATCCCAAGTTTTTTTGAAATGTTTTTCACAGGTCAAGGGAAAGGTACATGATATGGTGATAGTGTCAAGGAAGTGTCAAGAAAGAATCCATGTTTATTTTAAATATGTTTCCATTGATGGGAATGAAGAATACTATCTTTATGTAACCAATTTGTTTATATGTGGAATGTAATGGAAGTTTTATGATCTAATTCTCTAAAACTCTAAACCTGAAAAGATCATCAACGTGTAATCTTGTAATAACTCAAGATTAAGTAAGTTTTAAGGCTGGGGCCTTATAGTTGGTATCAAAGGTCAGTTTAGATAACTTTAGGAGTTAGAATTCTATTAAATGATTATCCAAAAATAATTTTTTTATGGTCAAATTGAAGTGATATAGCATTTGAAGATTACCATGTTGCTTCATCTAAGACATGTTTGTTCAGAATGGTTTTCCGTAGAGGAAATAGGGAAGCAGTGCTAGGAAGGCATACAGAAGGAAATAACCTTCCGAATCAGCATCCCGAGATGGTCGGAATTGGAACTGAACAGTTTTTTGTAGTGATGGCACAGTTGACTCAAGCGATAAATGGCGGTGGTATCCATACACGAGATTAGCCAGATCAACCGTAGAGGAACATGTCAGTGGTGGATCATTTCATGAGGCAACATCCCCCATCATTTAGAGGATCATCTGACCCTGTGCTAGCTGAAGGGTGGATTAAGGCACTGGAGAAGATTTTTGATTTCATGGGGTGTTCAGACAATCAAAAGGTTAGTCTTGCTATTTACCGTTTGGAGGGTGAGGCAGATCAGTGGTGGTCGATGGTTAAAAATATCAGGGATGCTGATGAGATTGATGCTCTCGACTGGGATGAATTCAAAGGTATGTTTCTTGAGAAGTATTTTCCTAAGGCTGTTCGACTTAGGATGGAAAAGAAATTCTTGGAATTGAGGCAAGAGGAAGACTCACTGGCTGCCTATGAAGAAAGGTTTACTCGATTGGCAAGGTATGCTCCAAATTTTATCCGAGACCTTGATAGTAAAATCAATCGTTTTTACTCAGGATTAAAGCCAAAATATCGAAGGGCATTAGCTTATCATGATTTTAAAAGTTATGAAAAGGTTGTTCGATGTGCTGAGAAGATGGAAATGGAGTTTGCCGATGACCAAGTGTTCTATAACAACCAGCAGAAGAAGAGACCGAGGTGGCAGGAGAAAGGTAAGAATTCTTCAAAAAGGTCTGATGGTAAGAAAACTAAGTTTCCAGTTTGTGATAAGTGTGGAAAAAGGCATGCTGGGGAATGTCTTCTGAATTCTGGAAAGTGTTACCGATGTGGTAAGATGGGACATAAGGCTCGTGATTGCACTGAAAAGGATCAAGGTGAAGGTAAGATCAAATTCGATTTACAGTTAGTGAAATTTTATAAGTGCAATGAGATGGGTCACTATGCAAATGAGTGTCTGACAAAGAGCTTGAGTGATGGGAAGCAGTTAGACTACAAGCAGAAAGGGGTGGTGAAATCCTTTGCAACTACTTCAGCAGATGTCGGGCCATCAAATGAAGTTGTATCAGGTACTTTGTTTGTTTTTTCAGATTATGCCAGTGTGTTGTTTGATTCGGGGTCTACACATTCTTTCATCTCTGAAACCTTTTCTAGTAAAATGGGAATAACATCTCAATAAATGACTCCTGAACTTTTGGTAAAAACACCTGGGGGGAATGTTGAGGCAAAAAGAATTTATAAGAATCTTCCTATCCTTATCTGTGGAAAGAACCTACTTGCAAACCTTATTGTTCTACCTCTAGTAGAGTTTGATGTTATCCTGGGTATGGATTGGCTCTCTATTTACCATGATAAGATTGACTGTAGAGCTAAAGAAGTTTCTTTTCAGAAAGACTTTCAGTTTGTGTAAAATAATGAACCCTTACTGTTGATAACTTATAAAGAGGCCAAGAAACTTGTAAAAGATGGAAATGAATGTTACCTTGCACACATCGTTGAAAATAAAGGAACTGTTCAAATTAATGATGTGCCAGTGGTAAATGAGTATCCTGACGTTTTTCCTGATGATTTGCCTGGAATAATACCAGATCGGGAAGTTGAGTTTACTGTTGACTTAGTTCCTGATGCTAAGCCAATTTCAAAACCCCCTTATCGAATGGCTCAAATTGAACTATTAGAGTTGAAGGAGCAATTGCAAGATTTATTAGAGAAAGGTTTCATTCGACCTAGCACATCACCATGGGGTGCTCCTGTTTTATTTCTTAAAAAGAAAGATGGTTCTATAAGACTTTGCATTGATTATAGGGCCTTGAATAATATCATTGTTAAGAACAAATATCCTTTTCCTCATATCGATGATTTGTTTGATCAGCTCCAGGGAGCTCAGTTTTTTTCAAAGATTGACTTGAGATCGGGGTACCATCAGCTGAAGGTAAAGGAGGAAGATATTCTGAAGACCGCATTCCGTACGAGATATGGCCATTATGAATTTGTAGTAATGCCTTTTGGGCTAACCAATGCACCTGCTGTATTCATGGACTTAATGAATATAATTTTTCATGAGTTCTTAGATAAGTTTGTGGTGGTTTTCATTGATGATATTTTGGTGTTTTCTAAAAGTAAAGAGGAGCATGAAAGACATTTAAGGGTTATTTTGCAAACCTTTAAAGAAAATAAATTGTATGGGAAATTCAGAAAATGTGAGTTTTGGTTGCAACAAATTTCTTTCCTTGGTCACATTGTTTCTAAAGATGGGATAACCGTTGATCCTGCAAAAACAAAAGTTGTTGAAGAATGGCCAAGACCCACAAATGTAACTGAGATTCGTAGCTTCCTTGGTTTGGAAGGCTATTACCGAAGGTTTGTTAGAAAATTTTCACAGTTATCTAGTCCAATGACTAAGGTAACTCGGAAGGGTGTTAAGTTTATCTGGATAAAAGAATGTGATGATTGTTTTCAGGAATTGAAAAGAAGATTGGTGAATGCTCCAGTTTTGGCACTACCTTCCAGGAATGGTGAGTTTGTTATCTACAGTGATGCTTCATTGAAATGACTTGGTTGCGTCCTAATGAAGAATGATCAGGTAATTGATTATGCTTCACGACAGTTGAAAACTCATGAGGTAAATTACCCTACACATGATTTGGAATTAGCTGCTGTTGTTTTTGCTTTAAAAATTTGGAGGCATCATTTGTATGGAGTAAAGTGTGAAATATATACCGATCACAAAAGTTTAAAGTATATATTCACTTAGAAATAATTGAACATGAGACAAATTAGATGGATAGAATTAATCAAGGATTATGATTGTACAATTCATTACCATCCGGAAAAAGCAAATAAAGTGGCTGATGCTTTGAGTCGAAAAATTAATGCTTCATTAGCAATGTTGCGTTTGGAACGTGATCCTTTGGTTAAGGATTTAATGAACTTTGGAATAGAAGTTGTTGGTGTAGGAAGTTCTTCTGTTTTGTTTCAGGTATCAGTGAGATCATCTCTATCAGATAGAATCAATCAAGCACAGAAGCAAGACAGTGAGTTGCAGAAAAAGGTAGAGCTGGTTCAGAAAGGTAAGTTGCCTGAATTCAACATTGATAATGATTGTGTTTTGAGATTTGGGAAGAGATTGTGTGTGACTTGTGATTCACAGTTAAAGAGAGAGTTGTTATGTGAAGCTCATAGTTCTCTGTTTTCAGTTCATCCTGGCAGTACTAAGATGTAAAGAGATCTGCGGGAGTATTACTGGTGGGATGGAATGAAAAGAGATATTGCTGATTTTACTGTGAAGTGTTTGACTTGTCAGCAGGTTAAAGCAGAGCGGCAGTTACCGAAAGGGATGCTTCAGCCTTTACTAGTGCCAGAGTGGAAATGGGAGAATATATCCATGGACTTTGTTGTGGGATTACCGAAGACATCTCGAGGTAATAATGCAATCTGGGTTATTGTTGATCGCTTGACTAAATCTGCTCATTTCCTTGCTATATGAGATACTTTTTCCCTAGATCAACTTTCCCATTTGTATCTTAAAGAGATAGTTAGGTTACATGGAGTTCCTCTCTCCATTGTATCTGATCGTGATCCTAGGTTCACTTCTAACTTTTGGAAAGGCCTTCAGAAGTCGTTGGGTACTAAATTAAATTTTAGTACAGCTTTTCATCCTCAATCAGATGGGCAGTCAGAATGAACAATTCAGACCTTGGAGGATATGCTACGAGCTTGTTCAATGGATTATCAGGGAAGTTGGGACCAACATCTTTCTTTGGTTGAATTTTCATATAATAACAGTTTTCATTCCAGTATACAGATGGCACCATTTCAGGCATTATATGGGAAGCGGTGTCGAACTCCAGATTTCTGGGATGAAGTGGGTGAAAGGAAGTTGATGGGACCAGAATTGGTAGAAGAGATGGCAGAAAAAGTTCAGCTGATTCAGAAGCACATGAGAATAGCTCAGAGCAGGCAGAAGAGTTATGCGGATAACCGGAGGAAGGATCTATCTTTTGAGGTAGGTGATCATGTTTTTCTCAAAGTCTCACCATGGAAAAGTGTGATGCGATTTGGTAAGAAAGGAAAGCTGAGTCCAAGGTTCATTGGACCATATGAAATTCTGGAGAGAGTTGGATCAGTTGCATACCGAGTGGCTTTACCTTCGAGTTTATCTCAGGTACACAATGTTTTTCACGTTTCGATGTTGAGAAAGTATATGCCAGATCCATCTCATGTTTTGAGTCCAGAGATAGTTCAGCTGGAAGAGAGCCTATCTTATGAGGAACAACCGGTCCAGATTCTTGACCACAGGGAGCAAGTGTTACGGAATAAGGTGATTAATCAGGTAAAGGTTTTGTGAAAAAACCACATGATGGAAGAGGCAACATGGGAATCTAAAAATGCAATGAGGGATAAGTACCCCCATTTATTTGATAAGTAAATAAATTGCGGGGATGCAATTTTCTAAAGGGGGGAAGGATGTAACATCCCAAGTAAGTAATGAATAATATATATTTTTATCTATGCCTATTAATGAATTAGATAGTGTTTTAGAGGCTTAAAATGAAAATAAATCCAATCTTAAGCATGGAATACACTAATATTTTTAAAAGATTGTTTTACTGCCTTTTGATGGAAAACCATTTTTGAATCTATCTTTTGACAATTTTATAAACTATGTTTGTCAAAATAAACTTATTCTTTATGATTGGGACATCAAAATTTACTTTGTGTGAATTTTTGGTATTTTTCGGACAATGTTCATTTTTTAATGAATAGTGAAAAATACCGCATTTTACATCAAAACTGCTTCTTAATCTAATTTATTTATATGATTAGATTATCTTTTTAATTGGTATTAATGTGTAATCTGAATATATTTTTATCATTTAATCCAATGGTGGTCATTGGAATCAATTTCACTTTGAAATTAGACTTAAACGGGTGTCAATCTTTTGAAACTTATTGTTTTATAAAAACACGCTATTTGCTCTGACAGCGGGAATTAATTATTAAATTAATTAATGTGACTTATATTTTTTGAATGTTGTAAAATAGACTTCATTTTTGAAATCGGAATATCAAATATAGCTTAGGGTGAATTTTTGGTAATTTTCTGAAAAACTTCAATTTTTGATGAATAGTGAAACCACTAAGTGGTACTTATAAAAACTGATTTTCCGTTTAAATGAAATTTTGCCATCATTGTGTTTTGAATTTCAAAAATCCGACATACATGGTTTTCATTAAGAAGTAAAATGTGGTTCAATGAGATTAAAATAATTTTTTTGGTGAATAGTAACTTATTAAGTTTTTAATCGCGATTAGTGGTAATTAGTGTAGTTTAAGGTAAAAATAATGCTTTAATAAAATGAGATGAGCTTGACACATGTCCTACGCTCATTGGTTGTGTCATGGCCGACCAAGACAAGCCATGGGTCAACTTGGGGACCCCATGGAGCCACTTTGGTTGGGAAATGACATAAATAACTTTTTATTTAATGTAAAAGTAAAAATGACACAAACATCATATGTTTTACAAAAACAATTTTTACATGGGGTTATAAAGATCAGATTTTTGATTATAAATAGTCATTGGAAAGATAAAAAGATTTCATACATCATAGTATTTTTTTATAATTTTTAAACTTTAAATAAATTAAATTATTTATGACATCATGATGATGCAGCGATGACCTCATTATTTAATGATTTAAATAAAATGGAAAGATAATGTAATATCTAAAACCTAAACATGTCCAAAACCTATTGGATGGGTAGATTTCGAACCCTTATCACCTTATCCTAGAATTATATCAATGTGGGACCATTTAAATCCGAAACTCATTTTCAAATAAAGTAATATTTCTTTACTTTTCAAGAGTGCCCCTCCTCTCCTCTTATAAAAGGCCCCCACCTCTACCTCATTACCCACACTCCCAAAGCCTTTGGATAGGACAACCCCTGCCCATTTACTCTCTCCACATCCCTCTCCTCATCCTAGAGGATTCCCTTTGGGCAGAATCCTTTCAAAGGAAGCCTTTAGGCTCAAATCAAAAGGAGTTACACTTTTAAAGGTAATTCATTCTCTCATGTTCATTTGTTTTATTTTGCTTCTCCAACCCCCTAAACTCTTTTTATTTACTTCTTTTGTAACAACACCAGTATATTAAATATACTAGGATGTTGTTATAAGATTTATTCGAGCTACACTCTCACACAACTACATAAAATGGTTAAAGAACATACGGTTTCCGTGGATGGTGAAATTCTGCCTCCCGAAATGATGATTGTTCAATACTCATTTAACACCTTCAAAGCTAGACATTATGATGTCACTATTTTTATATATGATATATAATATGTTTATTCTTTCCTTAAGCTTCTGTATTTTTCATTTATGGCATACCACTATTGTTTCCATTATGGGTAAACACGATATCTTCATTTTAGGAAGTGCGGACTACCGCCCCTGAAAGTGATTTGATTCGTTAATACCATATGTGGGATGTGTAAAGGATAAAGTTAATGATATTATATATTTTATTATACTGGAATTATAATATACTCTTATATCATTATGATTACACTCCAGAAAATACGAAATAGAAATGGAAGTAGCGTTCATGCGTATGTACGGCTTACCGTCTCCATGAATGGTGCATTTCATTTCTTATCTCTAAATGTGATGTAATATTATAAATACATGTATATGCTGAATATATGATATATATTTTATCCAAATCATTAATATCATTCTTGATATAACGAACCTTTGACCAAATTAACAACATGTAAGTGTAAGAAGTCTATTTTTTGACTTAAGAACCAAATACCGACAAAATGAACATTATTAACTTAAATGATTACATGATGTTCATAACATGGTATAAAAGGAATAATGAACTTGAAAAAGGTTATTAAGCAAGTAGAGATTAAATCAAGTTTATTATTCGAGACATTAAAGAACGATCGAGTCAAGTCGGACCCGAGGTATGGGACTTCGTCTCAATCTCCTTTCATTGAGGCATATTTTGTTTTATACACAACCTTCTTTTATATGGTGTATAAACCCCTTTGAATTTTACGTTTATTCAAAAGGAATATTTTTTATATGAAGCGTTTACTAAACGACAAAAGGGAATGTTTTTTTCGTACGTATGCGGTGACAACGACTTCTCCGCCGTCATGACCGTTATTTGAGTTTCGGCTTCCTCTACAAGCCATACCTTTTTTTAAAAGAAAAATAAATACCATGTTTTACTTTTATTTTATTTTGGTATAGAAAATGGTTTTCATAATGTTTTTATATCAATGTGTTGTATTGATATCTTGTGATTGAAAGGTGGGAATGTTATGTTTCCTTTATGCATGTTTTATGTAATATGATTATGTTGAGGTTCTTGGGCATTATTATGAAAATGGGTGGTTCCGTGATAAACTAAGGGTGGGTGAGCCTGATATAGCTCTCCAATGCATTGGGTAACGCGAAGGAGTGAAACGTTAAGGTTTCTCTGAAGAGATTTAGGGAATATACTGTGATGGGTATTCCAAACGTAACCAAGAGGGTTACTCCCTACGTAAGAATGTTATGAATGCCTCAAGTTACCTTTATGTCTTATGATTTCTATGATTTATTCATGATTTGATGAGGTATGTTAAAGTGCTTATGTTTTATGGATAAAGTATGATCTCATCCTTATGTATATATGTACCCATGTTTCCTTTCCATATTTTTATATCCCTTACTGAGCTTTTTATGCTCATCCCAAGTTTTTTTGAAATGTTTTTCACAGGTCAAGGGAAAGGTACATGATATGGTGATAGTGTCAAGGAAGTGTCAAGAAAGAATCCATGTTTATTTTAAATATGTTTCCATTGATGGGAATGAAGAATACTATCTTTATGTAACCACTTTGTTTATATGTGGAATGTAATGGAAGTTTTATGATCTAATTCTCTAAAACTCTAAACCTGAAAAGATCCTCAACGTGTAATCTTGTAATAACTCAAGATTAAGTAAGTTTTAAGGCTGGGGCCTTATACCGATGGCATGCCCCGACCACCATTACCTCGACCTAGGATGACCACTTCTCATCACCATAGATGCTTTGTATTGCCCTCAACCATCACCTGCAGTCGGCCCATGCCCAACCCCATCACACCTCATGCACTGCGTGGAGTCCCTACACGCGATAATCCTTACCCACGAGCTGTGGGTGTGCAGTTTTGAAGGAAGACCCCCAAATTATTAGGGGGATTCCATAAAGATATATGGAGGCTGAGACCCATATCTTGTGCCTATAAAAGGAGGACCTTACCTACTTTACTGGCCATGATTTGACACTGGGGCCAAGGAGGGATCCCACCAGAGCCAAGTGTCATTGCAACTCCTTATCCCTCATTTCTTCTTCTTAATTTTCGGTTTCTTTTTATTTTATTTCATTTTTTTTAAATTTAGTTTCATTTTTTTAAATTGAAATTTTTATTTCTTTTCAATAAATAAAATGCATCCATTTTTTTAAAATTTTGTTTCACCATTAGCTTATTCTTCCTTAATTATAATAAAAATACTAATTGAAAATTATTATTAATATTAACATTATTATATTATTATCAATATCTCATTCTTAATTTAAAATTAATTTAAATTTATTTTCTTATCTTTCTATTTAAAAATTATTTCCTTAATAATAATAATAATAATTAACATTATTATTATTATTATTATTTTAACATTCTTTATTAATTATATATTTACTTATTTTCTTGTTTTCTTTCCTCTCTTCCTCTATCTCTCTTTATCTCTCTCTCTTATCACCCCCCATTCTTCCACTTTTATTTTATTCAACCACCATTCTTTTTATTTTATTTTATTTCTTATCTTCTTCTTCTCTCATTCATATCTCCACCATTGTGATCTCTTACTCTCGAAAATGAGAGGCTAAACCCAAGTCTTGGCCTGGGGGAGGTCAAGGTGTTCTTGAATTTTCATTCAAGTTTATTTTAAATTTGTGATATATTTGAGTAGCATGCATGGGTAAGGTGAATTTCCCTGATGTGGTGACTTACCCCAATGACATGCAACCCAAAATATTTCTATTATGGAAAATAATAGTGATTCAAACACGATATTTCATGTAACGAACCAACCCAGGATACCATCTAAACCAATACCTGAGCTGATTCACCACTAACCCGAAGAGCATTCTCGATCTCCACAAGCTGGCGACAAGCACATGGGCACTAAATAGATAACCGTTGGGAACAATTTTTCCCACAAAATACAACAAAAACAAAGTAAAATGTAGAAACATCATTATATATATATATATCAACCAATACATACATATGAAGTACAAAGAGACACTAGAAACTGAAAGTAGAACATAACCACTAAAACCCATATCCTAGAGGTTCACGACCACCCACCATGTTCCAAGTCACCCAACCTTGGTCACCCAAGCATAAACTCACAAAGGGAGGTGAGACAACGAACACCTTCTATAAGATAATAAAGGCTGAAAACACCAAAGGTACAAGTAGGGTGTGATATAAAGATCCCAATAGGATTCCACCAAAGATTATATACATTTAATTCATAAGGAATATCAGATATGATAAAAGAGGAGTAAAAATGGGAGAGTATGAGGATTAGTTTTAAAAAAATAGAGTTTTACACATTTAAAATCATTTATTAAACTAAACCTATAAAACATACCATTTTTCCATTTAAAATCAAAACATTTTATTAAAAATCTTTGAAAACCATTTCACAAGATAAAATAAGGTAATCAAGAAAAATATAAGAATATTCACCCGATATGTAAAGGTGAAGAGGAATCAATACAATTGAGTCAAGGTGCATAATGAAAACAAATGAAGAAAGAAGGGACACTCTAGTTCCAGATGCTATAAAAACCAAGAAAAGAGATTTTTATCTTATATAAATAGGTTTTTTCATTTCAAAAGCATATTTAAAAAAATCATGATTTAAATTTCAAATGATGGAAATACTTTATGCAATGTATTTACTTTTCAATTTATGGAATATTTCTAAAACAAATGGCTTAATAAAACATTTTATATAATTTCTCAAGGCATGTAAAATAGTTTACAACAATGGAATATGTATAAATTCCAAATACAAATAAGCGAGCAACATGGTCATGTTCCACATAGGTATGATAGCCTAGGTTATAGGGATCCAACACTGTGAATGGAAAAGTATTTACATATTCCCTTTTAGGACTAAGGTAAATGGATTCATCACCATCACCTAAGGAATGAGATGTGCTGATATGATGTTTTATAATGTTTTAGAAATGTAAAGTGCCACCCAAAAATAACTCACTAACTACATAAGGATTGCATGTTCTCAAGTAAAAAACCAATGATGGGAAATTAATTTTATAACAAAAAATTAAATTCATCCCATTCACCATTTCAAATATTCCAATTTTATCTTTAAAAACCATAACATGGGTTTTTAATCAAAACATGCCTTTTCACCAAGATGAAACCCAAAGCTCCCCATCATAACATTTATAATCCATTTTCAAAAATAAGGATTTGAAATAAATTTACCATTTAATCTCACAATCTAATTACACAATTAAATCCAATAATTTAATTTTCAACTAATTCCACCAATTTCAAAACATACCCTCAATTCAATGGAATTGGGGGTTTTCACAATTTTCCATTAAATATCAATTCAAAACATTTTTTTACAATTCCAACATTAAAAAAGGGTAACCAATTTCATCCTTTAAGAATGCATCTTCAAAATTCCAAATGGGCCTTTAAAACGACCATCGACTCATTCCAAATCATTTTAAACAATTCAATATTCAAAAGGGTAATAATACCCAGGACAAAGCCAATTCAATAAATCAAAATCTGGCTAAAGCCATAAATTTCACCAAAACATCCTTTAAAAATTATTTGAAAATAAATCCAAAAAATCATGGTATTTATCAATTCACAAAAAGGTGAGAGAAATCAAAGACAATGACATTTAATTCATGCCATATCCAATTCCATGGAAAATCGGTCAAAGAAGATTTTATAAGAGATTAAGAGGACAAAAATCATATAACATGTATTGGAAATCATGAAACATGTATCTATGAATTATCTAGTAAAAATTAATCACAAAACAAAGGAATAGAATAGAACCACCTACATGGTAATTAAGGAATCCAACTGCAATGAATCCGAGATTTGTCGCCTTCGATAGAAATCAATGGATCTAAGAAGATAGATCTTGAAAAAGGAGAGAGGATATCCTAGATATAAAATTACACATCAATCCATAAACATCCATAAAAAATCAAGGCTTTCACAACCATTAGGAAGAAGGAATCAAGAAGATAAGGGAGATCCATGATCAAGAATAAAGGAACTCACAGGAAGATGATCACCGCTTCAATTGGTGATTCGATCTGCCAAGAGATGGAGTTAAGAGAGAAAAATGCCTTATAATGTCTCCTAGAACCCTAAGGATTGGATTATGGTCAAGTGGGAAAAGTTTGGGATTATTTAGGGGTGTTTTGAGTCATTAATTACAATTTTCAGAAGTTAAAATACCGTGTGCATGGTTTACTAGGTTAAGTCGCATGGTTTTCACTAACCGTGTGCAAACCGTGCACCCAAAACAGAGCCTCTGGAAGTGTTTCATGATTTGACTGCACACTTGGTCAAATCATGTTCCAACCATGCGACCCCCACTATCTGGGCTGCACACTTTTGTCAAACCATGCTCATACCGCACACAGCCCCAAAAACCCCCAAACAAGTTCGGAAAACTCCAGAAATGACCCTAGATGATACCCAATCATTGGGTAATCAAATAAATGGGTCAAGATACATAAAAAAAATTAATGGGATGTTACAACCTCCCCACCATATGAATTTCTATCCCCATAAAGCATCCAATATGAAATATAGAACACGATGACACAACAAGAACTCCCTCACTTATCTTGTGAGGTGAACGGTCCATAGTCCAGAAGTGAGACTCAAACAAAGGTTAACAACACACACAAATAATATATAAAAACACCAAGATCAATACACATCTCCAAATAAGAGAAATTCTAGAGACCTCACATAGGTCTCCCCACCATTTAAGATTTACCAAAATGGTGTATCACAAGAAAGGCACATCCCTCAAACCCAAAGAAGAGACTTCAACCACTCACCAAGGTGAAACATCAAAGATCAAACATCTATAAGAAAGGTAAATAACCAACAAGGATTTTTACCATGGGTAAGTACTCAACAGTAACCTATGATTTTTCAAACCAATCCTCATACCTCAATGATCTCATTAAAAAAACGCCAGCACCACCATGTGAATGGTATATAAAAAAACACATCATCCTAGTTACCAAAGTACATTCCCAAGGATTATCCAAGTCCAAATGGAAAGATCTCAAACATCAAGGCCAATGCACAAAATGGAACTACACTCTCACAAGGGAGATCATCCAATATATAATAAATGAGATCTAACCATTCGATCAAACAAGAGGAACATCAAGGAACAACAAAAAATATGTCCAAATAAGGAAGCAATCATTACCTAACCAATCCACAAAGAACACAAACCATGATCCATAAGATATTATCTCAATGATAAAAAACGGTTTCTAAAAACAGACAAGGCACAAGAAGGAAAACTCAAACAGTTTCTTATTTGACATCAGAAACAACAAGATGGCAACCAGAACCTCCTTCAATGTGTGAAAAGATTTACTCTAAGGCCTATAAATGGATCTATGTTATCATGAAGCATCTACTTCCCTACATTTAGGATCTGAAATTCCTGACTGAATTCTCTATCTCTAATCGCCCAACTTATAGAACCTCATAAAGTGACCTAAGTGGACACACCATTTATAAACTCTCAGAGCTTTTGAACAAAACTTCTTAGAAAAAACAGTTAATCTTCACTAGAAACACATGATAAGCCTATTATTTTTCTAATAAGGATGTCCTTTATCAACCACATAAGTGGTATTATTCCCTTAATGTTATTTCAGTAGCTCTACTTCAGATAAGAAAGCCTTATCGAGCATCTCCTGATAAGAAATCAACCCAACCATATGCATGGCGGTTATAAGGTCTGGGTGGAGACCTTTTCTAAAATATATAGCCTTACTATAGTCATCACCAACAAGACCATGTATGAAATGAACCAAATATGAGAATTGTTTGTCATAAACTTCAACCAATAGTTTGTCTTAACCAAAACCCAAGAACTCAGTAACTTTACCCTTCTTTATTTCCTCCGGATACTGCCACTGAATGAAGACTAAATTGAATAATTCCCAAGACATTATTTCATACATACCGAAGGTAATTACAAGTTCCCACCACTCCTGGTCATGTCCCTCAAATAAGGATGGAATAAATATGACCTTTAGAGATTCAAGAGTCTTGAGAGTATCTAAGATCACATAAACTTCTTGAATCCACTAAATTTCCTCAATAGAACCTCATTCACCTTTATAAGAAGGTGGAAAACAATCTAGGAATTCAAGGATATGGTTCAATGGTTGGAAAGTCTAGATCAACCACTCGATATGAAGTCTAGGTAGAGTCGTTGATAAGGGATTCAATTTCTAGAAAACGTGAAGAACTACCCCAAGGACCAACATTCTATCTTTCATGAATGACTTTCTGGGAGGCATTCCTAAACATCAAAAAGCACAATCCTGTCAACTCAGGCATCAAAGAATACTCATAAGATCACAAAATCCTTTAAAAAAAGTCACAACCCATTTCAATAAAACATTAAACTTTCATTTCAAAATGAAAAATCTTATTATAAATCAATTATAGTTTCAAAAACCCTTTAACAGTTGTTTTAAACTATTCCATTCTTTCAAAATCATTAACCCATTTTTTTTTCAAATTAACAAAACCATTACTATCTAAATCCATTAAAAACCAAAATTTATTCTTAAAACATTATTTTACCACATCAAATAATTGTCTTTGATAATTTTTATTTCAAACCAAACATTTAATAAAACCAATTTTTTGTATTTGAAAACATTTCTCAAATTACTTAACCAAAACATGTTTTAAGACACAATTGAGTTCTCACAAAGGATTTAAAATTTTCAACAAGTGATTAAATTTGAAACAAACAAACAATAGCATGATACAACCAGCATCCATAACCTACATAACCCACCTCACATAAGTGAAGTCACTTGTAATAAAATGGATAAGGTTTTAAGTTTAGGACCAAGTTAGAACTGTAAGAGGCTTGGTAATATGGGCTGGAAAACCATACACCAACCTCACCGCTGTTCAAGGTTGGATTTCTAAGTTCGCCACACCGATTCCTCATAGTTTACCAGACCATGAAAACATGGTTCCACTGTGGTTATCCTTCCATTCTGGTTAAAAAAATTATAATATATTTCCCAAATAAATTATATACTCATTAGAAATATAAATATAACTTAGTATAAGGGAAAAAATAACTCAAAATAAATACTCAAGTCCCAACAACCCTGGTAACTCAAGTAACACCATGAAGGGGTGGTGATCAAGCACCCGCTCACAGACTACCTCTTGAGTCCCAACACATTCTTAATCTCCTTTCTACCATGAATCACCCCAAATAAAATATGGATTTCAAAGGCAAGTATTTACCTTTAAGGAAAAACTTGTCTCTGACACCATTTGTAACGAACCAACCTGGGATACCATCTAAACCGATACCTGAGCTGATTCGCCACTAACCCAAAGAGTGTTCCCAATCTCCATAGGCCGACGACAAGCACCTAGGAATTAAATAGATAACCATTAGTAATATAAATATAAATTATTATAAAGAAACTAATAACTCAAAAGAAAGACTCAAGTCCCAACAACCCTGGTAACTCAAGTAACACCATAAGGGGTGGTGATCAACCACCCACTCACAGACTACCTCTTGATTCCCAACACATTCTTAATATCCTTTATACCATGAATCACCAAAAATAAAATATGGATTTTAAAGGAAAGTATTTCCCTTTAAGGAAAAACCTGTCTCTGATACCATTTATAATGAACCAACCTGGGATACCATTTAAACCGATACCTGAGATGATTTTCTACTAACCCAAAGAGTGTTCCCAATCTCCACAGGCTGGAGACAAGCACCTGGGAATTAAACAGATAACCACTGAGAATGATTTTTCCCACAAAATACAACAAAAATAGAGTAAAATTCAAAAACATCATTATATATATATATATATATCAACCAATACATACATATCAAGTACAAAGAGACACTAGAAAATGAAAGCATAACATAACCACTAAAACCTATATCCTAGTGGTCCATGACCACCCACCATATTCCAAGTCACCCTCCCTTAGTCACCCAAGCATGAACTCACAAAGGGAGGCGAGTCAACAAACACCTAATATAAGATAATAAAGGCTGAAATCAAAAAAGGCACACACAGGATGTGTGCTAAAGAGCCAAGTAGGATTCCACCAAATATTCTATGCATTTAATTCATAAGGCAATTCAGATATGCTAAAAGAGGAGTATAAATGGGAGAGTATAAGGATTGGTTTAAAAAAAGTAGAGTTTTAGACATTTAAAATCATTTATTAAAATAAACATGTAAAGTGTACCATTTCATCATTTAAAATCTAAACATTTTATTGAGAAACTTTGAAAACCATTTTACAAGCTAAAGTAAGGTAATCAAGAAAAATATGAGAATATGCACCCAATATTTAAAGATGAAGTGGAATCAATACAATCGAGTAAAGGTACATAATGACAATAGTGGCGGGTTACTATAGCAGTACTGTAGCGGGTACTGTAGCGGGTACTGTAGCAGCGGTGGTACTGTTGATCGGCGGGTACTGTAGCGGCGGAGGTACTGTGCGGGTACTGTAGCAGCCGGGTTACTATTCACAGAATAGGAATTTGGCCAAAAATTTGGGTCTACGGGCTATGTAATGGGCTACAAGCCCACTAGGCCTTCGAGCTATGTAATGGGTCTCCCTCTACCCAGTTAAAAAAGGTCTTTTCTTTGGTTTATTAATAAAAATGAGGCTTCGACCGCAACCTTTAAAAAAAAATAATGACAATAAATGAAGAAAGTAGGGAAACTCCGGTCCTAGATGGTATAAAAACCAAGAAAAGAGCTTTCCATTTTATATAAATAAGTTTTTCATTTCAAAAGAATATTAAAAAAATCATGATTTACATTTCAAATAATGGAAACACTTTAAGAAAAGGCTTTACTTTTCAATTGATGGAATATTTCTAAAATAAATGTCATAATAAAACATTTTATATAATTTATCAAGGCATGAAAAACAGTTTACAATACTGGCATATATATACATTTCAAATATAAACAAGCAAGAAACATGGTCATGCACCACATAGGTATGATAGTCTAGGGTATAGAGATCCAACACTATGAACATAAAAGTATGTACATATTCCCATTTAGTCCTAAGGTAAAGGGATTCATCACCATCTCCTAAGGAATGAGATGTGCTGATACGATGCTTTATAACTTTGTATAATTGTAAAGTGCCACCCAAAATAACTCCCTAACTACCTAAGGATTTCATGTGATCAAGTAAAAAATGAATTATGGATAATTAATTTTATAACAGAAAATGAAATTCATCCCATTCACCATTTCAAATATTCCAATTTTCTCTTCATAAACCAAAACACGGGTTTTTAATCAAAACATGCCTTTCTCCAAGATGAAACTTTAAGGTCCCCATCAAAAATTTTTAAATCCATTTTCACAAATAGGGATTTTAAATAAATTTACCATTAAATTTAAAATTCCAATTACACAATTAAATTCAACAATTAAATTTTCAATTAATTCCACTAATTTCATAACAAAACCCCAATTCAATGGAATTAGGGGTTTTCAAAATTGTCCATCAAATATCAATTCAAAACATTTTTGTACAATTCCAACATTCAAAAAGGGTAACCACATGAATCCTTTCACAATGAATCTTTAAAATTCCAAACATTCCTTTAAAATAACCATCGATTCATTCCAAATCCCTTTAAACAATTCAATATTCAAAAGGGTAATAATACCCGTGCCAAATCCAATTTAATAAATAAAAATCTATCCAAAGCCATCAATTTCACCAAAACATCCTTTAAAATTTATTTTAAAATAAATCCAAATAATCATGGCATTTATCATTTCACAAAATGGTGAGATAAATCAAAGTCAAAGACATTTAATTCATGTCATATCCAATTCCAAGGAAAATTGGTCAAAGAAGCTGTTATGAGGGATTAAGAGGATAGAATTCATAGAACATTTATTGGAAATCATAAAACATGTATCTATGAATTATCTAGAAACAATGAATCAAAAAATCAAGGAAGAGAATAGAACCACCTACATGGGAATTATGGAATCCAACTGCAATGAATCAGAGATGTGTCATCTTTGATGACGATCACTGGATCTAAGAAGATAGATCTTGAAAGAGGAGAGAGAAGATCCTAGATCTACAATTCCACATGAATCCATTAATATCCATAAAAACTCAAGGTTTTCATAACCATTAAGAATAATGAATCGAGAAGATAAGGGAGATCCATGATCAATAAGAAAGGAACTCACCAGAAGATGATCATCGCTTCGATTGGCACTTCGATCTACCAAGATATGGGGTTAGGAGAGACAAAATGCATCTGGAATGATCCTAGAACCCTAAGGATAAAATTATAGTCAAGTGAGAGAAATTTGGGGTTATTTAGGGGTATTTTAGGTCATTAATTAAAATTTTCTGAAGTTAAAATACTGCGTGCACAGTTTCTTGAGTTAAGTCGCACGGTTTGCACTAATCGTGCGCAAACCATGCACCCATAATAGAGCCCCTGGAAGTGTTTCATGGTTTTTCTACACACTTTTTCAAACCATATGCCAGCCATGCGACCCCCACTATCTGCGCTGCACACTTTTGTCAAACTATGCTCAGACCATGCGCAAACTGTGCGTATGCCCAGAAACCCCCAAACAAGTTTAGAACACTCAAGAAAAGACCCTAGAAGATACCCAATCATTGGGTAATCAAATGAATGGGTTAAGATACATAATAAAAATTAACGAGATATAAAATTTCATGTTTATATTATCAAACTAAAATCAAACACCTAAAGGAAAATAATTATTAAACCCAAAACTGACCCCAAGACCAAGTATTCCTTAACTCATTCTGTTTAGTTTTCATTCTCATTATTGCATGTCATTATTCATAAACCCAAAAATATTTTCCTTGTTTTTATTAGATAACAAAAAAAAAAGAGATAGTTTAGGTGATTTAGAGAAAGTAAGTGAACAAATTGAAAGGCTCCTCAAGTGATACAATGCTGGTTAGCCACTGTACTACACTTGAAAAAATACAATTGCTTTTGTCCATACCCCACGATAGGCGTGCGTCAAATGGAAAAGGAATCAGACATCGAATGGAGAACCTAGATCAAATACAAGGTGTAATCCAAGGGAGACCTCTCAAAAGATGGAGGATCTTGATGTGCATGGATAGAAATAGAAAAGGGGGATAAAACATTAAATAATGTAGGGATGAAAATATAATTTCACCCACTTTTAAGTGGCACATGGTTTGGCCACATGGTTTTCCATACCGTGTGCCTAAACTATGTGGTACCACTGCTTAAGTGACACTACCCATGTGGGATAGATGCATAGTTTGGGAAAACCGTGCACATCCCATGCGCCTAATTCAAACCCTCTACCTGTGTGGTATCTGTGCACTAGGCCCTCAGGATTTGAAAGCTATCTCATTTTTACCAATTCCAAAAGATAGGATATCACAGATAACGATATGAGTACATGTTTCCCCTAATGGTCTTGCACCTCCAAGTGCATCTCACAAAACAAAGACATCTACTTTTATTCTCTATTGGACTCATGAACATCCCATGTCTAAGTTTTCCATCTTAGTGTGTCAGATACCACATTTCCCTTCCCAGGAATGTAATTGAGCTTGAAGTCGAATGATAGGAATTCTACCCATTCGCGCTATTTGAGACTCAAGTCATGTTGATTGGAAATGTATCTGATACTTTTTTGGTCTATGTAAATGAATAACCATTCCCCCAATAGATAATGCCTCTAAAAACATAAGGCATAAACCATAGATTCCACCTCAAGGTTATGGGCTGGGTAGTTATACTCATGAGTCCTCAACTGGTGAGACATATATGCCACGACTTGATCTCGTTGCATCAAAATGGATCCTAGCTCAATGCTTGATGTATTAAAATAAATTGTATAGCTTCTACCCAAATTTGAAAGAATCAAGATCGATACTAGATTCAATCTACCTTTAAGCTCCTGAAAGGCTATATCACACACTTCATAACACATAAAAATCACACCATTTTTAGTAAAGACTATGAGAGGTGCTTCTAGACATGGAAATTCTTGAATAAAGTTCATATAATATCCAACTAGCCCCAAGAAACTCATATGTCAAATATGTTCTTGGGATACTCCCAAAAAATAATGTCTCTCACCTTCTCTTGGTCAACTAATACTCTTGTATCTAAGATATTGTGACCTAACAAGTGCACATTGTTAATATAAAAGTGTAATTTGGTGAGCTTATAATATGGTTGGTTCTCTCTTAGTGTAACTAACATGATCTCAAGATGTTTGGCATGGTCATGTAGAGTATGAGAATACAATAAGATGTCATCCATGAAGACAACCACAAATGAATCAAAAAATGGTTGTGAAACCCGATTCATCAAATAAATTAAAACAATTGGAATGTTATTCAAATTTAAGGACATAACACGATACTTATAAAGACCATACATGCTACAAAACACTATACAAGGTATATTTGAAGGTCTAAATTACACTTAATGGTAGACCAAACTCAAATCAATCTTGGAGAAAACTGTTGCTCCTTGGAGTTGGTTGAAGTGGTTGTCTATATGAGGTAGTGGATACTAGTTTTTAACCGTAAGTTGATTCAACCTATGTTAATACATGTAAATACTGAGGGCACTATCTGCCTTTTTGGTGAAAAGGATAGGTGAACCCCATGGGGAAGTACTAGGTTATATGAAAATCTTAGATTCCAAGTACTTTAGCTGCCTCTTGAGCTCCTGTAACTCAATAGTTTCTATCTAGTAAGGAGGAATGGGTACTAGTGCTGCTCCAGGAACTATCTCAATGGTGAATTCTAGCTCTCTCACAGGAGGTATATAATGCCCTGACCCAAGAAGCCCAAAGCCGGTTCATCACTTTATTATACTGGCATGATTACAAGGAATAAAATACCAAAGGAATGATTAGTTTAGTATTCTTGAAGAAACTATATACATACATGTAACTCATTATACATTGGTAAACATAATAAAATACAAAACATAACAAAAACTAATAAACTCCATCCACGAGAACTCAATAAATGGTCTCCTCTTCATAACCTATTGAAGGTAAAAAAATGAAATGGGTGAGCTCAAATGCTCATTAAGGGTTACAAATAGTGGAAGCATTAATCAATAATAAGTGAATCATAAACAATTTGGTATAATAAATATGGCATGGTGAATAGATGAAAAACATATGCCATTAATAAACTGAGAATGAAACTGTAGACATAGATTTTTTCATAGTGAAAACCTCATGGATAGTAATAACTGAAAATGAATAAATATAATGCTTATTAATTGTAAATCATGTATCTAGAACATGATTCCATAATACTATCAACATGTTTTAAGTATATAGGTAAAAAAATTTCTGATTCTATTTTGGAAACAAACTCGAAGGGTTTGTCGCCAACTAATTTGTCTCATGAGACTTGTCAATGCATCGATGGGATATAGAGGGCCTCAACCATCAATTCAAGTACAAATTATTCTTTATACATAGATTTAATACAAGATCAATATTATTTTTCATTATTTGTATATAATAGAGGATACTGATTCGTCAATATTTCCATAGTTAAAACAACATTCAAAATAAACATTGTATGTAAAATGGTATAGGACTTAGAAAATAATCATATCCATGATACGTGAATATGGATATTTAATAGAAATATAATTTCAAATGAAAATTGATCTCAAATGTACTATAGGTACACCACATAATAATTATTAGGTGCACGATAAAAAGTAAGTCACAATGAAATGAAAATTGAGACAAAGCCTATTACCACATTGTAATCAATCGTATCATGTGACCAAAAATTAATAATCATCAAATGAATCATTGAATACCGTGAATATAAATAGAATCATGATATTATATATCAAATTTCAATACATATACACCACATTTAAGAAATAAGTGATGAGCAATAGAAATCTCACAGAAATAAAAGTGAGATGAGAAACCCCTTACCTTATGCCTGAATGTGTTCTTCCACTACTGGAAATTTGGGCTATAGCCACGGTTCTAAACCGTGGCTATAGGCCCTAAAACCGTGGCTAAGTTTGGCGTGGCTATAGGCCTAGACCTATAGCCACGGTTCCAAACTGTGGCTTTAACACTATAGCCACGGTTCAAACCGTGGCTGTATACCTATAGCCACAGTTACAACCGTGGCTATACTAAAGGCCGGACAGACTTAATTGCCACAGTTTAAAACCATGGCATTATGTCTATAGCCACGGTTAATAACAGTGGTAATAAACCAATAGCCACGGTTTAAACTGTGGCTATAGGGTGTCCAAATCCATAAAAAAATACCCCCCAACCCCCCCAACCCCCCCAACCCCCCCCTCGACACCCCCTGGACACCCCCTGGACATCCCCTGGACACCCCTCTGCCACCCCCCTACCACCCCCCTGCCACCCCCTGCCACCCCTGCCAGTTCCCCCTGCCACCCCCTGCCAGTCCCCCCCTGCCACCCCCTGCCAGTCCCCCCTGCCCCCTACCACCCCCTGCTAGTCCCCCCTACCCCCTGCTAGTCCCCCCCTGCCCCCTGCTAGTCCCCCCTGCCACCCCCTTTTTGTCCCCCTGCTAGACCCCCCTGGCCCCTACTTGTCCCCCTGCCATCCCCCCCTCCCCCTGCCTGGATGCCCCTCCCCCCTTGCTGGACAACCCCCCCCCCCCTGCTGGACAGCCCTCCCCCCTGCCTGGACACCCCTCCCCCCTGCTGGACACCCCTCCCCCCTGCTGGACATCCCTCCTCCCTACTGGACAACCCCCCCCTGTGCTGGACAACCCCTCCCCCCTACTGGACAGCCCCTCGCCCTGCCTGGACACCCCTCCCCCCTGCTGGACAGCCCCTCCCCCTGCCTGGACACCCCTCCCCCCCTGCCTGGACACCCCTCCCCTCTGCCACCCCCCTGCTTGTCCCCCTGCCTTTCCCCCCTACCCCATGCTAGTCCCCCCTGCCACCCCCTGCTTGCCCCCCTGCCAGCCACCCCCCCTGCCCCTGCCAGTCCCCTCTGCCACCCCCTGTCGGTCCCCCCTGCTATTCCCCCCCTGCCACCCCCCTGCTTGTCCCCCTGCCAGCCCCCCCTGCCCCCTGCTTGTCCCCCTGCCAGCCCCCCCTCCCCCTGCCTGGACACCCCTCCCCCCTTGCTGGAAACCCCTCCCCCCTGCCTGGACACCCCCTGCTGGACACCCCTCCCCCCTGCTGGACATCCCTCCCCCCTACTGGACAACCCTCCCCCCATGCTGGACAGCCCCTCCCCCTGCTGGACAGCCCCTCCCCCTGCCTGGACACCCCTCCCCCCTGCTGGACAGCCCCTCCCCCTGCCTGGACACCCCTCCCCCCTGCCTGGACACCCCTCCCCCTGCCACCCCCTGCTTGTCCCCCTGCCTTTCCCCCCTGCCCCATGCTAGTCCCCCCTGCCACCCCCCTGCCAGCCCCCCCTGCCCCCTGCTAGTTCCCCCTGCCACCCCCTGCTTGCCCCCCTGCCAGCCAGCCCCCCTGCCCCCTGCCAGTCCCCCCTGCCACCCCCTGCCGGTCCCCCCTGCTAGTCCCCCTGCCAGCCCCCCCTGCCCCTGCCAGCCCCCCTGCTAGTCCCCCTGCCCCCTGCTAGGCCCCCTGCCCCCTGCTAGGCCCCCCTGCTAGGCCCCCTGTCAGTCCCCTGCTAGTCCCCCTGCCCCCTGATTTGATAACCACAACATCTTCAGCACCGCGGCGTGACCACGGCGTGACCGCAGCGTGACCGCCGCAGGGTGTCGTCCTGGAGGAGTAACCGCCGCATGGTGTCGTCCTGGAGCAGGGCCAAATCACGGCGTGACCGCGGTGTGACCGCGGCGTGACCGCGACGTGACCGCAGCATGACCGCCGCAGGGTGTCTTCCTGGAGGATTAACTGCCGCAGGGTGTCGTCCTGGAGCAGGGCCAAATCACGGCGTGACCACGGCGTGACCGCGGCGTGACCGCAGCGTGACCGCAGCGTGACTGCCGCAGGGTGTCGTCCTGGAGGAGTAACCGCCGCAGGGTGTCGTCCTGGAGCAGGGCCAAATCACGGCGTGACCGCGGCGTGACCGCGGTGTGACTGCGGCGTGATCGCCGCAGGGTGTCGTCCTGGAGGAGTAACAGCCGTAGGGTGTCGTCCTGGAGCAGGGCCAAATCACAGCGTGACTGCGGCGTGACCGCGACGTGACCGCGGCGTGACAGCCCCGCCCCCTGATGGACACCCCTCCCCCTGCTGGACAGCCCTCCCCCCTGCTGGACACCCCTCCCCCCTTGCGGGACAGCCCCCCCCCTGCTAGACAGCCCCGCCCCCTGCCTGGACAGCCCCTCCCCCTGCCTGGACAGCCCCTCCCCCCTGCTGGATAGCCCCCGCCCCCTGCCTGGACAACCCCTCCCCCACTAGCCCCCAACCCCAGCCCCTGCCCCCCACCAGCCCCCAGCCCCCTGCCCCCCAACCCCCTGCCCCCCACCAGCCCCCTGCCCCCCACCAGCCCCCAGCTGCACCAGCCCCCTGCCCCCCCCCCCAGCCCCCAGCCCCCCCCAACCCCAGCCCCCTGCCCCCCCGCAGCCCCCTGCCCCCCCCGCAGCCCCCTACCCCCCACCAGCCCCCTGCCACCCCCAGCCCACCTCCACCCCCCTGCAGCCCACCTGCACTAGCCCCCAACCCCTAGTTGCACCAGCCCCCCCAACCCCCTACCACCCCCCAACCCACCAGCACCAGTCCCCCCCCCCCCCCCCGCAGCCCACCTGCACCAGCCCCCAACCCCAGCCCCCAGCTGCACCAGCACCCCCCCAGCCCCCCCCCCCCAGCCCCCCAGCCCCCTGACCCCCACCAGTCCCCTGCCCAACCCCAGCCCCCAACCCCAGCCCCCAGCTGCAACAGCCCCCCCACCCCCCTGCCACCCCCCAGCCCACCAGCACCAATCCCCCCCCCCCCCGCAGTCCACCCGCACCAGCCCCCAACCCCAGCCCCTAGCTGCACCAGCCCCACCCCCCAAGCCCCCTGCCCCCCACCAGCCCCCCCAGCCCCCTGCCCCCCACCAGCCCCCTACCCAACCCCAGCCCCCAGCTGCACCAGCCCCCCCCACCAGCCCCCAACCCCAGCCCCCTGCCGGACACCCCGCCCCCCTGAATGGAAATATTTCAATAACAAGTAGAAATGAATTAAATGTATAAAAATTAAACAGAGATATAAATGAGAGAAATAATTAATAAAACCTGAATTAAAAATTCTGGATTCAGTAATTAAAAAAAAGAAAAGGCCATAGTAAGATAAAGAGGCTCTGCTAGTCCCCCTTCCCCCTACCAGTCCCCCCTTGCACCCTGCCAGGCACCCTGCCAGTCCCCTGCTAGTCCCCCTACCCCTGGACACCACCTAGACCCCCCCTGCCTGGACAGCACCCCCCCTCCCTGGACAGCACCCCCCCTCCCTCCCCCCCTGGACACTGGACTCCCCCTGCATATTTACCCCTGCTGGACACAGGACTCCCCCCTGAAAACAAGTTCTTGGGATGCCCAAATCATATTTACCCCTATTGGACACTGGACTCCCCCCTAGACACTGGACTCCCCCTGCATATTTACCCCTGCTGGACACTAGACCCCTGCTGGACACTGGCCCCATACTATAGGTTCTTAGTAGGGCCACCCCATACTATAGGTTCTTAGTAGGACTTGGGAAACACTTGAAACAAAATTCATAAGTAGCTATATATGAGTAATCTAGGAAAACATACATATAATTAGTCTGGAAAATAAAACAGAATAAACTATAAAATGTTTATGGAAATAAAATAAAACATATTTGAAATTGGAAAACATTACCAGAAAAACTGTTTATCAACTAAACAAACTGCTTGGTGAAATCATGGTCACACATGCTCATCCTCAGATAAAATCTGCTTGCATTTCATGTAGTACTGCATTAAACAAAACATTGTAATTATGATTTGAAATAGAGTTACCAGATTTTATAGCACCGTGCTCACTATCTATAGGTGGTGAAATAGTTATACCTGGTGCCTGTGAAGTATCTGTGGGATGTTTTATGATATTTTCCAGATCTGGACAACACTGCATTTTCTCTATAGATACATTCATAACCTGCATGGGATTAGGTTCCTGTAAATCCCTCTTTCACCCCCTTGAAACCCCCTGGAAAGCCCCCTTGAACACCCCCCTGCACCCCCCATGCCCTCCTTAGTCCCCCATGCCCCCCCTGCACCCCACTGGATAGCCCCCATGCCCCAACTGGGAATGAGTTCATAGTGGCTAAATTGAAGTGGGAGCTTGGAATTGTAGTAGGGCCTGAGTTTGGATTTTTTAGTGAGAGTGGAAATGGCCCTTGAATAGCTGGTTTGATTTTGGTGGGTTGGCCATGGGATTTTTATAGTGTATCGAAAAATAGTCACTAGCAGGGCTTGATTTGGTGTGAAATTCAGTCAAACGGTTGTGGGAACCATCATGGAAGCAACTACCAAATACAGACCAGAGCTAGTCTCCTCTACAGTGAAGACCCTTCATTGAAACTCTTCAAGCAAACCAGGTCTCCAGTTGCATCTTTGTCCATAACAAACAAGCCCTATTTTCATAGGCCCAAACAGACCTCCCTTGCCAGCTTGTGGGGGAAATGTGGGAACTCCAGCATGAAATAGGGCCTCAGAATATAACAGCCTCTTTGGAATTGCATCAAACAGATTGTGTGCAGCCTTTAAAACTCAACCTGGCAGTGATCATACTCCTCCAATGAGTGCTACATGAGATGAGGGAATTATGGAAGGAATTTCATCTAAAATAGCCAAAAGCAGACATTGAATTTCCATCACAACAGGCTGATCTGATTCAGACGACATGTGTAGAGGATGAGGATGATCTGGTTCGGACAACATGTGAAGAGGATGAGGAAAAAGAAGAATTACCGAACAAATTATAGATCTAACCATTCAATGTTTCTATAAGGAGGAGTAACTGCCGCAGGGTGTCGTCCTGGAGCAGGGCCAAATTACGGCGTGACCGCGGCGTGACCGCGGCGTGACCGCGGCGTGACCGCGGCGTGACCGCGGCGACACCGCAGCGTGACCGCAGCGTGACAGCCGCAGGGTGTCGTCCTGGAGGAGTAACCGCCACAGGGTGTCGTCCTGGAGCAGGGCCAAATCACGGCGTGACCGCGGCGTGACCGCGGCGTGACCGCGGCGTGACTGCGGCGTGACCGCGGTGTGACCGCGGCGTGACCGCGGCGTGACAGCCTCGCCCCCTGCTGGACACCCCTCCCCCCTGCGGGACAGCCCCTCCCCCCTGCTGGACAACCCCACCCCCTGCCTGGACAACCTCTTTGGAATTGCATCAAAAAGATTGTGTGCAGCCTTTAAAACTCAACTTGGAAGTGATCATCCTCCTCCAATGAGTTCTACATGAGATGAGGGAATTATGGAAGGAATTTCATCTAAAACAGCCAAAAGCAGACATTGAATTTCCATCACAACAGGCTGATCCGGTTCAGACGACATGTGCAGAGGATGAGGATGATCTGGTTCGGAAAACATGTGAAGAGGATGAGGAAAAAGAAGAATTACCAAAAAAATTATAGAGCTAACCATTCAATGTTTCTCTAAGGAGGAGTAACCGTCGCAGGGTGTCGTCCTGGAGCAGGGCCAAATCACGGCGTGACCGCGGCGTGACCGCGGCGTGACCGCGGCGTGACCGCGGCGTGACCGCGGCGTGACCGCAGCGTGACCGCCGCAGGGTGTCGTCCTGGAGGAGTAACCGCCGCAGGGTGTCGTCCTGGAGCAGGGCCAAATCACGGCGTGACTGCGGCGTGACTGCTGCGTGACCGCGGCGTGACCGTGGCGTGACCGCGGCGTGATGCGGTGTGACCGCGGCGTGACCGCGGCGTGACCGCGGCGTGACCGCGGCGTGACCGCGGCGTGACTGCGGCGTGACCGCCGCGTGACCGCCGCAGGGTGTCGTCCTAGAGGAGTAACCACCGCAGGGTGTCGTCCTGGAGCAGGGCCAAATCACGGCGTGACCGCGGCGTGACCGCGGCGTGACAGCCCCGCCCCCTGCTGGACAGCCCTCCCCCCTGCTGGACACCCCTCCCCCCTGCTGGACAGCCCTCCCCCCTGCTGGGTCCGGCTCCAACTCCAACAGAAGAATCTACATTAGCAGAACGCATCGATATCAAAAATGCATCAACTGTTGCAGCGGCTTCTGGTGGAAGTGTAGAAGAAAGGGCAGACATAAACTTCATCATATTTGCAGTTATCGCCTGTTCTGATTTTTGACTTGCTTCTTTGATTGCGACATTCATTTTTTCCACTGTGACAAAACCAGAACCAGTACTCGAAGAAACGTTAGTAGACCAGTATCGAGATGGTACAATCTTCTTCCCAGGTCGACAACGCACTCTACCCTGATGCTCATCTCCTAATACCTGATGTAGATGATCGTTTGGGCCCAAATTGTCAGGTTCTTTTTTCTGCCAATGCCTCTAAAGCATTCTGTTGATTGATATATAACATAAATTAAAATGATAAAATAATATAAGGAATTAAATTCAGTAAAAATCAAAGAAATTGAAATATACTTACAATCGCCT
Source organism: Viscum album (assembly GCA_963277665.1). Classification (NCBI taxonomy): domain Eukaryota; kingdom Viridiplantae; phylum Streptophyta; class Magnoliopsida; order Santalales; family Viscaceae; genus Viscum; species Viscum album. The sequence continues at coordinate 87,126,357 of OY728166.1, read as the reverse complement.
TCTCGGTGTCGGGATTTGGCACAATACCATCTTTCCTTTTCCGGCTTGTACAAAACAAAGTTGAGTGAGGAACACGACCCTCAATATTCGATTCCTTTTTCTGGAAAAAACAAATAAATAAATCAAAATTTGAAGTTAAAAAAATTACACAAAACAAAGCTAAATATTTTAAATGTTAAATTACTTGCGTCTGCTCATGATCTGGTAATGAAGTGTGTCCACGAGTATAAATGTGTTTCATTGCACTCTTATTTTTTTATTTCTATTTGATTTCTCCTATAAACAAATAATTATATAAATTCATTAACATAAATAAAACAATTAATTTAAAATCGTTTTTAAATAAATAAATGAATATATATATAATTTTAACAAACACCTTAAACGCTGAACTCTTCCAATAGTTGATCATCTCTTTATATTTTGATATTGGGCAATCTTGAATCACCGGTACTTCTTCAAGCTCTGTACCAACTCTCTTTTTCCACCCAATATATAAATCATACTTGTAGGCTCGCCACATTTCACCTAAATCCATTATCCTTGCAGCCTTTGCATTTTGTCCATCGGGAAAATTATATCGAAGCTGCAATGAACATAATATTTGTTAAGAAAATATTATAAATTTATATATATATATAAAAGGTGATTAACATTACTTACCCAAATCTCTACCCAGGCTTTGTCCTTTATTTGTTGTCCAACTGCATTCCAACTTATCGGTTGAACCGGAATGATATTGTTGTGTCTAGCAAGTGTTCCCATAAAAATTTTACATTCCGTGCCATTTTTATTAATTATAGCATTGTCCTCATTGTAATCAACTATGATTTGCGTGTTCCGATTCCAAACCTCACGCATTTTTGTGCGGCCTCATCGTCTGGTAGAGGCTGGAGCTAATCATGAAACCAAAATAAAAGAAAATAATATATATGAATTTATCATTAATCAGTAACAATAATGTTTAAACAAATACCAATAGATGGGGGATCTGCTGACCCCTGAAGTGCTGCATCTGGAGGGGGGGCAGCCTCCATGGTAGGTGAGATATCTACAGGAGTACTATGTATAGTATATGAAAAGTGTACTGATGGAGGCAGAAAACCCGATGGATAACCCTGTACAGATGAGGGTGGATATGGATATGGATATGGCGGTGGGATATATGGGGGCACAGTACCCTGTACAGTGGATGGTGGGAATGGAAACTGAGGGATGGGAGTCTGAGAACTACCATCTGATGTGGGTGCGGGCAAAAAGGGATATGGAAAAGGTGGGTATGGATAATATGGAGGTGGCATAATGGGAGGATGGCCTGCTGGTGTCTCAAGCGGTGTAGTAGTAGGCTGACCTGTAGAATCAGTACCCCCCGCCACAATATCATCCTCAGTGGCATAATCCAAGCGTATCCTCAACGATGCAGTCTAAAATAACATAGATGATAAAATAAAACGAACGATAACAAGATAAATAATATGAAAGACCATAATATTCAAACATAATTTGTACTTACATTGTTTCCAGGAGGAGACCTACGTTGTTCGTTTCTCAGTATTCTTCTACTCCTTTTAGTATCATCATAAGCAGACATTTTGACCTGGAAATTTAAAAAAATATTCTCAAATAAATAGAAATAATGAAAAATGATAAATAATACAATTGTATCATAAAACAATTAGATACATTTTCATGTGTGATATTTATATTGATAAAATATCAAGACTTTTCTATGTTCAAGATTTACTAGAGAAGTGGTTAAACATAAATTGGTGAGGCTATTAATAGTTTTATATTCGATAATGGTATAAAATATACTAGTTATTTTGATATCATGTATGAAAGTTAAAAAAACACATACAATATTGCGATAATATCAGGTAAATACTTACAAATGTGTCAACGCTATGTGGGGTCTATGACAATTTCTGGTTCACAATCTATTCTAACAATTGCATCATCCGTATCTTCAAATGCAACATTAGAATAAATACCAACAGGTTTATCCCCAACATCATTGTCATCCATGCCTTCGTCAAAAATATGTCTAGGAATAACATCAACAATAACACCAAATTGTGGTTGTAACGGGTCACTTACATAAAACACCTGTTTAGCTTGTAACACAAGAATATAAGGTTCATCGGTACGAAGCCAGCGGTTCATATCAATCACTCTAAATCCACAGTTATCAATATGCATTCCTTGTCGTGTCATTGAATCAAACCACTTGTATTTCATCATTGTGACACGACCATGTGCATAGTAATCTAATAAAATGATTCTTTCAACAACACCGTAATATGATATATTTTCTGATCGAGGCTGCCTGTCCGATGCACTCGCATAACAATCTGTTGTGGCGCTTATCGTGACACTGTCATGCTGTGTTGAAATTTTTTTTGCACAACTATTTATAACAAATTTATATCCATTGACAACCATTGACTTACAATCACACACCACATCGTTTGGACCAAAGGACAATGCTTTTATTTCATTTGATACTTCAATCATTGGTAGAGTTAAAACCTAAAAGATACCAACATAGAATATTAAACAGAGACATGTGATTATATTATGAGAAGAAGAAAAAGAAATCTATTAACTTTGACTTTAACCAGGCAGCAAATTCTTTGCTGTGCAAAAGTTCCTTCCTCTTAATAGATAGAGAGCAATGTCTCTTTTTTATAATTTCAAAATGTTCTCTACAGATATGAAAGCATTAAAATGTCACAAGATATAAAGAAATCACACAATGAAAAAAATACATATTTATTAGTTTACTTACTTCATATAATCATCAAGCACACCACAGTTGAATAATACTGTGCGATGTGCCATTTCCCACTCTTCCCCGCTTAAAGTACACAACGAGTACGATCCAGATATCCCACCTGTTTGGGGTATTGAAGGAAATGCAGGCTCAATGGGATCATATTGCTCATATTTAGTTCTCATTAGTCGATTAGACCTTGTAGTGACGTTATCTAGGTACGATGAATAGAAATCCATGCATTCTTGTGATAAATAGCATTTCACAATAGAGCCTTCAGGATGATATTTATTTCTCACATAATATTTCAATGTAAACATCATTTTTTTGGTAGGATACATCCACCGACTCAAAACAGGACCACTAAAGAGAACTTCCGTGGGAAGATGCACAGTCAAATGTAACATAATTGTGAAAAAAGACGGTGGGAAAATTTTCTCCAAGTCGCAAAGAATAATCGGTGCATCTCTCTGCAATTTCTGAACAACACTTCTGCTCAATCTTTTGGCACAAAGATCTCGATAAAATTGACATAAATTAATCACCGCAACTCTAAAATTATGTGAAAGTAAATGACGAATGGCAATGGGAATCAACTCATGTAACAAGACATGGTAATCATGGGTTTTAAGAGATTTGAGTTTCACATCTTGTCTATTCACCCTTTTCGAAATATTACTTGAATAACCATCCGGAACCTTCAAACTTTCCAAGACTTGAAGAAATTGTTTTTTCTCCACATTTGTCATCGAATAACAGGCAACAGGGACTTTCCACTTATTTTGACCAATTAACTCAGGATGAAGTCTTGCTCTTATACCCCAATCCATCAAATCACGACGACACCACAAATCGTCTTTTGTTTTGCCTTTGACATTAAAAATAGTAGCAAGTAACATCTCACAAATGTTTTTCTCGATATGCATTACATCCAAACAATGACGTAATAAATTCGATGACCAATACGACAACTCAAAGAATATGATTTTCTTTCTCTAATTTCTGTTGGAATTCGAATTAGCATGCTTTCTCTTTCTGATATTTGATTGACTTTTGCCAAGAACATAATTCAAATCATCAAGTTCTTTAACAATATCAGTCCCTGACATTCGTTGAGGTGTCTCATCTGTCTCTATGGCATTATCAAACTATCTCTGATTTTTCCTGTATGGATGATCCATTGGTATAAAACGTCGATGCCCTATGAAGCTGAAATTTCGTCAAAACTTTAATCTTCGGAAACATTTATTTTTCATACAAATAGGACAGGATAATTTCCCTTTAGTACTCCAACCAGACATCATTCCGTAGGCAGGGAAATCATTTATCGTCCATAATAAAGCTGCACGAAACATAAAGTACTCCTTTCTGAATGCATCATATGCTTGTGCACCAACAATCCAAAGCTCATTTAACTCCTCTATTAATGGCTTCAAGTATATATCAATATCATTTCCAGGATCATTGGGTCCAGATATCAATATACTCAAGATAGTGCACGGCTTCTTCATACACATCCATGAAGGAAAGTTATAAATGTGAATGAAAACATGCCAAGTATTGTGTGAAGTATGCATTTGCCAAAATGGGTTGAAACCATCACAGGATAATCCCAATCTAACATTTAGTGGGTCAGCTGCAAAATCAGGATGTAACCTATCAAATTTCTTCCAAGCCAACCCATCTGCAGGATGCACTATTTCATCATTATCCTTATTTCTTTCATCTGCATGCCATCTCATATTCTTTTCCATTTGTTCTGATATAATTTTTTTTAATCCTGGGAATTAAAGGGAAGTGACACATCACTTTCTGTGGTATGCGAGATTGAGATCCGTCTTTATTAGTATTCCACCTTGATGTGCCACACTGTTTGCACTGACTCAAGTCTGCATTCTCCTTCCAGAACAAACAAAAGTCTTTGAGACAAGAATGAATCTTACTAGATGAAAATCCAAATTTGTCAACCAACTTTGATGCCATGTAATCATTTTCTGGAATACATGCATCATCAGGCAGTAAATACTTAATAAATGTAAGGAGACAGTCGACCACAGTATTACTAAATCCATACATTGTTTTCCCATGATATAATCGCATTAAAAACTCAAGTTTGCTCATTTTTCCACATGCTTGATATACTGGGGTATTTGCATCTTCCATCAACTTTCTAACACTCTCAACGTCATCATCCTGATTAATAGATGAGAACTGTGTTCCAGTATTCATTTCCTCTTGCACTGGTCTACATGAGGAGCTAGCTTCAGAAACAAAAGGAAACCAATCAGAAATCAAATTTTTCATACCAATCTTTTCCGCTGAATCGATGGCATTCAACACTTGAGCTTTTTCTCCATTATGATACCACACATGATAATTTTTTTGGAAACCACTTTTAGTGATATGGTAACTCACTTCCTCACGAGTTAACCAAGGTCTTCCAACACAATCAAAACACGGGCATCGAATCAACCCGCCATCTGAATCATTAGTGAATGCAAAGTCCAAAAAATATTGTAAATACTTCTGAAATTCATCAGTGATCCGATCAATGTTGTACATCCAGTATCTATCCATCCTGAGGCAGATAAAGATACATTAGATAAATAATCTAGAAAATGACTTAACATTATATGTATTGTTTCAAAAGATATTAAGTAATCATCAATATCGACTTTTTATAACTCAACCACCATTATCTAAAGTATTGTTTTTCCCTTCCAATGAAAAAGCTATTAATCAATGCTATAACAGGGTTCCAGGCCCTATCTTTTATGGATGGATACTCCAGGTATAATCATACATGGATGGACCCCAAGGATGTAGAGTCTCCCATAATTATGGTTCTATAGGGGAATTTCTACTTTTAATTGATTCTCATGGGATAGAATAAGGCATAATCCACTTATCAACTGTCCATGCACCACATCTTCAAGCCAATTATCATGAAATTTGTGGAATGCTACTAGGATTATTTGGTGGAAAAATCCTACCATATTTGGACCATCTCAAGGATCTTGAGAAATTGTTTATCTTCCTATATTTCATACACTTTAAGATAAACTCCCTGAAGTTCACATTCAGGGTTACCTCTATTAGGTTTCTCCACTTTACTACAAGATATATGGTCATCGATATTGAACTAGAGATGATCAAGTCCATCAATAAGATTCCTCCCCCATGGAATCTCTAAGAGTTGTGGGGCCTCCAAGGTCTATTCACCTATATAAACTGATTTAATATGAATCTAGTTGGATAGTGTAAGATCCTCTAGTGTCCAATGAATAAAAAATATTATCAAATTGAACCTTAACAGAAACATGAATATCTATGTTTGAAACATCATGAATAAGAGAATCAACGAGAGGATCACCTGTCCAATTATCTTTACAAACCATGGGAGAATAATCCTAAGAGACATTCCATTTAGCATCAACATCAATAAGGGAAAATGCAGATATATAGGAAGACCAAATAGAGGAATACATTTAATTTATGTTTTCACTTCTGAGAATAATAATGAATTTAGACGATCAGAATGCAGTAGATTCTGAGGGGTCAATTACTAGTTTACAAACTAAATAAGCGTAAAAGGGTTTATTATAATGACTGATATTTTTGATACCAAGGCCCCCCTATCAAATGATCTGCAACAGGTGTTCCAAGGCATAGTTACTAATCTTTTTTCCAAAATACTACCAATATAAATAAGGATTTTCATGGCCATAGTAATAGACTTGATAAGAGAACAAGGCCATTTATAAACCATATGGGAATAAAAAAATTTAGAAACAATAATAGCTTTAACCAAATAGACATGAAAAGCCATTAAAATGGATTTTCCGTTCCATGTTTCAAGCTAATTGTTGATCTTACTAATTATCACATGAAAATAACAATCCTTCGGTCGGCCACAGAACATCAGAACACTAAGATATGGAAAGATGGAAAAACATTCCTAATAACCAAATCCGTGATGACTTTTGATTTAATAATTTTTGAGATATTTCTACCAATGTAGACAATGGACTTATTCCAACTAAGTTGTTTCCTAGAAATATTCTCATATTATAGAAGAGATTTCATGATATTATCGATGTTTATTTTATCCCATTTATTGAAGAGGATGATATAATTAGCATAATGTAGTTGGGTTGAAGTAAAAGAACTATGACCAACACTAATAGCCTTCATCTTTCCATTTTTATCCATGAGGGAAAACAATCGAAAATGATAATTTAATGAAATAACTAAAATAATAACAAAAAGTGGATCACCTTGCCTAATTAACTCTTCTAGAACAAGATAAGTATCCCTCTCGGGATCCATTTACAAGAAATGAGATATGACCAGATGTAAAATTAATCAAAATCCAATTAATTAATGTGTCCTCAATAACAAACATGACAATAATTTTAAATATAAATCCCCAATACAAGGTATGAAAAGCATTTTTAATGTATAATTTATTGGCAACATTCCCCTCCATGAATAGGGTTTTTAAAGAGATTGAATCACTCTAAATCCATAACAATACAATCATCAATGGTCATTCCTTTAATGAATCAAAATTTATTAGAAGGAAAAATTTTATTAGAGATGGTAGAATGTCTAATTGAAATGATATTTGTAATAACTTTTTTAAAGTGTTGATAAGAGCATTAGGCCGGAATAAGTGTATCTCATTTTCATTTTATGTCATTGGAATTTGGGAATGGAATTGAGAATTTAATCCATTAGGTTGAAGGTCCAAATTGAAAAAATTAAGAGCATGGTTGAAAACATCTTCACCAATGATCTCCCAATAATTCTGAAAAAAGAAATTTATAATTCCATCAGGACCCTGGGAGCTTTCCGGCCTAAAACTGAAAATTGCATCGTTGATTTATAGTTCCAAATTAATTGATAAAAGTTCTGTATTATCTTTATGAATTTACAATTTGGGTATAATACCCTCTATTGTGGGGGATGGTAGATGAGTCATTAATGTGATATTCATTATAAAAAATAATGTTCTCTAAAAAGTCATGTCTATTGTCCAGAATTTGATCTCCTATTTTTAGTAAAGAAAGAGGCCTAATTTTTTTTTGAACAATTTGAATATTATTAATGAAATTGGAATTTATAACACAATCCTTATTTCAATTATATCTAGATGAATATTTTTTATTACATCTTAAATATTGGATAAATAGTTAAGATTAAGAGTCATCTCAGATTCCAATGAAACAACACTAGAGAAATCATCATGGGTACACTGCTCCTGGAAGGACAGACGAGAGGCATCAAGATTGGATATGTCCATGTAAAGATGAATAAACATATCCTTACTCCAATGTTAATGATTTACCTTCTGAATCTTTTGTTTAATAATACATGAAATGTCATTCTTCTTACCACCTACTGAACACCAAACTTCCCAAACAACAATTTCACATTCTGGATGAATAACACAATTTTTATTGAATATAAAGGGAAATGGAGACTTAATACCCTTTCCTGAGATAAAATTCAAAATAAGTTGATGATCATTGTAAAGATGAGATAATGATATACTTGAAATGGAATCCCAAGAATGTAAAGAAAAATCATTAACAAAATCCCTATTGATTTTACTGGCCATCATACATTTGGGGTGCCCTTTATAACAAGTTATCTTTTCCCCAACATGATTCACTTCAATCAAATCATTTTGTATAATAAAACCATTGAATTCACTAAAATAAATTGACCAGTTAATAGGAAATATTTTTTCTTCTGGATTGATAATCAAATTAAAGTCCCCAAGAATGATCCAAGGATCATTAATATTGTTTTTGAGAGAACCAATTTTACCCCAAAGAGTTCATCGATCTAGATAACTATTACTAGCATAAATTAAATAATAATCCAACTTGAATCCAAAATCAGAAAAAGAGAAACTAACATGTTGGTTGCCTGATCTGACCAAAAGGGGGTCAAAAAGAGAAGAATTAACCCACACCCAATGACTTTTGACATCGAAAAAACTGTTTTAAAAACCTAATAATGTGAAGCCAATATTTTTAAAATTATAAAGGCAATTAGAAAAAACTGTTTTGAGATCTTCAATACCAATTATAATAGGTCAATAAAGACTAATACATAAATTATGATACCTAAATATGTCTCTATTATCTAGGACTTGGAAATTCTAAAATAGGATTCTCATTTGTATCCTGATTTTGGGTGGATCACCCTCTAATTATCACCCCCTCATTTTATTAGTAATTTCAGGTCGGTTCCCTATATTCATTATGGGTATATCAAGAGTTTGAATTTGACAAGTTATATCTAAAAGAGTGAAAATATTCTTGAGAAGGATCTAATTAATACTGATATGGATTTTGAAAAAACTATTGTTAAAGATAAAGATATTGGAAATGATAAAAAATGGAATGATAAAGATACCAGCAATGAGGTCGTCCGGAGGAGGCCGTCGGGAGGAGGAGAGTTCGTCGGAGGAGGAGATTCCGTCGGGAGCAGGGGAGTTGCGGTCGTCTGGAGGAGGGGAGTCCGTCGGGAGGAGGGGAGTCCGTTGTGGGAGGAGGGGAGTCCGTCAGGGGAGGAGGGGAGTTCGTCGGGGTCATCGGGAGGAGGGGAGTCTGTCGGGGGAGGCGCGGTCGTCCGGGGAGGAGAGGTCGTTGGGAGGAGGGGAGTGCGTCGGGGGAGGAGGGGAGTCCGTCGGCGTCGGGGGAGGCGCTGGCGATAGGGGAGGGGGGAGGCGCGGTCGTCCGGGGAGGGGAGTGTGTCGGGGGAGGGGAGTGAGTCGGGGAGGAGGGCGCGACGAGGAGGGCCCGGCGAGGAGGGTACGACGAGGAGGGCGTGACGCGGAGGAGGCGTCGGCGTGGAGGCATCGGGGAGGGGGAGGGCGCGGTGAGGAGGAGGAATCGCGAGGGGGAGGAGAAAGAGCCCGATGGGTTTGAAAAAAAAACGGGGCTGCTGGATATAGCCACAGATGAAATAATTAACCGTGGTAGTATAAAAGATATAGCCACTGACCTATAAAACCGTGGCTATAGGTCCGTGGCTATAGCTCGGATTTGTAGTAGTGTTCGATTGATCTTAATAACCTAAATAATAAAATTTAGCTTCGTTAACTAATAAGTAAAAAACCTTCTATATGTTTAATTTATTTATTATAACCTTATTATTCTCATTCATGACCTTTTTTATGGGTTTAAGAGGTTCAATTTTATTGTTTTAGAAGCATTTTCTTCCTTGGTTTTCATGATAGGTTTACCTGTATTCATGAATGTAAGTTCATTTGAAATGTGGTTAAACATAAAAAATTATTAATATATATTATTAGTGACATTAATGATATATAAATGATCTTATAATTATTTTATTTATATACCATGAAGACGACTCATTAGATAAAAGTTAATGATAAACGCTTGGATTAACTTGGCGACTTTGTGCACAATGAAATTGTTTTATATTATTATTTTATATTACAAATGTGTAAGGATTATATAACATTAAATAATATAAAATAAATATATTATGATCTTGTTCAACCATTAAAAAAGTTTCATGACCAGTATTGAAGATAGTAATGCAAATTGAAAATCGTCTTTCTTGAATGTGATAAATTAACACATCTTGGAAGATGTTTTCATTTATAGTATAAAAGGAGGGGAAAGAAGAGATGGTGATGGAATATTACATTATAATAACAACATTAAAATATATATAAGGTACTAGATTTGTCATAAAATTTGGATTAGAATAGGTTAGAATAGAAAATATAACAAAGTAACTTGAAAAGAAAACAAAAGAGTTAAAAAGAGGAATTTACCTCTTGAATCTATCTTCTTTTGAGAGCCTCTTTAGGGGCGAGGATTTGGTATTTTGAGGAGAAAAAGGCTGATGGACATGGGGGAGGATATTATGAGGATATTTGAGTAGAATTTAGTCAAGACTTGAAGCTTTAGAGGTGTTAGGAGAAGAGGTAAGGAGGGGTGGTATTTATAGTGGAGGGGAGGAGGTTTTTCTTAATTTTTTAATAATTAGTATATCATTTTTCCCTAAGAAAAGAAATAGTGATGATTCTAGGACCAAAAAATAGTAGTAAGTGAATTTTAGTTCTAACTGATGGTTTCTTACATCATTTATGATGTAAGGAATAGTGTATTTATCTTATAAGGTATTTATACTGTATTTATCATATTTTACTATTCACCAAAAAATACAAGTATTTCAGAAAAATCCCAAAAATTCACCCTAACCATTTTTTGATGCGTAGAATCAAAAAAGGAACTCCATTTTTTAAAAATAATTTTCTAAATATGATAAATTTAATTTTTAATTAAAATCATCATTTAATCGAAAAAATACGAACACTTAAAATATTCAACTTCATTTTTAAGGTGCCTAAATTTTATTTATAATTTCATGGGTAAGTTTATCATTAATAAGGGTCATATTGCTATTCATAAGCACAAGTTACTATTCATAAGTATACGTTACTATTCATAAGGGTAAGTTACTATTCATAAGGGTATGTTATTATTCACTGAAAATTAAGTTGATCCTACCAGACTTCAAATATCACCATGAACGCAACTGTGTATGTCAAATTTTCAAAATTCAAATAACAAAAGTGAAAAATTTAAGTTTAATGGCTAGGTTATTAATATCCCCTCTAAATAACCAAGTGTTGTTCCATATAGACTTAGTGTTTCATGCATCATAATCTATCTAATGAATTAAAATTATTTAAGAATAAACATACCGTAAAATATTTGGGTGTTATAAGGTAGTCCAGAGAAGTTATTACGGAAAATATCACTAAAATTCCCCACAATTTGTGGAAAAAATGCTAGAAGAATTCCCTAATTCTCTAGATAGATATGGGAAATATAGTCTATGACTCCACCCAGCCCACGATGCTTAGGTCCAGCTCGACTAGCTTGGATATCCTATTATTCCTTATGAATATAGGTGTTTCCCTTGGGTGATGTGAAAGATACCCTTTAGTGATAGAAATCAAGATGATATCAATAGGGTACTAACCATTCCATATTGTGTATGATGTTGAAACCAATCATCTTTGATGAAGAGGTTCTATAGGAAACAAAAGCCACCAACCTTGAGGGGAGATTCCTTGCATTGGTATATACTAACTAATCGCGATCCCAATAGTGTATCCAGAGTCATTACCCTAAAAAAGTACAAAATTTCAAGACCCAAACATTCCAAAATAGAATTAGAGATAAAATAATGTAAAGTACTTGTGTCAAATAAGGTAGAAACTAAGGTAGAGGATACTAGAATAATACCTCTAACCATAGAAGTCCTGAAGATCTTCTCCTATGGCATAGGTTGTACTACATGAATATGACCAATACCATGAACCTAAGTCACAACCAGACTATCCAATGTAGTCCAGCTCTACTGGTGTTGCATCTCATAATACTAACTCCCATAACCATTTCCACCTCCTCGGCCTGATCGGCTAGTAGTAGCCTAAATTTCTATCTGACATGAATCTACTAGTCCTGTTCCCAAACATGGAGTCGGTGTAGACCACTTCTCACCAAATACCAGAGGAAAGGTTCTTCAAAAATGTTATAGATGACCCATGTTATCTCAATCTCGACATTCAAATGGATCTTTATTTCATTAGATATTTGTATAGCCAATTATTCCACACTGGTGGCATATCAGAGAACTATCAGTGCATGCCATCTAACTAGAACTACCCCCATGAGCTGAATCAAGGTGCCGCTTCCGGTCACTAGATGAGCCACTACCTTGTCTTGGTGCTGAACCACCCTAGCCCACACCACCAGCTTCACTCAAGTTCCTCTCAATTATGATGTCTTGGTACACTATCTCTAAAATGGTAGTCAACCGAAAGATATTAATCTGATATTAGAAGGAATATACAATCCCATACTCAAACTGTCTTGTTGTCATCAGATCATCCTCAGTGAGAGTAGGCAGGAAATGATGGATTTTTTATGAAACGAGAAGAATAATCCATCACTAACATAGATCCATAGTGAAGGTGTATAAATTCCCTTTCCTGCTAAGCTCTCAGAGTCCATGAGAAGAAGTAATTGTAGAAATCCATTTGGAAATCCTTCCAAACCATATCCCGATGCTGACCAACTCGGGTGATGACATTCCACCATCACTTGGTGGAATCACACAACATGTATATTGTGAGCATTAACCTATTTTTTGGAGGCATATTTAAGTGATATAATATAGAAAGTATGGAATATATCCATGGATCAGCAGCCTAGGGATCACCATCCCCTGAGAATGTAGGTGGATAATGCTGTTGGAACTCCAGTTTAAATTCCACCATAAAAGAGGTAGTTCATAGAGCTCCCTACATAGACTGCATAAATATAAGGAAACTCTCTTGGAACTTAGCATCGATTCCCAATTAGGGTATAGTTGGTGGTGCTACAAGTGGAACTGTATGAGGTAATACAGGTGGCTCCGGTCCCACTACCTTTAGAGCATGGTCATCACTACCTTCCCAATACTTGAACTGAGGTTGTCATGGTGGAATATTTCTATAATTTCCAAACACATGCCTTATAACAAAATTTGATAACTGAATAGATCACAAATATAGAAATATGATAAGTACAACACACTCATATACAAGATTTAACACCCATATGGATTATCCAAAATCTAGGTATAGGTAATCCTGTGAGATCATTTAAGTCATAAGAGACAATCCATACTACCCACTAACAAGTTAGGCTTAGGGTCAAGGTCCCACATCATACAACAAAAGTCCCAATACATAGAGTGTTAATTTCAAGGTATAGTGGAAAACAAAATTTACGTTGCAATTGGAATCCCTATTTAATAGTAACTGTTATTTAATTTCCAAGGACCAACTAGTTCATATGTGTTGTGTGTATATATATATATTCATTATTGTCCAGTTAAATGCATTAACATTCCCAATTTATGGAGTACTTTATTTATAAATTTCAATTGGCATGTCATGTAACTACAACCAACCTCTACGATGGTTCAATTAGATGGATTACCATTTCCAATTTATAGAGGCTCATACTCTCCATAAATTACAATTAACATCTATTTAATTTTAACCACTGTCATTCCAACCCATGTGACCAATGGTCCATGTCTCAAACATGCCATAATTGGTTAATTAAGATACCATCATCAAGCTATACTGGAAAAACACCATTTAGGTTGATGCAGAAACATTAATTAACTAATTATTTATCACCCTAAAAGACATTTTAGTTCAATTTAAACATAACTATCAATGAAATCACAGTAACCATAGGAAATTAGGAAATACAAGTAACGAGGTACACCTATATGACATGGAATAATTCATGAAATTTAAATTCCTACATGCCTACGATGATTCATTTACAATACTTCCTTTCCTTATTAGGCCAAGGGTAAAAGATAAATCTATAAATGTCACATCACAAAACAAGTCTGTCACCCAATAGTGAAATCAATATAATTTTAAAGAGTGACATACTGAACATCAAGATCCCATTCGAAGCAATTAGTATTTCTTCTATACATGGGTTAGTTAGTCCTAGGAACAGGTTCATTACCAAATTAAAACACTTAAAAATCTCATATCTAACTATCCCCAAAAATAAGACAAAAGGAAAAGAAGTCACTTTGATACCACTTTGTAGTGCCCTGATCCAAGAGCTCTGAAATAGTTCCCTGATCTAGTTGGCCACATGGCCTCAAGCATGCCTCCCCATACACCAGAGGCTACTGACTAGCAGTGAGAGTCTAGGGTGTGTTAGTGGGGAGAATATTTCATCTAGTCAGAGTGGAGCACAACAATATACAATAATATTAAATATAAGAAATAGTGAAATAAATTAACCTTGTAGTATAAGACAAACTTGATATAAATAAACAATTAGAAAACACCTAGTGTCATATACAAAATGATGATCATATCATGATACTCTATAAAAAAGGATAATTCATGGGATACTGAGATATAAGAATATAAAACATACTATAAAAAAAATATAAAAAAGACCCAAGATAACTCCTATAAAATTGCGATTATAATCTTGGCCTCTACTCTCATAATCCATACTAGGAAGAAAATCATGCATCCATAGTTGGACCCTTTCCTTTGTACCTAACTGCAACCAAAAATTCTATTCAGATACCAATTAGTGGTCCAAATAGTGTGTGAGATATACTTAGTAAGAAAACACTAATGAAATCAAGAAATATCTATCTATTTTAAATAAAATGGTAGTGATCAGGTATAACAATGATAAGAAAAATTGTAAAATATAAACATGCCATCTCTGGTTCCTAAAGGACACCAGGATGACACTACCTACTTTGTCCTAGGATGAAATACATTTGAATATGCATCACCATATATATATATAAGTATATTATGTATATATATATATATTTCTTAATATTAACTATATGCGTAGTGACATATATATCCATATATATAGATACTAATTCTGGACATGACCTGAGTTGCAACTCAAGCGTCCTTACAAAGACATAAAAGTATCATTCTGTAAATAGGGTACTAACCCCAAACATTCAATTAGGGATACATATTTCATCATATCCATCAAACTAATTAGTGAAGTGAAATTTCATGTTCAACAACCTCTAGAGGAATCTGAAACATCATGTCCACCATTCAATAATGATGTGAGATGTCATTCCCAACATCACACGCCAAGGGAGTGTGAAGGATAATGTACAACACTAGAATTAATCATGTCTCAACATCCATTATACATGGGTGAGAATACTAATAATAATGACATTAACCATCATATATGTGATTATTTAACATAAGTTAAAGAATGGTTCAAAATCATTTAACATCCCATTTAAATTCAAGGTATTCTAATTTAATTTTCAAGACAACCCCTATTAAAACTGTGCCCAACCCATGTGCTCACTACTGACCCTTTAAAACACCTACAAAGTTTTTACAAACCATATGGCCTCAAGTGAAAGATTTAAAGAAACCATGGGTGTGAAAATTGGGTCCTGGTGATAGCACAAACACCCCTCCTTAACATGGCCATCGGGTCCTGGTCAACCAGGTACACCAGTTGCCCCACAGACATGTGGTCCCCTTCCTAGGGCCCACCCACATGTCTGAATGGGTCATATGACTAATGATTGTCCTCACAGGCCAACACATGTACTTTCCAGTATGCTTTGTCCTCACTCACACACACCATGGGAAACTTTCATGAAGGTCACCCATCCTGATCACTACTCCAGGACAAACATGCTTAACTATGGAGTTATAATAAGGTAGGATCCTAAAAAGGAAGGTACACCTAGTTTACATGAGTAATATCATTTAGTTATTTAACCCTTTATCATTATGGGGTGTTACATTCACTCCCCATTTAGAGCACAAAGTCCTCGTTGTGGGCCCTACATCTCAACCCAGGCAGTGAACCACACTTAAATATGGGTTCCTCCTTTGATACCAAATGTGACAAATCGGTATCGATGATAGCACATACACCCCTCCTTAACATGGCCGTCGGGTCCTAGTCCACTAGGTACACCAGTTTCCCCACAAACATGTGGTCCCCTTCATAGGACCCACCCACGTGCCTGAATATATCATCAGACTAATGATTGTCCCCACCGACCAATATATGCCCTTTATAGTGTGATTTGTACTCACTCACACACACCCTGGGAAACTTCCCAGAATGTCAACCATCCTGATCATTACTTCAGTACAATAATGCTTAACTATGGAGTTATAATCAGGTAGGCTTATAAAAAAGAAGGTACACCTTATTGACATGAGTCATATCATATATTAATTTAACCCTTTATCATTCTAGGGTGTTATAAAGGCCCCGATCTGTTTTCTTCAAAACTTATAGCTCCGGGCTCTGAACGAGCCCTAGAAACTTCTAAATTCCCCCTTAAACTCTTAGGCACATACACAAAGATAAAAAGAAAGGTTCAAACTAAAATTTAAAGGGTTCATACCTCATGATAAAATCCAAAACATTATAACTTCATCCACAATTCTCTTCTTCAACAATTGGTTATACACCCCAATTGAAAACTACACTTTAGTGACTGGTTTAACAAACCAATCACAAGATCCTTCAATTTTGATCTAGGAATAGAAATTACTCCTTATTCTTCAGGCATGATTTTGTGACTCTTTGAGATTATCTTTCTCTATGAGTGTACATGATCTAGTTCTCTCATATACACCTTCAAATAACTTCAGTATCCTAAAATGGTGATAAGAACTGTTGGTTATGAAACTCACTGTATATCTTGAACGATTTGGATCTTTATCTTCATTTTAAAAACTCAGGTAGTAGGTATTATCCTTCATAAAAATATCTCTTGGATTTAGAAACATTTTCTTTCATCTTCCTATGACACTATTGATGCTTCTTTTCGTCACAGAGTCTAAAATAATGCAAAAGGAAATGCCTTAGCTCAAATTGATTCATCCTTTGAAGCAAACATCAAAAATTGACAAATTCATGAACAAGGATTCAAATGCACATGTTCCGCGCAAGTTCCATCATTGTCGCGCAAGTCCACTTGCATGCCGCCTAATGGGCATGCATGTGACTTGCGCGCCCTCTTTGAAAATTCTCCCAGGGTCTCTCCAGCCTATAAATACCCCTGTGGGCCCCCTATTTTAGGGACGAAAAATTCCAGAACCTCAAAGTTGAGCTACCGGCACCCTAGTATTTTCTCAAAGATTCCGAACACTTCTAAGGTAATTTATTACCTAGAACGGAAGATATAGAGAGGGGGAGGAAGGCCTAAGTGTTGAAACTCATCAACACTTGTGCGCCTGAGTGGCCAGCCCTTAAGGGAAATGGCCACACTTGCGCGCCGACTTGCTCCTTCACCAGAACTTGTGCACCACACTTCTGTAATCCCTTAGGGATAATACCAAGGGCTTGATCCAAGTATCTCCCAAGTATTACCCCAAGGGATAAAAGTCACGCAAGTACCCATGTGCCGTGCAGGTATACCTGCGCGACCCAAACTTGCGCGCCCACGCAGTACCTGCGCGCCTACCAGGACTTGTGCGCCCCTCTCTTTTTGGGTGCCCTTCCTACCCATTTTACCCCTCTTACACCTATCCACCACTCATATTTAGGATTAAGCCTTCAGAACTCTCTCCAAATCCATTTATGGCATGATTTCCTTGTTGGCTTCCTTATCTGAAAGGAATTCTGTGGAACATCTCTCAAAACCTAGTGATTTACACATCTTTACATCACTAAAGTTAGGGAATTCATTCATTCAACCTCATCTTTTAAGATGAGAGAATCATTAACCCGGGACTCCTTTTCAGGAGTAAGCTGCAGTCCAACTTTTCATTAATTTGGGCCTCCTTTTCAAGAGTAAGCCCCAAGTCCCAAAATATGGGCATCCTCCTTAGGAGTAAGCCCCAACCTTAATTCCCTTAACCTGGGTTTCCTTTTTAAGACCCAGTCTCAAATATAGGCATCCTTTTCCGGAGTAAGCCCAAAGTCCCTTAATTTTCAAATCCCTTTAAACTGGGCCTCCTTTTCAGGAGTAAGCCCCAGTCCAAATTCTCATTAATTTGGGCATCCTACTTAGGAGTAAGCCCCAAGTCCTCATTAATTTGGGTTTCCTTTTCAGGAGTAAGACCCAGTCATAATTCCTTTAACCTGGGATTCCTTTTCAGGAGTAAAGTCTCCATGTTCCCAAATATGGGCATCCTCCTTAGGATTAAGCCCCAACCATGGTTCTATTAATCTGGGATTCCTTTTCAGGAGCAATCCCCAGTCTCAAAGTCTACAAATATGGGAATCCTCCTTAAGAGTAATCCCCAAGTCCCTTAACCTGGGCCTCCTTCTCAGGAGTAAGATCCAGTCTCAATTTCTCTTAACCAGTCCTAATTTAATTTTGATCTGGGCTTCCTTCTCAGGAGTAAAATCCAATCACAAGTCCCCTCCTAACTTGGGAATCTTCCTCAAGAGTAAGCCCCAAGATTAGAGTATTCAAATCTCCATAAAGTACATATACCTTTATGGACCCTGTTCTCGGATTTCTTCCCTGAAGTAAATCTTAATCTTCATCTGTTTGGGCAGTCATACATACATAAGCACCACATCATTACTTATGATTGCATCTTTCATGGCACAATTGTCTGGTTTTACCAATACCTCTTGTTTCTCACACCGAGCATGAATCACATGATCTTAGAGTGTAAAAGTAATTATGACATCTTTCTTTGAGCCATCAATCATACATAAACATCATACTCACTTACTCGAACTATGTGGGTTCTGATTCCTTTTATAAACAAAAGGATACGTAGGTATCCCATCTGCGGGTATGATCCCAACTCTAAAATAATCCATGTCCTTCTGAATGACAATAAATTTCAAGTGCCCCACTGAGTGGATTTAAAACCAGTATGGTCATCATAATGACCAAGAGACTTTTATGTATTGAAGGATACCATTGAATAAGAAATATCTAACAAATACAGATGATTCTCTATCAATGAAGAACCTCTAATACATATAAAAGATTCTATAAATTTCCTACATATTTAATCATTGATTGTTAGATCTAAAGGAAAGCTCATTTTATACTTGGTAATGTAAGAAGGATTCACGAACATAACTTAAATATATAAAGAGAGTCCCAGAGTAGACAATAATTCCCCTAAAAAATGTGTGATGAGTCCGACCTCTCGACTAATGCAAATTCCTAAGCCTCATCAGTCCACAACTAATGAGCGCCTACCTTTGGAAAGTAGGTTCAAATAGATATGGAATCATTGGATGTTTCCGGTTCTACGATAAAGCCCGTTAGAAACTGATTGGAATGTTTGAACCTTGAATCAATGAGGTCATACCCAATTCCAGAGGGAAACAAAAAACGGTGAACCTGATGTGAATCCTTAACCAAGTTAAAATGATAGTTTACCTACTTGTTAGGCCCCTATTTAAAACTCAATGTGAGGGCCAAAAAAACAATCAATAACATATGTTCTTATCCGAAAGATGTAGTTTCTGGACTTATCTTGATTACGCCTGTTATATCAAACATGCACTCTTTTCCAAGATCTTCTGCATTACGAGAATGGATTTTCTTAAGTCCATATCTGTGAATACCTCTATTGTGAAAACCTCTGTTGAGAATGCCACTGCTGCTACTCCTGCTGGATCATCATCCGCTCTGAGGACAATATCACCTACTCAGCGTCTTCAACGCTGGGTATCAAATGCACTGGTTAAGGAGTACCATCAACACGGTACCATTCCAACTCTGGAGGCAGCCTGACAAGCCCTCCAAGTGAACAACTCACACCGGTCATCCGGACAATGACGACCAGTGATTAAGAAGCAGGTGGTTCCAACCACCGTCTCCAACCGTTTCGGGTCATTATCCTCAGAATGCAATCACCAGTCCCTCCCATATTCTGGGGAGGTGAATGAGAAGGCCCCTCAGGGTCTTAATTCAAAGAGACAAGAGTCCTTCACAAGGGCTCCCATAAACAATCACCGCCAGACTCGTGCGGCAGTGCTCCCTCAACATGAAGAGGGTGTCATCTCTAGGCGTTTGGATTAGGTTCCTTGAACCCGAGCAGGCAAGATGAATCACCAGAGGCAAAATCCGGTCGACAATGAGCAGGTTCTCATCTCTTCCATATCCGGAGAAGTTCACCAACCTAACTTGGTGGCAAGAAACGAGCGGGCACATACACCCATCTGTTTTAATCCTGCTGTCTAGCAGACTCGTCTGGTAGCAGCATGCCAATCCCTCCAGGAAATTCCGGTGGAGTACTATAGGCAGGAACATACACCTGTTTATACGTCATCATCTAGTCAGCAGGCTCGTCTGACTACATATGATGGATCTCATCAACCACATTTTGCAGAGTACAATCAGTAGGCACATACACCTGCTAGTATTGATCAAGCCTACCAACAGTCTCGCTTGGTAGCACCAGGAGAAGTTATTCAGAAAGCTCCAGTGACAAATAGGAGGCAGACTCAACTCTCTGCCCCTACACTTGAGTACTGTCAGGATTTTCTGATAGGAAAAGGAGGACAGGAGAAGTAACACACACCTATTACAAGCACAGAATGGACGTATATCCCCGTTCTGGCAGCTGAAGTCACCAAGCATATTCTATCAATGGTGAAAGAGCAGAAGCAAATCCTGCTCATATTCTGGATGCCTTCCAGGATATTATAACAGCTTCAGTAACATCGTAGGGAAAGAAGTGAAAATATATCCCCACCAGTGGAGTGACTCATCAACAGATTACTCTGGAGCATATACACACCTCTGTTCCTGTCCAAGAGGGTTGTGGGGCGTACTCCCCCATATCATACGGACAACCAAGTCAGGCACATACACCCGATTTGAGTGGAGATCGTCAGCCTAACCTGGCCATCTTTCCTGATCAGGCACATACACCTACTCAGAGTAGCCACTTTTGTCAACAAGTGGTTTCCAAGGCTAGTAAGAAGGAGTTTAAGAAGAAGACCCACCCAACACAGTCAAGAAATCAAGAGCCAATCTGTAACAAGGCCTTTCTCGATGCTGGAGTTCTTGAAGCCCTCAGATAGTTATCTGTTGGAATCCAAGATTCTACTCCCTCATTTCCCAATAGTGGGAAAATTAATTCTGAAGGTCTTCAACAGACACTTCCTCATGAAGGCTTGATTCATGACATTTTGGTCGATCGTGAAGTTTCATCTTTAGATGAGAGCTACAATAACCCTCTGTGTGGCCATAAGACCAAGGAGAAAGAGACCTTATCTTTTGCTGTAACCCACCATGGTGGTCCTCCCCATGATGATGAATTTCTCTGCAAAAGTCCTCTCCACAGTTGTGATGTGCATTTCCTGGAAAATGATCTAGTGGAAAATGTAGTTCTGAGAAATCCCTCTTATCTTGAGGCACTTGAAAATGCGAAACCAGTCATGTATGATGCTTTAACATCATAAAGTGAAATACTTTCTCAATCATAAGATAGCCCAGGGAGTAGGTTATTCTCCCAACCACCCCTGGGTCATTTATCTTCTAGTTTAATCAGTGGATTCTCTACCAATCCTATTGAATCCGATGAAGCAACAAGGAAGCACCGGCTCTGGTCAAATCAGGTAGAAGAATCTTCATTGAATGATAAAGAGGAAGTGCTGAATATGAGAAAACAACTAGAAAAAGGTGAAGTGCCAGTCATGTTTTGGCCTTTGGTTGACTCTCAGTATGACATTCCAAAAGTGTTGACGGAAGATTGTATTCAAGATATTCGTCTCAACATATGGAAAACTCTTTGTCAGCTGAAAAAGAAAATATTATCTTATGATGAATATGAAAATCATGTAAAGATAATAGAAGGGTTACAACGTCAAATTGACTTGGAATCTCTATCAGTCTCTTGATATCCGAAGGCTGAAAAGCAGCAGAGAGCCCTTCAACGTTCATGCCTTAGATCACTAAGGATATTGCGCCAGTTAATTACCAATTCCCCATCTGGTATTCATATCAGAGGATGCGGTGTTCATGGAGCACTACATTTCACTATTATCTCCAGTCAACAAAGCCCGCTGAAAATGATTTCATGCAATGTTATTGCCCATGGTCAGCCATAATCAGTGGGTTTTGTTTGTAATCAAAAGCTTGCCCAAGAACAGGATTCAACTAGTTCCTCTCAAAATCAAGAATATAGAGAACAAGTTGTTGAATTAATCCTCCATCAAACAAACTAGAATATTGAACAGGCCTCTCGTATGGAGTAAGCACATCATCAAGTGACAGAAATGTCAGAAATCATCCAGCGTTCATATGATTCAGGTGATAAAAGTGGATACAGGTTGATGCATCCAGCTAATTTCCAGACTAAAGTCCACAAAATCAAGAGAGATTTTAAGAAAGTCTCAGACATAGCATGTCAAGAGCCACCCTAGCTTGCCAGACTGGGGACTCTTTTAAACCAACCCTCGAAATCAACAAATAGGATTCGAGAAGTTGAACGAGAACATCAGGAACATCCCCAGTCCACCAGACTGGGGAATTTTTCAAATCCTCAATCCTTCCCTCAGAGAAAGTCACTCTTCTCTCGATTGGGGAAGAAGCCACGAGAGGAACGAAGAGCCAAATTATCAGGATATTCTCTCCAAATTACGGTTCATCAAGAAGTTCCCGAGGGATTGAATCAATAAAAGGCAATGTCTCATCAAAGACATGGAAGAATACAATATCACAGAAATTCTAATAGGAGGGATTCAATGCATTATGCATCAATCAATGTCATCAATGTCTTTATTGTTGATCCACTAGATGAGGTTCACTCAGAGGGATCAGATGAAGAGGTTCCTGCTCAAGAAGTCATACGCACAGACACAAATGAAGAAGGTGTGCGTACACGAAATAAAAGGATTAATCAGAACCTAGTTAATCCTTCAAATAACCCACTTCCCCCTCTCTGAAAGGGATCCAACAAGGGGAAAGGAAAGAATCAGGTTACATAACCTTCCTCTAGAGAAGGACAATCGCTCTCATTAGAGCAAATATTTTCACAACAAGAGGAATAAATGAAGGAATTAAGGAGGATGAATGCAAAACTATTTCAGGGTAGTCTTCCTCCTAAACGTGCTGGAGCCATTCAGCCAAGGGAATTTTTTGTGGCTGCTGAGATGGATCAAGAATATACTCCTTTATCAGTACACCCTCACAGGTCTAATCCTACGGGTCAAGTGCAACAACAATTGGCAGTGCTGCCATCGGTTGTAGTACCAGCTGTCATACCTGTCCAAGCTCCAATCATTGCACCTGCCCAAGTCCAAGTTCAACCGGATGTTTCTCAAAAGTTAATAACTACCATTGAGTCATTAACAGCTCGGTTAGAGACTATGGAAGGGAAGCGTGCGCAGGTTTAAACAGAAAAGAAATCTTACCCTGAATGAGTAGATTCAATCCCTCCCCCATCAAGTTTTGGGAACCCTGTATTCCCTATTTTCAATGGATCAGGCGATCCTGAACAGCATTTGATGCATTACGTGTCTTGTTGTGATCCTATGATGGGAACTCCAGAACAACAAGAAGTAGTGAAACTCAGATGCTTCGTGCGAACCTTGTAAGGACCAGATTTTGTTTGGTATACAAGCTTGCAATCCCGGTCAATTACCGTATGGGAGGATCTTCACCAAAAATTCCTTCTTCAGTTCAGCTCAACTTTGCCAAAGAAAATAGTTTCTGATCTTACAAACTGTAAGCAAAGGGAAAATGAAAGGGTTTTAGATTTCATTGCTCGCTAGAAGGGATTAACATATTACCTAAGCATAACACTCCCTCAAGAATAATTGTTTCCAATCTGTGTGGAAAATCTGTGTGACGAATTACGCATGCCATTGATCCCTGTGAAATACATAGGAGGGTTTAGAGACCTTACTTCAATCGTTTAGCAGATTGAAGATTCCCTTATATAGACTAAGGCTAAATCTCGTTTAATTCCATCATTTCCAGGAAAAATAATGGGTAAAGTAGAGACTGCTATAGTTATTCTTAAGCAAGCACCTATACCTGCTTCTACTTCAAAACCCTCATCTTCCCAAAGGGCTCCACCTCCTGAGCATCAGCAACAGAGGCCGTTTTGTCAAGATGATCAAAGAGATCAAAGACGAAAATAGTTTGATGAGTTTAAGAGTAAAGTTTATTCTTTACGAAATGAACAAGTTCATGGATACTTCATTTTGGATCAGGAGAATAAGTTGGTTCAGTTTCCAAGGCCCAAAAAGCCAAACAAGGAAGGAGATAAAGACCATCCCAATTATTTCCCCTTTCATCAAATGTTGGGGCATCCCATCCAGGAGTGTTTTGTCTTCAAATACCTCCTAAAAAAGATGGTCGACTCGGGAAAAGTCAAACTAAAAGGCTCTTCAGCCTAGGTAGCATGTGTTACTACTACAGATCTGGAGGAATGAGGCGAGTGGCAAGAAGTCAAAAACAAAAATGTGTAGAAATATAATGATTGTATGGTCAAAAAATGATCAACCAAACTCATGCAATTTTGCGAATGCAATTGAAGAAAATAAATGTGTCTTCTGTTGTAAATTCCGCAGTGAAACCTCCATCAAAAGAAAAATCCACAAAAGGACAACATAATTCAGGGAAGGAAGAAGAATTAGGAGAAGATGATTATGTGTCAAAGCCTAAGCTATCTTTGACTCTCGAAGATTTCATGCCATCTACTTCGAAGCCACAGGCACCGTCCCACCAAACGGCACAACCTAAATTGGCTAGTCAGGTAGAGTCTTCATAAGATGAAGAACAGATCTTCGGTTCTGTTAATATGATTCATTTAACAGATCCTTATGCCAGTCGCAGTTTCAATTTCGATGAGCCTGAATTCCCTATATCAAATAGAGGAATTAGAGGGAGTTCCAGGGGTCTGGGATATAGAGGAAGACGTGGATATCCCAGAGCCACTATTCCAATTCTACCCCTGCTAGAACTGTGTATGCAACAGAAACTCATGGCAGATCCCTTCAGCGAGCTCAACAAGAATAAGAAAGTTCTTCCACTAATAACAAATTCAGTCCTGGCATAGTTATTCTGGAGGATCGGTTGGGGATTCCACCTTCATCCTCTCAACAAGTAAATGTATATAATCGGTCTAATCTTCCAAAGCTAGGAATATTTCCAACTCCTATCCCGATACAAGATGCATCAACTTCCAAAGCATCAACTTCCAAGGCACCTGCTAAACCACATGTTCCTTTTGGGAAACTCAAACCTCTGGATCAAACGTATGATGTATTGAAAGACCTATCCCAAGTACCGGAGAAGTTATCAATTATGGATGCTTTGAATCTGTCAAAAGATCTTTGGGAGGCACTCATCGAGGCTTTGTCAAGTCCTCAGGATTTTGAAACTAAAATTGATGCAGCTGAAGTCTACCACGTAGAAAATAATCCTGCAGAATGCCATGCAGTGATATCTTTCACAGAAGAAGATGAAGATGATGTCGTGCATGGGCATATTAGACCTTTGTACTTATCTAGAAAGGTCAATGGTGTGGACATCCGAAGAGCTTTCATTGATAATGGTTCATGAGTCAACCTCATCCCCATTCGTACACTTCATCAATTGGGCCCCAAGGAATCCAATTTATCTCCTTCTACTATGATGTTACAAGGATATGATAAAAATGAACAAGAACCACTGGGCGAGATTACACTCAGAACTCAGTTTGGAGATCTTGTATCCAATTCAGATTTCATGGTTGTTGATCAAGACTCAGCCTTCAACATCTTGCTAGGAAGACCCTGACTGCATCAACATGCAGCTATACCTTCATCATACCATCAATGTCTCAAATATTGTTTCTATGGTCAAGTTGGGACATTGTATGGTGATAAGGCCCCGTTCAAGAGATGTGAATCTCAATACATTGAAGCATAATTCTATCACATGAAGGGAAAGGAGAAATCCATAACCAGGGAGATTACCAAAGTTAATGCTCCATATGGTTTGGAGAAGATTCCAGTAAATCCATTTGCACATGTGAGTACAGATTATGTGTTGCCTATCAGTCAAATTGACAAGATAGACCCAAATCAAAATACTCTTATGGAAAGATCCATAATGCCAATTACGGTAATTGAGCCAGATAATATGGGAGAAATTGGTGATCCTCCAAGTAATGATGAAAGCCCAAATGGAGATGTCTTTATTTCATCTGCTGAAATCCAGAAAGTCTATACTTCACCAACCAGGCCAAAAAAAGTTATAACAATACCAGAGGTGAATGATGATGTTGATTCTCAATCCATCATTTTCTCTTTATTACCCATGGAAGACCCTTCATCCTCAATTGAGTCAGAAATGGAAGCCTCTTCTTTAAGATGTTCAAATTTTAACATCTCTCTTAATCATGGAAATTCTACTTCATCATCTACTATGAAAGTAGAAACTGAAGAAATAATACATGTTGAAGAAGAAGAGGAAGATCTTAGGGATGCCCCTACAACATTTGAAGAGGGTATCTCTACCACCATGGATGAACTCAGAGAAATAAATCTGGGTACAAAATAAGATCCACGCCCCACTTTAATTAGTACGGCCATGAATCTTGAAGAAAAAGAGATGTATATTTCCTTTTTAACGAAAAATCGAGACATATTTTCTTGGAACTATATAGAGATTCCCGGGCTTGATCCTGATGTTGCTACTCATCATTTGGGTTTACCAGAAGAACATTTAGGATTCAAACAAGCTGCTAGAAGAACACACCCAACCTATGCTTCCAAAATTAAGGCTGAAGTGGATAAGCTTATCAAAGATAAATTCATCAGAGAAGTTCAATATCCCAAGTGGTTGGATAATATTGTCCCAGTGAAAAAGAAGAATGGGAAAATTAGAGTTTGCATTGATTTCAGAGATCTTAATCGACATTGTCCTAAGGATGATTTTCCCATTCCGATTACAGAACTTTTAATCAATTCAACAGCTAGATATGAAGCACTTTCCTTCATGTATGGATATTCTGGATATAATCAAATCTGAATGGATCTAGAATATGAGGAATCCACAGCCTTCAGAGCCCCTCAGGGTGTGTTTTTCTATTGGGTAATGCCCTTTGGCTTAAAGAATGCAGGTGCAACATATCAGCGTGCCATGCATCGTATATTCAAAACCTTTTTAGGGAAGTTTGTTGAATGTTATGTGGAAGATTTGGTGGTCAAATCCAAACAACGTTCTAATCACTTGGTTGATTTGGAAGTCATATTCCGCAAACTTCGGCAACATAATTTGAAGATGAACCCCTTAAAATGTTCTTTTGGGGTAACCTCAAGAAAATTCCTCGACTTTATTGTACGCCATCATGGTATCGAAGTAGATTCTGAGAAGACCAAGTCAATACTTGGTATGTTACCTCCTTGAAATTTGAAATAATTAAGAGGACTTCAAGGACATTTAGCCTATATTCGGCGTTTCATCACCAATTTGGTAGGCAAAAGTTTACCCTTCACCAAATTGATGAAGAAGGGAGTCACTTATCAGTGGAATGAAGAATGTCAAGAAGCATTCGATATTCTCAAGAAATACCTCTTGAGCCCACCGATACTTATGCCACCTATTGAAGGAAGGCCACTTATCCTCTACGTGATAGCCTTAGAGCGATCATTGGGTGCCTTTCTTGCTCAAAAGAATGATGTTGGGAATGAAAACAACCTCTACTATCTCAGTCGGACTATGCTTGAAGCAGAAACCCGATATTCAAGTATTGAGAAGTGCTGACTGGCATTAATATTTTCAGTTCAAAAGTTGAGACACTACCTACAGCATCACGAGGTCCAATTGGTATCTCACAATAACCCGCTCAAATTCATCCTTAGTCGTCCAATGCTTACAGGACGTCTGGGAAGGTGGACAGTTATTTTGCCGCAATTTGACATTCAGTATGTGTCTCAAAAGGCAATAAAGGGCCAAGCTCTGGATGATTTCCTTGCTGAACACCCTTCAGTGGAAGACACATCTTCAGATATTGAACTCCCTAATGAGTAAGTCTTCTCTATTCAGGATAGTCCTCAGGTATGGGAAATGTATTTTGATGGTGATTCTAGAAGTCCAATAGGGAAGAAAATGGAAGATCCTAAATTCAACAAGGTTAGATTAGGAGTTATTCTTATTTACCCAGAAGAGGCAGTGTTACCTTATTCCTTCTTATTGTGGGAAGGTGGTATAAATAATGAAGCAGAATACCAAGCTCTCATTGCAGGCTTGGAGTTGGCACTTCAAGCACAAGTGAATCACTTAAGGGTGAAAGGTGATTCAAACCTGGTAATCAAACAAGTCAATGGAGATTATTCAATTAGAAAAGAAGAATTGATCCATTTGTATGATTACGTCAGAGAGTTAATGGAGGAATTTCCTACGGAACCGACATTTTCTTATGTTCCGCTATAAAAAAATGCTTAAGCTGATGCACTGGATAATATAGCCACAACTCTGGCAGATCCAAATCGGGACAAAAAAACCATCAGTATTACCCACCGTCATACAATTTCACCTTATGTTCGAACCAGAACAGAGGAGATCAATGAAATTAGTCCCATTCATGAACCGTATGGTCATACTACAGGATGAATGACACCTATCAGATAATACCTTCAAAATGGAACACTTCCACCTGATAGAGCCGGTAAAGAACAAATCCGGCGACGTGTGGTCAATTTTACTCTTTATGATAGCCCGGATCACCTAGAGAAAATTCTCTACAAGCGTGGTTTTGATGGAGTTATCTTCAGATGCATTGATGGTGAAGAGACAATGGCTGTCATGAAAGAAGTTCATGTAGGAATCTATGGTGCCCACCAGTCTGGACATAGACTATCTGATCAGATTTGAAGGCTTGGATACTTTTGGCCTTTAATGATAAAAGATTGTGTTGATTTCACAAATAAGTGTCATTAATGCCAAGTATATGCCAACTTCATTCATCAATCCCCTGAGTTGCTTCATACAGCTAAATACTCGTGGCCATTTTCCACATGGGGAATGGATGTGGTGGGACCTTACCCTTCAGCTATGACCAAGCAGTTTAAGTATATTCTTACTGCTACTAACTTCTTTTCCAAATGGGCAGAGGCAATACCTTTAAAAGAAGTCAGTTCTAAATGAATTGTTAGCTTCATCAAGTCTAACATCATTACCAGATTTGGTGTCCCTCATACCATATTGACAGACAATGGAACCAACTTATGTTCATCCAAGGTGAAGAAGTTGTATCAAGAATACAACATCAAATCCAACCATTCATCTCGGTATCATGCAGCGGCCAATGGCCAGATAGAAGCCTTCAACAAGACTCTTTCAAACATACTGCAAAAGATGGTGGATAAAGATAAGAAATCATGGCCTCATAAACTCTTTCATGCTTTATGGGCTTATCGGACCACCACCCGCACTGCAACGCGGTCAACTCCATATTCATTGGTATATGGAACAAAAGAAGTCTTGCCTATTGAAGTTCAAATACCCTCGCTCAGAGTAGCCATTTGTGATCAATCATATACAGATGAAAAATATCAAAATCGATTGAATGAATTGGAACGGTTAGATGAGAAAAGATTGTGCACCCTGCACCACTTGGAAGTCTACTAGGATCAAATAACACAAGCTTTCAACAAAAAAGTTCATCTTCTTTCATTCATTCAGGGAGAATTGGTATTGGTTCTCAAAACTCCAATGATACCAGGAAAGAAACCTCCCAATATTGAGCCAAAATGGGAAGGACCATATTCAATACATAAGGTCTATTCCAATGGAGCATATTCATTAATATCAATGGATGAAGAACTCATCACTACTCCAACCAATACCATATTTCTGAAGAATTATTTTGTATAAACACAAAATACATTGTTGCGGTCCATACATATGACCTTAAACTATTTGTTTACTTTCGTCCCACATGACGTTAAACTGTGACGTCCTAACTACATGATGCTAAACTGTACAGAAGTATCTTATGTCCAGCAAGACGTTAAACTGCACCATCCAGGGTCCATACATATGACTTTAAACTATTGGAACTTATGTCTAACATAATGATAAACTGTATCGTCCTTTTTTCTTTCTTTCTTTCACATCCAACATGATGTTAAACTGTGAAAAAGTCCCTAATACGTCCAACATGACGTTAAAATGTGTTCTCTTTTGTCCTTACTGCATGACATTAAACTGCACAGTCCTCTTTTTGTACAACATGACATTAAACTATATTGTCCCCATCGTCCTAACTACATGACGCTAAACTGTACAGAAATCCATTAATACATCCTACATGATGTTAAACTATATTTTTTCCCTGCTACATGACACTAAACTATGCAACACCAATAATCCTAACTACAAGACTTTAAACTGCATAGTCCCTTCATATGTCCTACATGACATTAAACTATGCGTTGTTAAGGTTGTTGCTACCTCTTGTTTCTCACACTGAGTATGAATCACGTGATCTTAGAGAAAACTTTAACCATAACACCCTCTCTGGGCCGCTAACCACGCGTAAGTCCCAATATCATTTTTTAGGTCGTTATCCCCAAGAACAACTTGATCACTAATTCATTCTTTAATTGAACTACGTGGAATTTGATCCTTGCCTTCTAGGCTGGGTACGTAGGCAACCTACCAAGGTTCAATCCCAAAACCAATCTCTTCACATCGGTTCACCTCTATCTCATACGATGTTGACTCGTGAAACCGCCCCCAGAATTAATATCTTTACATTGGTTCACCTTTGTCCTTGCTATACGACGTTAAACTGTACAACACTTTTTTCCTTTATGACAATAAACTACAATATTATTTTATACCCTCACCTGAGAGGGAATCTTTATTTACATTGATTTTTAATCATGTTTTATTCCAAAGACTACGTTCATACATGACAATGCCTGAACCTTTTATTTTGGGTCAAACCATCATTGCACTAAAGTCCCCTTTCACCCTTCACATGTACGAACCAAATATGTACAGAGGGTATTTCTAGAACTACGTGGGCTTGATTCCCATCCTTATGGGATACGTAGGAACGTTCGAGTGTCCCTCGAATCTAGCCCCAAGTCTTTTGGGCCTAACCCCAAATTCCACTTTCAGTCCCTTGGCTGAAAAGTCCCCATGAAAACACACACTGTGTATTTCTTATAATGGTCCGAGCTCTATGACCCTAAAACTAAGATCTCCAATCCTTTAGTCCCACATGACATTAAACTATATTTCAAGAACTACGTATGGCTTGATTCCCATCCATATGAGATACATAGTGAAGTCCAACATTTCAATTCAGGACCCAGCCACAACGTGATTATGGTTAGCGTTGATCTATGTATCTTTACATACATTGAAAAATACCCATTTTTATGTGTCATAATCCTAACCTTAAATATTTTCAGAACTTCATAACCCTTTTTCCTGACTTCTAATCACAAAATGTCCAAATTTCTGAGAGTTCTTTTTCCTGACTATGCATCATGTTCCCTTAGGCGGCCTTGCATAAACAGTCTATATAATAGAACTGTCAGCCAAAAGATGCTATTATTTGACCATACAGCCAATTATCTTAGGTGGACCTACATAATTCAACCCCCTTATAGATTTTTTAAATAATGGTAACTTCATTCTTAGGACAAAAAACCTTTTTTTGTCCTTATTTGTCTTAACGAAGATATTTAGGGATCCGTAAAAATAGTCATTCTTTACATATTTGTCTCATATTCTTTTTCATGATCTGAAAATATTCAAGTCTATGGTTTATATTTTCCCTTCCCTACGTTTGGGTCAAACCTTCGTAGGAGTGACATTCATCCAATTCTTAAACAATATTGTTTGGAAATATATTATCCATATTCAAGTACCTCTTTCCATACAAAAAAATCCATACTTTGGAAAATTTGAATCTCCATAAACTCACACTAGCTTTTTAGCACTTGAAAAGTAAATTTCTGAGAGTTCTTTTGCCTGACTATGCAGCACGTGACCTTAGGAGGCCTTGCATAAATAGTCTACATAACAGACCTGTCAGCCAAAAGATGCTATTATTTGACTATGCAGCCAATGCCCTTAGGTAGCCCTGCATAATTTAACCCCATAATGGGTTTGTTAAATAATGATAACTTCATTATGGGGAACTACTTCTTCTAAATGCTTTTTAGCCCTTTTTTTTCTCATATCATTCCTCAAATTCAAAATTTCTTAAGTCATAGTTTACATATTTTCCTTCATACTTGAGTGTGGTAATATGTTTTCAAACAAATTATCAAGGAATTGAGTCAATTTTAATCATTAGGTCAAAGCTGTTTCGACCTTAAACATTATCCCTTTTTAGTCCGACATGCATGAATTTAAACTGCCAAAATTTCTTGTTGCTTCTCACCTCAGAGTCAAATCCTCTTTTCTCTCTCGATCCAACTCTGAGGGGGGACTTTTGTTGATGCTCCTTTTCGTCACAGAGTCTAAATGAGTGCAAAGGGAAATTCCTTAGCTCAAATTGATTCATCCTTTGAATAAAACATCAAAAATCGACAAAGGCATGAACAAGGCTTCAAATGCACATGTCCCGCGCAAGTTCCATCATAGTTGTGCAAGTCCACTTGCATGCTGCCTAATGGGAACACAGGTGACTTGCATGCCATCTTTGAAAATTCTCCCAGCGTCTCTCTAGCCTATAAATACCCCTGTGGCCCCCCCCATTTTAGGGACGAAAAATTCCATAACCTCAAAGTTGAGCTCCCAACGCCCTAGTATTTTCTAAAAGATTCCGAACACTTCTAAGGTATTTTCTTACCTAGAACGAAAGATATAGAGAGGGGGAGGAAGGCCTAAGTGTTGAAACTCATCAACACTTGCACGCTTGAGTGGCCAGCCCTTAAGGGAAATGACCACACTTGAACGCCAGCTTGCTCCTTCACCAGAACTTGTGCGCCACACTTCTGTAAGCCCTTAGGGATAGTACCAGGGGCTTGAGCCAAGTCTCACCCAAGTATTACCCCAAGGGATAAAATTCGCGCAAGTACCCATGTGCCGCACAGGTATACCTGCGTGACCCAAACTTGCATGCCCACGCAGTACCTGTGCACCTACCAGGACTTGTGCGCCCCTCACTTTTTGGGTGCCCTTCCTACCCATTTCACCCCTCTTACACCTATCCACCTCTCCTCTTTAGGATTAAGCCTTCAGAACTCTCTCCAAATCCATTTATGGCATGATTTCCTTGTCAGCTTCCTTATCTGAAATGAATTCTGTGGAACATCTCTCAAAACCTAGTGATTTACACATCTTTAAATCACTAAAGTTAGAGAATTCATTCATTCAACCTCATATTTTAAGATGAGAGAATCCTTAACCTGGGCCTCCTTTTCAGGAGTAATCCCCAGTCTAACTTTTCATTAATTTGGGCCTCCTTTTCAGGAGTAAGACCCAATTCCCCAAATATAGGCTTCCTCCTTAGGAGTAAGACCCAACCTTAATTCCCTTAACCTGGGTTTCCATTTTAAGTCCGAGTCTCAAATATAGGCATCCTTTTCAGGAGTAAGCCCCAAGTCCCTTAATTTTTAAATCCCTTTAAACTGGGCCTCCTTTTCAAGAGTAAGACCCACTCCGAATTCTCATTAATTTGGGCATCCTCCTTAGGTGTAAGCCCCAAGTCCTCATTAATTTGGGCTTCCTTTTCAATAGTAAGACCCAGTCATAATTCCTTTAACCTGGGCTTCCTTTTTAGGAGTAAGCCCCAGTCTCCAAGTTCCCAAATATGGGCATCCTTCTTAGGAGTAAGCCCTAACCATGGTTCTCTTAATCTGGGCTTCCTTTTCAGGAGTAATCCCCAGTCTCAAAGTCTACAAATATGGGCATCCTCCTTAAGAATAAGCCTCAAGTCCCTTAACCTGGGCCTCCTTCTCAAGAGTAAGCCCCAATCTCAATTTCTCTTAACCAGTCCTAATTTACTTTTGATCCGGGCTTCCTTCTCAAGAGTAAAACCCAATCACAAGTCCCCTCCTAACTTGGGCATCTTCCTTAGGAGTAAGCACCAATATTAGAGTATTAAAATCTCCATAAATTACATATACCTTTATGGAACCTATTCCTATATTTCTTCCCTGAAGTAAATCTTAATCTTCATCTGTTTGGGCAGTCATACATACATAAGCCCCACATCATTTCTTATGATTGCATCTTTCATGGCACAATTGTCTGGTTTTACCAATACCTCTTGTTTCTCACACCGAGCATGAATCACGTGATCTTAGAGTGTAAAAGTAATTATGAAATCTTTCTTTAAGCCATCAATCATACATAAACATCATACTCCCTTACTCGAACTACGTGGGTTCTGATTCATTTTCTAAACAAAAGGATACGTAGGTAGCCCATATGCGGGTATGATCCTAACTCTGAAATAATCCATGTCCTTTTGAATGATAATAAACTTCAAGTTCCCCACTTAGTGGATTTAAAACCAGTATGGTCATCATAATGACCAAGAGACTTTTATATATTGAATGATACCATTGACTAAGAAATCTCTAACAAATACAGATGATTATCTATCGATGAAGAACCTCAAATACATATAAAAGATTCTCTAAATTTCCTACATATTTAATCATTGGTTGTTAGATCTAAAGGAAGGCTCATTTTATACTTGGTAATGTAATAAGGATTCGCGAACATAACTTAAATCTATAAAGAGAGTCCCAAAGTAGACAATAATTCCCCTAAAAAAGCTGTGATGAGTCTGACCTCCCATCCTCTCTGTTGGTCGGAGTGGACACTCAAGAGGGGGGTGAATTGAGTTCCAATTAAAATTTCTGTTTAAAAACCATTCACTAAATTCCCCCAAATAAAACACACAATTAATCTGTAGTGAATTTATATCAAAGTAAAGGTTCTATTAGGTTCTCAAGGGATTGATTATTTCCCAGTTAATCAAATCAGAAGAGTTGATTAACATTTGAAACTAAATTACTAATTTACAACTAATATAAACACTTACGAGATTAATTATCAAAGTGACTTTAAAACAGTTTTGGTTTTAAAGTAGTTTACAGCGGAATAAAAAATAACTTTGAAAAGAAATAAGCACATCAGATATAACCAAGAGGCTCAGTCTCAAGCTGAGACTTAGTCCTCTCAAAACTTTATATAAAAGTGATCCACACCCCGGATTGGGGATTACAACAGTATACAACTATCCAGGTCTAAGACCTCTACCACTGTTATTTGTGGGAAACAAACACAACAGCAAACCAGCTGTCCAGGTCATGCACGACCTCTACCACTATCCTAGTGGGAAATAAAAGATGTAAGAGTTTGAGTGAGGATTTACAGATCCTCCAGTTAAAGTACAGGAGATAGTGTGTGTGTAAAAATACAGCAGATGACACACACTGCTGAAAAAGTAAATAATAAATCCCAGAGGCAAAGATGTAGAGTTTAGAATGGATCTAGTGATTGCAGTGCAGCTCTGGACTTCTTCCAATTTGATCAGAAATGGTTCTGAGTCCTCTTCTGGTTTTTGTATGAAAAACAAAGTGTCGTTCTCTTGACATCCAAGTTCAGAGACAATGAAACTGTAGTCGATGAAGTTCTTGTGTGGATGTTCTCGTTCTCATTCTCAGCTCTTTCTGGTATGAAGGAATGTATGAGATATTTGTGTAAGTTCAGCAGTCTCTTTTCATGCACACTTTTCAGCACCTTATTATTTTTTTGTCACGCTCTTATTTGTTTTTCCAACCTCTTCTTTTAGAAGCATGAGCATCTCTTATTTAAAGCACGAGCTCTGGCAACAGAAGTGATTTCCTTTTTGCAGGTACGAGGTACGGTTCCCTGAAATCCAATAACACAAAATAAATAAATTTCAGTGCATTAAAATATACCTGATATGACCGTTGGTTAGATTAAATAATGATAAAGAAATTAAAGCAGCATCGGGTTCTGTCTCTGGAGTGGTAGCTTTGGATATCGGTATCCTTGTGTATCGGTAGGTCCGAGTATCTGTAGCTTCTTGTGTAACGATATCCCTTTGTGTAACGGTAGCCTTTCCATCGATAACCCTTCTATCGGTAGACTTCATGTCAGTCAGTAGACTTTGGTAGCGGTAATATTTACTACATTGGTAGTGGTAGGCTTTCTTGTATCGGTAGCTGTAGACTTGTCTTGTATCAGTAGCGGTAGAATTGTTTGTATCAGTAGTGGTAAGTCCCTATCGGTAGCTTCCTTGATGTATCGGTAGACTTTGATGTATTGGTAGACTTGTGTAACGGTGACTAATCTGTACTGGTAGCTCTCACATAGTGGTAGACTTAACTGTATCGGTAGCTCTGTTCTGTATCGGTAGCTCTATTATGTTTAAGCATTCTATTGGCAGAATGAGTTAAGTCAGAGTATACATACATCCAGTAACCGAAAGTCTAATACTAAACATAAAATAATAGAGAATTTCTTAACCAAATTCTTTGATTATAATATAATTATCATAACATATAAATATGTGTCTGAAGTACACAAATACTAAAGTAAGTATTTATCCACAATAAGAATCATCAAACTATAAATAAGCAATATTGAGATTATCAACATATAATAAAGCATAATTGGGATTATCAAAATATAGTAAAGCAACTAGATTCCTAGAGGGTTCAACAATATCCCCCTTTTTGATAATCACAACTTATGCCAAAATGAAAAGAATTAAAATCAGAGAATAATTAGAATCATAGGAAAAATATTGCTTTTATTAAAACAAAGCTTCCATATTCCTCCCCCTTTCAAATGTACTAAAAGATTATCTTAGGTCTCATTTTCCCCCTTTGTGTTTTTCTCCCCTTTGTTAACTCTTAGGACTCATGTTTTTCTCCCCCTTTGTGATTAACAAAAAGAAGTGTATTAGATAAAAGAGAAAGACTAGCAAAGTAATAGAAACATAGTACTGTAGAGAAAGTAAGAGGTATTTCATTAATGGATAAGAGATACACTGATAAAATCAGAAGGTCAAAAATACAAGTGAATCCTATCAAAAAGATCTAGAATCACTCAATCTTCCTCTTGAACAGGAGTCTTTCCCTTAGGATCAGAAGAGGGTGCAAGGTCAGATTCACTAGAAGGCTTAGGAATAGCTGAAAGAACAACCGGAGGGTCAACCACTGAAACTGTTCCGGATCTAAAATCTGTGCTCTTCTGTGGGATCATAGGTGTCAAGCTGAGAATAGCCTAAGTTGGAGTCAACTGAGGTGTACTCCCAGAGGCAGAAGCAGGAAGATAAGGAGGTACAATCACAGGTCTGGCATCCATATGCAAGAAGGGTAGCAACAGGTTCCTGAAATCCATAATAATACTCCCTCCTCTCTCCATTGGAGACACAAAATCATCTCGATTTTCAATGAATTTATCCAAGGCAGGAGTAAGATCCCTGAGCATACTAACCTGTTCTCTGAAAGCCCGAGTCACTGGAGGCAACTTCATATTTTCCAGCAAGAGCTTGAAATGGTTGGTCATTTGATGCTTGGTATAGACCTTCTCAAAATAAGCATCGACTTTATTTTTAATTGCCTCTTGAGAAGCAGTAGCTGCCCGTAGGTGATCACGAACAAAACTACTAACTTCTAGTGGTAGCAAGGATATGAGTATCCGAGGAGCCACTGGTACTGGCCTTAGCCAACTCTTCCTGAATAATAGTTCTGATCTAGTAAAGGTTCACAGAGGAGATGGATGAGGGAAGGGGTTTAACTGAGAAAGCTACTGTCTCCTTGAAAGATTGTGTTAGATTACTAACCACCTTCTGAACAAGTTCATCTTGACTATTCAAATTTTCTTTTACTGAAGTATTAAAAGCCTCAAAAACTTCCACAAATTTCTTGACTACTTCTTTGATATATCTGATATCAGTGTGCAATTGGGTTTGAGAACTGTTCAAAGCAGTCAATAAAGCAATCAATTGTCTTAGAGCCACTACAGATCCTGTCCAACTCTCAATTTGAGTATGGCATATTTTAACTTCATCCATAATTCCTTTCATTGGACTAGAAACAGCACATCCCAAAGATAGCTCCAGGGATTGATCCACACTTCTCATTTCATAAACCAGACTTGTCTTCAAATCTGCCACTGATTCTCTCAGTGTCTCTTTCATTTCAGCCTTTAAGGACTCAAGGTCCTCCTTGGTTACCAAATTTTCAGCCACAACAGGTAGGATAAATGATTCTCTTTGGGGCTGGTCTTCCCCATCCGAATCTCCATAGGAAAGTCCAAGAACCATATATCCTGGATCTGATGTTCAACCTTCAATGTCATACAAAACAGATACCGAACCAAGATGCTCCCCCTAACTTAGAATATTCTCCTGAGGTATCTCCTCAAACTATTCTGCTTGATGTAATTCTATAATTTCCTCTACAACTGCAGCAGATTCAATAGCCATTTTCTCTGATGGCTCAAGAACTCTCTCAACAACAGATGCTACTTCTGCTTCCTGATCAGGCACTAACTTGACTGTACTGTCTATCAGAGGGCTCAAAATGAGCTATTCTACTTCATTTTACTCATCATTTTCTTCACCAGAATCCTCCTTTTCTCCATTAATGACACGATTGGATTCGGTTGCCTCATCCTCTTCAGAGGTGTCCTTAACAACATACTGACATGCTTCTTCTTCTTCTTCCTCAGTATCAGTATCACTGTCCTTCAAAATAGTTTCTCTCCTTGGTAGTTATTTTGGAGGGCTAGCTGCTCCATAGGAAATGGTTTGAGGCATAGGACTGGGAGGTAAATCAGGGTCTCCTCCTTCCTCAACTGATGTCTCTTCCTCCTCAGCTTCATCATCATTGTAGACCGGTTCTGGCTCATTTGGTCCAAGACTAGGATCTCTCACATTCTTTGGTCTAGAGGGATGGTCCTTTGGTGTAAACTTATCATATATTCTTCCTTCATCATTCACCCATGATTTTATCCAAGGATTATAGATGACTTTCATATATTTATAGACAGTCCTGGTGATGAAGAAGTTATCCTTAACTACTATCATTTCATCCTGAGGTCCAGCCACCTCCTTTGCTTTCATCATAACAGAAATCAACTTTGAGAAGAATAGTGCATTTGACTTAGACTTCGATCTAGTCATATCCTCAATCTGAATCATAATCAATCTACAAAGATTTACCTTAACTCCATGCTTCAACAGATGTAACAAATAAATGTCCTGGAATCTCAGTGTAGCAAAGTCTCCTCTCCTTGGACTAACTACATGTTGAATAAACTTGAAAAGAAGTTTATCTTCCCCTGCCATCTCTGCAGCTATAATTTTTCTAGGGGTCCCATTCTTTGTCAGCTCTAACAAAGCATCTTCATACGTAAACAAGTCACGGTTTGAGGGTATGGATTTTGAATAAAAAGAATAATCACCTTCATGTGGAACTTTTAAGTTCCCAGCCCATTCAACCGAAGTAAAGGAAAATTCATGACCATTTACATAAGAAAACATCTTGTTTTCTTCTTCGGACTTCTCAAAACAAACGAACTCATAGAACTGTTTCATCAGTCCTGGATAATAAGGTCCATTTTTTTTGTGAAGCACTCGAGCCAACCTTGTTCTTTTAAAACCTTAAGAACCAAGGACTTTCTCTCCATGATCCATTCTGCACAAACCTCTTTCTCAACAACAATATCTCACCTTGAGAGATGCGGGTTTACTGGATTCCTTCGAGCTACACTTTCACTGCTTCCACTGGCATCAGCATTGATCACCTTCTGTCTTTTCGCTTGCGGCTCATCACTACCATCTGTAACATGAGGTCTCTTAACGCGGGCCATTACAGATATGAGGTTTAGGGTTTTGCGGCTTGAGAGGTTGAGGTTGGAGGGATTCGAACAGACGAGTTCGCGGTGAGATTGAGTGAAGTCTAATATCGGGTTTAATATCATTTAGGTTTCACAAATAAAATAAATATTTTAAAAATGATTCGAAGTCTCGGATTTACTTAAGTTTAAAACAACAAAAGATGTACTGGTAAAGTCTCCTGATGGTGAGGTCTTCTAACGGTGAGGTCTCCTAACGGTGAGGTTTCTCTAACGGTGAGGATTCTCTAACAGTGAGGATTCTCTAACGGCGAGGATTCCCTAACGGTGAGGTTTCTCTAACGGTTTAAGAGTAAGTTATCATTCCTAATTCGTGTCTAATGAAACTTAATCTTTCTGAACTTAAAGTCTTAGTGAAAATATCAGCTAATTGAAGTTCAGTGCCTATAAATTCAAGAGTTATATCACCTCTTTGATAATGATCTCTTAGAAAGTGGTGTCTAACATCAATGTGTTTAGTTCTAGAGTGAGACACAGGGTTATTTGAGATGTTGATTGCACTAGTGTTGACACAGTTAATTGAAACATGTTTAAACTCAAATACATAGTCCAATAAAGTGTGTTTCATCCACATAATCTGTGCACAACAACTACCAGCAGCTATATACTCTGCTTCAGTAGTAGATAATGCAACTGAGTTCTGTTTCTTACTACACCATGATACTAGGGACTTTCCAAGTAAATGACATGTTCCAGATGTGCTCTTTCTGTCTAACTTGCATCTAGAAAAGTCAGCATCTGAATAATTTATTAAATCAAATGATTGTTCTTTTGGGTAAAATAGTCTCAAATTGGCAGTGTATTTAAGATATTTGAAAATCCTTTTAACAGCAAGTAAGTGTGACTCTTTAGGGTTATCTTGAAATCTAGCACACATACATACACTAAACATAATATCAGGTCGACTAGTAGTAAGATAAAGTAAACTCCCAATCATACCTCTATAATTAGTTTTATCTAATGGTTTACCAGTTTCATCAATATCCAATTTACAGGTGGTACTCATAGGTGTATCACTTCCCTTAATACTATCCAAAACAAAACATTTTAATAAATCCTTAGTATATTTACTCTGATTTAAAATAATACCATCTTTAGTTTGAAAGATTTGAAATCCAAGAAAGTACTTAAGCTCTCCCATTAAGCTCATTTCAAGCTCATTTTGCATAACCTTTGAAAAATCAGTACATAAAGAATTTTTCGAAGATCCAAAAATAATATCATCAACATAAATTTGTACTATTAAAACATCTTTTGAAATTCTTTTTATAAAAAGATTGGGATCAGAAATTCCTTTTGTAAATCCTTTTGAAATAAGAAAATTTGTAAGTCTTTCATACCAAGCTCTTGGATCTTGTTTTAAACCATATAAAGCTTTAGAAAGTTTAAAAACATGATTTTGAAAGTGAGGATTTGAAAAACTAGGTGGTTGTTCTACAAAAACATCTTCAACAATAAAACCATTTAGAAAATCACTTTTCACGTACATTTGATATAACTTGAAATTCAGATGTGATGCAAAGTCAAGTAAGATCCTAATTGCCTCTAATCTAGCTATAGGTGCAAAGGTTTCCTCTTAGTCAATTCCTTCTTCTTTATTGCAACCTTGTGCAACTAGTCTAGCTTTGTTTCTAATGATATTTCCAGATTCATCAACTTTGTTTCTAAACACCCACTTTGTGCCTATGGTCAAAGTGTGTTTAAGTCTTTCTACTAGTTCCCAGACTTTATTTCTTTCAAATTGATTTAGTTCTTCTTGCATAGATATTACCCAAAATTCATCATTGATAGCATCATTGATATTTTTAGGTTCTAACTGTGAAAGAAAAGCTTGATGTTCAACCTG
This sequence comes from Viscum album, assembly GCA_963277665.1. Lineage (NCBI taxonomy): Eukaryota > Viridiplantae > Streptophyta > Magnoliopsida > Santalales > Viscaceae > Viscum > Viscum album. The sequence goes on along the minus strand of OY728166.1, from coordinate 87,084,316 downwards.
ATTTCTTAGAGAAGCTCTAGTCTGTGTTCCTCTATCATGATTTCATACAACAGCATCTAAAGGATGGTTCTTTATAATCCTAGTTGGTCTTGAAAAGGTAGGGCTAGAGATTTTAGGTTCATCAATAGGTTGGGAGTCAACAGAAGCAGGTTCTTGAAAATTTCCAGAATTGGATGTTTTAACTATAGGTCCACTATCTTTATCATTAAGGTTCAAAATAGAGAGATCATCTTCAAGATTTTCAAGAGAGGTCTTAGGTTCATCTGGATCAGTTTCATCAAATTTGATGTGAACAAATTCCTCCACACATTTGGTTCTCTTATTGAAAACTCTATAGGCTTTACTAGAAATAGAGTAACCTAGGAAAATTCCTTCATCACTCTTGGATGAAAACTTATCAAGATTATATTTAGTATTAAGAATAAAGACTTTGCAACCAAAAACTCTGAAGTAGTTAACCTTAGGTTTCCTATGGTTCCACAACTCATAAGGGGTCTTCTTAAGAAAAGGTCTGATCAAGACTCTATTGATAATATAACAAGCTGTATTGACAGCTTCAGCCCAAAAATAAATAGGTAGGTCATACTCATTGAGAATGGTTCTGGAAATTTCCTGAAGGGTTCTATTCCTCCTTTCCACTACACCATTTTGCTGAGGTGTCCTAGGGGCAGAGAAATTGTGACTATAGCCATTGTGTGAGCAGTAGGATACAAACTCATGATTTTCAAACTCATGACCATGATCACTTCTCAAGTTTTTAATCTTAAGTTCACTAAGGTTCTCTATAGACTTAGAATATTTAACAAAGTAAGAACAAGCTTCACTTTTTTGAGCTAGAAAATATACCCAAGTATACCTAGAATAGTCATCTACTAGAACATAGACATAGTGATTCCCATTTAAACTAGAAAATCTAGAAGGTCCAAACAAATCCATGTGAACAAACTCGAGAGGTTGAGAATTTGATACTTATTTCTTTGATTTGAAAGAAACTTTATGTTGCTTTCCATTTTGATAGGGATTACAAACTTTATCTGCTGGGAATTCAAGTTTTGGTAGGTCTATAACTAAGTTCTTCCTAGAAAGTTTTCTGAGTGAATGTACATTGCAATGTCCTAATCTTCTGTGCCAAAGCCAAGACTCTTTATGAAAAGCATTTAAACAAGTAATATTTTTCATAGCTAAATAATTTAAATCAACAGCATAAAAATTTTCATTTCGCAAGGCAGAAAATAATAAAGCATTTTTAGAATAAACATTACAGGAATAATTTTCAAATTTAACATTGAAACCATCATCACATAACTGAGAAATACTCAATAAATTATATTTAAGTCCATCAAAAAATAGAACTTTAGAAATTAATACTGAGTCAGTGTTACCAATCTAGCCTAAGCCGATGATTTTCCATTTAGAATTATCACCAAAAGTGACAAAACCTCCATCAAATCTGACTAAGATTTTAAAGCATGAGAAGTCTCCTGACATATGTCTTGAAAATCCACTGTCCAAGTACCAGGTCTTTCTACAAGAGATCTTTAAGTAGGTTCCCTACAAAATATATTTAGACAGGAAATGATTTTGGTACCCAGATTTTCTTGGGTCCAGACAGGTTATCCAATAAAACTTTAGGCACACAAATTTGTTTTATGGGTCTCATAAAATTTGTAGAATCAATAGATTTGGAAAGATAAAATTTATTAGATCCGTAACTATGAATATAACTAGTTGAAGCATATGAACCTCCAGAATTATAACTATCTACATTCTGTCCAGATTTAGGAATAAATTTAGTTTTGGTAATTTTTCTTTGTCCAGGTTGGTATCCAATTCCAGTAGTATATCTAGGTGCAATATGCTTACTAGCATTTTAGTAAGAGTATCTTTTCCATTTATGAACATTTCTAAATCCTTCCTAAGTTTCTCATTTGACAATTTCAGTTTAGTGTTTTCTTTAAGTAACCGAGCATTCTTTTACATTTCTATGTCAAGATCAGATTTATGATTAACAGTTAAAGTATAATGTTTCTTTAAACCTTTGTATTTGTCTTTCAGCTCATTACAGGTTTCTTCCAACATATCACAGTATTCAAATAGTTCAGATTTTGACATATTTTCAGAATCAGAATCATCTCCAGAATAATAAGAATTTAAAGCAGGAGTTTCAGATGTTACCTCAGAGGTGTTTGTCATAAAACACATGTTTGCCTTATTTCTGATTTCAGCTTCAGAAGCTTCAGATTCACTGGAGCTATCTTCAGAATCACTCCAAGTAGCCTTCATGGCTTTCTTATACTTATTATCCTTATACTCATATTTATTCTTGTATTTCAGTTTTTGACAATCTGCTTTTATATGTCCTTTTCTCTTGCACTCATAGCAGACAACTTCATCAGATTTGTCAGATTTCTTCCAGTCCTTTTTCCAATGTCTCTTATTGTCATACTTACCTTTGTAATTTGATTTTCTGAAAAACTTATTTTTCCTATAAAACTTCTTAAATATTCTGGCTATGTGAGCCATTTCTGCATCACTGTCAGATGCACTTTCACTTTCTTCACAGCTTGAGCTATCACTTATAGCTTGAAGTTTCTCCTTATTCTTTGAAGTAGATGTCTTGAAGGCAACTGACTTCCTTTTTGGTTCATCATCTTCTTCTTTGTTTACTTTAAGATCTTCTTCATACATCATAAACTTACCAATAAGTTCCTTAACTGGAAGTTCACCAATATCACAAGATTCTCTAATTGAAACAAAAGTGCCCCTCCATCTTTCAGGTAGGCATCTCAAAATTCTCATGATCTACTCCTTTGATGAAACATCTTTTCCCAGTGAGATCATTGTGTTGACAATTTCGTTAAACCTGAGATAAATATCAGAAATGGGTTCATCAGGCTTCATCTTAAAATTATTATATTTAATAGTATAGGTGTTCAATCTCATTTCCTTAACGTTAGTTGTTCCTTCATGAGAAACACTTAAAGTATCCCAAATTTCATGTGCAGTCTTACAAGTAGATATTCTATTAAATTCATCATCTCCTAAAGCACAATATAGAGCATTCATAGCTTTGCAATTATTATTGTAGGCTGTCTTAGTAGCTTCATTCCAAGTAGATCTAACAGTAGTTGGAATTTTATATTATGATTCTATGGAAGTCCAAATATCAAAACCCATGCTTTCTAAATGAATTTTCATCTTAATATTCCACTGAGCATAGTTGTTTCCATTGAAAAAAGGGTGGTCTATTAGTAACAACACCTTCAAGTCTGTTATCAATGATAACTAGGTTAAAATAAAAATTTTAAAGAGATAAAAATTTAGAAATAACATAAATTTTAAGAACTTTAAAATACAACTAAAATCACAGTTGAAAAACAGAGTACTTCAGAAAATATTTTAATTCCTATGATACAAAATGTTGGTCAGAGTGGACACTCAAGAATTAAGCTGTAGTGAATTTATATCAAAGTATAGGTTCTGTTAGGTTCTCAAGGGATTGATTATTTCCCAGTTAATAAAATCAGAAGAGTTGATTAATGTTTGAAACTAACTTACTGATTTACAACTAATATAACCACTTGCGAGTTTAATTATCAAAGTGACTTTAAAACGGTTTTGGTTTTAAAGTAGTTTGCAGCGGAATAAAACATAACCTTGAAAAGAAATAAGCACAACAGATATAACCAAGAGGTTCAGTATCAAGCTGAGACTTAGTCCTCTCAAAACCTTATATAAAAGTGATCCACACCCTGGATTGGGGATTACAATAGTATACAACTGTCCAGGTCTAAGACCTCTACCACTGTTATTCGTGGGAAACAAACACAAAAGAAAACCAGCTGTCCAGGTCACGCACAACCTCTACCACTATCCCAGTGGGAAATAAAAGATGTAAGAGTTTGAGTGAGGATTTACAGATCCTCCAGTTAAAGTATAGGAGACAGTGTGTGTGTAAAAATACAGCAGATGACACACACTGCTCGAAAAGTAAATAATAAATCACAGAGGCAAAGATGTAGAGTTTAGAATGGCTCTAGTGATTGCAGTGCAGCTCTGGACTTCTTCCAATTTGATCAGAAATGGTTCTAAGTCCTCTTTTGGTTTTTGTCTGAAAAATAGAGTGTCGTTCGCTTGACATCCATGTTCAGAGACAATGAAACTGTAGTTGATGAAGTTCTTGTGTGGATGTTCTCATTCTCGTTCTCAGCTCTTTCTGGTATATAGGAATGTATGAGCTCTTCGTGTAAGTTCAGTCGTCTCTTTTCATGCACACTTTTCAGCACCTTCTTATTTTTTTGTCACTCTCTTATTTGTTTTTCCAACCTATTCTTTTAGCAGTAGGATCATCTCTTATTTAAATCACGAGCTCCGGCAACAGAAGTGATTTCCTTTTTGCAGGTACGAGATACGGTTCCCTGACATCCAACAACACACAATAAATGAATTTCAGTGTATTAAAATATACCGGATATGACCTTTGGTTAGATTAAATAATGATAAAGAAATTAAAGTAGCATCGGGTTCTGTCTCTGGAGCGGTAGCTTTGGATATCGGTAGCCTTGTGTATCGGTAGGTCTGAGTATCGGTAGCTTCTTGTGTAACGGTAGCCCTTTGTGTAACGGTAGCCTTTCCATTGGTAACCCTTCTATCGGTAGACTTCATGTCAGTCGGTAGACTTTGGTAGCATTAAGCTTTACTACATCGGTAGCAGTAGGCTTTCTTGTATCGGTAACTGTAGACTTTTCTTGTATCAGTAGCGGTAGACTTGTTTGTATCAGTAGTGGTAAGTCCCTATCGGTAGCTTCCTTGATGTATCGGTATACTTTGATGTATCGGTAGACTTGTGTAACGGTGACTAATCTGTACCGGTAGCTCTCACATAGCGGTAGACTTAACTGTATCGGTTGCTCTGTTCTGTATCGGTAGCTCTATTCTTTTTAAGAATTCTATTGGCAGAATGAGTTAAGTCAGAGTATACATACATCCAGTAACCGAAAGTCTAATACTAAACATAAAATAATAGAGAATTTCTTAACCAAATTCTTTGATTATAATATAATTATCATAACATATAAATATGTGCCTGAAGTACACAAATACTAAAGTAAGTATTTATCCACAATAAGAATCATCGAACTATAAATAAGCAATATTGAGATTATCAACATATAATAAAGCATAATTGGGATTATCAAAATATAGTAAACCAACTAGATTCCTAGAGGGTTCAACACTCTCAACCAATGAAAATTCCTAAGCCTCATCATTCCACAACTAATGAGCGCCTACCTTTGGAAAGTAGGTTCAAATGGATATGGAATCATTGGATGTTTCGGGTTCTACGAAAAAACCCGTTAGAAACCGATTGGAACATTTGAACCTTGAATCAATGAGGTTCAAACATTTCAATCAGTTTTTAAGGGTTTGTTCGTAGAACCGGAAACATCCAATGATTCCATATCCATTTGAACCTACTTTCCAAAGGTAGGCGCTCATTATTTGTGGACTGATGAGGCTTAGGAATTTGCATTGGTCGAGAGGATGGGAGGTCGGACTCATCACACCTTTTTGAGGGGAATTATTGTCTACTTCGGGACTCTCTTTATAGATTTAAGTTATGTTCGTGAATCCTTATTCCATTACCAAGTATAAAATGAGCTTTCCTTTAGATCTGACAATTAATGATTAAATATGTAGGAAATTTAGAGAATCTTTTATATGTATTCGAGGTTATTCATCGATAGAGAATCATCTGTATTTTTTAGAGATTTCTTAGTCAATGGTATCCTTCAATACATAAAAGTATCTTGGTCATTATGATGACCATACTGGTTTTAAAGCCACTCAGTGGGGCACTTGATGTTTATTTTCATTCAGAAGGACATGGATTATTTCAGAGTTGGGATTGTACCCGCAGATGGGATACCTACGTATCCTTTTGTTTAGAAAAAGAATCAGAACCCACGTAGTTAGAGTAAGGGAGTATGATGTTTATGTATGATTGATGGCTCAAAGAAAGATGTCATAATTACTTTTACACTCTAAGCTCACGTGAGTCATGCACAGTGTGAGAAATAAGAGGTATTGGGTTTTGAGAGATGTTCCACAGAATTTATTTCAGATAAGGAAGCCAACAATGAAATCATGCCATAAATGGCTTTGGAGAGAGTTCTGAAGGCTTAATCCTAAAGAGGAGAGGTGGACAGGTGTAAGAGGGGTGAAATGGGCAGGAAGGGCACCCAAAAAGAGAGGGGAGTGCATGTCCTTCTAGGCGCGCAGGTACTACGTGGGCGTGCAAGTTTGGGTCATGCAGGTATACCTACGCGACACATGGGTACTTGCGTGACTTTTAGCCCTTGGGGTAATACTTGGGCGAAACTTGGCTCAAGCCCTTGGTACTATCCCTAAGGAATTACAAAAGTGTGGTGCGTAAGTTCTGGTGAAGGATCAGGCCAGCACGCAAGTGTGGCCATTTCCCTTAAGGGCTGGCCACTCAGGCGCGCAAGTGTTGATGAGTTTCAACACTTAGGCCTTCCTCCCCCTCTCTAGATATTCTGTTCTAGGTAAGAAATTACCTTAGAAGTGTTCGGAAGCTTTGAGAAAAGACTAGGGCACCGAGAGCTCAACTTTGAGGTTCTGGAATTTTTTGTCCCTGAAATGGGGGGGGGGGCACAGGGGTATTTATAGGCTGGAGAGACCCTGGGAGAATTTTCAAAGAGGGCGCACACGTCACCTGTGCACCCATTAGGCAGCGCGCAAGTGGACTTGCGCGACTATGATGGAACTTGCACGACACATGTGCATTTGAAGCCTTGTTCATGCCTTTGTCGATTTTTGATGTTTTCTTCAAAGGATGAATCAATTTGAGCTAAGGAATTTCCCTTTGCATTCGTTTAGACTCTATGACGAAAAGGAGCATCAACAGATACAACAATAGTGTATCAAATAAATTATATGTCTTAGAATTATCTACAAATTTATTCTCTCACAATATATATATATATATTCGCAATAAAACAAGAATATTTTCTCTAATATTTTCACACATTTAATTATCATATATATAGTCAATAATAATCATTTAAAACAAATATTATTTTCAATAATATCACATATATACTTAGAGAAAATTAAATAACCCATAGGTCTTAGAGGGAATCACCCAGATAAGAAAACTTGGAACTACTCCTCCATGTGATATTTAAATTATTGTTTCCTCATTATCTCCACTGACCCCACTACTATAATTAGTTTAATTTCATTACCTATTTGAATGGATTCATATATAAACATGAAATATTCTATATAGAGGATATCCTCATGATATACCTTATTCATCTTTCATGTTTGAGGGATTCTAAAATTGGTTACCTATAAATGAAAAAAAACATTTTTTAACCTAATATTTTTCATAGATAAATTATTATCTCACCACGATCTGTACTACGATGTGGTCTTCCACATAACTCAATTTTTCTTCTCAATAATTATTCTCTCATTTGAGACATCACATACAAATTTATGATATATTTAAAATCTCCTTTTATCACAGGTTGATTACTCATCTAAAACTCCCACCAAAACAGTCACATAAAATACACCACAACATTGTGTGAGTCTTATTCCTGTTTTACACACACCACGATCTTCACTATGGCATGGCTTCTCTCATATTTCTATTTTAGTATATCATCTATTTATGGTGCGGATAATTTATATTTAACTTGAATCATAGTTCATTAAAATCTATATGATTTATATTTTAATGTATATTAGCTCATGTGAATCATCTGCTTTATCACCATTTATCTAGTATATTTCATATTATTAAATCTAAATATTTCAATAAGTGAACTCATAAAAATTATATAAGTGTTGAAGTTATATGATATCTTTATCAAAGTCATATTAAAATCACCAACGTTATATGCAATTCTTTTTGAAGTCATAAAGAATCCATTTTATATGTCTTTGAAGTCATATGATTGAGATTTTTCCAAATTTATTTCCCCAGCTCAAAGTCTTAAGAAAATGCATGAAGTCATTCAAAAATAATAAATTTATACAAAATTCATTCCTCAGTACTCAAAATCTAGAATTCACTCAAATTAATTATGGTCATCCATCAATCTTTCAGAGACCTCTTCAAATATCTCAAAAAATCTTCTAAAATTTTGTAGACTAGTGTGCCATCATCCACCAACACTTGTCATTATTTACTTGAAGAAAAGATCTAAAATAATCACATTTAATTTTAAATTTTTTTCTTGAACATCTCTAATATATTTATTCATGATGTAGGCTCAAATATCGTTTGTCATTTAATAATGAAAACAATTCACTCAACTCATGTGTTTGGATGCATTATCAAGCATTGTAACACCCCGACCCCAGAATCCCGGAGCCGATGCATTATTTTATTACATTGGAATGATTATAAGAAATAAAATCCCAAAGGAACAATAATTTTAGTAGTCTTGAAGAAACTAGATACATACATGTAACTCATATTACATTGGGAAAGGTAACAAAATACAATACATAACAAAAACTAATAAACTGTATCTTTGAAAGCTCATTCAAGGTTTTCTTCTTCATAACCTGGGGAAAGGAAACATAATAAGGGTGAGAGAAAATTCTTAGTAAGGTTTAAAAATAGTGGAATAATGAATCAATAATAATTGAATAATAATCAATTTGACATAGTTAATATGGCATGGTGAAGAAATGAAAAACACACGCCATTAATAAACTGAGAATGAAACTGCATCCATAGATTTTGTATTAGTGAAAAACTCATGGATAATAATAAATAAAAATGAATAAAGACAATTATTATTAATTTTAAGTCATATATTTTGAACATTATACCACTATACCATCAAAACGGTTTATGTCTGTGGGTAGATACCCGTCTGATTCTGTTTTGGAAACAAACTTGAAGGGTTTGTCACCAACTGATTTGTCTCATGAGACTTGTCAATGCATAGAGGGGATATAGAGGGACCCAACCATCACTGAAATTAAAAATAATTATTTATTAATGGATTTAATACAAGATAAATATGCATTTTTAATATCCATATAGAGTAGAGAATACAGATTTATCAACATTTTGGAAGTTAATACAACATTCAAAATAAACACCGTATGTAAAATGGTATATGGTTAAGGAAATAATCATATACATGATACAAGAATATGGAGATATAATATAATTAAAATTTCACATGAAATATGATCTTAAATGGGAAGTATATACACCACATAAGAATGATTAGGTGTACAATACAATGTAAATCTCAATGAAATGGAAATTGAGACAAAGTTCCTTACCACATTGTAATCAATCGAACCGTATGACCAAAAATTATTAATAATAAAATTAATCATTGGATACCATGAATATAAATATAATCATTATATTATATATAAAATGGAAACACATTCACCACATTCAAGAAAAAAGCAGTGAGTAATGGAAATCTCACGGAAATAAAAGCGAGTTGACAAATCCCTTACATTATGCCCGAATGTGTTCATCAATTGATATTAATGACCTGAATAATCAAATTTATATTCATTAATTAATAATTCCAGAACCTCATATACACATAATTGATTTATTATAACCGTATTGGGTTCATTAATGACCTTTTTTATGGGTTTAATAGGTTCAATTTTATTGTTTTGGAAGCATTTTCTTCCTTGGTTTTCATGATTGGTTCACTTGTATTCATGAATGGAAGTTTGTTTGAAATGAATCTAATCATACAGAATTTTTAATATGTAATTTTAGTGAAATTATATAGATATAAATTATCTCATAATGAATTTGGTTATATACCATGAGGTTGAATCATTAGATAAAAGTTTACAATAAATGCTTGGATTAACTTGGAGGTTTTGTGCACAATGAACTTGTTTTGTATTATTATTTTATATTATGAGTGTTTAAGGATTATATAACATTAAATAATATAAAATACATATATTATGATCTGGTTAAACCATTAAAAAGGTTTCATGATCATTCTTGAAGATAGTAATGCAAATTGAAAACCGTCTTCCTTGAATGTGATAAATTAACACATCTTGGATGGTGTTTTCATTTATAGTATAAAAAGAGGAAAAAGAAGAGATAATGTTGAAATATTCCATTATCATAAAAATATTCCACTACATATAAGGTACTGGAGTTTTCATAATATTTGTATGAGAATATGTGATAATAGAAAAGATAACAAAGGAACTTGAAAAGAAAACAAAAGAATTGAAAAGAGGAATTTACTTCTTGAATCTATCTTTCTTTGAGAGACTCTTTAGGGAAGAGGATTTTGTATTTTGAGGAGAAAAAGTATGATGGATGTGTGGGAGGATCTTGGGAGTATATTTGATTATAATTTCAACAAGTCACAAGGCTTGAGAGGTGTGACGAGAGGAGGTAAGAAGGGATGGTATTTATAGTGGAGGGGAGGGGGGTTTTCTTAATTTTTTTAATCATTAGTTTATTATTTTTTCCTACGACAAGAAATAGTGATGATTCCATGAAAAAAATAGTAATAAGTGAACGTGAGTTTGAATTAATGGTTTCTTACATTACCCATGATGCTAGTAATAGTGTATTTATCTCATAATGTATACTATATTTACCGTACTTTACTATTCACAAAAAATTCAAGTATTTCAAAAAAATACCAAAAATTCACCCTTACTAGTTTTAAACATGTATAATCCAAAAAAACTCCATTTTTTGAAAATAATTTTTTAAACATTAGAAATTTAATTTTTAATTAAAATCATCACTTAATTAAAAAATACCAACACTTAAAATATCCACCTTCATTTTTAAGGTGCCTAAATTTTATTTATACTTTTATGGGTAAGGTTACCATTCATAAGGGTCATATTAGTATTCATAAGGGTAGGTTACTATTTATAAGGGTATGTTACTATTCATAAGGGTAAGTTACTATTCACCGAAAATTATGTTGATTCTATCAGACTCCAAATATCACCCTAATCGCATGCATGTATGTCTGATTTTCGAAATTCAAAACACTGAAGTTGAAAATTTATGTTTAATTGATAGGTTATGAATATATCCTATAGCCAAATGTTGTTTCATAGAGACTCAGTTCTTCAAGAAATATAGTCTATCATTGAAAGTATTTAAGAGAAACATACCATAAAATGTTTAGTGTGTTATATTCTTCCCACCTTTGAAAATTTCATCCTCAAATTTTTTTATGTATAAAGACCTCTAAAAAGATGTGGGTGGTTCTTCTTTATTACATCCTCAGGTTCCCACTTTGATTCCTCCATATTATGGCTTCTCTAAAGAACCTTTACCAAAAGAGTCGTCTAATTTCTCAATACTTTATCTATTGTGTCAAGAATCTTGATAGGCTCTTCACAGTAAGATATATTAGGTTCTAACTCTATTTATTTATAGGTGAGTACATGAATTGGGTTCGGCATGTATTTATTTAACAATGACACATGGAACACATCGTGAATTTTAGAGAGACTTGGAAACATTGCTAAACAGTAAGCTACAACTCTGATTCTTTCCATAATCTCAAATGGTCTGATGTACTTGGGGCTTAGTTTCCCTTTCTTACCGAAAATTAAGACACCCTTCCATGAATATACTGTTAGAAAGACATGATATCCAACTTGGAATTCCAAATACTTTCTCTAGTTGTCATCATAACTCTTCTGTCTACTTTGGGATGCTTTAATATGGTCCTGAATTTTCTTTACTGCTATCGTTGTCTCTTTAATAAGTTACGAGCCTATAAGTTTCCTCTCACCAACTTCATCCCAAAAAGTTGGAGTTTGACATCTCTTTCCATATAATACTTCTTATGGAACCATTTGAATATTAGAATGGAAATTATTATTATAGGAAAATTCCACCAAAGGTAAGTACTGATCCCACATACCTTAAAAGTTAAGTGAGCATGATCTTAACATGTCTTCCAATGTTTGAATAGTCCTTTCAGACTATCTGTCAGTTTGAAGATGATAAGTAGTACTTATACGAAGCTCAGTATCCAAAGCCTTCTGAAGACTCTTCCATAATTTTGTCATAAATTTTTGGATCTTGATCAGACAAAATCAATAGAGGTGCACTATGAAGTATTACAAATTCATTAATATAGAGTATTTATAGGCACTCAAGTGGTAAATCCTCTCTTATAGCAAGTAAATGTGCCGATTTTGTAAGACGATCAATAATTACCCATATTGCATCATTCCTTCTAGGTGTCCTTGGTAGTCTTGTGACAAATTCCATCGTAATTTCATCCCCCTTCCACATAGTAATAGGTAAAGGTTTCATGACTCCTCTAGGATTATGTCTCTCAACCTTCACTTGTTAAACAACTAGAAACCTTGACACATAGTCAATAATTTCTCACTTCATATTATCCCACAAAAAATGTTCCTTCATATCTCTATACATATTTGTGATACCAGGGTGTATAGAGAAATTTGATCAATGTGAATCATCTAATAGTTACATTTTTATCTTAGGTATTGAATAAACACATAACCTCTTTACAAATTTCAGAACTCTATCCTCATACACAAAGTCTTCCAATCTTCCATCCTTAACAGATTTAATTTTATTTTGAAGGCTCTCATCATCAGATTGAGATATTTTTATCTTCTACAACATGGATGGTTTATCAATCATTTAAAATAGGAATGATGTTTCCTCTTCCTTAACAAGTCCCATATCTATCTTTACTAGATCAATGAATATAGGATCCCTCTCAATCCTCATTTGGGTCAGAAGTCCATGATCTTTCCTACTTAATGCATCTTCCACCTTATTTTCCTTTCATCGGTGGTAGTTTATTGAACAATAATAATCATAGAGTAACTCAAGAGATCTACTCTACCTCATGTTGAGATATTTCTATGTAAAAATGTATTTCAAACTCTTATGGTCCATATATATCTCACATCTTTCACTGTAGAGATAATGTCTCCATATTTTCAGAGAAAAGATTATGGCTGCTAAATCAAGATAGTGAGTTGGATAATTTTGTTCATGTGTCATCATCTGCCTTGATGCATAATTAATAACTTTATAATTTTTCATAATGATGCAACCTAGTCCATTCTTTGATGCATCACTATATATAGAAAATCCATCATTTTCAGAGGGAAGATTCAAAATTAGAGCATTGAGCAATCTTATTTTTAATTCTTCAAAACATTTTGTACATTTTTTTCCATACAAACTTAACCCATTTACATGTGAGCTTGGATAGAGGTTTATCCAATCAAGAAAAATTATAAAAGAAACACCGATAGTTACCTACTAATCCAATAAAACTATGTACCTCAGTTATATTCATTGGCGTATCCCATTCTTGGATTGCCTTTGTATTCACATGATCAACTAAGATTCCATCCTTAGAGATGATATAGCCATGAAAAGAAACCAATTGAATCCAAAATTCACACTTGATAAACTTTCCATATAATTCATTTCATCTAAGATATTTCAGAATAATCCGCAGGTGATTCTCATGGTCTTCATAGATTTTTGATTATACTAGGATATCATCGATAAATACCATAAAAAAATCATCAAGATATTACTTGGAAACTCTATTCATTAGATCCATTAAAAAAGAGGGTGAATTATTCAGTCCAAAATTCATTACTATAAACTCATAATGCCCATACCTGGTTCGAAATGCTATCATTAGAATATCACCCTTCCTTATACACAACTGATGATATCCTGATCAAAGGTCAATATTTGAAAAATATTGAGATCCATGAATTTGATCAAATAAATCATCAGTGCATGGTAGGGGATACTTATTATTTATTTTAATAGTATTGATTTCTCTATAGTTAATGCACAACCTCATAGATCCATCTTTCTTCTTGATGAAGAGAACATGGGATCCTCATCGAAAACACTAGAGTGAATAAATCCATTTCCAATCAATTCCTATAGTTATTTCTTTATCTCCACTAATCCCATAGTGGCCATCCTATAGCGAGTCTTTGATATAGGTCTTTCACTAAGAACTAAATCAATAGAGAACTCAACTTCTTGATCTGGAGGATGTCCATGTAAATCCTCTGGAAATACCTCAATGTATTCTTGCACAATAACTATGTCTTTAATTTGAAGATTTATTTTCTCACCCATAGATATTGTGTTCTCTTACTCCCTAATAATTTCATTCAGTAGAGCTACTGGGGCGGATCTAGATAAGAATCAGATAGAGAGGTTTCTTCTCTAAAGGTAAATAATGGGTATAATGATAAGGTCAACAACTAAAGCACATTTTTGTGTCATAAAGGGGATTGACTAACACATATTTTTTGCAATGATACTTCCCATAGGAGTTTTGACTGACAATTCCTTTATTAAATCAAATTGAAAATGTCTAATTTTCTTGGAAAACTAGGAAGATATAAAGGAATGAAATGATCTAGAATAAAATAAGGCATTGGCTAAGTATGAGGAAATGATTAAATTACCCACTACCACATAATTAGAAATTTCAACCTCAGTAGTTGTGATTGCATAAGCTTGGACTTGCTCCCTTGTCCTTTTCTTAGGTAGGTTTCCTTGACTCTTAGGACACTAATTTTCATAGTGTCCCATATCTCTAAAATTGTAGCATTGAATGTCATCGACTTGTCTCTATGCCTTACATTCACTAGATCAATGGCCCTTTTCTCCACAATTATATAAAACAACCATGCCTTCAAAGAATTTCCTAGGATGATTCATTACATAGTTATCTCATAACAGAAATTTATTCATTCTATTCTTCTTATTTGGTGCTTCACCTTTTCCACGGTTATCAAAATACCACTTATTATCTTGGTTTCACTTAAACAAATTTGATCTAGAAAATTCCTTCTCTTTTTTGATGGCACTTAATAAAATTTCATCATATGATGAATTTTTTGAGAAGCTAGTGCCCATTCAAAGACTTGGCTTAAAAACTTTAAAGAAATGATCAATCTTGTCTTCTGAGTCACATAAGTAATCTATGGTATACCAGGCTAGTCTTGTGAAGTTATCCTTATACTCTGCAACATTGTCTTCTTCCCTTTTATTTAAACTAATGAATTTCCTCTTCATCTAGATTCATTGCTCATGAGGGAAATATTTTTTGAAGAATATTTCCTTAAATGTTCTCCATTACAAATCTTCTATTTCTCCTTCCTCTATGGTATTATGGATCAAGGACCACCATTGATCAACATCACCTTTGATACAATATACTTCCAACACTACCTTTTCATTTTCATTGCATCTTAATGCCAGGAATATCTTTTCAAGGGACTTGATCCATTGATCAACTACCAATGTATTAGTAGTCCCACTAAAAGATGGGGGATTCTGTTGCATGAAATGATCCAAAACAGGTGTAGCATGGTTATTCATCACATCCTGAATAAGTTGTCCCAATATAGTCATGATATGATATGCTCCAACACTGACCATGTTGAACTTCTCAGTGGGGAAATACCTAAATTTTCTGCGGGTATTGAATCCCATGATTCCATTAGGCACTATTACTAAACAATGGAATACACTAAATTAGGTCATAATTCATAATTTCTAACTAGAAAACACTTAACATAATCTGAAAATTTATGAACAACTAATCTCATAATCATAAACATTGTTTCTATTTACTTTTAAATCCTTCATAATGGGTTGTAAAGAAAATATAAATTATCCTAAGCATATCCCCATGGAGTGTCAAACCAGGAGTGCAGTAAGGCCCGTTTTCATGTACCAAGATACCCTAGTTCAAGCTTGAAACTTCTTGTCGGTGTTGTTACTCCTAGGTACATCTGTGCCAGAACCACATCTACTTGTCGTATCTAGTCAGGGATATATTTTATAGGAAGACCCACATAATATTTACCTTAATAAAATTCTTGGATGTTACTATATTCTTATACTCAAGTCTATCTTAGGGTTATGTTCCCTAAAATATGTTTTCTAAATTTAGCTCCCAAGGTTTCTACTAAACTTCCTCTGATGCCAACTATAATGCCCCGAACCTAGAAGCTTGGAGACAGTTCATTATTTTATTACATTAGCATGATTATAAGAAATAAAATCCCAAAGGAATGATCATTTTAGTAGTCTTTATGAAACTAGATACATACATGTAACTCATATTACATTGGGAAAGGTAACAAAATACAATAAATAACAAAAACTAATAAATTACATCCTTGAAATATCATTCAAGGTTTTCTTATTCATAACCTGGGGAAAGGAAACATAAAAAGGGTGAGTTAAAATGCACAATAAGGGTTACAAATAGTGGAATCATGAATCAATAATAAGTGAATAATAATCAATTTGACATAGTCAATATGGCATGGTTAATAAATGAAAAACACACGCCATTAATAAACCGAGAATGAAACTGCATCCATAGATTTTGTCATAGTGAAGACCTCATGGATAGTAATAACTGAAAATGAATAAAGAGAATTATTATTAATTTTACATCATTTATCTAGCACATGATACCACCATACCATCAAAAATGTTTAAGTCTGTGGGTAGATACCCGTCTAATTCTATTTTGGAAACAAACTCGAAGTGTTTTTCACCAACTGATTTGTCTCATGAGACCTATCGATGAATCGAGGGGCTATAGAGGGCATCTACCGTCACTGAAAGTCCAAATAATTCTTCATAAATGGATTTAATACAAGATAAATATGCCTTTTCAATATCTGTATAGAGTAGAGGATACATATTTATCAACATTTCTGCAGTTACAATAACATTCAAAATAAACACTGTATGTAAAATGTTATACAACTAGGGAAATAATAATATAAATGATACAAGAATATGGATATATAATATAATTATAATTTAAAATTAAATATGATCTCAAATTTTCATTTTATACACCACATAAGAATGATTAGGTGCACAATATAAAGTGAATCTCAATGAAATGAAAATTGACACAAAGTTCCTTACCACATTGTAATCAATTGAATCGTATGACTGAAAATTAATAACCATAAAATTAATCATTGGATACCATGAATATAAATATAATACTGATATTATATATCAAATGGTAGTACACATACACCACATTCAAGAAATAAGTGGTGAGAAATGGAAATTTCACAGAAATAAAAGTGAGATGAGAAACACCTTACCTTGTGCCCAAATGTGTTCTTCGATTGATCTTAATGACCTGAATAATAAAATTTAGATTCATTAATTAATAATTAAATAACCTCATCTAAATTTAATTTATTTATTATAACCTTATTAGGTTTATTCGTGTCCTTTTTGATGGGCTTAAGAGGTTCAATTTTATTGTTTTGGAAGCATTTTCTTCCTTGGATTTCATGATAGATTTACTTGAATTCATGAATGGAAGTTCATTTGAAATGTGGTTAATCGTCCATAACTGTTAATATGTAATATTAGTGACATTAAAGATATATAAATGACCTTATAATGAATTTTTTTATATACCATGAGGTTGAATCAATAGATAAAATTTAATGATAAAGGTTTGGATTAACTTGGCAGTTTTGTGCACAATGAACTTGTTTTGTATTATCCTCTAATGGCCCGAAGGCCTTTATTTTTTTATTGATTTTTATAATCCACCTTTCAAGGATCCCAAAACATTAAATAAGATAAAATAAATATATTATGATCTGTTTTAACCATTAAAAAGGTTTCATGACCAGTCTTGAATATAATAATGCAAATTGAAAACTATCTTCCTTGAATGTGATAAATTAACACATCTTGGAAGGTGTTTTCATTTATAGTATAAAAGGAGGGAAAAGAAGAGATTATGATGGGATATTCCATTATCATAAAAAATTCAAATACACATAAGGTACTGGAGTTTTCATAACATTTTTATGAGAATATGTGAGAATAGAAAAGATAACAAAGGAACTTGAAAATAAAACAAAAGAATTGAAAATAGGAATTTACCTCATGAATCTATCTTCCTTTGAGAGCCTCTTTAGGGGAGAGGATTTAGTCTTTTGAGGAGAAAAAGTCTGATAAATGCGGGGGAGGATCTTGGGAGGATATTTGAGTATAATTTTGACATGGAACAGGGCTTGAGAGGTGTGACGATAGGAGGAAAGGAGGGGTGGTATTTATAGTGGAGGGGAGGAGGGTTTTCTTAATTTTTTAATCATTAGTTTATTATTTTTCTCTAATATAAGAAGTATTGATTATTACATGAAAAAAAATAGCAATAAGTGCAAGTGAGTTCTAACTAATGGTTTCTTACATCATCCATGATGAAAGGAATAGTGTGTTTATCTCATAATGTATTTATACCGTATTTACCGTATTTTACTATTAACAAAAAATTCAAGTATTTCAGAAAAATCCCAAAAAATTTACCCTAAACATTTTTTGATGTTTAGAATCAAAAAATGAACTCCATTTTTTGAAAATATTTTTATAAATATAAGAAATTTAATTTTTAATTAAAATCATCACTTAATCAAAAAATACCAACACTTAAAATATTCACCTTCATTTTTAAGGTGCTTAAATTTTACTTATACTTTCATGGATAAGGTTACCATTCATAATGGTCATATTACTATTCATAAGAATAGGTTACTATTCATAATAGGGGTGTCCATGGGTCGGGTTGGGTCGGGTTGAGGGCTATTTTAGACCCGACCCAAGCAAAATAGGTCAGGTCGGGTCAGAGATATTTTTGGATTCAGACCCGACCCGTCCCATCCCGTCTCAAATCGGGTTGGGTTGGGTTGGGTTGATCGGGTTAAGGGAAAAAAATCGTTTGGTATTTTTTGATGATCCCAACCTACAGGTTGACTGATTTATGATAAAAAAAATTCTTCAGTTCTTTTTTTGGCTATCACCCCGTGGGTTGATCGGGTTACGTATTCCTCTGCTTCATCTTCTTCACCGCACTAGGGAACACCCGCGTCCTCTGCCCTATAATAAATCGACCCAAAAAAACGTCAGTCTACAACTTGATGGTGTGATGTTATTAGCTTGCTTGCAAGTAGTTATCTAGGGTTGAGGAGGTTCAAGGCGAGGCCAGGAGGGTGATGAGAATGGGGTAGTGCCTGAAACCGATATATTTGGCATCGTACACAGTCGCAATGGATATGGAAGTGGTGGAAGAGGTAGGGGTATATGCAAGTGTGGAGCGGTGGATACATTGAACTGGTAAGGGAAAATGAGATGTTCAGCGATCATTTTCTTAGTCGATCCTCCACCGCCGAATCTTCGAATCATTAAAATTGTTCTATATTCCTTTGGGTTTTTACTTGTTCTTTAGTTTTCATAGCAAAATCGAATGAAATATAGTTATATTCATGTTTTTATTTGTTGACCGGGAATTTTTTTTCACTGATTTCACATGTCTCAATTCCTTTGAATTTATTTTATGTTTTTCTTAGAAATTTCATGGAAGATTCAATCATCTATGCGATTAATAGAGTATTCATGTAATGGTGGGTGATGAAATGGACTCAATGGATGGTGTAGGAAAGGAGAAAGACAACGGTGTGGGGGAGAGGGTGAGGGGGAATTGGGTCAAGAGGTAGGGGAGAGGGCGAAGTCTAAAGAGGCGACTCACAGTAGTTGGGTTGGTTGGGTCGGGTTGGGTTAATTTTTTCCAAACCCGTGACCCGACCCAACCCGACCATGATATAACCCAACCCGACCCAACCCATGGTATAATTTTTTTAACCCTACCCAACCCGACCCGACCTAATCGTGTCGAGTCGGGTTGTTCAGGTTGGGTCGGGTCTGGACACCCCTAATTCATCAGGGTATTTTACTATTCGTAAGGGTAAGTTAATATTCACTAAAAATTAAGTTGATTTTATTAGACTCCAAATATCACCCTAATCGCAACCGTTTACGTCCGTTTTTCAAAATTCAAAACACCGAAATGGAAAATTTAAGTTTAATGGGTAGGTTATGAATATATCCTATAACCAAGTACTGTTTCATAGAGACTCAGTGCTTCATGCAATATAGGATATATAATGAATTGAAAGTATTTAAGAGAAACATACCATAAAATGTTTGGGGTGTTATAAGCATGATATCCAATACCAACACATGAATCCATAAAAATACTCTAATAATGACTATCACATTCATTCACCAAACACATATTTAATCATTTGCAACAAATGAAATTATTACTTGGGAACTTCAATCTCCCCCTTTGTTTTTTTTCAATACCAATAATCAAAAATGTCAATATATATATCTCCATGGATTATTAATTCTTTCCCTTATTGAGAATAAATGTAAAAGGATAATATAGAGATATTATAATTTCAATTTATTCCTTTAAAATTCTCAAAAATTACTTTTTATTATCCTTTTTTCAGAACCAGATAACAACCTTTATCCTGTTGAGAAAAGGATAACACCACATGATTCTCTTAGCAAAGAGTATTTATTTAATCTATTATAATTATATTTGAAAAAAACAGATATAAAAAATAATATATATCTAACCAAGATAATTTATCCTATCCATAAAATTCTATACATGCAATACCATACTCATAATATCATTTAAGGGGCTACTTAAAAACACATTTAACATGAGAAATAAGTAACATTCACATTACTCAATTAAACCATAAAAATAGTTCATGTGAATTTTATAAAGACTTCCCCTTTTTTAAAAATATTTCATAAAATCAAAAATAAGGGTTTAAAGTGTGATTAACATACCATTTTTTCAATTTTTTCACATATGTACAAAATTTCCAAATTCACTGCATGGTGAATTCAACTCATTTTTTCTCCTCCTTAATGGATGCACTCAACAAATCCTCTTCATGGTAGTTAGAAAACACCCTAAAGAACACCTACTTTAATGTAAAACATATATAACACTCAATTTTCTACTTCAATTTCATATAGGTTAGCATAAATAAACAAGAGTTTTATGGCATAAAGTAGGATATCCCCAGGGTCCAGTTCGAATGGTAGCGACTCTATAGGGTCTCGGTGTGGTGTCCGGTTCAATTCACTCTGAGTTATTTCCTATAGTAGTAGAGTAGTATTTTCATTTCATTTATACCCTCCATGGACCTATTGTAATAGGGAATAAAGTGAGACCTATTTTTTCACCATAAGAAACACTTGGGATGAGATTTTCCTCTCACCCTTAACCTCTCTTTTCTTCCAAACATAGAAAGTTTAGTTCTCTTCTTCTTGTTAACAACCTTCACATGTTGTATATTTTAATTTCTCCCATGAATTGTTTCATTATACAAGGATATATTCTCCATTTTAGTGATCTAGGTAGATTCATAACCATGGTATTTAATTGATCATTTCATTAATTATTCTTTGTACAAAATAATTTCCATACAACTCTTTATTCCATTTCTAGTTTGTCCACATATCTCACATAATCCTTCTTGAAATTTAAAATAGGTATTTGTGGGAATATTATCTTCACAACTAGACTTATCATTTGAAATCACTTGATTTACTTTTTCTTTAGAACTCATTTTTGTTTCAACTATTTTTTTATCATTTTCCAGTTGGTTAGGCCAAACTATCAAGAAATATTTATTGAATTTCTAATTTTAATTAATATTCTCATTTTTATTCTTGGTATTCTCAACAATATTGCATGAATTTAAATTAGTTATATTCTAAATATTATTTCATTCCACACCATAGTAAAATTTTACTATAATTATATTCCTAAATATCTTAACTTGGTGACCCAGTTATCCATATTTTCCATACACATGTTCTAAAGACTCAAAATTGTTTTGAGTGGATTGATTTTCTATATTACTAGTAACAACTTGCTTCCATTAAGTTTTTGTACCATATTTCTCACCAAAAATCCCCCGTTCTTATTGATTATTCTCTATAAATGACATATTTTACCATCAATATAAATATTTTAATCCATACCTTACACAAAACTAGAAAAATACTTGAAAATTTTATCTTCTAGGTTGAATTTATATATTTACACATTTATATTGATATTGTACTTATAAAATATTAACCTTATTTTGTCTTAGGTAAATTTGTATCCTTGGAATGTTTTCCCCTTTTATGTGGAAGATTGACTATCATTTTTATTTTTAAAAACATCCTAATAGTCTCTTTTAAAACATGTAATATTAGAAATTATAGATTTTTTGAAACTAATTAAGTATGAATTTATATTATTCCCTTGAACCTTTAACCTCACTAGTTTTAGAAGACTAATATTTAACCTCAACATTCCCATTGAAGTACTATATAAATTTATTCAACTCATTTTGAACTAAAAGACACATGGAATATGTCTCTACTAGTTCTTCTTCCGTTATCTCCAACCTTTACTCAAGATCAACCAATATCTTTTCTTATTCAACTATCATTAGTTTTTATCTCTTGATATTATCAATTTATGTCACTTTTATCCTGATATATTCTTACTTATTAGCAACAAACTTCTTGTTTTATCTCTCAATATTTCTCTTATCTTTTGTGAGTATGTATTTTTCTCAAGAGAAACTTTGAAATTTTCTTTAAGAATTCATTCCAATTTAGTTCGTTCCTCCTCCTCATTATCACTACTTAATGAATCAAACCCCTTTTTAAATAAATCAAAGAATTCAACCTCAACTTCTAATGAGCCACTTGATTATAAATATGTTTTATTATGATTTGTCATCAAATTGCTCTTCTTACTACTGAAATTATTCTTCCTCTTTTTACCCCTTTACTATTTATAGGTTTATTCATCTTAATTATAATATTTAGATTCAATTACCTTCTTATTTGGATATTTAATGGAAAAATTTCCAATACTATTACAATTATAGAACTTTGGTGGTTGTTTTACTCTTTATTTAAAATTTACCTTTTGAAACCTTTTGATATAATAGAAATAATATCATTAAGATCTTCATCATCCTTATCATCTAAATCACTAGATTCTATTTTTTTTCCTTTTATCATGGATTCAAAGGAAATCTCATCTTTCTTATTCTTCTTGAACGTTGGTTCCATTATTATCTCGTATTTTATGATACTATTATGTATTTCATGTAGGGATAAGTCCTCACTATACTCTAAATATAAAAAATTAAGGTCAAATATATCCATGAAATTTCTCATAAGCTTCTTTAATATGGTAGAATCCTATAACTTCTCACAAAATCCTTTAATATCTCTAGATATATCATTTACCTAGGTGAAATGGTCATCTATATTCTCATCATCATCCATTTTAATTTCTTATAATACAATCCTCTAGAATTTTAGATTATCTTTAATTTGATATTTCATTTATAACTACTTCTCAATTTATTCAAAATCCCCCTTTCAATTTGAAGTCCAATGAATTTTGTGTAAACTGTTGGTCGGAGAAGAAAGGAGTGATGGCAAGAGGGGGGGGGGGGTGAATTGCCTTTTAAAAAATAATTAACAATTTAAAATCAAAGTGAAAGTGCAGCGGAAATAAAAGAGGCAAGACACGCAACTTGATAACGGAGTTCGGCTTAAACCCAAGCCTACGTCTCCGCTCCCAACTCAACCGTTGAGAGATTTACTACCGCTTGCTTTTCAATGGTTTTAGCAAGAAACCCACTAGACTTTAAGGTTAGTCTAGAACCTATTACAGCTTGCTTTTATTGGTTGAGCAAGAACCCACTAGCCTTCTTACAGGTGAAGGACTAGCTCACCTATGACTCAAGCCTTTTAAAGGGAAGGCTTGACTAACCTCTTCACACCTTGAAGGTGGTGTGAAAACCCAAATGAAAGGGAGATGAGAGAAAGAGGGGTTTGTAGGCACAAACCCAAATTGATGCTCAAAATAAATAAAACAATAAAAACCGTAATGTGGAGAAGTCTTGGGCGCCAATGGATTGATTGGAGTTGATGAAGGGCGCTCCCAAGCTTCTTTGGTGGTGCTCCTTGGATGTGGAATTGAGTTGGAGCAATTGGGGGTTCCTTGGAGGAATGCGCCAGAGGTTCGCCAAATGATCAAAAATGTGTCCGTGGGCTTCCTTGTGGCTTGGTTGGTGTTCCGGGGCTTCCTAGTCCTTTATTTATAGAGGGGGAACCCTCATATGGCCTTTGGAGGTCTTCGGAGCCGTTGGAAAAGGCTTCGTAGCCGTTGGGAGGCAAGTGGACAAGTCTGGTCAAAGGCCCAAGGGCTAGTTTGACTGGCTCCACCGGCTGACCGGTACAGAGCCACCGGTTGGCCGGTGTGTGCAAAAAGGAAAGGCCTTCTGCCCAGGTGCCACCGGCTGGCCGGTGCTGAGGCCACCGGTTGGCCGGTGCTGAGACAGTAGCTCAACCTTCTGTCTGGGTGCCACCGGTTGGCCGGTGAGAAGGCAATGGGTGTCCCTTCTGCCCAGGGTCCATCGGCCGGCCGGTGGTGAAGCCACCGGTTGGCCGGTGGACTGAAAAACAGTACACTGTTCTTCCTTTGCCACTTCTTGCTCCTGAAATCATGCCTATTAACAAAAACACTTGAAAACAAGATTAGATAAAAAGGAGAGTGATTGTGATCATGAAAATTAAACCACGAGGGGTACGAGAGGTACAACAATCTCCCCCTATTTTGATGATCACAATCACCAAAACAAACAATGTAAAATACTGAAATGAAAGGCATGCTTTAAAGGATAAGGCAAAGTAAAGTAAAGCAAGAGAGAAATATTTCTCCCCCAATCAACCAAGAATTTCTCCCCCTTTGTGATTATCAAAATAGCACGGGGCATAAAACTTGATTGAGGGAAGGAATTGAAAAACAAGATAGAGTTTTTAAACCAATTGAAATTTTTGAAATTTGAATTGAAAGATTTGAATTGAAAATTTTGAAATGAAATTTTGAATTGAAAGTTTTGAAAGAAAAACGCAAAAAGGCTTAAACAATCCTAACTCCCCCTAAATAAAAACAACAAATCACCGGGGAGAGGATTTTAGAACCGAGACAAATTTTGG
Organism: Viscum album; assembly: GCA_963277665.1. Classification (NCBI taxonomy): domain Eukaryota; kingdom Viridiplantae; phylum Streptophyta; class Magnoliopsida; order Santalales; family Viscaceae; genus Viscum; species Viscum album. The sequence continues at coordinate 87,059,310 of OY728166.1, read as the reverse complement.
CCCGGAGAGACTCGCTAAAAGGGATTTTTCAATCCACACTTGTCTAGTGGCAGGTCTTCTCCTAATAAATTCATCACTAAGGTAAATGGTTTTGGGCCTTCCATACCGGGCATTTTTGCAATTGCACTAATAAATTAAGTGCCCGGGTTTTTTACAATAATTGCAAAATTTATATTGGGAGCTCCCCCTTACAAAAATAGTTGGAGCATGGGAAGAGGAAGCTTGCTTGGAATAGCCAAGCCCTTGGGTGGTTCTAGATATGCGTTGGGAACCTAGCAATTCGGTCAAATTTTGTTCACCTTGGGTGAACTTGGCAAGAGATTCCCTTAGATCTTTGATTGTTGATTCCATAGAATCAACATCGGGAAGGTTTTGGACTTTGAGGGACAATTCCTCCTTTTCTTTGAGAAGTTGTTCCTTTTCGGAAGAGAGTTTTTTGAAATTCTTTTTTAAAGCAACAAATTTGGAAGAAAGTTCGTGAAAACCTTCCTCCAATTGATCTCTCGCATGTTGGAGATCCTCATAAGATAAATGATTGAAAGAATTTGAAGAACTAGAGGATGAGGAGTCGGAAGAGGTTACCTCATGAAATGCCATTAGGCATTTTTTACCGTTGTCACTTGAGGAAGAGGAGGAGGAGGATGTGGAGCTATCACTCCATGTGGCCTTGAATGCCTTCTTCTTTTCCTTTTTCTTGGCCTTTTTCTTGTTGAGTGGACAATCGGGCTTGTAATGGCCTTTCTTTCCACACCCGTAACATGTTACCTCGGGCTCGGATTTTTCGTTGGGTTGAGCCTTGCGGGATTTCTTCTTTTTGTGCTTCTTCATGAATTTGTGCATCTTGCGGGCAAGATTCTCCATTTCGGAATCGCCGCTTGAAGAGGAAGATGATGAGGAGGAGGAGCTTTCTTCTTGTTGAACTTTGAAGGCGATGTTCTTTGGAACTTTGATCGGTTTGCCTCCCTTTTCAGCTTGCCTCCTCATGGTGATCTCATAGGTCATGAGGGATCCGATGAGCTCTTCTACCGGCATGTTCTTGATGTCTTTTGCTTCTTGAATTGCCGTCACCTTTGGAGCCCATGAGCTTGGTAGGATCCATAGGATCTTCTTGACCATTGTTTCTGCAGAAACATCATCACCAAGGAACTTTCTCCCATTGCAAATATCATTAAAACGAGTAAACATTTCAGAAATAGATTCGGATGGATGCATGGTAAAACTTTCAAAATCTTGGCGATACATATCCAATCGAGTATCCTTGACTTTGTTGGTCCCCTCATGGGTAACCTCCAATAGTTTCCAGATTTCATGTGATGAGGTGCATGTGGAAACTCGATTGAATTCATTACGATCAAGGCCGCAATGAAGAGCGTTCATGGCTTTGCCATCAAGCTTGAAATTTTTAATATCGGCTTGAGTCCATTTGGATTCATTGGGAGAAGAAAGAGAATAACCATGCATGACAATTTTATAAATAGGATAACCTATGCTTCTAAGAAAAGCGGTCATGCGGGTTTTCCAATAAGTGTAGTCGGTTCCATCAAAAAATGGAGCACGACCCAAGGAATAGCCTTCGGGGGCGAAAGAAGTTGAAGCCATCAAAAAAGGATCTTGAATTTGAAACTGGTTAGGGTATTACTCAAATTTTGCCTCTGATACCAATTGTTGGTCGGAGAAGAAAGGAGTGATGGCAAGAGGGGGGGTGAATTGCCTTTTAAAAAATAATTAACAATTTAAAATCAAAGTGAAAGTGCAGCGGAAATAAAAGAGGCAAGACACGCAACTTGATAACGGAGTTCGGCTTAAACCCAAGCCTACGTCTCCGCTCCCAACTCAACCGTTGAGAGATTTAATACCGCTTGCTTTTCAATGGTTTTAGCAAGAAACCCACTAGACTTTAAGGTTAGTCTAGAACCTATTACAGCTTGCTTTTATTGGTTGAGCAAGAACCCACTAGCCTTCTTACAGGTGAAGGAATAGCTCACCTATGACTCAAGCCTTTTAAAGGGAAGGCTTGACTAACCTCTTCACACCTTGAAGGTGGTGTGAAAACCCAAATGAAAGGGAGATGAGAGAAAGAGGGGTTTGTAGGCACAAACCCAAATTGATGCTCAAAATAAATAAAACAATAAAAACCGTAATGTGGAGAAGTCTTGGGCGCTAATGGATTGATTGGAGTTGATGAAGGGCTCTCCCAAGCTTCTTTGGTGGTGCTCCTTGGATGTGGAATTGAGTTGGAGCAATTGGGGGTTCCTTGGAGGAATGCGCCGAAGGTTCGCCAAATGATCAAAACTGTGTCCGTGGGCTTCCTTGTGGCTTGGTTGGTGTTCCGGGGCTTCCTAGTCCTTTATTTATAGAGGGGGAACCCTCATATGGCCTTTGGAGGTCTTCAGAGCCGTTGGAAAAGGCTTCGGAGCCGTTGGGAGGCAAGTGGACAAGTCTGGTCAAAGGACCAATGGCTAGTTTGACTGGCTCCACCGGCTGACCGGTACAGAGCCACCGGTTGGCCGGTGTGTGCAAGAAGGAAAGGCCTTCTTCCCAGGTGCCACCGGCTGGCCGGTGCTGAGGCCACCGGTTGGCCGGTGCTGAGGCCACCGGTTGGCCGGTGCTGAGGCCACCGGTTGGCCGGTGCTGAGACAGTAGCTCAGCCTTCTGTCTGGGTGCCACCGGTCGGCCGGTGAGGAGGCCACCGGTTGGCCGGTGAGAAGGCAGTGGGTGTCCCTTCTGCCCAGGGTCCAGCGGCCGGCCGGTGGTGAAGCCACCGGTTGGCCGGTGGACTGAAAAACAGTCCACTGTTCTTCCTTTGCCACTTCTTGCTCCTGAAATCATGCCTATTAACAAAAACACTTGAAAACAAGATTAGATAAAAAGGAGAGTGATTGTGATCATGAAAATTAAACCACGAGGGGTACGAGAGGTACAACAATCTCCCCCTATTTTGATGATCACAATCACCAAAACAAACAATGTAAAATACTGAAATGAAAGGCATGCTTTAAAGGATAAGGCAAAGTAAAGTAAAGCAAGAGAGAAAGATTTCTCACCCAATCAACCAAGAATTTCTCCCCCTTTGTGATTATCAAAATAGCACGGGGCATAAAACTTGATTGAGGGAAGGAATTGAAAAACAAGATAGAGTTTTTAAACCAATTGAAATTTTTGAAATTTGAATTGAAAGATTTGAATTGAAAATTTTGAAATGAAATTTTGAATTGAAAGTTTTGAAAGAAAAAAGCAAAAAGGCTTAAACGATCCTAACTCCCCCTAAATAAAAACAACAAATCACCGGGGAGAGGATTTTAGAACCGAGACAAGTTTTGGCCCGGAGAGACTCGCTAAAAGGGATTTTTCAATCCACACTTGTCTAGTGGCGGGTCTTCTCCTAAGAAATTCATCACTAAGGGAAATGGTTTTGGGCCCTCCATACCGGGCATTTTTGCAATTGCACTCATAAATTAAGTGCCCGGGTTTTTTACAATAATTGCAAAATTTATATTGGGAGCTCCCCCTTACAAAAATAGTTGGAGCATGGGAAAAGGAAGCTTGCTTGGAATAGCCAAGCCCTTGGGTGGTTCTAGATATGCGTTGGGAACCTAGCAATTCGGTCAAATTTTGTTCACCTTGGGTGAACTTGGCAAGAGATTACCTTAGATCTTTGATTGTTGATTCCATAGAATCAACATCGGGAAGGTTTTGGACTTTGAGGGACAACTCCTCCTTTTCTTTGAGAAGTTGTTCCTTTTCGGAAGAGAGTTTTTTGAAATTCTTTTTTAAAGCAACAAATTTGGAAGAAAGTTCGTGAAAAACTTCCTCCAATTGATCTTTCGCATGTTGGAGATCCTCATAAGATAAATGATTGAAAGAATTTGAAGAACTAGAGGATGAGGAGTCGGAAGAGGTTACCTCATGAAATTCCATTAGGCATTTTTTACCGTTGTCACTTGAGGAGGAGGAGGAGGAGGATGTGGAGCTATCACTCCATGTGGCCTTGAATGCCTTCTTCTTTTCCTTTTTCTTGGCCTTTTTCTTGTTGAGTGGAAAATCGGGCTTGTAATGGCCTTTCTTGCCACACCCGTAACATGTTACCTTGGGCTCGGATTTTTCGTTGGGTTGAGCCTTGCGGGATTTCTTCTTTTTGTGCTTCTTCATGAATTTGTGCATCTTGCGGGCAATATTCTCCATTTCGGAATCGCCGCTTGAAGAGGAAGATGATGAGGAGGAGGAGCTTTCTTCTTGTTGAACTTTGAAGGTGATGTTCTTTGGAACTTTGATCGGTTTGCCTTCCTTTTCAGCTTGCCTCCTCATGGTGATCTCATAGGTCATGAGGGATCCGATGAGCTCTTCTACCGGCATGTTCTTGATGTCTTTTGCTTCTTGAATTGCCGTCACCTTTGGAGCCCATGAGCTTGGTAGGATCCATAGGATCTTCTTGACCATTGTTTCTGCAGAAACATCATCACCAAGGGACTTTCTCCCATTGCAAACATCAGTAAAATGAGTAAACATTTCATAAATAGATTCGGATGGATGCATGGTAAAACTTTCAAAATCTTGGCGATACATATCCAATCGAGTATCCTTGACTTTGTTGGTCCCCTCATGGGTAACCTCCAATAGTTTCCAGATTTCATGTGATGAGGTGCATGTGGAAACTCGATTGAATTCATTACGATCAAGGCCGCAATGAAGAGCGTTCATGGCTTTGCCATCAAGCTCGAAATTTTTAATATCGGCTTGAGTCCATTTGGATTCATCGGGAGAAGAAAGAGAATAACCATGCATGACAATTTTATAAATAGGATAACCTATGCTTCTAAGAAAAGCGGTCATGCGGGTTTTCCAATAAGTGTAGTCAGTTCCATCAAAAAATGGAGCACGACCCAAGGAATAGCCTTCGGGGGCGAAAGAAGTTGAAGCCATCAAAAAAGGATCTTGAACTTGAAACCGGTTAGGGTATTACTCAAATTTTTCCTCTGATACCAATTGTTGGTCGGAGAAGAAAGGAGTGATGGCAAGAGGGGGGGGGGGGGGGCGTGAATTTCCTTTTAAAAAATAATTAACAATTTAAAATCAAAGTGAAAGTGCAGCGGAAATAAAAGAGGCAAGACACACAACTTGATAACGGAGTTCGGCTTAAACCCAAGCCTACGTCTCCGCTCCCAACTCAACCGTTGAGAGATTTACTACCGCTTTCTTTTCAATGGTTTTAGCAAGAAACCCACTAGACTTTAAGGTTAGTCTAGAACCTATTACAGCTTGCTTTTATTGGTTGAGCAAGAACCCACTAGCCTTCTTACAGGTGAAGGACTAGCTCACCTATGACTCAAGCCTTTTAAAGGGAAGGCTTGACTAACCTCTTCACACCTTGAAGGTGGTGTGAAAACCCAAATGAAAGGGAGATGAGAGAAAGAGGGGTTTGTAGGCACAAACCCAAATTGATGCTCAAAATAAATAAAACAATAAAAACCGTAATGTGGAGAAGTCTTGGGTGCCAATGGATTGATTGGAGTTGATGAAGGGCGCTCCCAAGCTTCTTTGGTGGTGCTCCTTGGATGTGGAATTGAGTTGGAGCAATTGGGGGTTCCTTGGAGGAATGCACCGGAGGTTCGCCAAATGATCAAAAATGTGTCCGTGGGATTCCTTGTGGCTTGGTTGGTGTTCCGGGGCTTCCTAGTCCTTTATTTATAGAGGGGGAACCCTCATATGGCCTTTGGAGGTCTTCGGAGCCGTTGGAAAAGGCTTCGGAGCCGTTGGGAGGCAAGTGGACAAGTCTGGTCAAAGGCCCAACGGCTAGTTTGACTGGCTCCACCGGCTGACCGGTACAGAGCCACCAGTTGGCCGGTGTGTGCAAAAAGGAAAGGCCTTCTTCCCAGGTGCCACCGGCTGGCCGGTGCTGAGGCCACCGGTTGGTCGGTGCTGAGACAGTAGCTCAGCCTTCTGTCTGGGTGCCACCGGTCGGCCGGTGAGGAGGCCACCGGTTGGCCGGTGAGAAGGCAGTGGGTGTCCCTTCTGCCCAGGGTCCAGCGGCCGGCCGGTGGTGAAGCCACCGGTTGGCCGGTGGACTGAAAAACAGTCCACTGTTCTTCCTTTGCCACTTCTTGCTCCTGAAATCATGCCTATTAACAAAAACACTTGAAAACAAGATTAGATAAAAAGGAGAGTGATTGTGATCATGAAAATTAAACCACGAGGGGTACGAGAGGTACAACAATCTCCCCCTATTTTGATGATCACAATCACCAAAACAAAGAATGTAAAATACTGAAATGAAAGGCATGATTTAAAGGATAAGGCAAAGTAAAGTAAAGCAAGAGAGAAAGATTTCTCCCCCAATCAACCAAGAATTTCTCCCCCTTTGTGATTATCAAAATAGCACGGGGCATAAAACTTGATTGAGGGAAGGAATTGAAAAAAAAGATAGAGTTTTTAAACCGATTGAAATTTTTGAAATTTGAATTGAAAGATTTGAATTGAAAATTTTGAAATGAAATTTTGAATTGAAAGTTTTGAAAGAAAAACGCAAAAAGGCTTAAACGATCCTAACTCCCCCTAAATAAAAACCACAAATCACCGGGGAGAGGATTTTAGAACCGAGACAAATTTTGGCCCGGAGAGACTCGCTAAAAGGGATTTTTCAATCCACACTTGTCTAGTGGCGGGTCTTCTCCTAAGAAATTCATCACTAAGGGAAATGGTTTTGGGCCTTCCATACCGGGCATTTTTTCAATTGCACTCATAAATTAAGTGCCCGGGTTTTTTACAATAATTGCAAAATTTATATTGGGAGCTCCCCCTTACAAAAATAGTTGGAGCATGGGAAGAGGAAGCTTGCTTGGAATATCCAAGCCCTTGGGTGGTTCTAGATATGCGTTGGGAACCTAGCAATTCGGTCAAATTTTGTTCACCTTGGGTGAACTTGGCAAGAGATTCCCTTAGATCTTTGATTGTTGATTCCATAGAATCAACATCGGGAAGGTTTTGGACTTTGAGGGACAATTCCTCCTTTTCTTTGAGAAGTTGTTCCTTTTCTGAAGAGAGTTTTTTGAAATTATTTTTTAAAGCAACAAATTTGGAAGAAAGTTCGTGAAAACCTTCCTCTAATTGATCTCTCGCATGTTGGAGATCCTCATAAGATAAATGATTGAAAGAATTTGAAGAACTAGAGGATGAGGAGTCGGAAGAGGTTACCTCATGAAATGCCATTAGGCATTTTTTACCGTTGTCACTTGAGGAGGAGGAGGAGGAGGATGTGGAGCTATCACTCCATGTGGCCTTGAATGCCTTCTTCTTTTCCTTTTTCTTGGCCTTTTTCTTGGCCTTTTTCTTGTTGAGTGGACAATCGGGCTTGTAATGGCCTTTCTTGCCACACCTGTAACATGTTACCTCGGGCTCAGATTTTTCGTTGGGTTGAGCCTTGCGGGATTTCTTCTTTTTGTGCTTCTTCATGAATTTGTGCATCTTGCGGGCAAGATTCTCCATTTCGGAATCGCTGCTTGAAGAGGAAGATGATGATGAGGAGGAGCTTTCTTCTTGTTGAACTTTGAAGGCGATGTTCTTTGGATCTTTGATCGGTTTGCCTTCCTTTTCAGCTTGCCTCCTCATGGTGATCTCATAGGTCATGAGGGATCCGATGAGCTCTTCTACCAGCATGTTCTTGATGTCTTTTGCTTCTTGAATTTCCGTCACCTTTGGAGCCCATGAGCTTGGTAGGATCCATAGGATCTTCTTGACCATTGTTTCTGCAGAAACATCATCACCAAGGGACTTTCTCCCATTGCAAACATCAGTAAAACGAGTAAATATTTCAGAAATAGATTTGGATGGATGCATGGTAAAACTTTCAAAATCTTGGCGATACATATCCAATCGAGTATCCTTGACTTTGTTGGTCCCCTCATGGGTAACCTCCAATAGTTTCCAGATTTCATGTGATGAGGTGCATGTGGAAACTCGATTGAATTCATTACGATCAAGGCCGCAATGAAGAGCGTTCATGGCTTTTCCATCAAGCTTGAAATTTTTAATATCGGCTTGAGTCCATTTGGATTCATTGGGAGAAGAAAGAGAATAACCATGCATGCCAATTTTATAAATAGGATAACCTATGCTTCTAAGAAAAGCGGTCATGCGGGTTTTCCAATAAGTGTAGTCGGTTCCATCAAAAAATGGAGCACGACCCAAGGAATAGCCTTCGGGGGCAAAAGAAGTTGAAGCCATCAAAAAAGGATCTTGAATTTGAAACCGGTTAGGGTATTACTCAAATTTTGCCTCTGATACCAATTGTTGGTCGGAGAAGAAAGGAGTGATGGCAAGAGGGGGGGTGAATTGCCTTTTAAAAAATAATTAACAATTTAAAATCAAAGTGAAAGTGCAGCGGAAATAAAAGAGGCAAGACACGCAACTTGATAACGGAGTTCGGCTTAAACCCAAGCCTACGCCTCCGCTCCCAACTCAACCGTTGAGAGATTTACTACCGCTTGCTTTTCAATGGTTTTAGCAAGAAACCCACTAGACTTTAAGGTTAGTCTAGAACCTATTACAGCTTGCTTTTATTGGTTGAGCAAGAACCCACTATCCTTCTTACAGGTGAAGGACTAGCTCACCTATGACTCAAGCCTTTTAAAGGGAAGGCTTGACTAACCTCTTCACACCTTGAAGGTGGTGTGAAAACCCAAATGAAAGGGAGATGAGAGAAAGAGGGGTTTGTAGGCACAAACCCAAATTGATGCTCAAAATAAATAAAACAATAAAAACCGTAATGTGGAGAAGTCTTGGGTGCCAATGGATTGATTGGAGTTGATGAAGGGCGCTCCCAAGCTTCTTTGGTGGTGCTCCTTGGATGTGGAATTGAGTTGGAGCAATTGGGGGTTCCTTGGAGGAATGCACCGGAGGTTCGCCAAATGATCAAAAATGTGTCCGTGGGCTTCCTTGTGGCTTGGTTGGTGTTCCGGGGCTTCCTAGTCCTTTATTTATAGAGGGGGAACCCTCATATGGCCTTTGGAGGTCTTCGGAGCCGTTGGAAAAGGCTTCGGAGCCGTTGGGAGGCAAGTGGACAAGTCTGGTCAAAGGCCCAACGGCTAGTTTGACTGGCTCCACCGGCTGACCGGTACAGAGCCACCGGTTGGCCGGTGTGTGCAAAAAGGAAAGGCCTTCTTCCCAGGTGCCACCGGCTGGCCGGTGCTGAGGCCACCGGTTGGCCGGTGCTGAGACAGTAGCTCAGCCTTCTGTCTGGGTGCCACCGGTCGGCCGGTGAGGAGGCCACCGGTTGGCCGGTGAGAAGGCAGTGGGTGTCCCTTCTGCCCAGGGTCCAGCGGCCGGCCGGTGGTGAAGCCACCGGTTGGCCGGTGGACTGAAAAACAGTCCACTGTTCTTACTTTGCCACTTCTTGCTCCTGAAATCATGCCTATTAACAAAAACACTTGAAAACAAGATTAGATAAAAAGGAGAGTGATTGTGATCATGAAAATTAAACCACGAGGGGTACGAGAGGTACAACAATCTCCCCCTATTTTGATGATCACAATCACCAAAACAAACAATGTAAAATACTGAAATGAAAGGCATGATTTAAAGGATAAGGCAAAGTAAAGTAAAGCAAGAGAGAAAGATTTCTCCCCCAATCAACCAAGAATTTCTCCCCCTTTGTGATTATCAAAATAGCACGGGGCATAAAACTTGATTGAGGGAAGGAATTGAAAAACAAGATAGAGTTTTTAAACCAATTGAAATTTTTGAAATTTGAATTGAATGATTTGAATTGAAAATTTTGAAATGAAATTTTGAATTGAAAGTTTTGAAAGAAAAACGCAAAAAGGCTTAAACGATCCTAACTCCCCCTAAATAAAAACAACAAATCACCGGGGAGAGGATTTTAGAACCGAGACAAATTTTGGCCCGGAGAGACTCGCTAAAAGGGATTTTTTAATCCACACTTGTCTAGTGGCGGGTCTTCTCCTAAGAAATTCATCACTAAGGGAAATGGTTTTGGGCCTTCCATACCAGGCATTTTTTAAATTGCACTCATAAATTAAGTGCCCGGGTTTTTTACAATAATTGCAAAATTTATATTGGGAGCTCCCCCTTACAAAAATAGTTGGAGCATGGGAAGAGGAAGCTTGCTTGGAATATCCAAGCCCTTGGGTGGTTCTAGATATGCGTTGGGAACCTAGCAATTCGGTCAAATTTTGTTCACCTTGGGTGAACTTGGCAAGAGATTCCCTTAGATCTTTGATTGTTGATTCCATAGAATCAACATCGGGAAGGTTTTGGACTTTGAGGGACAATTCCTCCTTTTCTTTGAGAAGTTGTTCCTTTTCTGAAGAGAGTTTTTTGAAATTATTTTTTAAAGCAACAAATTTGGAAGAAAGTTCGTGAAAACCTTCCTCCAATTGATCTCTCGCATGTTGGAGATCCTCATAAGATAAATGATTGAAAGAATTTGAAGAACAAGAGGATGAGGAGTCGGAAGAGGTTACCTCATGAAATGCCATTAGGCATTTTTTACCGTTGTCACTTGAGGAGGAGGAGGAGGAGGATGTGGAGCTATCACTCCATGTGGCCTTGAATGCCTTCTTCTTTTCCTTTTTCTTGGCCTTTTTCTTGTTGAGTGGACAATCGGGCTTGTAATGGCCTTTCTTGCCACACCTGTAACATGTTACCTCGGGCTCAGATTTTTCGTTGGGTTGAGCCTTGCGGGATTTCTTCTTTTTGTGCTTCTTCATGAATTTGTGCATCTTGCGGGCAAGATTCTCCATTTCGGAATCGCTGCTTGAAGAGGAAGATGATGAGGAGGAGGAGCTTTCTTCTTGTTGAACTTTGAAGGCGATGTTCTTTGGAGCTTTGATCGGTTTGCCTTCCTTTTCAGCTTGCCTCCTCATGGTGATCTCATAGGTCATGAGGGATCCGATGAGCTCTTCTACCAGCATGTTCTTGATGTCTTTTGCTTCTTGAATTTCCGTCACCTTTGGAGCCCATGAGCTTGGTAGGATCCATAGGATCTTCTTGACCATTGTTTCTGAAGAAACATCATCACCAAGGGACTTTCTCCCATTGCAAACATCAGTAAAACGAGTAAACATTTCAGAAATAGATTTGGATGGATGCATGGTAAAACTTTCAAAATCTTGGCGATACATATCCAATCGAGTATCCTTGACTTTGTTGGTCCCCTCATGGGTAACCTCCAATAGTTTCCAGATTTCATGTGATGAGGTGCATGTGGAAACTCGATTGAATTCATTACGATCAAGGCCGCAATGAAGAGCGTTCATGGCTTTTCCATCAAGCTTGAAATTTTTAATATCGGCTTGAGTCCATTTGGATTCATTGGGAGAAGAAAGAGAATAACCATGCATGACAATTTTATAAATAGGATAACCTATGCTTCTAAGAAAAGCGGTCATGCGGGTTTTCCAATAAGTGTAGTCAGTTCCATCAAAAAATGGAGCACGACCCAAGGAATAGCCTTCGGGGGCAAAAGAAGTTGAAGCCATCAAAAAAGGATCTTGAATTTGAAACCGGTTAGGGTATTACTCAAATTTTTCCTCTGATACCAATTGTTGGTCGGAGAAGAAAGGAGTGATGGCAAGAGGGGGGGTGAATTGCCTTTTAAAAAATAATTAACAATTTAAAATCAAAGTGAAAGTGCAGCGGAAATAAAAGAGGCAAGACACACAACTTGATAACGGAGTTCGGCTTAAACCCAAGCCTACGTCTCCGCTCCCAACTCAACCGTTGAGAGATTTACTACCGCTTGCTTTTCAATGGTTTTAGCAAGAAACCCACTAGACTTTAAGGTTAGTCTAGAACCTATTACAGCTTGCTTTTATTGGTTGAGCAAGAACCCACTAGCCTTATTACAGGTGAAGGACTAGCTCACCTATGACTCAAGCCTTTTAAAGGGAAGGCTTGACTAACCTCTTCACACCTTGAAGGTGGTGTGAAAACCCAAATGAAAGGGAGATGAGAGAAAGAGGGGTTTGTAGGCACAAACCCAAATTGATGCTCAAAATAAATAAAACAATAAAAACCGTAATGTGGAGAAGTCTTGGGCGCCAATGGATTGATTGGAGTTGATGAAGGGCGCTCCCAAGCTTCTTTGGTGGTGCTCCTTGGATGTGGAATTGAGTTGGAGCAATTGGGGGTTCCTTGGAGGAATGCGCCGGAGGTTCGCCAAATGATCAAAAATGTGTCCGTGGGCTTCCTTGTGGCTTGGTTGGTGTTCCAGGGCTTCCTAGTCCTTTATTTATAGAGGGGGAACCCTCATATGTCCTTTGGAGGTCTTCGGAGCCGTTGGAAAAGGCTTCGGAGCCGTTGGGAGGCAAGTGGACAAGTCTGGTCAAAGGCCCAACGGCTAGTTTGACTGGCTCCACCGGCTGACCGGTACAGAGCCACCGGTTGGCCGGTGTGTGCAAAAAGGAAATGCCTTCTGCCCAGGTGCCACTGGCTGGCCGGTGCTGAGGCCACCGGTTGGCCAGTGCTGAGACAGTAGCTCAGCCTTCTGTTTGGGTGCCACCGGTCGGCCGGTGAGGAGGCCACCGGTTGGCCGGTGAGAAGGCAGTGGGTGTCCCTTCTGCCCAGGGTCCAACGGCCGGCCGGTGGTGAAGCCACCGATTGGCCGGTGGACTGAAAAACAGTCCACTGTTCTTCCTTTGCCACTTCTTGCTCCTGAAATCATGCCTATTAACAAAAACACTTGAAAACAAGATTAGATAAAAAGGAGAGTGATTGTGATCATGAAAATTAAACCACGAGGGGTACGAGAGGTACAACATAAACCTTCTCTGAAAGAGACACCAAAATAGAATTTTATTCTTTTCCATAAAAATATATATTTCTTTTGTCAATATATGTCATAGGATAACATTTAAAAATAGGTGTAAAAAACACTATAGTAGTATCTCTAACTTTAAGCTGAGTGAAAGGATATAGGGAAATATCATATTTCTCTAACTTGAGTAATTCGTTCCATAAAAGGTAGGTACTCCTCCACCTTTAACAGAATTTAAACTCTCCATTCTCAGTTACTTTTTTGGATGTTTAAGTGTAGACATTGGATCTGATACCAATTGAATTTCGTAGGTTCTGATGGAACATTAAGGGTGTCTGTGTGTATGGGGGGGGGGGGTGAATCAATCATCCTCCTTTTTAAATTATTCTTCTTGAACTAAACCTATTAGAATTGTTAAGGTATAAATACACTTAGTATAGTCTCAAAGACTCACCTCACGTGTATTAGTAATAAAATAGAAAGAATCACACTAGATTTACAAGGTTCATTCTTAAAGACCCACTCCTTGCTATGTTGGTTAGACACTCCAAAACAGATTGATAACTATAGACATAAGAGGTTAACCTAATAGTTGGTTAAACATCCCAACTATAATACTCCAGAAACTAGTTATACACCCCAATCATATCCTCTTTAATAATTGGTTATACAAACCAATTTAAAACTTCATTTCAATGACTAGTTAAACAACCCAATTACAAGTTCCATCAATTTTGATATAGAAATATAAATACCACCTTCTTCTTCAGGATTTCTTATATTACTCCTTAACATGATCTTATTCCAAATGCGTATAGGATATAGTTCACTTATGAAAACCTTTAAAAAATTCAAAAGCCAAAAATAGTGATAAATATAGGTCTTGAAACTCACTCCACATATTGAAAGATCTGTGTCTTTCACTTCCTTAAAAAAATTGGGTTGAAGGTATTTTTCTCTATAAAAAGATCTCCCAACTTCAAACTCATTTTCTTTCTTCTTACTATTATACAAAAAAAATTTATCAAGTCACTTAGATGTATCATAATTATATTCAACACTTATCTATTACACAAATATATATATTCACAATACAAAATAAATATTTTCTCTATGATTTTCACACTTTTAATTCTACTATATATTCATTCATATAAAATAAATTAAAATAGATATTATTTTAAATTGTATATCCTATAGAATTAAATGATTAAATCTACACGATATTTGAATTATCATGTCCTCATCATCTCCCTTGATCCCACTTCTATAATTATTTTAATTTCATTACACTTATGTATAGATTCATGTAGTAACACAACATATCCTATAGAATGAAGATCCCTTTGATAGACATCATTAATATTCCATATTTGAGGGATACTAAAAATAATTACCCATAAATTACCATGATGTTTTGTAACTCAAAATTTCTCATAACTAAATTATTATCTCACCATAGTCTGTACTACGACATGGTCTTACACATATATCTATTTTTCTTCTCAATACTTCTTATCTCATTTGAAACAACACATCCATATCTATGGAATATTTAAACATCTCATAAGTGGATATCTCATCTGAAATACTAACCAAAATAGTCATTGAAAATACACCACTATCTAATATTAGTCCTTTTCCAATTTTACACGTACCATGATTTTCACTGTGGCATGACTTCTCCCATCTTCCTGTTTCAACATATCATCTATTTTCAACATGGATCCTTCATATTTACCATGAATAATAGTTTATTAAAATCATCTTGATCTATATTTACATGAATATCATCTCATGAACATCATCTTATTTATCACTATTTATCCAGAATATTTCATATTCTGTAATCTCAATATTTCAATCAAAAGACTCCTAAATATTCTCTAAGTGTTGAAGTCATATGGTCTCTCCATAAAAGTCATATTAAAATCACAAAAGTTATAAAAATTCCTTCTAAAGTCATACAAAATCCATTTCACATGTATTTGAAGTCATACAATTGAGATTTTTCCAATTTTCTTACCCTAGCTAAAAGTCTTATAAAATTGCATAAAGTATTAAAATAATCAAAAAGTTATATTAAATTCTTTATTCAACTCTCAAAATCCAAAATTCACTCAAATTAAGTTATGTCCTTCCTCAATCATTCTGATACCTCTTTAAACATATAAAAATCTCTTCCAAAATGTTGTATACCATTGTATCTTCATCAACTAACCCATATATTGATTTCCTTGAAGAAAAAATCCAAATTAATCACATTTAATTTTCTACTTTTTCTTGAACCTATCCTATATAGTAATTCAAGATATAGCCACAAAGATCCTTTATCAATTGGTAATGAAAGAAACTCACTCAAATCATGGACTTGGATGAATTATCAAGCATGAAATCCAATGCTAACTCACGAATCTATAATAATATTATAAGGGTCACCATCACATTCCTTCACCACAAACATATTTAATAATTGAAAATAAATGCAATTATTTCTTGGTAACTTCAATAACCAGAAGAAAAATTCCAATACTATAACTTTGGAACAAATTCCAGAACTTTTGGAAGTAGAATAATCCTGTGAGATTAATTTATCTAGACTAAGAAGACAACAATTCACCCTATTCACATAGAAAAACACCACCTTCATAGGATCAATAAAAAAAACTCTCAAAAACAAACATGAAAAATAAAATAAAATAAGGAATGAAAATAGGAGATTGTATATAGTTTATACTTTAGTCTAACATCCACGAGAGAACACTACTTCTTCCTTTTATTTTACAGAAGAATAAAATATTACAATCATAGTCAGCAAAGTTTGATGATATTATATCATTATCATTAAAAATTATTTCATAAAACTATTCCCAAACCATATATTTATTGTGGGGCCTAGCCAGTAAATTGGTTCCACCACTTTAAAAAACTCATAGGGGAACCCTCATTGGACTTGGTCTCCTCCAATTGCATATAGGTCACTCTATCTCAACCGTTAACTTCCAATGAACTATTCAAGTAAATATCAGACATCCCTTTTATGATTAATACATAAACTTTACAAAATCACCCAACATATATTATATAATTCTATCATAGTGATTCTTACATGATCCAATGATTCCATACTTATATCATGTTTATAGGACCATTTGAACTCATGGTTACAAAAAATGTCATCCATACCAGCTTGAATATTTCCATTCTTGTACTTCTATGAGACTTCATCAGTTTAATTACCTTGTTCCTGAATCACTCATTCCAAACATAGAAAAATATAAGTTGAAATTATAATTCACACATCCCTAAAAATCTACCACTTGAATAATTCTTTCAACGATTCAAGGTTCTTTCAATACTTTATAAAATTATGTTCATATAAACTTTTGTAGAAATAATAAGTGTCTCAATTCCACCTTGTAGTCACCCAACTTCCATTTAGGCATAATGGTTCCATATAATTTACTGTATTAACTCCTTGGTAAACATGTTAGAAATATTCTAAATTCTATCGATATTTTACATCTATAATACCCTATCCTACAACATCTTCTGGATGAAATAATACTTCATCTCAACATGCTTTTCCATTGAGTAAAATACCACAATCTTAGTCAAATGAATTTCATACTAAATATCATAGAACAATAACCCACTTTCTTGAATCTTTATAAGTTTCTATAATAAACACTTCATCTAGATCAATTCCTTCCTAGATTATGTGATGAACACACACTCTACTTACATTTTGGATAGTGTGATAACCAGACGAAACCTTAATATCCTAATTATGATTATCCCTACTAAGGTAAACAAAAATCCTATGGCACTATTCCATGAATCTATATCCACTCTAAAATTTTCATCAATATAACCCTTTAACAGATCATTAGTTCAAAAAATACAAGGATACATCTTCTTAAAAATTGAGATATCAAAAATCCACTTCACAACTTCACAATGATCCTTTCTCATATTCACTATAAACCAATTGAAAAATACTAAAACATATGAAATGTCTATCCTTATATGTGAAAGGTTTTGATGCATAGTGAAAGTACTTATTGAGGCTGGTCCTAACTCAACAATTCTCGGATTCAATGTATATTTTGTGATTTATATGATGTGGGAGCCATGACTAATGAACATTTTCTGATGAAACTTAATAGAAACACTAAAACCAAGAGGTTATTTCATGTTAAACTTATAATTATTTTAAATGGATAGAAAGAAAGAATACCTCACTCTTGATATATTTATTTTATAAATATGTTGATCATCCAAAACCCTTGTGGTATACCCTTATTTTTCTTGTAGGATCTAAGTATGGAGTCTCTATAGTAGTGATCCACACATTCTTCTTTGATATTCGAACAACACCAATGGATTTATGAGTACTATCATGATAGATCAATCATCTTGTGGTGTTTTACTTTATCACCATGATAATTTTTTGGGCTTGATCAATCATCCTTGAACTCTTGTTCTTGAGAATATGAAGGATGGATAAGCTCTTGGGCTTGATAGAAGAAACTCTAGAGCATTCTTTGATATTGAGAGAGAGAGAGAGAGAGCTCTAGATTTTTTTTGCACAAATATTCTATAATTCAATAAACTCTAGAATAATATAAATAAATGTCTATTTATAGAGCTATGGTCTAGGGTTAAATATTATTTAATTTCATATGATCCCTTAATAATATATTAATCCATTAAATGATTCCATTACATATACTAATAATTTTATTATTATTTTCTCATGGCATGTGCTTACTGGTGCAATGATAAATATTATTGTCTTTTAAATTAATATTTATCTCTATACCTCATCTTAGTCCAATCATCCTCCTTGGAATTTATCAAATACAAAAATAAATATTTATTCATTAAATAAATAAATAAATAAATAAATATTATATCTATGTGTAATTAAGTATTTTCCTTGAGAATAAATATTTATTTAATTTATGTGATCAATAAATCCCAAATAAAATTATTCCATGAACTTGAGAATATTATTTATTTCAAAAATTAAATTCAAATAGAATATAATTGATATGAGCAGAAACACTTAGTGTGTGACCCTCTAGGATTCTTCATCATTGTCATTATTAAAGATTAGATAAATTCCAAGATTACTATCTAACAATGGGTCATGGAACCCAAGAGAAAGAAGTTAATACTGTAAAGTTGAAAACCACATATGATCATAGACCATGTAATATTATCCCTTTGTCTTGTAATCTCATCAAGAAGGTTTCATACTTGTTTCATCAACATTAATTCTTGATACATCTTTCTTTGATTATCAGAAATGAACATGTCTACTTCACCATGACCAAGAAATTTATTTTGATAATTCCATTCCAATCAAAGGTCCAAGATATTAAATTCCCTAAATAAAAGTGATAAATCCTTCCTAACTTATTCATTAATAACATATCAATCATAACATACCCAATGTATCATACTTTTCATGAACATAGCATGTCATGGGTTTTTTCAATACATCTAAGTACATGAGTCATAATATGTATCAATAAAAATCTTAAAGACTAAGGAAAATTGTACACTCTAAAAAATATGAATATCTGATGACATGAAAACATGTAAAATTCCTATTGGCTGGTCTGTTCTCATAATATATCATCTTGGAGATCACCAAGTGAAAACTTCATGTGATGAAGCCTCATCCACTTATGATCACTCGCACCTAAAATTTGATAAACTATATACCCCATCATATTTCATCATGATGATTATAAGAAAAAAATTTAAGAGGTATTATCATAGTATCTCAAGGTTCTCATCATGGTGGGGAACCATTATGAACTATTTTGACGTGACAGATATCCTAGAACATTATCACATTATATTCATAAATATAATAACTATAAATATGTGATAGATATATTTAATATTCACTTATTTGAATATATTAATCAATTTAAAGTACAAACCAGTTGATTCAAGAACGCTGAATCCAATAAACACCCACTTGGCCTAGAGCCTACTAATAACGAATTTTAGTCTGATAACTCTCACATGAAGGTCGTGTTTCTATCGAGATAAGGGTTTTTAAGGGATTAGTCACACTATCTTATATGAAAATGATTATCACTGCATCTTAACCACTTTGAGAAAAATATATCAAGAGATGATACTTTCTGTGTATGTGCTTCATTTGATAATGTGACTTTGATTCTTTGGAGAGATCCACCACTATAGTATCATAATAAACTTTGATAAATTCTTTATTGTTTGGTATCAGATACAACTCTTGGATGAAATTTCATATCCATACTTATTCTTTAGCCACATTATAAGTCACAATATACTTTAACTCCATTATAGAACCAGCAACCACTAATTTATTTGATCTCTTACATCTCACATATCTTCCATTGAGAGTGAAGATATATCCTGACTATGACTTCAGATTGAATTCATATGTTTGGAAACTAGAATATGCATATCCCTTGATTACTAGAACCATATCTCTTCTAGTTACAAGAAACATATCCTTAGTTTACCTCAGATACTTACGGATACTTTTGACAACCATCCAATGGTTGTCTCCTAGGTCTTCCTAATATCCACCTACTTTACTTAAGGAATATTAAATATCTAGACTATTAAATTTTATGACAGACATGAATAACCCAATTGTTGACGCATATGGAATACTTTCAATTATCTATCTCTCCTGATGTTTCTAAGGATGTGTTTTTTTAGAATGTTGAATACCATGTGAAATATGCAACAATCCCCTCTTGGATTATTCTACACTTAATATCCTTAGCATCCTTTCAATATATGTACCTTGACTTATACTAAGAAGTCTCTTAGATCTATCATGATGGATCCTGACCCTAAGAACATATACTGCTCCACCTAAGTATTTCATGTAGAAACATGTATTTAACCATGTATTAATGGTCTATAAGACCTGAATATATCTAAAACTTTAATACTTTATTATCATTACCTAGATTCATGAACCCTTCTGGTTGTGTAATATGGAAATCTTATTAAAGGTCCCCATTAAGTAAGGATGTTTAATATCCATCTTCCAAATCTCATAGTCATGGTATGCTGCCATGAAAAGAAAAATTCTAATGGATTTAAACATTTCAATTAGTGAAAATGTTTCTTTGTAGCCTATGACTTGATGCTGTTTGTACCCTTTTTCAACTAGTCTTTATTTATAGGTATTGAATTTAACATAATTGTATAGTTTTTTCTTGAATACACATTTAGAACCAATGAGATTTACATCAACTAGAGGATCCACCAAAATCTAGAATTAGTTTTGGTATATGGAATCTATTTCATAATTCATTGATTCTTTCCATTTGGTAGTATCCGTTCCACTTACTACTTCCTTGTATGTTATAGAATCATTATTATCAATTAATAGTGAGTCACCATCATCAAAAACTGGAAAACCATATATTTTAGGTTCTCTAACCTCTCTTATGCTCGTACACATTACTTGTGTTTCTAGAATAGTTTCTTCCATGAGGCTTTGTGGAAATTTTTCTTATACCAACTCTAGTGTATCATGATTCTGGAATTCATCCAAGTATATTTCACTCCCACTATCCTTTTTAGATATATGATCCCTATCATGGAACATGGAATGTATTTCCACTATTACCTTTTAATCTAAAGGTTAGTATAGGTAATGTCCTTTTTTTCCTTGGTGTATCCTATAATGATACACTTTCTGCCTTTGGGAGAATTTTTTTCCTAAATAAGCCTTAAGAAAGTCTTAACATCCCCACACATGTAAATTTGACAACACAGATTTCTTTCCACTCCATAATTGCTATGTTATACCATCTCATGATTTAGTTGGTACTTGTTTTAGTCTGTTTGTTACTATATATAGTGCATATCCCCAAAATGAAAGTAGAATATATGCATGAATCATCATTGAACTCACCGTGTATAATAAGGTTTGGTTCCTCCTTTTACTCACACCATTCCTACTAGGCTGTATAAGGAAGATTGAGTTATGATAAAATAAAATACTCTCATAAATAGTCAATAAAGTCTTGATTAAGATATTCTCCACCACGATCTAAGTGGAGTTTCTTAATCTTCTTACTAAGATTGTTCTCAACCAAATTATTGAATTCTGTTAATTTCTTGAAGGATTCTAACTTGAACCTTATTAAGTAGATATATCCATAACTACTAAAATCATCAATAAAAGTTATAAAGTTTGATAATCCACCCCTTACTTCAACTAGGAATAGTCCTCACACATTATTGAGAATCAACTCTAGAATATCTATGGCCCTTTCACCTTTTACACTCAATATATATTTGGTTATTTTACCTTGAAAACTTTCTTAAAAAATACCAAGTGGTTTTAGTTCAAATGAATCTAAATAACCGTCTTGATGTAACTTAGTTAATCATTTCTCATTTACATGACCTAAATGGTGATTCCATAGATGAGTGTGGTAGGAGTTATATGAATCAAATTTCTTATCTATTACCAACACTTGGTTCTAATAATTTAATTTATAAAGACCATTATGTAAATGTTCTTTTCTATAACATATGATTTCTTTATAAAAGAAGAAAATTTTATTTTTGAAATTGAAAATAATTACTTCCATATCAAATTTAGATACAAAAATAACATTTTTGGTAATTTTAAACATATAGTAACAATACTAAACAACCAAGATCATTCCCATTTGTAATGTTAGGTGGTAATTTTCAATGGATAGTGCTTCCAACTTATATCCATTTTCAACCCTCAAATCTACCTCACCCCATGAACATTTTCAAAATCTACTAGGCTCTTAAATTTGTATAAAAATGTGAAAACCAAATGTGTCATCCAAGACCCAATTCATAGAAATTGAAAGGGTATACTCAATAATTGACATATTTGAAGCATTTAATTGCTTCCATCCCAATATATGGTTTTTATTTCAATGGTCTTTTTTATAACATTAGAAACAGAAAACATCCCACTCTTTCTCTTCCACTTTGATCTCCCTCTTCTTGAAAGGGTAGTGAATAGAAAACTCATACTTGTAATTAGTATTAGATATATTTTCCTTGAATTTACTCTTATTTACCATAAGGAAAAAATAATATTTAGGCTTCAGTTCCTTATCAGTTTGGTGAATTAAGGTGATGAGATTTGGGAGTGACTTATATATATTTTTCATGTTGAAATTCATAATAAAGTTAAAGAAGCTATGAGAAATTAAGGTGACAATGAGATCGATGAAAAATTTATTAATTAGTTTAAGTCATATAATTTCTAGACACTCGATGTAGCCAATAATTTTTAATATATGAGGCACAACATGTGCATCTTATCTAAGATTGCATGTGAAGAGTTAATTAGAGATCTCAAACCATTCTTTTATTTCTCATTCCTGATAAATATCATGGAGATGATTGAGCATTTCATATAATTCAATAATCTCATGAGAATTTTTCATTTTACTAGACATGGAAGATAACATTAAAAACCATACATATAACGCATCATCCAAGTGTTTCTCATAGACAAGTAACTCTTCCTCACTCGCCTCCATAGTGGGTGGATTTGGAATTGGAGACTCCAACCCATATAAATTCCATTACTATTATAGAACAATGCACAAGAGCCTGCACCATTATTAGAATTTTGTGATAGTAATGATATTTTATTTATACAGGATAGTTCACATGGATAGTGTTGTGGTTATTGAACTTTCTATTAAATTTTATAATAATTTAGAGTATATTATCATTACAATATATCATTACCAAAAGTGAGGTGATTTTTTTTAATTATATGTCTCCCACTATTTTATCAAGTCCTAACAACCCTCACCATTAGACTCATAATGTATAGTTTCATGGAAATTCTAGTAGAAAGGATCTATATTCTTATTCTCATAACCTAATCAAGGTATTAGTTAATTAATCGAAGGTATTTAGGTTTGAAAGTATTTTACAACTATGGACTTGCAACTCCTTGATCTATTGAGTGGACTCCCCAATCCATAAACACTCAGTTTGGTTTCCTCAACACTTTCCTATAAGTTACATCAAGTATAGCAAGGGATACTCTTCTTGATGTAAAATGGTTAATTCAACCCAAATTTTTTTTAAGAACTCCTTGATAAAATTAAGTGTCCCAATAAGGGTTAAACAACACTTAGTTTCATGGTTTCATTCCCAATCAAGTAATGGAAGACTTAGTCTGACTTTAATATTATGTTAAGGGATTTTATTTATTATGTGTAAAATATTCCCATTTTATACTTTATATGTCCTTTTAATATTAAGTGGATTTTACTTTAGGGATTAATCATGTTTTGATAAAACATTTAAGGCTAATTATTTTATTTTAATTCCATCCTTGCATATTAGTCTATTTATTTATGCGATAATGGTCTTGTATCTATAAAATAAATCATGTATAAGATAGAAATAAAATAAATAAATCAATTAAGTAATCATGAGATTTATTTAATACTGATTTATTTAGCAGATAATAAATCACCCAATGACTCTAGGGGAAAAATCCTTATGCCAGTCTTGGTGTGATTTATATCATCCCAGTTACACACCGTTGTATTGGATGAGTTGGTTTCACATCAATTCCTCATTTAACCAACTCCACCTTCAATTCACCTTGAACCGACTCCATACACCTTTAGACACTCCTTTTATTATATATGTTTTATAACTCACATGTAGGTGAGGGGAACTGGGGATTGGATATGAAGAATTACATAGAAAAACCTTAGACATGCAGGTACTACATAATAAAGGAGGGAGGGATGACACACATACCATTAAATTTAATTTAATAATAAATAATTTCAAACCCATTTAATAAAACTAAATTAAATAAAATCAACACATACATAGGTCTGGTCAAATATCATGATCAGTTATGCAGATGCAACAACTATTCATTTAAAAAACTTGTTAGCATTCATTTCAATTCATTATTTGATAATATTAAATGAAGACTAATTAATCCGATTAATTATATTATTAATCATTTAATTCATTTTATCTTATTCAATCCAATCATTCTATACATTCCCATATACTGTTATTTTAAATAAAATAAATAATTTTATTTTATTTTAAATGTAATAAAAATAGTATACAACTTTGTACATCTAATCAACTCATAGAGTACCTATATGATATACTTAGTATGGTCCTTGCTGTATATAATGCACTCACAAAACATATTTCATACAGGACATGTGTCATAATTTCACAGTGTGTACTATTAAACTATTGACACATGGAACACATGAAAATTATATTTCCTATATAATTTAATGCACATTGAGTCTTTAGTGTGAAATGACCATACATTATTTATAGTTTTGAATATTACATGAAATTAATTAATCATTTAATATTATATAAAACATAATGAATGATGTGTACTCTCAATTAAATGACTCACATTAATTAGTTCAATGAGTTTTAATAGATCAATTAATTAAATTTAATAAATCTACGTAAATAGTTAAAGTACATTGTGTATACATAATAGACACATGTCATGTACTTTGATTCACTAGATGCCCATAGTATATGCCAAGGGACTCAACATATACTTCCCATGGACATTTATGAGGTACATGATGTGTAGGAAGAATACAAGTCTTATACTTCAAGTATCATGGATGCCGACCTATATGCATCATATATTAAATACACATGGTATATTAATTACATGATTTATCTTGACCTTTTATTTTCCACCATAAAAACACATGGCACACATGGTGTGTAGGAAATCTACATGGAGTGTAGTCTGAAAAAACCATGGTCCACATTGTTTAGTCTATATGTGGTGAATTTAATGCAGGTGTCATGTATTCATTACATGATGACTTGGAGTCCACACGACTTTCTTTGTGGAATGAACAAGGATAAATGATGTGAGACTAAGGAGTACATTCCATGCAACACTTTCTTATCCATCCAGAGTTCTTGGCACCTCTAGATAAGTTCTTTAGATGAATTATTTATTAATTATTAATAGATCTGGGTTATGTGAGTGAAAAAAAAGAGGTGGAAGAAGAGATATCAATGATGGATTAATAATTAATTTAACCTTGAAATGAAATTTAAATTTTAAATTAATCATGTTCAATAATAAAATGAATAATTATAAATTTGAATTTGACCAATATGATACCACTTGAAAGGGTTCTGAGCATAGGATAAGTACTAATCGGGGTAGGAATAGACTCCAAAATCGTCAGATTCAATGGATATTCCATGATATACATGATGTGGGAGCCATGGAAAATCAAAATATTCTGATAAAACTTGACAGACATACCGAGACAAAGATGAAATTTCATGTTAAATTTATAATTTATTTAAATTGATATGAAGAAAGAATATCTCGATCTTGAGATCGTTCTTCAATGAAGGTGTTGATCATTAGAAACCCTTTCAGTTTACCATTTTTATGATTATGGGATCCATGTGTAAAATCCCTATAGTGATGATCCACATGTGCTCCTTTGATCTTTAAACAACATAGATGGATTTCCAGGTACCAAAATGGATGATCAATCATCTTTAATTTTTCACCTTGATCGATTTGACGATTCCTTTAATCTTGAAGAATGATCCTTTCACTCTCATTCTTGAGAAGATGGAGGAAGGAGGAGATGCACTCGGTCTTGAGAGAGGAACCTCTAAAGCTTTATTTGAACTTAAGAGAGAGAGAGAAAGAGCTTTAAATTTCATTATTCACAATGATTCTATAAATTGATCAACTCTAACACAATATACATGGTAGTGTATTTATAGAGTTATGGGTTAGGGTTAAATATTATTTAATTGAGAATAAGACCTTAATAATATATTAAACCATTAAATAAACCCATTCCATGTAATAATAATTTTATTATAATTTTATCATGGCATTCACTTATTAGCATAATAATAAATATTATTTTACCATCTTGAAAATTAATATTTATCACCAGATATTATCTTAGTCCTCTTGTCCTCCTTGAAATTTATCAAATACCTAAATAAATATTTAATTAAATATTTATTCATTCAATATATAAATAAATAAATAATATATATTTTCATAATTAAATAATCACCTTGATAATAATTATTTATTTAATTTATGCAATCAATAAATCTCGTATAAAATTATTCCTCAGACTTGAAAATCATATTTATTCAAATAATTAAATTCAAATAAAATTTAATTGAGACCAATGAAAACACATAGTGTGTGAACCATTAGGATTATTACTTTTTATAAATAGGTGGGCTTTACTAAAGTCTAATATTACTAACTTGTAATGGGTGAAGGCACCAATAGGAAGAATTTAATTTCACAATGTCCACAAACACATATGAGTGTGAACTCTATAATATAATCCATTTTTCTTGATATCTCATCAAGAAGGTTGTATACTTGTGTCATCATATATAATTATTTGATTATCCATAACCAACATGTATACATCACCATGGCCATGGAATTTATTTTGATAGTTCCATTCCAATCAAAGGTATGATATATTAACTTTCATAAATGGAAGGGAAAAATACTTCATAAACTTTTTCATTAATAACACCTGATTATGACATACCCAATATATATTATATAGCATGAATATAGTGCATTATAGGTTTTGTTAATACATCTAAGTATGTGAGTCATGATATGTATTAATAATAATCTTAAAGCCTAAGGATCATTACACACTCTCAAAAATAGGAATATCTAATGACACACAAATATGAAGAATTCATTTTGGTGGGTGTATCCTCATAATATACCATCTTTGATACCACCAATTATGAACTTCATGAGATAAAGACTCATCCTATTATGAGTACTCACACCTAATAGTCGACAAACTATTTCCCCCTTCATAGTTCATCATTCTGACCATATGAAAAATATTTAAGAGATATAGTCATATCATCTCAAGGTTCTCATTATAGAGGGGAATTACTATGACCCATTTTGATAAGATAGATACCATAGCACATTACCACATTAAATTCATTTATTTGATAAATATGTGATAAAAAATATTTAATATTCACTTATTTGAAAATATTTGACAATCTAAAGTCAAATATAGTTGGTTCTAGGACACAAAATCCAACAATATGAACCATAGAATACACCTTGATATCAACTACTGATAAAAATAGAACTTTTCTAGGTACAAACCCTCATATTTAATTTTCAAAACTTTCTCATTGGATAACATGACATGTCAGGCCAATAGGGCATACACAGGTTGACATCCAGTCATTCCGAACCTTTCGAAGAACTTCCAGATACATTTCCTCTGAGGAAAAGACAATGTTCCAATATTTATTTCTCTTTTAATCCATATCCTCAAAATATTCTTGGTTTCCCTAAGATCCTTCATCTCAAATATTTTGGAAAAATTTTCTTTCAACTCCTAAATTTTTTTCCTGTCAGAACCCTCTAGAAGAATGTCATCTGCATATAAGAGAAGGATGATGAAACCCCAATCCTTTAATACCTTCTGGTAGAAAAAATGGTCCAAGTCTCTCTATAATAACTCCTTCTCATCCATAAAGGCATCAAACAACTAGTTTCATTACCATGGATATTTCTTCAAACTATAAAGTATTCTTTTCACCTTACACACTAGTCCCTCATTTCATTTTTCCACAATACCATCCAACTACTTCATATATATTTTCTACTCTAAATTTTCATGAAGGAATACTGTCAAAAAATATACCTATTCTAGATGTATAATTTCAAAAGTAACCAAACTCAATACTATCTGGATGGTTGTGTGTTTGAAAATGAGTGAGATAATTTCTAATAAATACACATCTTCCTTTTGATAAAAATCCTTCACAACATGATTGTACTTGGACTTTATTCTATCATCCAATTCTTCAATAAACTAGGAAAACTATTTTTTTAGTGCTTTATTAGCTTCTGGTATTTTGGTTAGATATGAGGTTATGTTTTCATATAAAAAATCCATTTCATCTCTCATCTCTAACTCCCACATTCCATAATCACTAAGACACACTTCTTCTTTTAGGATCTTGGTATCTACTATATCCATAAGAATAAAGTAGTGTAAATTAGTTCCTAACCTCTAAACTAGTCATCTGATCCTTGAATAACTCTATAAATCAACCTATGTTTTTAATCTTTTCAAAATCATTACTTTCAGAATTTCACCTTTCAAATCACAACCCTGAGATTTAAAATTTTAGTAGATTTAATGTATTTCCTATATCCTTGATTATCCTTCCAACATTTTTGTTCTATATAAAATTTATAGAGTTGTTGAACTTATAGAACATTTTTTTAGATTAACTTTTATGTGGTATATTGATTCTTTGTTCTCAAATCCATCTTCCAAAAATTTCCAGTCTTTCCATAATATCTTCTTAGTGAAGATAACATTTCATTTTCTAATGATTATCCATTTTTCATTATACTAAATCTAAAATCCAATTTTTTGATCATCATAACCAACAAAGAAACCTTCTTGGGACTTTTCTTTGATTTTTTCCCAATATCTAGAATCAATATGGGCACAGACAAGGCTCTCAAAAATTTTCAACTGGGAAGATTTCACTAGTTTTTCAGACCAAATCCATTCCATAATCTCATACTCCAATAATACATAAGAATTTTTATTCAAAAGATATGATTAAACATTGATTACCTCTACCCAAAACTCCCTAGGAATTTGGGAGTGTTGTCACATGATCCGAGCCTTCTTAATCAGTGTGTGATTCATTTATTTCACTACACCATTCTTTTTTGTGTTCTAAAAACAATCATCTCAAACTAGATTTTGTTTCACCTGAAAAACCATTGGAATTATCTACTACCATATTCTCTACCATTATTAGACCTTAAACACTTTTATATTATTTCAATCCTCCTTTTCCACCATAACCCACTATCAAAAAAACACTCTAAACACCATAAATTTTTTCTTAAGGAAGTAAACCCCTACTTTAATTATTGAATCATTGATTAATGTAAAGAATTACAAAGAACCACCATGATAATGGAATAGAATAGGCCCCTAAACATCCATATTTAGGATATCTAACTCCCGTGATTTAGGTTTCATTCCATTTGTGATAAAGAAAATCATTATCTATTTTCCAAGCATATAAATCTCATAAGATTTAAAATCTATGTAAATGAGATTCAGTAACATTTTATCCACTAAGTATCATATATTATTCTCACCTAGGTTACCAAGATTATAATTCCACAACTTGGGGATTTTAAAAGCTATCATTCTAGAAATTATTGCTCCATTATATACAACATACCATATTTAATAACTTTAGCCACAACCATGGATCCCTGAGTAAAATTCCATAATCCATTTATGAAGCTTATTACAAAAAATATTTCATCTAGTTAACTAATGAAAATTATATTCTTATATAAACCAAATATGTATATAACTCCTTGTAACTTCAGGAAGCTTCTATTTAACATTCAAACATTAACATCTCCCTTCCCTATGATATTGAGAGCTTTATAATTGGATATATAGACCCTATTGAACCTTTTAGATACACAATTCACCATGAATACCCTATCATCCATTGAATGGAACAAATCCACATAATCAATGATCCTTTATTCCAATAGAATATTAACACTCAATAATAAACTACTCTCACCATCAACTATGATCTTTGAAAAACTTGAACTTCCAAAATAAAACCTTGTGGAATTAACCCAAAAGTCCCTATAATATTTCTTTAGGTGACCCTTCTTCATATAATTCCACTATATTGGTCCGATCCTAGCCTATTAAACTCAACTTATTTACCTTTATCCATATTCTAATTTCCTAATTTTTTTATTGAATAGAATATACTATACCTTCCAAATTTAATATATTTTGGAAGGTTCTTGGACTTTCTTCTTCCTGATCTCATTATTCAGAATGAGGTCATGAACATCCTTAAACATAATGACATTATTTTCCAAATATTTTTTTAAGACTGTCATCATCATAAACCATGATTATAAAAGTGATTAAAATAGTAATAAATCCCACACATAATCCCTGAATCTCACCTTAATTGATTCGAGCTGACTTCATGTCATGTTAAATTCATTGACATGATCATTCACTAGTATTACGCAAGAATTTATAATAATGAATAATCAATACATCATGAAAACTTTTTTTACTAATGTTGGATTCTTATACATATATTATATTTCCTTCATCATTGAAACTATGGCCTTCACTTCTTGGATGTTATAGGAAACATTCTATGCTAGTGGCATATGTATCATTCAGAGTGCCTTCCTATCAAGAATTTCACATTCCACCTTTTCCATTTCTTCTAGTTTTACTTCATTCAATTAAAAATATAGGTCCTTATAAAATAGATAATTCTTTATCTACATCCTCTATAAATTGAAGATCATCCCATCAAATTTATCTATCTATACCTTTCATTCTTCTGATTCCATTCATTTTTAAAAAGTTGACTCCCACTAAAATAATAAATCATATATACCAGAACATTACTTTAAGAGTTTGTTTTTTAGTGTACAGAGCCTTGTAGATCCAAAATCTCTGATACAATTTTTTGGGAATTAGAACCATTATGACTAGAAAAAATCCACAAGAACGTCAAATATGGAACAAAATACAATAATTTAGAAGTGGAAGAACTCCATGAACTTGATGTATCTTAATTAATAAGATATAAATGAACCCTATCCATATAATGAAATAACACTCTCACAAAATCAAATAAAAAAAACTCTTATAAATAAACACACAAGAAAAAAAAGAAAAAAAGAAAAAGAAAACAAAGAACAAAAACAAGAGATTTTATATGGTTTAAACTTCAATCCCATATCTAAGTTAGAACACTATTTATTCCTTTAATTTCATGAAATTTGAAAATATTATGATCTCATTTAGTAAATTAAAAAGATATTAGACCACTATAAGTGATAAGTCTTTCATACAAGTGGTCCTACCCCGCCTATTTAATAAATGATGATATTCACATTGACCCTCAACCTCATTATATATATAAGGGTATATATGACCACATGGGAGTTTATTTATATATATTCTACATTAACAACTCCACCAACTATTCATGAGTATTTTTATATAATGAGGAGAACAAAGCAGACATAATTCATGTCATGGTTTTTCAAAGGTATAAAAAGGAGATCGATTCATTTGATGGGGTGGGTGTTGCGACTCATCTATTGAACTCATTATCATATTCATGTTTTTTTGTAAATGTATGATTTATATATGATTAAATATAATAAGTAACAAGAATACATAGCTAAAATAAATTAACAAGTGATGATTATTTTCTATTTTGTATAGTTAAAGTTACGAATGTGATCTTTTGAGTGGTTCCTGTCACTTTGATTTATGTATTTTGATAATTATATATTCCTTCTTTGATTTATGTGTTTTTATAATTACATATTCCATATTACATATATTTTATTTATTTTTTTAATAATTATATATTCCATCTTTGATTTATGTGTTTTAATAATTACATAGTCCCTCTCATTATACCTTCTTATTCGTTGTTATTGTTTTTTATTATGTGTGTTTAAAATTTTAATTAATTATTTGGATTATCATTCATTCATTTATTTATTAAGGATTTATTAATGTGAAATCATTATTTTTATTTTATTATAAATCTTTTGAAGAACCCATGAAATTGTTGGAGTGTTGAAGATATATTGTATTTTTTGTCAATAATGAGTAAGAAACTTTGTTTAACTGTTAAAAATATTTTTCAATTGAAGTTACTAGTTGTAAATTTTATATATATACCATCCAAGAATTAAATTTTTAGAAGTCTTCTATAAGATAAAGGCATATGTGATACTAGAAAGTTGTATGCACAGAAGATGAACCATGAATTACTAAGAATATGAATATTGAAAATTTCTTGAAACATTATAGTCTAGAAGGAATTATAGTGGAAGCTTGAGAATATGGTAAAGTCTGAAATAATTCCAATAAAGGTTCATATTTTTTTATACTTTTCAAGGCTATACTAAGAAGATTTTGGAAGCTAAGTTAGAACTGTAGAATAAATTATTCTTTTGTATACAGTTCATTCAAAGGCCTATTCAAACATGAGATGAAATGTTTGTTTATTATTATGTAGTGACATGTAATTCAAATGTAAAAAATTTTATTCAAATTTTATTCTTATGTAAGTTTAGAAAAACAATGCTAAACTTATGTGGCTTCAAATGGAAAACTTATTATTATTTAATGAAAGATTTAATTTTATGTAGTGTTTATAAAGAAGAAGTTAATCAAAAGAGACTTTAAAAATATATTATAATTCTTACATTATCCAATATAATTACATGTTTTATTATAACATAAGAAAGATTATGAATATTTTAATGTCATAGAGTTTCATAGAATATAGTTTATTCTTATGTAACAGAAGAAAATGGACTGATTTTTATACAATTTATGGAATGAGTATATTATTACATGAAATAAATATTTTGAAGAAATATATTACACAGAAGTGAAAAATGAGATTTATTCTTAAAAAAATATAGGATTTAGTTTATTTTTATGAAACTTATTCATTTTGAATAAATATATTATGTACAAGATGAAAATGTTTATTTATATATACTATAACTAAAGGTATGAAAAATTAAATGGAATATTTATTCTAGGAATATTTAGATAGGGATATTTCTATAAAGAATTAAAAGAGGATTTAAGTTCATATTTAAATGAAAATTATTTTGAAAATGATTTTAAAGAATACCAAAGTTATCCAATGACTATAGAGATACAATTTTTGAAAAGATAAATATTTTGAATTATAAAGAAAAATTTAAGGAAGCTATTGACTATGATTGTTTTATGTTTTTATTTCTATAAATAAAATCCACAATGACTATAGAGATTATTACTTTCAAGGATAAAATCATGAATTGTTTGAATAAATTAAATTTTTGGATATTATATTTATACTATCTTGATAAAAAAATAGAAGAAATTATACAACACATTAAACTGATTACAATGATTACATGATCTTGTGGGTAATTATTATTCTTTGTTATCATCATCATTCATCCACATATTATCTCTCTTATATATTGGTGTAACTATCATATTTTTTGAGATTACTGAGTGTGATTTACTAGAGTTTAATTTAATTAATTCATCCCTCATTATATTTTTATTTCTTGGTTTCTTTCTATCATTAAAGCGAGGGAATTGGGTTTATTACTTTAAACCTTAAAAGGATGAAATTATTCATTTTTAGGGTTACTTATCTACCAATAAAGTCAATAGATTGAAGGAACCCAAAAATTATTGAGAAGAGGAGATGAGGGAAATCATTAAATCGATCTTTGGCCAAAATTCTATAATTTTTTTTGATTTTTTATTTTCACTACATACTATGTTTTATAGTTTTAAATTTTATTTATGTTTAAATTAATAGATTTAAATTTTCAAAAGAAATTAATCTCTCCTCTATAATGGTTTGGAACTTCTCATCCTGTTATGTAGTGAGCATTGGGTGTTGGAGGTGTTAGTGGGGGGGAGGGAGAAGGTTTGAGGAGAATATTTTGGAGTCAGAGTTGAAATATCAGTTAGAGGAGGATCTTGTAGTGTAGAGATATGAGTTACGACATAATGGAGGACCTTGCAACATAGTGAAGGTATTGTGGTTAAGAGGCTTGTGATTATGGGTTTCTGTGGATCTATCAGTTCTGGGATGGCTACAGTGTGAGGGTGAGTTATGGTGTAGTTTAGTTTCAAAGATGGGTATTGTGATGTAGAGTTGTTCTTTTTTAATGTAAGCTCAAGGGTCTAGGTTTACCTTATATTTGTCTCTTAAAAAGTGGATATAGCATATAGAAGAGCTATAACATGGAGTCTTGGAGATGCCTATTTAGTATCTTTGAAATTTTTTGGGTGGATACTGTGTGGTTCATTGGTTGTGCCATAGCCTTACCCCAAATAGATAAGATATAAGTGAGATTTATAGTGTGGGTTCTAAAGTATAGTTGGTCTGGAGGAAATTGTGGCATAGAATGTGGTGTCACATCATAGTGTTGGGAGAAACCCTAAATACTATGGCATGGTTGGAGGTGTTACATCATGGTACCTTCAAAAACTACTGGGTATAAATTCATGAAATCCTTTAAAACTCACTATTCTTCTAAATTTTCTCTTGAATATTAGGTGACCTAGGTGAATACTTGGGAGGCCATTCACCCCATTTTTAGTGTATTTGATCCCGAATTTCAAGATATTCATTCTTAGAGAACTAAGGTGAGTTTCTCTTATTTACTATCTTGTTTACCTAATATATCTTACTTAAAAGAAGGATATATTTACAATAATGGATGTATTGGGTAATGTTATATCTATATATTTATGGGGAATATTTTTTCCTAGGTTTATGATAATTTCTTAGTGTGATTCCAGTCTTATGGGAATTTCTTCTTCTTCACCTTATCCTTGTGTAGTGATTCAGAAACTTTTCGATTGAGGTAGGGTATTTTTATTCTCTCTTTATTTGGTTAATATATGAAATTAACAAGATTTTTTTCTTTTTATGTATGGTAAGGATCAACTTAGAAAAATAAATGAAACATCTTTAATTAAAATGAAGAGTAAGGGAGTATCTGCCTATATTTACCATTTTTATGTTATTTCTATAGATGTTTCTTTCCCAAAACTTGAATTCTTATATGATGAGAATATTGTGGCTAATGATAATTATGAACCCTTACTGTGATTGATTGTTTAAACTCACCTTTCATAAAAGGTTAAGAACTTATATATGGGTAGCAAACCAGTTGTGTTTGAATTTGGAAATTATGTGAAAAAACCCATGCAAGAGATGATGAAATGTTATGTGAGACCTATTTAAATAAAATTGTGGTAATTATGGAAGATGGATTTAATGCTATGTGTGTTAGATTTCTTTTTATGTTTTACCTAATAGATATTTAAGTCTTGTGAGGTTTTTATGGTGATGATGGATACTGGATCAAGGGTGTATTATGTTAAGGTAGTGGGGATATGGTTTTTTTTACATGGGATATATTAGGGGATGATTTGTAGTGGCCAGTTAATGACTGTTTATATGTGATGGTTGAGCTATTGTGTTGAAATTGGGATGAGACATGTCATTTTTGTGTGTGTTGTGGATGGGATATTATGTTGTGTCATGTGTTGTAGTTTGCCATTATCTATGTGATGATGTTAGTAATGATGAAATATAATTTCCATAGATTTGAATTAATTAGGTGTGGGATGGAAATTCAATATATGGTAGTTGTTTAATCAATTAAATGTTTACAAACAAGTTGGGACCTATGGGGTAGGGGATGAAATTATATACAGATTTAAATAAAAAGGTTTGTTATTAAATATGGGTTGGATGGTTATTAAATGGGACTTGGTTAGTAAATTAAAAAATCTGAAAATTAGTTGAATCTATGAACAAAGATGGAAAATTTTAGGTTGTTTTGAGTTTTTCTTGCATGGTAGGTTGCATTTAGTAGTGGAAGGAGATGGAGATGGATGTTGTGGGGTGATACGATGGTATTTTGGGATATTATAGTGTAGATGATGTGAACCCTTGGGATGGGTATTATGTGTGACTATTATTCATATGTTTTCTTGTGAATTCTATTCTCACCCCACTTGAGTCAAGAATTTCATACAAAAATGTAATAGGGGTTTGCGTTCCTAGTGTTTTCTTCACTCTCCCTTTAGTTATAGAGTTGATGGATTAGTTAGAGGAGATGTATAGAAATAATGGAATGATTGGTTGTGATTAATATAAGTGGTGGATCCATTGGTGGTGATTCCTATAAGAGATATCTTAGTTGGTGGTGATGCCTATAGGTGATGGACCAGTTACTTGTGATTCCTAGATATGGGGAATCTGTTGATGGAAATTACATGTGATGTTGGATTATGGGATGGGGGTAGTACTTGATATGATTTATGGGGGGGTTGGGGTCATGCATGTTAGGAGGAGGGAATGAGGTTTTTGTCCCTTATATTCATGAAAATCTATTACCATGTATATGATACACATGGGTGAAAATGTGGTTATGGATATATGATCAATGGAGAATCTATCACGGGGAACATTGAATTATATTATTATTTATATTAATTTACTATTTTGGATTTTTTATTTAGATATAGATCCTTGGTGAGGCTGGGATTGGGTAGTTGACCTGTTTAGGTGTATGTTGGTTCTGTTTTTCATTCCCTAGAGCATTAATATGATCTTCTCACATTTTCATGTGAGTCCTTGGGTATGATACTACTGAGTATACATGTTATAGTTAACCTACATATATATAAACTATTTTTCAGGTTTCTAGGAGGGGTTTGGAGAATAATATGGACACTACTAGATTGGAGGTTGGAATTACTATGTAGTAACTAATTTATGATTTTCCCTCCATACTATTTAATTTTTTAGATTTTATTTATATTTATTGAAATTAATTACGAGATGAAGATTATTTTATATTTATATGACATGGTTTTGATTGAATGGATTTGTCTTATATCCTATCCTTGACTTCTCATTATAGGTTTTATACCCTCAATGGTGGTCATGAACCCATGTATTATTGGTGGCGGGCTTTAGGGGACACTTATTCTCTTCATTTTAGGCCTAGGAGGGGTAACACGGGGGGCATGATAAAGTGGTATCAGATCTTTTGATAGAGAGATATGATGGATATTGGAGTTAATCACTTTTGAGGCTTGCATGGGTTAGTTGGGAAACAATGTCAATTAAGATTAACTCATGACGTAAGAAAGGGAAACTAACAAGGACATAGGATTATAGTACCCCCTTTGATCCAATGTAAAGAATTTTAGGTTTTTGAATGTTCTAGGTATTATGATTCTTCTTTTAGGATATAGACTTAGGAGATATACATGAATCATATTTATTTACTCTTGTGATTGAATAGAGTGATGCTGAGGATTGAAAAGAACTTAAATAAATTAATCATAATAAATTCCATGCTATTGGGATTAGGGTTTCTCTTTTTTCCTTCTTCTAAAAACTAGATCCTCATCATCATTCATATGTAGTTCAAGGAGGAGTGGTTCAACAACCTGATCCAGTCGATCATCAAAGGATAAATATGACTACGAAGGATAGTTTTTGGTAGAATATGTTATGTTATTTATAGATTCCAAGTCTAGAAAAGTATGAGCAGATCCTTTTTGATCTAGATGTCGAGTACTGACAGGAAGAGTTTGAGATCTCCTTCAGTATGATCTTAGCCTGATCTATGTACTAGGTTCTATTGGTGAGTAGTTATATGTGAGGGGAGGCATGCCTGTGGTGGATTCTATATCTTGGGTAGTGTGAGGAGTCTAATGTTTCTTGGTAAGTTTTCTAGGGCGAGTTTCATTTAGAGTTCTTATCACTAATATTGAAGGTGATAATGAGGTAGGGTATTATATTCCTTCTGCAAATAAGTTTGAGTGTGAGGAATATATATAACAATTTCAAGGAATTTTATTTCTCTCCTAAAATTTTCTTAGATAAGGAGTCTCAAGAATGGTATCTTGATAATTCATTATGTCCAGTGATCAAATATATAGTCACTCCATTTATGCTTCCCATATAATTAGAGGTACAAAATAAGG
This sequence comes from Viscum album, assembly GCA_963277665.1. Lineage (NCBI taxonomy): Eukaryota > Viridiplantae > Streptophyta > Magnoliopsida > Santalales > Viscaceae > Viscum > Viscum album. The sequence goes on along the minus strand of OY728166.1, from coordinate 87,021,810 downwards.
TGAAAGTGATTGAGTGGATGTATTTTAAAAGAGGAGTGTATTGGGAATGATCTTAGTGAGGATTATTGAGGGGTAGAGTTTTATATGGGGTATCACAAGTGTCAGGATATTCGAGTCTCTAATCGATAGGGAGATGACCTCAAAGTTCGGTTCACACTATTTTGGGTCTGACAGTTCCTGAGCACCCACAGGTGGACCCTCGTTCACATTTTACACCTTTGGGGTTCATGGTTTCCACTACCCTTAGTGATCAACCTCTCAAGAACATTAGTATGTAAAGGTATGTTAGGTCCCCTTTTTCCCATAGAAAATGCATATTTCCCCAAAACTGTGTTAGCAGTAGGGGCCATTAGCATTTGTTCAGCAACTGGGGAAGTATGATTATACCCCACCAAGGGGAGATGGTGCTTGTATAAATTATCCCCATGAAGGCCTTCATCCTTAGGGACCTAAACTAAATCATGGCCATAGAGGCCTATAATAATGGGACAAAGGATCTGGATGAGGAAATATTTATGCTATGAAGGTTTCAGTATCAAAGGAGGAAGAGTTTTCTTGAGGTACGATCAGTTTATCATCTACCTTAGTTTATTACTTATTTAATTATCTATATTCACACACTTTTGTTTCACCCACTCCATCCCATGAATTAGGTTTGGTGGTGGAGATAATTCTAGTTCCCCTGGTGATATATACCCTGGTTGGAGGTTAGGTTATGATATTTGATGTATGTTAGAGGTGCAATGTTGGTTAATTATAGGGGATCATCAATCAATAAGGAATCTATTATTGTCATAGATACATATGTATAATGTTATCCTTTCCATGGATTATATATTTTTCCATGTGTGAAGTTATTTATTTCTTTTATAGGAGAGTATCATTTTTTGATGTGGAAATTTAGTGAGTGGTGTTTGTTAGTGGGAAGAATTATTGAATAGGAGAGAGGCATGTAAAGCCTATTCTATACCAATTGGTAGAGTTTTAAATAAAAGATTTGGCAAGCAAGGTTCCTATATTTTTAGAGGAGTTTCTAGACGTTTTTCTATATGATGTTGTGACATTAACCTCTTAACGTGATGTTGATTTTGGGTTAGAGGTATAGCCAAGAACATATCTGACTTTGATGAAGTCTTTTTATATGGAACCCATGGAGTAGTGAGAGTTGAGGATATAGATTGATGATATGTTATAGAAGGGATTCATCTAGCTAAGTGTATCTCCTTGGGGTAATCCAGTGTTATTTTCTAAAAACGTGGATGATAGTTTGATGTTATGTGTGGACTACAGAAGTTTGAACTAAGTAATGGTCAAGAACCGTTAACCTCTTATGAGAATATAAAATATATTTGACCAGATAAAGGGATCTAATTGGTATTCTAAGATTGACCTATGGTTTATATATCATCAAATGAAGGTTTAGGAAGAGTATATCCCTAATTATTCCTTTTAGTGTAGTTATGAACACTTCGAGTTTGTATTTATGCTGTTTGGTGTCACAAACACACCAACTTTGTTTATAGGGATCATGAACTCCATGTTTTGTGAGTTACTGGACCCATTTTTAGTCGTTTTCATCAATGACATACTAATATACTCATAGTTGAAAAATTACCATTATAGGAACCTTAGACATGTTATGTCACAGAAGGGTGTGTTCATGGATTCATCAAATATTGAAGTAGTTTTTTCCTGGATAGCACCTAAGAACATGTTAGAGGTTCATATCTTCCTTGGTCTTGAGTGATATTTTTTAAGTGTTTTATCTGAATTCTCTTAGATTATAGACCTATTAATGTATTTGAATAGGAGTTATTGAGCCTTTATCTGGATAGATTAGTGCTATATAGTATTCAACTACCTAAAGGAGAGGTTGATCAATTCCCTAATGCTTCAGTTTCATGAGAAGGGAGTGGTGTTTTAAATCTTTTTGGATGACTATATTATGGGTTTTGGATTCATATTGATATAATAGAGGGTAGTGATCTATTATGGGTCTAGGAAGTTGCATCCACATGAGTATAACTATGAAACCCTTGACTCGGAGTTGGTGATATTAGTGTTTCCCCTAAAGTTATGAAAAAATTACATCATCAATAATCATTTTTTGGTCTTTACAAACCATGCGAGTTTGAGGTACGTTTTCAGTCAGCAGGATATAAATATATACTAGTGGGGATGAATAGAGTTTCTCTAGGATTATGATTTTGAGATCCACTACACCCTAGGTAAATAGAATTTTGTAGATGACATATTGAGTAGAAAGTCCCAAGGGGATGTCATTCAAGAGTTTGATAATTCTTGGAGGGTGATAGTGGAGTTAGTGTACTCGTATCTTATCATATAGGAGACCTATTTTATAGGGTGATTTTACTAGATGATGGTGTAGTCTTCTTTAATATATAATGTATAGGAATCTCAGTGTGAATACTCATAGGAAAAGGTGATGTGGGACTATGTTGGTCGTGGTGATACTCTAGAGGGGTGGTCAGAGGATAGAAAATACCAGATACTATTACTTTGAAGATTTTATGTTCTGATTCCCATTTTTGAGGTAGTTCCCTATGAATTTCTTTTCCCATTCTTAGAGGTGAATCTAGGTGTGTATAAAATTTATCATAGATTGAAGAGGTAGCTTTGGTGGCTCAGGATAATGTGATCACTGGAAAAGTTCAGAAAATAATGTTTGGTCTACCAATAGGTGAAAGTGGAGAACTGTGTCCCTTGAGGGTTATTGTACCCATTGGATATACCCAAGTGGAAATGGTAGGACCTCTTAATGGATTTACTCACTGAATTACCCCAGTCCCTAGGTGGATATGATTTCATTTGGGTGATCATGGGCTGATTGATAAATTCATCCCATTTCCTAGTGAATCAAGAGTTGAGTGCCATTATTGTTCTAGAAAGGTGTCACATGGATAAAGTGGTGATAATTCATGGGGGTAACATGGACCATTATCTCTGATCAAGATCATAGATTAACCTTGTGAGTCTATATGGGATTACAATATTCTTTTGGATCTCAATTATTCCTTATCACTACTTTTCATCCATATATGGATGGAAAGATAGAGTAGACCATCCAGATGATAGAAGATATATTACTATCTTGAATCTTGGATTTCAATAGATCATGGGTGAAAAATCTACACTTGGTTAAGTTTTACAACAATAATATCTATCACCCATCCATGAGTGTGGATACATTCAAGGTGTTGTGAAAATAATCGTGTTGATCTACATTACCCTAGACTAAGTTTAGGGAGTCAACATTCCTTGATCTGAATGTGGTGAAGCATAGGATAGAGAATATCTAGATGGTTTAGAAGTAGATGAAGGTTATATAGGATAACCATAAGGATTATGATGATCATAGGTGGAAGCACCTAGAGTTTGAGGTTGAATTCCACATGTTCTTAAATGTTTCTCCTCACTGGGTGAAGAAGAGGTTTGGTCGAGGGAGTAAGCTCTATCCCATGTTTTTTGGGACTTTTTAGGTATTGGAGCTCATTGGAGAGGTGGTGTATTGGTTGGAACATCCACCAGGGATAGACATGATCCACAAAACTTTCTTCATGTACCAGCTTTATCAGAATCTTTATGATGAATCCCATTTCATTGAATGTGGAGAGTTGGATATCAAGGATGACACAATATTTATGGAGTGGTCGGTTGAGAATTCATATCTTTGAGAGAAGGTGTTTTGGGGGTGATTTATTTCCATAGTTCGTGTTTCATGGATGCATTATGGTTTGTAGGAGAGTACTTAGGAGTGTAAGACATAGATGCATTCTTAGTACCGAGAGTTGTTTTTAATTTTTTTTGTTTTGTTTTGATTTTTTATTCCTTTTTATGTAATAATTGAATTAAAAATGTATTTTGAGATGTGATTTTCCCTCTTACTATATATGTTTTTTGGTGGTTATATTTTGAATGTTATGAGACTCTTAAGAATAATCGTATAGGATAATGTCCATGATCTCCCCTTTCCCCCTATTTTATAAATCAGCATTATTTCTAAAAAACAAGAATCATTTGTGAAGTATCTAATTTAACTATCTTGAGATTCTTGAACTTTTAATTATTGAGATTTAGGTGATAGAGGTGCTAAAGGGGGAGTTTCAAGGAGAATCTAATGGAATTGGAGCTAAAGTATTAGATGGAGGAGGATCTTGGGGTGCATATCTTTGTGCTATAACATAGTGGAGGCCCCTATAGTGCATTGAAGTTCTTATGGCATAGAGGCTTGGGATGTTGGGTTTTGGTGGTTCTTTTGATTCTAGAACAACTATGGAATGAGGGTGACCTAAAGTGTGGTCTGGTTTCAGAGATGGGTCTTATTGCATTGAGTTGTTCTTAGAACATGGAAGCTTGAGGGGTTGGGTTTCCCTGGTCTTTTCCTCCTGATAGGTGGATCTAATGCAGAGGATAACTATGACATGTAGGTATGGAGAGGCTAGTTTAGTATCTCTATTGATTTAGGGGTGTCTTTAGTATAGTTCATTGGTTATTCTATAACCTTACCCTGAGTAGATATAATATGGTAGAGATCTATGGTGTGGGTTTTAGGGGCCAATTTGACTAGGGGGAATTTTAGTGTGGTTCATAGTGTTTCACTTTAGTTTTAGGTGAAACCCTAATTTCTAATGTGTGGTTTGGTGTGTTTCACCATGGTAACTTTAAATAATACTGGATATAAATTCCCAAATCCCATTGAAACTCATATTCTTTTTAATTTTATCATGAATATTTGGTGAACTTGATGTGTCCCTGGGAGGCTATTCATATCCTTTTTATTATCTTTGATTCCTAACTTCAAGAGATTGGTTCTTTGAAAACTAAGGAAAGTTCCACTACTTTTCACTCTTTCCCCACTCTATTCTTATTTGGATAGGACAATGGTTATGGAAATGGATGGATTGGTATATTTTATATCTAAATATTGATAGGTAATATTGTTTCCTAGGTTGATGATACCTTCTTGGTGTAATTCTGATCATGTGTGCATTTCTTCTTCACTTTATCCTTGCACAATGATTTAAATTATTTCCAATTGAGGTAGGGGATACTTTTTATTTCTTTATTTGGTTCATATATGAAATTAAAATACTTTTTCCTTTGGGTGGATGGTAAGGACCGACTTAACAAGATAAATTAACCAAATTTAATTAAAATGAAGTGTAAGGGTTTATCTTCATGTGTTTACCAGTTTTATGTTATTTCTATTGATGTTCTATGCCTTGAACAAGAATTATATAATGAATAGAATTATTTGGATTTTGAGAATTATGAACCCTTACTATGATTGATTGTTTGAAGTCACATTTTATAAAATATTAAGAACTTATATTTGGATAATGAACCAGTTGTGTGTGAATCTAGAAATTATTTCAAAAAAACCTATATAAGAGATGATGAAATGTTATAGGATACCTATTTAAATAAAATTTTAGTAATTCTGGAAGTAGGATTTTCAGTGATTATTGTTAGAGTATAGTGGTCCCTTATCAAATAACATACCATTAGAGGGGTATGAAACAAGGTATTTTAATATGATCCTTGTTTTTCTGATGGCTTTCTCTCAGCTTGAGGAACAATTTAAACTATCCCCTTCTTTCTCTCTAGAGTGAATAAATAAGTAAATGAAACCTGTGATTTTACTTGGTTCAACCACACTGGGAAACATCTAAGGATCATGTAAGACAATGTTACTATGCAATAAATAAAATAAAAGATCACTGTTTTAATGTTTAAAATTTTGGAGCAGTCTAGCTAACCCTCCTAGTTTATTACCAAGAAAATTGGAAATCTCACTTCTCTCCAACACTGGGGAAATTAATACTCCTTATGATATTATCTTCTTCTTCTTATTCTTCTTCTTCATACTCACACAATATTTATGGAAATATTCACTATATGTGATGTTTATATTCCAAATGTTGCATCGAACTTCTAGATAGAAATGGAACTCCCAAAACACCTTTATCTTCTACTTTGTCTTTCTAGAAGAGATTTAGAATCACCCTCTAACTTTTCAATGAGAACTGTAATTTTTTGTTCAAACACACTCAATTTTCTGCATGATTCATTCATTCCTAAATTAGATCCTTTTTAAATCCACTCTTCTATGTGCATTTACTCAATGACATTAAATGAATGTAATTGAGGTATTAAAAATTCACCATATCCATTGGAAAAAATTATGGTTACAACTTTCATGGATACTAAAAAAGATACTTTGAGTATCTCCTAGATTCTTCTAACTCAATAACCGACATGGATTGTAACACAAGAGAATATTTTCCACCACAACATGGTGGTTTTCTATATTTTATTCAATGAAGTACCACCACAACTTTCTCCACATCCATAGTGAGACTCTCCATGTTTAACAGATGGATTTCTAGGACACCAAATCTAATGACATGATGTGGGCCACATCATATTTCCTTAGCACATTAACATTCTTCATTCAGGTTCCTCCACAAGGAGAAAAAAATCCTCAAAATTTTCACCATGGTGTAAGGAAATTTCAGAACTTCTGGGTTTACTATGGCCTCTTCCATTCCATTGGTGATATACACCATGTTTCATAGGTTGATACCCAATCCACCATGATCACCGACACACCTATATAGAGATTTATCATTTAAATAGGTGACTTCCCATATCAAAACCCCCATTGATGTGAGTTTGGTCACCCAATCTATTCATAATCGTATTCAAAATGACAAGATTGATTAACCATGGAATGTTAAAAGTTTTTGTTAAGACCTTTTTCACCAATTTGAACAAAAACTACCAAAATATCATTTGTTTAAATAGTTTCATCTTATAGGAAAACATACTTTATTAGATTTTTCAGCAAAAACAACCTAAAAATTCATAAGATGGGAATTTTTTAATAATCACCCCCTTTATGTTTGTTGACAATTTCGAAACATGATAACTGAAAAATACTCAAAGTAAAATATAACTTATCTACCATTTAGATTTAAGATTAATTCAAATCTGAATCACTAATTACCAAATATAAACCCATGTGATCCATTCTCAATGTAAGAAACATGATTTGAATGAAAATATTCTCATGATAACACACCTTGAAACCATGATCATCAAAACTTTATCTAAACAACTTCTCCCCTGATTTAACATGAAATAATCTCCCCCTTTTTAATGAAACCAAATAGATAACTTCTTTACAAGGTTTTATGAGAGGGTTATAAATATAACAATGTAATGTAAAATATTTCCATACCATTCTTTTGAGAGAAATACCCTTTTAGGAGTGGGGGTATATTCATGATCCATCTAGGTAGATGGATTTAGTTGGACACTAAGATCCAACTGATGCTTCTCAAATTCCACCTTGGGTAGAGATATTTTCATAATATCTCCCACTTTTTCTTGAGTTGAAAAATACTCCAATTCTACTAAATGTTTCTCAACCTTCTCCTTTATGAAGTGATACTTAGTATCAATGTGATTTTTTATCAAACGATATATGGGATTTTTCTAATGTTTATAGAACTTGAGTTTTCACACATGATTGTAATATGAGATCCAGATTTAATTCTAACGTCCTTAAGAAATTATTTCATCTAAAACAATTGAGTACATACTTGAGTAGCTACAATATACTCATCTTTCATAATGCTTAACGATATACAATCCTATTTCTTATTGATCCATAAAATGAATTAACTTATAAGATAAAATACACCTACATAAGTTGATTTTAGGTAATAAAAAAAATCACCCCATCTAAATAGGAATATCCTAATAACCTATTCTATGAATTACTATGGTAAAACAACCTATATTCCACAGTATGATTAATATAGTAAAGTATCATTTTCACAACTTTCATGTAACTTTATTTAGGATAACTTTGATATCACGCATCTTGATATGTGGAAAACACAATATTTGATCAAGCGACTATCAAGTATAGTAAACTACAAATCATTTGTCTATAAAGTATGACATTGAACTATTTTCCTTCTTCAACCTTCAATAAATTTTTCTGAGTCTTGGTCAAAGTTTCCATCAGTCTTAAATTTTCCATATAAATTTTATCCAAAACAACCATGGAATATTTAATTTGAGAGACCAAAATTTAATACTTTATTTAAATCACCTATAGGGCAAAGAAAAATAAAAATTTACCAGTAAGAGACATCTCAAACTCACACCTCATAATATTTGAAATTTTCCTTCATTAGGTGTCATCCAAGCCTCCAAAGATGATATCTTACACATATACAAGAACCATCATTCAATTATCCTTTTTTATTAATATAGTGGTTGTGATCAAACCCTCCCATAAAATTTTTTAGCTTCTTCCGATATATGTCTAGCATTGAGTACCATGATATTTGTGCTTTATTTATCCCATACAAGGTCTTATTCAACTATAATATTTTATTTTCATCATCATTAGTGAAAAATAAATCCGGATGATCGGTATAGACTTACTCTCAAATAACCTATTAAGAAATACTTATTTAAGGTCTATTTAGTACACCTTGAATCCTTTTTTCACCATCATGGATAAGAATAATCTTATTGTTTCAAGTCATTCCACCAGTGAGAATGTTTCATCCACATCAATCCCTTCAATTTGGGAACAAAATTATGTGGCCTCATAAAAAAATCCTATGTATTTTTCTTTTATATTTAGCGAAGATAAAAATTCATAGATTTGAAAAAACTTTCATAGTATCTTATTTAAAGTATTTTTTCCACTAGATATAAAAGAGACATCTGGTACTGAACCTTCATCCTTCTTGTTTGATCAGGGTATGATCAATCTCCAAAAAATTCTATTTTCCGTGATTTTAGATTTTCAAAATCGACTCATTGAACCAGCTATTCCAATTGTGTTTTTGTTCATCATTATAGCTATTATAAGATTTATCTATATCCCTCAAAACCTTATCTATACTTTACACCTCTTAATTGTTTTCAACTTTGAAAAATAGGTAATTTTCATTTGAAACATGTTCAAAAGAATTTAAATTATATTCAAGTGTCATTGTTATCTGATCATTTTCAACCAAAAAAACATCATTACATTAAATCACTTATCCAAGCCTTGTATTATAATACTGGTAGGATCTAATATTTGATGAATACCCAAGAAAAATTCCCTCTTCATCACAAGATTCAAACATTCTATTATTTTATTTGTTGAGAATGAAACACTTAATTTCAAACTCCCATAAGTATTTAAGAGTAGGATTATTTCCATACCAAATCTCATGTAGAGTTTTATATTCATTTGGATATAATAAGGATCTTTTGGAGATACATTTTTTCACTGTCTCTTTCCAATATTTCTCTGATAATAATTTTTCAATAAGCATAGTCTGATCCATGTTTGTTGATGATGTGATTCCTTCTTTAAAAAAAATATGTTTTTTTAAAAATTACAAGTACTAAAACTTGGTGCTGAATCCCACACTTTTTTTGATATTCTTCCACCTAGTTATTTAGAAATTACACACCATTTTCAGGGTAAAACTTTTGAATTTTTACCCCAATTATATTTTCATCTAGACTCTGATATCATGTGATACTATTAAACACTTTATATTTGTGATATATTACCATAATATATTCCATTATACTAAAATCATCAACAAACAAGATGTTTTACCTTTTTTTATTTGTGTATTTGGGAGTAATTATCTCACGTATATTCACATGAATAAGCTCAATAAGTCTCCATGACTTCCACTTATTTGGCTTGTAATTATTTTGAATAATCTTTCCCTTTTGAGAAAAATGACATATATGAGTATTATTAACAGTAATATTTAGGATGTATAAATATACACTAAACTAAAATGGATATATCATTTGTGCCACAGTTTGTTCTCATCTTCCATGGATATCATACACCAATTATCTTCACCCAAAAAGGCAAGGATTTCCTTTTGTTTATATTCCTTATAAAATAACTGAACCATCTCTTTATCTAAATGTGCATACCCTTTTTATGAACTTTAAGACATGCTATAAGTTACATAATTGACTAAAACTAGGAAGATAAAGACTAAGGCCTCTAAAAGAATCACATCAGTTTTCCAGATATATATACCACTAACTTTCTCTTTCCTGAATCCAACAATTTTGAGACCCACATTATTTCAAAAATGAATGACACCATCTTTATTATATTTAATTCCCATGACAAGGTATTCATTTATGGTCATATGAGATGTCCATATTTTATCGAAAATCCACAAACTAGACTTTTCTATTTCTCTCAAAGAAATCTTGTCCACATTTTCCTTCTCAGACTTTCTTATCTTCACATAAGATTTGCAGTCCACCTCTATTGATGATTGATTAATTTGATTTTATTTTTAATCTAATGAAGCTTCTTTAATTTGAAATAACAAGAATCAATTTTTAACATTTAGTTTGTTAGATGAATATTCTAAATATTTGTTCCCACTATTTAAATATTCTCTTAGAACCATTTATTTAACTCTTGATTCAAAATATATACCTTTGTTCTCAAAACCTTCAAAATAGAAAAATAACCATTAAAAGCATATGAAAATGTAAAAATTCTTCTTGATTATTTTTGTGAATCATATTCTTAGAGATTTATATTATCAATATAAAAAAATATTGTATGTTTTACATATTTATACAATAAAAAAATTTGATTCTTGACATATTCTTCTCAACATTAACTACTCCAAAAATAATTTGTTAAGTGCTATGAATATTCAATTTTCATAGAGGTTTTGATAGTTAAGGTTTAGTACTAACCACGACTATCTTACTTATGGAATCATTCTCTACAATATATTTTAATTTTCATTTGAATCATTGTAATTATGGAATAATATTATGTTACTTAGTGAATTCCTCAAAAACATTTCTTACCATGATGGGAGAAATAATATTTAAGATACATGGTGCTATATTTGGTGTTATAAGCCTCTATTGATCCTCACAATTATACTTCCATTTCATGAATCTTTATTTCATCACTCTAATTATATTTTGTTTTTCTTTCACAAATTTATATAGCCCATAAATTATTTTATCTCACTCCTATACTTTGAGTTTTAACTCAATTTCTTTCCTTGAGCTTCCTAAATTTCCAAATTCTATTTTTTTTTATTTCAGATTTTAATTTTGATATATCTTCCTATTTTTTATATATATAGAGCCTAGAATCATGAATAAATTCACCAAAATACTATATATTGTCCCTCTAAATATCAATTTCTTCTAGGTATTACTTGAGTTGAAACTAAAGACCAATTATTCTATAAATATTATTTTCAAAATCACTATCTTTGCCTTATTTAATAGCTACTAGTGCATCTTCATCAGGATCCTTATAATCTTAAACTTATTCAACTTCACTTTAATAAAATATTACATATTCCTATGATATATTTTTTTTTTATTTTTAAATCAATTTTCTTTCCCTTCACATCTTCCACATCATCATTTTAAAATTTCTTCGGACATTTATCCATAAAGTGTCCAAATTTTCCACATTTGAAACAAGAATGGGGAAGCTTACCTTTAAACTTTCCTTTTTCTATTCTAAGTATATAATAAAGAAATTAAATTATATTTTTAATATCCTCTTCATACAAAACTTCCTTTAACACATGTTTCTTCAAATATTTAAAATCCACTTCATGAGAATTTTCCTTCACCATGGGATCATTTTTTTCATTCCTCAAGTCATATGAAATGAGAGTGCTATGAAAGTTTTATAGATATTTTTATTCCAGATATTTTTATTCTATAAGAAATAATTTTTTTATTGAATAAAGGATAGAGTCTTATCATGATTCTATTTGAAATCTTCTAATCTTTGAGATCCTCACTAAGACCTCACATATAATCAAAAATAGAATATAGTTGATCAAAAAAGGAATCAACTGTCTCATTTGGACTCATTTTAAAATACTAATATTTATTCCATAGATCCTATAACTTGGAATCATGATCCTTTGTATCACCTTTATAGATATTTATAAGTTTTTCCCATATAAAATTAGAGGTTTTACAAGACATAAAATTTGTGTAAATGGGATTTCTAGAGAACTTCCTAAGGTATTAATAACCTTTGTATCTTCATATAATTATCTATAATCATTCTTAGAAAAATATCCATTGTCTATTCTCATATAAATACCATACATGGTATCCAAATAAATATCCATGTCCAATGATCAAAAATAGTTTTTTCTTTTGGATCTTCCATAAATGTAAATTATTACCTTCATAGACAGGAATGCCTTTATGGATGACAATCACTACCATGATTTTGAGAGAGAAAACATAAACCAAATAAAAACAACCATTTAATACCAATTATTGGTCCCTTATCAAGGAATATACCCTGATGGGGGGGGGGGGGGGGTAATCCGGGAATTGTCGTGTGATCCTTGATTTTTGATCTTGTTCTCTCAACTTGAGGAACACTTTAATATACCCCTTTCTTTTTTATCTAGAGTGAATAAATAAGTAAATGAATTTGGTGATTTCATATGGTTCACCGACAATGACATATATCCATGGAGCATGAAAAAAATGTACCCATGCACTAAACATAATAAAATCTCACTAATTCAATATTTAAAAGTTTGGAGTGCTCTCACTGACCCTCCTAGCTCACTACCATGAAAAATTGAAAATTTCACTACCCTCCTACACCAAGGAACTCATTTCTCATCATGATGTTATCTTCTTCTTATCCTTCAAACAATGGGGATAGAAATATACACCATATGTGATTTTTCTCATTATTATAGTTGTTTCAAACTTACAGAGATAAATAGAACACTTAAAAAACTATATCTTTGAATTTTTCTTTCTAGAAGAGATATAGAACCACTAACTAACTTTCCAGTGAGATATGGAATTTTTCCTTCTCTTTTACTCTCTTTTTTGCATGCATCTTTTAGCCCTAAATTAGATTGTTTTTAAATATACTCATCCATGTCTATTTACTCCATTTCATTGAATGATCATAACTTATATCCTCACAACTCACCATAAACATTTAGAAAAATAATGGTTATAACTTTCATACATTCCTCAAAAATAACATTGAGTAACTCCTAGATTTTTCTAACCGAACTTATGATAGAGCTCACAAAATTCCCATATATTTTTCATCAGGACATGGAAGTCTTTCATATTTTATTAAATGAATCACAACCAAAACTTTCTCTATGACCATATAAAGAATTCCCATGTTTTCATGACCCCTCCCAGATGGGCTCATACTGTGAATACCCCAAGACTGCCTTCGATAGGCCAGGGGCTGGCGACTAGTGCTGAGTAGGAATATCCCACAAATGGGAGGAATTTTCCCAAGTACCTGTACACACACACACACACCTCCAATCCAAAAAATGATGAAATGAAAAAACAATAAGTAAAAAAATCATGAATATACTAAGATACCAACCACAGAGTACGGTAGTAGGAAAATTGGAAAGTAAACAGGGCCAGAATACAAGCCCACTAAAAGAACGAGTCTGTCAAAGTGAATGCACAAGCTCCTAAAACGAATCCATAGAAAACCCTACCTAAAGGGTAGGTGTATTAAATCTGTTTGAATCTGTAGAAGCACATATCATCCACTTTTTCACCCTATGCACCACCTAGTCCAAGTCCACCTAGGACTCCATCAAATCATCGACCATCTACACAAGACACGAAAAGTGTGGGAAAATCCCATGTAGGGGTGAGTAAAAAAATACTCAGTAGGAAACCCCTACACCACAAATTAATACCACTAAGGAATACATGAAGTATATCATAAAGTAATGTACAACAAGTACACTACAAAGGAAAGTACACCAAGTACACCCTAAAGGAAAGTACACCAAGTAAACCACAAGGGAAAGTAAACTAATTACACTACAAAAGAAAAACACATCAAGTACAGTCAGATCTACACAAATATATGTTTACAACACATATATCAATAAAATACTAATATAATCATTTCATACACTAAGTATCATAAGTTTCCAACCTTATAGCCAACAATAGAATTCTCATCATAGGCCTGAATCGTAACATGAAAACCAAGAGGACACACTCCATGAGCTCAACCATATCAGATGGAACCTGTCCGAGAGATGCACTCCATATGAGATATTTTACTAGGTCTAGCTCTAGTACCTGGCATTATTGGTACATTCATTGCCTCCTTTCACCCAGTGAAAGATAAGAAACCCAAGTTAAGAGGCCTACCTCTCACCACTGTACCTGGTTGAGGGAGTACTAACTCATATCTATGTGTCATTAACACAAAGTGAAAAGGATTTTATCCTTGTAACTATATCCAAAAGTTGAGGGAACTCCATATACAATAGAGAACCCGCTCCACACATTATAAGACATGCATTCTCGATGAGACACTCATTCTCAAGGACCGGTAGTTGAGGGATTATCCATTGTAGTCCACAGAACTCCCAATTTTAATGTCGGAACACAAATCATCGAAGTTGGCACATAGAGCATCAATGGAGCATGAATCATCAGTTTCAATGCACAAATTAATGATGTTAGTGCACAAAGAATCAATGGTGTATGGAGCATCAGTGCTGGAACACTGAGCATCGATGTCAATGGACAGAGCGTCGATGGCACACAAAGCGTTAGTCTCAGTGCAGAGAGAATCAATATCGGTGTATGAAGCATTGATGAAATACAAAGCATCAGTGTTGGTGCATAAAGTATCGATGGGTCATGCAGCCCCCAAGTCATGTAGTCACCAAGTAATGGCCAGTGATAGGATTTCTATTCGTAGTACCCTTGTTTTAGGAGAAACTACTCCTCAAGACATTAGGTCACATGAAAAATTTCAAAAAAACCCACTTAGAGTATCTCACAAGGACTTTCTCATCGCAAGGGTCTCATCATTGTAGACGGCTCGTTAAACAGACCTCCCATTTGAAATATATGGTCACTTTAGTAAAAACGGTCCAGTCCGGTTCGGGTCCAATCCGAACTAGTCCGGTGAACCCGAACTAACCTGGACGGTCTGGGCTGGCCCAATGGGCCATCAGAGTAGCCCAATTCTCTAGCCTAGCCCGCATCACGTGTGCTGGCTCTGCACTGGCAGACGCGGCCCACCCTGGTCGTATCGCTCTGATCCACGCAGTTTCCCGACTCCCCCGATCAACGCAGTTGGCCAATGCGTTCAACGTGGCTAGACCACGTTTCCCACTTGGTCCATCTGCCTCTCTGCCACCCACGAGCCCCATCTGATGCAGATTCGAGCTGCGTCCTGCCGCAACCGCCGCCGCGGCCTCCTTCTATGGTGGGTCCTCCTCCGATGCATTCTCACCTAGACCGCAAATTTCCACTGTCGCCGACCACCCTGGCGGTAGCCCTTCACCATCCTCCACACCCGAAAATGGTTTCCACTGCACGCCACCACCATTATCTAGTGCCGGCGTGCCAGTGTCCCCTTCCGTGTGCTACTGGTTCACATCTGGTACTCTGTTTCTCGAACCGAAGGTACACCTGTGATCCTTGGGTTGTATTCTCCATCGATTTGGGCTCAGATCAAAATTTCAATCTATTTAGACAAAAATGATCTAATAAAGATGACTCCTAAACTTCTTCAATCCATCCATCATCTTATTCATCACACCTATGTCATACCATGCTAATCCTAGATCTGCGATATCAGATCATTGCACCAAAGATCGAGTGTGGAAGGATCGATCGATCGCCAAAACGCCGAGTCGTGGTACAAAAAAAGAATGACCGCGATGAAAAAAGAATGGAGGAAAGAAAAATCACATGAACACCCCTAGAATGTATCTTTCCCTTGTTTATGTTGGCCTTGATCCATTCATGTTAGCAAGATAATGAAGAAACAAACAACAGAATAATCATCAAGATCTAATCCCTTTAATCCCGCAGTATTTATCCATCCTGTAAGAATAATAGAACCACAGATCAACCAATTCATGGGTTTATCCACATTCTTTGTTTGAATCTAGTAAGGGGAAATAAATCACAAAGATATCGACACCATACCTGGATTTGGATCGCTCACTGATGATGATCAATCGTCGAGTAATTTTTGTTGGAGAGATCCTTCGAATCTGAGGCGCTTCACTAATCATCGATCCAAGATACATCACCATTTTTTTGAGAGAGTTATCCAAAGGTTGTCTCCAGAGGCTTCCAAAATTCTTAGGGATATGCAGATTACCCTATGAATTATCCATAACAATCAATTTAAATATTTTTATGCCGCTGCATCAACATAATATTTTTTATTAAATTATTTTTAATGACGCTTACGTCCAGCATATATCTTTCACAGTTTACCCAAACTAGAAAATGTTTGGTTGTGTTTAGGGTATAATTTCTGTTATGAATGTAGCGGTGCCCTTAGATTTCTGATCTGGGCACCCATTTGTAAGTTATTCCACTTTTTTAGGAAAACTGCTCGCATGCACTATTTAAAAGTTTAACATTTTCAACGAATTGTTACAGGCACACCGGACCTCAGAATCACACAACGTCTTAGTGTCTTGTCTCATAATTTTCAGAAATAATTTATAAAAATAAAATCAGGAAAATATGAGTCATTAAATTCTCCCTACCCTAAGTCTTTACATCCCTGAAATCCAAACCAAGAGTTACAAAAAGGACGGGGGTACTAAGCACGAACCTGAGCCTCCCATTCCCATGTTCTCTCTTAAAGATTCTTATGCTGTCATCAGACATGTACTAGAGTAATCGCCTATCGATGAATGATCCTCTCATTTCAATCCTTTATCTTTATGACCATGATGGAAAGTGAGTGTTGCGACCTAAAAATATCATCGACAAAATTCTATGGAGTCCAACTATCTCCTGTATGTAGATGTGTTCCAAGATCTCTTCTGAACACTGCTCTTTTCTATCTAGGAGGTGGGATGACTTGGTGAGTCAGTCAATGATCACCTAGATAATATCGTGTCTCTTGGATGTCTATGTTAAAACCATCATGAAGTCTATCAATATCCTTTCTCACTTCTTCACAGAACCCCAAGAAATAAAAGGAGAAACCCTTTCCAAACACAAGTGGATTGACACAGTGAGATGGTAAACCAACAACTGATTCAAATAAGCACCCAGATTCCATATCAATAGGTAATACTAGCTACAACCCATCATTCCATTCACAATGTCCTCCCCGACACCTGTATGCATAACCCGATGCACCTCGCCACTCAAGGCATCCATTGCAACCACAAAAATAGGGCCTTCCTACCCCACACATCACAACAACCCTATAAAATTTTCCATCCTTGGCTCACGTCACATCACAAGTAGTAGGAAAAAAATAGAAAATAGGCTCTTTACCCTGAAGCAAATCATTCATCCTTCCCACACATTGAGATCTCATGGATCAAAAGGGAAAGTACTATCTTAAAAGAGACAGTATGAAACTTCCCCAGAACCTCATCCCTCAACATCACTGGTATTATGGTGCATCCCCTGAAAATGATGATGTGCTCCCCACCTTTTGAATATCCATCAATGGTATGACCTATGGAAATTTGATCATGTAGGGCCACACAGTAGGCATACTCAAGATGTGCCTCCCTAACTCACTATAAGAGTGTAGGGGTGATAACCATAGACTATAGGTAAGCTAATCCATCTACATCCACAAAGGATAACTATAACGAGGCCAACCGCTCTGATGCCTCTTCCAGTAACTGCGAAAAAGATATCCTGTTGAGAGTATCTACTACTACATCCCCTTTACTAGGAGTATAGAAAATTTCAAAGTCATATTACTGGAGGAACTCTATCCAACGCCTTTGTCTCAACCTACGCCGGATCTACTAAAACTCTACCCCCACTATAAGAAATTGAGGACTCATAACATCCACTACACTGGGGGTTAAACTAGACAATTGATGAGTAATTGGATGCACTCTCATATGTGTGGGTTCATCTTGTGTTTCCTGGGTTCCCCTTTCACTAAGAAGGAAAACTTCATTCCACGACTGCGGATACACCACACTCTTCACCTAAAATAGTCAATCTGATCATGAACTACGAATAACTAGTCCATACCAGGAATGACGTCGTAAGGTCTCGACGCTGCTACTAAGAGATACCAACTGAAACTTTCACCTCTAAGAGTCAACTCACACTATCGACACCAGTGCATGATCATTGGGTCTCCTCTAGCAGGAGTCTCCATTCACGAGGGTCAATTCAACAGTTCAATTGGAATCTCCAAGACTTGAACAAGATTTGTGGAAATAAGATAATGACTAGTACCTATGTCTATCAATATTGAAGCTAAGGTAGAATAGACACATACCATACCTAAAATCATTCATGGAGCCCCTGGGTTATATGAATCGAATGCATGCAGCTGTCCCCTGCCTTGTATTCTAGCTCCCTGATCTCGGCGTGGGCCACTTGGGGTGGTGATGGTGGTAACATGTTGAAATGTACACCACCTCCTATTTCTCTCCCAACACCTCTGCCACGCTCGCCACTTTGAAGATCTTTCTGTTCCTAATTTCCCATTGGTGACTATCACTAGCTGTGTCTGTCCATCTAAGGGAAACTTAACCAAAAAGGTTTCCTCTAAAACCCCAGGATAGATAAGAATGCATGGAGGGATAACAATGGCTCAGACGTACCTAAACACACCTTTCTCGAAGGTCTGAGCCATGAAGCACTGGTCGCATACCATATCCATCGACTACCTGGAAAGGTCGGTATGCCTCTATGATTACTAAAATACAGACATGTCGTCCTTCCGAATCTATAGAAGATTTTGGACACACATATCCCTTAGCTTGTAAGGTGAGAACTACTCTATAAAAAGGTTCTCAAACTCTGTCCACAGAAGATTCACCTTATTGTAAGATCGGGTAACCAAACCCCACCATCGCCCTATTGAGAAATGTAGAAGGCTCACCGCTAGGACCCCCATCTAATTTGATGGTATCCTAAATAGACAACAAAATCGGTCACTATCTTAAGCTATTCCTCAATATCTTGGGTGTCTAGATCACCTTGAAACCTGAGGGGTCTCTTCTGTTGAAAGTTGTAAAGCACACTCAGCCTGTACATCTCATCCGCTAGTACAAAATGTACCATGTGCTACTCTATAGGTGGTGGTATAGCTAGTGACCCACCAGGAGGTTCCATCTATAGAAAAAAATCCATGTACTGATGTCTCATAACCTGATTCATCATCCTCATGATCATGCACTAAAACCCCAGCTGGATGTCCACGTGGAAGTATCATGAAGTTAAACAAGATGTACCACAATTAATCAAGTATATCTAGAGAGATGACTCAAGAAGGACATGGAAGACACAACCATTCCTATATGATTCATGTTCCATTATTTTCCTTGAAACCAGTTTTTTCATGCACCGAGTCAAAAAGTAGGTGCCTAGAGTCCTGGTGTATGGATACATCATCCGCCGTAACAACACTGGATTCCCTAACCTGAAATCAAAACTCTAAAAACTTAATACCATTGACCCAAAACAATATCACAGACTCTTGGTCCTAAAGTAGAACTGAACCAATCTGATATCACTCTATTATGACCCATCCTAGAGGGGACTATACTGTGACTACCCCAAGACCACATCCGAAAGTCTAGGGGATGGCGACTAGTGCTGAGTAGGCATATCCCACAAATGGGAGGCATTTTCATAAGTACCTATACAAACGCACACATCTCCAAGACCAAAAGAATGATAAAATTTAAAAACAATAATTAAAAAATGAATTCATATACTAAGATACCAACCATAGTGTATGATGGTAGGAAAATTGGAATGTAAATAGGGCTAGAATAAAAGTCCACCAAAAGAAAGAGTCTATCAAAGTGAATTCACATGCTCTTGAAACTCATTTGTAGAAAACCCTACCCGAAGAGAAGGTGTAGGAAAGATGTTTGAAGATGTATAAGCACACCTCATCTTCCTAGTCACTCTATACACCACCTGGTCCTGGTCCACCTAGGACTCCATCAAAGTGTGGATCGTCTGTACAAGACACAACACATGCGGGAGAAGCCCATGCAGGAGTGAGTAAAACAATACTCAGTAGGATGCCCTCAACCATAATGTAATATCACTAAGTAATACACGAAGTATATCACAAAGTAAATTACACCAAGTACACTATAAAGGAAAGTACACAAAGTACACCGCAAAGGAAAGTACACCAAGTACACTATAAGGGAAAGTACACCAAGTACAACATATAAGAAAACACATGAATTATAGTCAGATCCACACAAATATATATCTATAACACATATATCAAGAACATCCAAATATAATCATTTCAGAAACTAAGTATCATAAGGTTCCAACCTTATAGACAGCAATATGATTCTCATCATAGGCCTGAATCGTAACATGAAAACTAGGAGGAAACACTCCACAAGCTCAACCAAATCAGATGGAACCTGTCCGAGAGATGCACTCCATCAGATTTATTTTAAGGGGTCCATGTCCAATACCTAGAATGAGTGGTACATTCATGGCTAACTTGTTCCCAATGCAATCTAAGAAACCCAAGTGAAGAGTCCCACCTCTCACCACTACACATGGTTGATGGATCACTAACATTTATCTATATATCATTCACACCAAGTGAAAAGGGTCCACTCCTTGTAAATGTATCCAAAAGATGAGGGAACTTTATATCCAATGGAGAACCTACTCCCTGCTTGATATGACATGCATTATTTATGAGACACTCATTGTAGAGGACCCACAGTTGAGGGATTATCCATTGTAGTCCATAGAACACACAATTTTATTGTCGGCGCACAGAGCATAGATGTAGAAACACAGAGTGTTGATAGAAAATGGATAATTAGTTTCAGTGAATGGATCATTGATGTCGGTGCACAGAGTTTTGATGGCACACAGAGCTTCAGTTTTGGTGCACATAACGTCAATGTCGGCGCACAAAGCGTCGATGGTGCACAAAGCGTTAGTGTCGGCGCATGGAGTGTCGATTTCAGAAAAAAGAGCATCGATGGTGTACTGAGCATCATTTTTGGCACACAGTGTGTTGATGGGTCATGCAGCCCCCAAGTCATGTAGTCACCAAGTCACAACCAGTGATAGGATTTCTGTTCATAGTGCGCTTTTTCTAGGAGAACCTACAACTCAAGCCATTAGGTCACATGCCAACTTTCAAAAAAACTCACTTAGAGTATCTCACAAGGAATTTATCATCAAAAGGGTCCAAACTCCATAGACAGATCATAAAATAGACCTTTGAAATATATGGTCACTTTAGTAAAAAAAATTGGTTTGGTCCGGGTCCTAATTGACCCGATATGGCTGACCCGGCCCGACTCGGACAGTCTGGGCCGACCCGAACCGGCCCAACCCATTGGGCCAATAGAGTGGACCAGTTCTCCATCCCAGCTTGCGTCATGTGGACTGGATCTACTCTTCTGGATGTGGCCTTCCCCGGCCGCATCCCTATGATCCACGTGGTTACCCGACCGTGTGGCTAGCTGGCTCCCCCGGTCAACGCGGCCGACCGCCGCGTTCAATGCGGCCGACCTCCATGTTCAGCACGGTTAAACACCATATTCAATGAAGCCATTCTCCATGTTAAATGAGAACGAACCTCCCTTACCACATGGTCCCACAACCTCACCACTACCTCAGGACCCATCTGACGTGGCTTCAAGACGTGTCTCACCGCAGCCTCCTGCTGTGGTGGGTCCTCCTCTGACATGGTCCCAACTGGACCCTGTGTTGCCGCCGGCCGCCTTGCCAGTGACCCTTCACCATCTGCTGCACCTGAATGTGGTCGCCTTCATATTCCACCACCATCCACTATCGGTATTGGTCTCCCGTACCGATGTGCCGATGGACCCTTCCACGGGTCACCAGTTTGACTCCGGTACTCCATTTCTTGAATCGATGGTATGCCTGTGATCCTTGGGTTGCGTTCTTCATCGATTTGGGATCATCTCAACATTTTGATCTATTTTTCTAAAAATTATTGAATAGTGATAACTCCAAAACCGCTTCGATCTTTCCATCATCTTTATCGTCGCACCTCCATCATACCGTGCTGATCCTAGATCTGTGATATCGGATCATTGCGCCAAAGATCATGTGTGAAAAGATCAATCGATCACCAAAATGTCGAGTCATGGGAAAAATGAAGAATGATAACAAAGAATGAATAATAGGGGAAATAAAAAGAACATGAACACCCATATAAAAGATCTTGTCCTTATTCGTGTCAACCTTGATCCATTCATGTTAGCAGGATCACGAAGAAACAAACAACCGAATAATCGACAGGATCTATTCCCTTTAATCCCAAAAGAATGATCGAACCACAAATCAACCTATTCGTGTGTTGGTACATGTTCGTCATTTGAATCTAATAAGGGGAAACAAATAACAAAGAGATTGGAACCCTACCTAGATTTGGATTTCTTGTTAACAAAGATCGATCATTGAGTCATTGTCATTGAAGAGATCATTTGAATCCATGGTGCATCACTGATTGTCAATCCATGATACATTGCCATTTTTTTGAGATATTTCTTCAAATTTTATCTCCAAGGGGCTCTCCAATGTTCTCAAGGTTATGCGTCTCACCCTGAAAATTATTTATGACAATAAATTTAATGATTTTCTTCCACCGCGTCAACAAAATAATTTTTATTAAATAAATTTTAATGATTTTTACATCCAAAATCTATCTTTCACAGTTGACGCATGATGACCAATGTTAGGTCATGCCTAGGGTAAAATTGCCGCTCTAAATTCAACGGTGCCCCCATATTTCTAATCTAGGAACTCATTTTGAAGTTATTCCACTTTTTCAGGAAAACTTCTCTGACACACTATTTAAAATTTTAACATTTTCAACAAATTGTTTTAGGAACACCAGACCTCAGAATCGCATTCTGTCTTAGAGACTGGTGTCATGATTATCACTAATAATTTATAAAAATAAAATCAGTAAAATCAGAGTCATTAACCATGTTTTATAGTGGATTTCTCGGAAACCATGCTGAATGAAATAGTGTGGTTCACACCACGTTGAATGAGAACTTTAGCATCCTTTATCTGAGTTACACCATGAGTAAAAAAACATCGTGAAAATTTTCACCATGGAATAAGGAACATTCAATACTTATGGGTTTACCACCATGTCTTCCACACCCATAGTGGTTTACCATATGTTCCATAGGTTTATACCCAAGACACCCTGATCACCAACATGCCTATAGACATCTTTTCCATTCCAGATACTTGGATTCCCAGATCCAAACACCCATTATTAAAGGAATGTTTACAAAATCTATCTATAATCATCTTCAACACAGCCTGGATGAATTCACCATGGCATGGTGTAAGCTATGGTGAAGACCTACTTCACCAATTTGAATAAAAACTCCCAAAATATATTTTATTCAAATAAATTCATCTTCTCGAAAAACATCCTCCATCAAATTTTTCAATATAAAAAACCCAAAAATGACCAAGATGGGGGTTTTTATAAAAAGTGGTTTCCTTATTTTTTCCTTAATATTGTGTATGTTTTATGGGGTTTGTATAGTGATGATGGTAACCAGACTGGGTTGGATTATGTTAAGGAAGAGGGGATATGATTAGTTTGGACTGGGATATATTGGGGGATTATTTTTATTGGTTAGTTTATGTCTATTGATATACAATGGTTGAGATACTGTGATGACCATAGGGTGAGATGTGGATTTTTTGTTTTGATATAGATGAGATGTTATGTTGTGTCATTTTTTGAAGTTTCCTAGTAGCTATGAGATAAGGTTAGTAATGATTAAATTTAATTGGAATGGGTTTTAATTAATTATGTGTGGGCTAAGAATTAAATATGTGATATATGGTTAATTAATTAAACATTTATAAATAGGTTAGGACCTAAGGGATATTGTATGAACTTAAATATGGAATAGAATAATTTTTTTAATTAACTATGGGATATATATTTATTAAATGGGTATTGGTTAGTAAATTGATAAATTTGGAAGTTAGTTGAATCTATGAAAAAATAAGGGAAATTATAGGTTGTGTTGTGGTTGTCTTGTGTGGTGGGTTTCATTTAGTGGTGATGGAAGTTGGTGGAAGATTACATGGGGTGATGGGATATTATTGTGGGCTATTCTAGTGTATATTGATGTGAGCCCTTATGATGTGTATTATGTGTGACTATTATTCATATATTTTATTGTGATTTTTATACACACCTGACCCAAGTTGATCATTTCATGCCAATTCCAAACATGGGTTTGGGTTCTAGGTGTTTTCTATAATTTCTCCTTGGTACTAAAGATAATGGATCTTATAGTAGAAATTCCTATAGATAATGGATCAGTTGGTGTTGATTTTTAGGGACGGTAGATCAAAATCTGGTGATGTATAGATATAATGTCTCAGTTAGTGGTGATGCCTAGAGTTGGTGGCTCAGTTGGTGGTGATGACTTGAGATGATAAATCAGTTGGTGGTGATTCCTAGTGATGTTGGATAATGGGTTAGTGGTTTTACTTTATGTGACTTCTGGCGGTGGTCATTCATGATAGGATTATGGCATGGGTTTGATGTTATTTATGTTCATTATACCTTACTACCATAAATATGATATTCTTGGGCGATGATGATGTTTTGGATATATGATCAATGGGGAATCCATTGTGGGTTTCCTTAAATTATATTCCATTTTATATTAAATTATTTATTTTGATAATTATTTTGTGAGTGATCCTTGGTGATATTGGTATTGGGTATTTTTCCTTTTTAGGTGCATTCTAGTTATGTTGTCTATCCACTAGAGAATTATTATAATCTTCTCACATTTTCATGATACAACTTGAGTATGATCCTATTGATTATTAATTTAATTGAACATGATATATATATATATATATATATAATTTTTTTTATATTTCTAGGATGGTTTTAGAGACTGAGGTTAACACTACTATCTTGGAGGTTAGAGTTTGTGTGGAGTTAGTGCTTTAGGATTTTCCCTTAATACTATTTAATTTTGGAGATTTTTTTTATTTCTTGAAATTCATTGTGATATGATAGTTATTTTATATTTATATGATGTGGTTTTGATCAGTGGGATTCATTTTATCCCCTATGATTGACTTACTTTATAAGGTTAATTCCTACCATTGCATGTTTTATACCCTTGGTGATAGTCACCAACCCGGGGCATATTGAAGGGGGGATTAAGGGTTCACTCCTTCTCATCATTATTAGACCAATAGGGGTACCAATGGAGGGGGGGGGGGGTCGTGACATCATATTTCCAACATACTTAGTAAAACAATTTGTATTAGTTACTCAATTTATTTAAAAATCCTTAACTGGTTTTAATAAATGATTATGAATGATGCCCTCTTACTCTAACACCCAAGGTTCTCTCGAAAGGAACTCAATAGGGCGTATACAATTATTTGATGGTATGGATTATGGTTATTAGAAAACTCACTTATCTATTTTTATTAGAATCATTGGATACCTCATTTAGAAAATTTGTATGCATTGTTATACACCTACTGAAGAAGCAGAGGAAAAATAGACTCCAAATTAAATAACTAATTATGAATTAAATAGAAAATCCATGGATAATATTCACTAAAAATTATATAGAAATAAATTTAATCTTGATTCCATATACAAAAAAACTCAAGAAATATGGAAACTAATTAAATTCATACATAAAAGGAATAAAAAAATACAAGGAAATAAGACTTGATATGAATAGATAAGACTTTGAAATTTTTAGCATGCACTCTAATGAATTAATTACTTAAATTTTTATATTATTTTCTGATATTATAAATTGAAGGCAATTTTTTATGATATTATTACATTATAAACTCTAGTGAAGAAGATCCTTTGGGTTTTACAACTATAATGGTCACCCAAAGTGATACAAATACAAGAAGCAAAGGAAATTAAGAAAATTATTATAGAATAAGTCATTGGATTTATCATGACCCATGAGATCACTGTCATGACCCGACCCATACCAGGGCTCGAGCTGCAACTACCCCAAGCCCGCCTCCATAAGCTAGGGGCTGGAGACTAGTGCCGAAGGCACAACAAACTAGGGGAGGCCTTTTCCTAAGAAACTGTACACACACACGTAGCTAACTCAATGCAAAAGTGCAGAGAAAGGAAAGAAAGCTACAACACTGCTAAAAAAGGGGAACCAACATACATGCATCGACCTCTAACCAGTAAAAGAAAAGTGTAGAAAGGTACTGACAAGTAAACTGAACAGTAAAATGGGAAAACACACGCCCAACCAGAAAGGTTCCACAATCTGACAACAGGTAAAACAAAGGTAAAGCGCTGGTGAGTCTCACACCTAGAAAGTACTGCTACGGACACTGAATGCTGCTTAAGCTCCTGTGTCCTCTACGCTCTTCCGTAGTATCGACTGACCTGTCCATCGTCTGCAAGGGCACACCAAGTGTGGGCAAAGCCCAAGCAGGGGTGAGTATAAAAATAATCAGTAGGATGCCCCGAAAGCTTGAGGGAGAAATAAGAGAGGTACTAACAGGGTGAGTAGTAGACAGAGAAAAGAATAGTGTAAGAGTGCAAAAGAGAGAGAGTGCATCTCAACCCAACAAGAGAAAGGAAGCAGACTCGTCCAGACGCAAGGAGCTAGAGATGGTGAGAAGACGAACTTCTCATCGTGTCTTCGCTGCCTATAGCAGGAGAGTAGACTCGTCTAACCAAGAGGATCTATACACGGAAAGCACGTGGAATACCCCGCACGTCTTCTCCCCTCCTAGAAGGAGAGTAAACGAACCCAAGGAGTGGGAACAACAGTATGGTGTATATATATATGCTCAACGAGAAACCCGAATGAGTGTGTAAGGGGATCTCTATCTCCAATATCATCTCAAGAAGAGTCACTAACAGTTCAAAGGACATCCAAAACTAAACCCAAACATCCTACACATCAACCTAGGAGGTACAAGTCAAAGGGGTTCAATCATCGTACCTCGATACTATCCTATTTTGGCGGCACTGATTTGCCCGCACGGCTTTTAGGTCACGACGCAAGAACGCGTCTCAGTGGGAAAAGTGCCCCACATTCTCGTATGTCCTAAGTTCACATCAAAGCTGTCACATCGCCAATCCGTACAACCAAGGATCCCGCTCCGGTAGTCACGGAGAAAGTCACTGACTATCCTCATAGATAAGGACCGAGTCTGAAATGCCAACGGGTGACCCACTGCCCAGCCCGGTTGGAGGGTAAACCTTGATAACACATCGGGTGACCCACTTCCCAGCCCCAATGGAGGGTAGACCCTAATAAGTCAACATGCGACCCACTTCCCAGCCCTACTAGAGGGTAGACCTGGAATAAGTCGACAGGCGACCCACTGCCCAGCCTTGCTGGAGGGTAGACCCTAAGAAGTCAACATGCGACCCACTACCCGGCCCTGCTGGAGGGTAGACCTGGAATAAGTTGATAGGCAACCCATTTCCCAGCCTTGCTGGAGGGTAGACCTGGAATAAGTTGATAGGTGACCCTGGTAGACCTTAATAAGTCGACAGGCGACCCACTGCCCAGCCCTGCTGGAGGGTAGACCTGGAATAAGTCGACAGGCGACCCACTACCCAGCCTTGCTGGAGGGTAGACCTGGAATAAGTCAACAGACAACCCACTACCCAGCCTTGCTAGATGGTAGACCCTAAATTGGTCTGATAACTCAGCACTACAACTGACATCACCGGGTGTTACCAACATCGCTACCGTACGTTGGTTCAGAGTGCATCAAGGGACCTCCATCCAACACCCTTTGATGTTTCCACATTTAATAAGATCTCAAACGAGGCTCTACATACCCAAACAGATCACACCATTGCAATCCTTGCAGAAAAACACGTGAGATAGACCATTTACTCACCCGAAACGGCCAACCAGTGAATATAGTACTATTCACTATAGCCAGCCCATGTGGGGCCCACACCAAGATCCCGAAACTAAACAAATGGATCACACCACTGCAATCCCCTCGAAAAAACACACGGGATTGACTACTCAATCGCCCAAAAAAGACACCCGGTGAAAAAGGTACTATTCACTATAGCCAGCACGGGTGGGACCCGCACCACGATCCCGAAAAAGGTCGGGCGAACTACGCCATTGCGATTCTCTTGGAAAAACACATCAAAACAACTATTCATTCGCCCCAAACGGACGTCTGATGAAAAAGTCGTAGTACGCTGTACACCGTTTAAAAGACAGCTCGTGGGGCCCACACCTTAACTCCAATTTAGGCGGCCAGAATTCACTATTTCAATCCCCTAAAAAAACACACCGAATGCAGTGCTCAAACACCCCAAATAGATGTTGGGTGAAAAAGTGGTGTTTCACTGTAAAACGTGTGAACTAGGCCTTGTGGGGCCTGCACCTCGTCTCCAACCTGAGCGCTTCGAAAAGCATCTCAAAAAGTCCGCACGAGGACTGGGGTCGTGCTGCCGCTGACGTCGCGTCAATCAGACATCCCAAGTAAGAGTTAGGTCCAACGCAACAATTAATTAATTAATTAATTAATTATTCACGTTAAGCATTTCGTTCCTCCGAGCAACGAAACCAAACCACAAAGGTTCTGAATGAACTTCAGATGGTCCGTCTCAACTCCAGGACCACAACGCCTCTAACGACACGTCAAACGGACTTCCGGCTTGCGAATTGCGTCCATCGCGGGCTTTATTTAATAATTTATTATTATTAAATTGGACCTCTTCGGGTCATTGGTCTTCGGGAACGGAATAAAAAAACCCCGAAACCCACTTTAAAAAGAGCGCCTCATCGACACGATTCCGCAGCTGTAGAGGGTGCGTCAAACGGACACGCTGTTTAGAAGATACGGCCCCCCGAACGCAGGGGGGCCTAACCGGGATGGTTCACCACGGCCGGCTCGGTCCGAAACGCCGACCCGCGGCCCAACCGCAGGTCTGGCCCGTCACGCCGCGGCCCGCCCAGCAGCACCGGACCCGAGCATGCCTAGTTTTCTCTATACAGACCGGCCAACTGGTCGGTCTTCCGCGTCGCGCAATAGGACCCACATTCCGCAGGTCCTTGTCTTCCTCTGCACCCCCGAGGCGCTGACCTCGGGGGTCTTCTCTGACCGCAACAGGGCGCCGTTGCCCCTCGCCTGGAGCGTTCTGCTGCGACACCGCCGCCCGCGCCGCCTGGTGCTTCCCGCTCCCCCTGAAGCCAATGCCCGCGCTAGCTCCTTCGCTCGACCAACCGCCTCTCCGAAGGCTGGCCTCACCCCTGCTGCCCCGCGCCGAAGCTCCTCGCTCCGCCTCCGCCGCTGGCTAGCTCGGCTCCCGGCAGCTGCCCGTCCGCACCGGCTGCACCCGACGCCGCTGACCCGAACCCCCGAGCTCCACCTCGGCCTCCGTCATGACCTCCGGCCACTCGACACACCGCAGCCGCCACGCACAGCCGCCGGCTGCTCCTGCCGGCCTACTCTGGTGGTCCCTTCCGTGGACCACCAGGAGCTCATTGGAGGTCCGATTTCAAAACCAAAGGCGGATTCGAGATCCCTGTGACTAGAGCTTCACAATGCCGCTTCTCGCTCGACGAACCGCCCAAGATTTGTGCGTCTGAAAATTGGGACGAAGAATGCCCAAGAATGGAATGTAGAACGAGGGTCGGACGATGGCCGTGTTCATTTGGCCATCGTCCTGCTTCTAGAATTATAGAATTAGAATGAAGAAATTGAAAGAAAATCCAGAAATTGATGAAGGTGCAGAAAAACAAATTAACAAGATTCCTACCTCGTTGGATCCGTTCGTCATTGGCGACGCGTCCGCTCGATCCTGTTTCGATCCGCCGGAGTCCGCTCCTTAATTCGGTGAAGAACAATGAAGAACTCCGAAGAACAACGAAGAACGCTAGAGAGAGAGAGAGAGAGGGAGAGGGAGATAAAGAGAGAGGGAGAGAGAAATGGGTTTCTCCTCAACACTTAGTGAATTTATGAAAAATCACTAAAACTCTCCCAACGGACGCAGATTCTGAAACCTCCGCACCCACCTATTTTATATCACGCCGAGGCAAAAAAACCCATTTCAAACTCAACAGAAGTCTCATATGTTCATTCCGAGACTTTGTTTAAAAGTTATTTGAAAGGAATGTCAGTGATAAAAATCATTAAGTGGTCATTTCGAAATGACCATTTTCCCCTGGGTGACATCTCTCATAGCAGGCCCGCGCCCAAAACTTTTACACCCCGCCTAGGGTAAACAACACGCTCCGGACTCAACGGTGCCCTTGGTTTTCTCATCTGAGCAACTGTTTAGGATTTACTCAGGTTTGAGCTATTAAATGAATAATTTAATTTAATTTATCCATTTAACACACCACTAACGAGTGTGGGGTCCGAACGTCCCGTGCCGACTTATTTTATGTCGCGGCAAGGGTAAACACCGCGTTCTGAACCCAACCGTGGTCCCGGATTTTCGATCCGATCAACTGTCTAAGAGATATCAAATTTTCTTTAGTTAACCATGCGTGCGTAATATAAAAACACTTAACATTTCTATATAATTAATTCCGGGCACACTGGGCATCGGAATTGCACGCCGTCTGAACAACCTGCTCTAGAATGACATCAAGAAAATTTTCAAAGTCTCAGAGTCCCAAAACTTGGGTTCTTACATCATCCCCTCCTTCAAGATTTTCATCCTCGAAAATCAAAACTAGGAAAAACAACTCGAGATACAGATCTCACACCTAGCTCTCCCACGCCCAAGAAAACTTGCACATCAGCATGGTAACACAACACGCGAACCAAAGGGATGGTTCTTATAAGGTCTACTACTCTCGAGGACATGCGTAGAAATACACACGCACCTCATCAGCTGCTACACGTGGAAGACACTATGTGCCCAATCCTACTGTTGGGAGGGTAGGGAAAGATGGTCGGCAACCTCTCAATTGTTTGCACGTTTCCCGAACGGCCCAAAGAAACTCTGTGGTCTTTCCCGGCTGCACCTCTACTTTTCACATTGCAACCAAAATCACAGTTTGCTGCTGGAATATGGTCTCATGATTCCCTCCTTCAGAATTCCCATCTGGTGAAACACCCAAGGATATTCAGTCACACAAGTTTTCATAGTCGGTTTATCACGACCGAGACTCTCTTACACGCTCAACCAGCAAAGGAGTCGGCTTCATCAACTACAGACAAGCTGTACCCTCCTACAGAAACTCCAGCCAGCACTATCGTCTCTAGTTCAAGTATCTCTGTGTGGGGACGCATCTGAGAAACTGGTGGTCTGAGCAAACCACAAAGCTCTCTTCCTGAAGATAGTGTCTCCACATTCTTAGGGGAAAAATACCACCACCAGCACCAACACAGGGTTACACCGATTCCCCACGTCACCCTTGGTAACCCCTCGATCAAGGAGTTAGATGAAAGAATACCTCACGAAGTGTCTAACAAGTTATACTAAGAAAAGTAGAAAAAGACACTGAGCATACCTCTTATCATCTCCTGCACTGCGGGATTGTAAACAACCATAGCACACATCCGCCCGCGGCCCCGTCCGTCAGCTCCCTGAGCCTGACCTAGGCCGCCTAGTGGTGGTGGAAGGACATCAAAACGTCGTACGCCAACCAAAATTCTTCCTAATTTATGCCAAAACCACCTCCCTGGGGACCACCATGTCCTTACCTAGGAGTTCTCTTATCACGACACTGCCTCTGTCGTGGCGGTGCATCTACAAACTATCTGGAATACTCCACACATTTGGCCGAGTAGTCTCACGCCACATGATCTCGCACATGACAAACATAGCACTAGTCATCCCTGGGCTATCTCGGTTCTCTACATTGTCCCTGACCATGTGCCTGAGTCTCACCAAGGGGAAACCTCCGGCGTTGAGGCCCCGCCAATCGACATCCCTCTGCCAGAAATTTCTCTGTCACCAGTGCCTGCTCTAGCACCCTGAGATGGGTGAGGATGCAAAAGGGCACTACGCTAGCACGAATCTCCTCTACAGAGATCTCATTCAAACTTCTATGCTCGTAATTTTCTATCATAGACCACGTACAAAGAGTACCGAGTAAGGTCTGCAAACCTAGTTGCATACCCAGCCACTGCCATCACTCCCCACTAAAGCTCCATCAGCTCCCAAAACTGTAAAAAGCGTAAGTAGGAGGGGTAGTACTCCTCAAGAAACATCTTCTAGAAGTCATACCATGAGAGTAAAAACTCATCGTGTATCTGAGTAACCCTAGCTCTACTACACCAAACTGCGTGGTGGAAAAAGACTAGCTGTCAAAGACACCATCTAACCTGTCAGTGTCCGAACAATCCTGAAGAGGCGGACCACCAACTCTAGCCAACCCTTCACTGTCTGAGGGTATGGCTCGCCGTAGAACCTCATTGGTATCTGACGCTAGAACTCACGTAGCATGCCCATCCTATACTCGTCATCGGCCCTCACTGCCGGTACTATCCGCTACTCCACAGGTGGAGGTGCTACTTCCTATCCTCCTGGAGAAAGTGTAATCATATGATAGATCTTGAACTGAGGCCTCTTCTCTCACAGAATCATCATCATGAATCAGAGCTAGTATCCTGACTGGCTATCATTGTGGAGACATCCTAAACCTGATCAAGGAGCACCACGGTCAAATGAGCATATATATATCAAAAACGATGGGGAGATGACTCAATAAGGACAGTCAAGGACTCAATCAAATACGATGCATGAATCAAATTCCCAGCAACAAGTGTATTAGTGTACTGAGTCGACAAGAGGGTTATCAGGGTCCTCGTGAATGAATACGTCTGCCACCGCATCATCACTGGACTCCCTGGCCTGAGAGCTGCTCTTGAGACACATTGACACTATTGTCCCAAAACTCAACCAATTCCTTTTTAGGGACGTCCGAACATCGCCCCAAGGAACGAACCACCTATGATACCACTTTTTCACGACCCGACCCGTACCGGGGCTTGAGCCGCAACTACCCCAAGCCCACCTCCATGGGCCAGGGGCTGGAGACTAGCGCAGAAAGCATAACAAACTAGGGGAGGCCTTTTCCTAAGAAACTATACACACAAACGCAGCCAACTCAATGCAAAAGTGCAGAGAAAGGAAAGCAAGATACAACACTGCTATAAAAGGGGAACCAATATACATGAATCTACCTTTAACCAGTACAAGAAAAGTGATGAAAGGTACTGAAAAGTAAACTGAATAGTAAATGGGGAAAAACACGCGCCCAACCAAAAAGGTGCCGCAACCCAGAAATAGGAAAAACAAAGGTAAACCGCTGGTGAGTCTCACACCCAAAAAGTCCTGCTACAGCCACTGAATGCAGCCCAAGATCCTGTGTCCTCTACGCTCCTCCGTATTCCCGGTCGACATGTCTGTCGTCTGCAAGGGCACACCAAGTGCGGGCAAAGCCCAAGCAGGGGTGAGTATAAAAATACTCAGTAGGATGCCACAAAAGCTCGAGGGAGAAAAAAGAGAGGTACTAAAAGGGTGAGTAGTAGACAGAGCAAAGAACAGTGTAAGAGTGTAAAAGAGAGAGAGTGCAGCTCAACCCAACAAGAGAAAGGAAGCAGACTCGTCTAGACGCAAGGAGCTAGAGACGGTGAGAAGACGAACTTCTCATCGATTCTTCACTGCCTATAACAGGAGAGTAGACTCGTCCAACCAAGTGGATCTAGACACGGAAAGCATGTGGTATACCCCATGCGTCTTCGTCCCTCCTAGAAGGAGAGTAACCGAACCCAAGGAGTGGGAACAATAGTAGGGTGTATATATACATGCTCAACGAGAAACCCGAATGAGTGTGTAAGGGGATCTCTATCTCCAAGATCAGCCCAAGAAGAGTCACCAAAAGTTCAAAGGACATCCAACACTGAACCCAAACGTCCTACACGTCAAACTAGGAGGTACAAGTAAAAGGGTCTCAATCACCGCACCTCGATACTATCCACTTTAGGCAGCACTGACTCGCCCGCATGGATTTTAGTTCGCGACGCAAGGACACGTCTCGGTGGGGAAATCACCCCGCATTCTCGTATGTCATAAGGTCACGTCAAAGTTGTCACATCGCCGATCCGTAAAACCAAGGATCCCGCTCCGGTAGTCACGGAGAAAGTCACTGACTAACCTCATAGATAAGGACCGAGTCTGAAATGCCAACAGGTGACCCACTGCCCGGCCCGGCTGGAGGGTAAACCTTGATAACACATATAGTGACCCACTTCCCAGCCCTGCTGAAGGGTAGACCCTAATAATTCGACAGGCGACCCACTGCCCAACCCTGCTGGAGGGTAGACATGGAATAAGTCGACAGGCGACCCACTGCCCAGCCTTGCTGGAGGGTAGACCCTAAGAAGTCAACAGGTGACCCACTGCCTAGACCTGTTGGAGGATAGACCCGGAATAAGTCGACAGGTGACACATTCCCCAGCCTTGCTGGAGGGTAGAACCTAAGAAGT
Source organism: Viscum album (assembly GCA_963277665.1). Taxonomy (NCBI): domain Eukaryota; kingdom Viridiplantae; phylum Streptophyta; class Magnoliopsida; order Santalales; family Viscaceae; genus Viscum; species Viscum album. The sequence continues at coordinate 86,987,253 of OY728166.1, read as the reverse complement.
AGATAGGTGACCCATTGACCAGCCGTGCTGGAGGGTAGACCCTAATAAGTTGACGGGCGACCCACTGCCCATCCCTGCTGGCGGGTAGACCTAAAATATGTTGACAAGTGACCCACTACCTAGCCTTGCTGGAGGGTAGACCTGGAATAAGTCGACAGGCAACCCACTACCCAGCCTTGCTGGATGGTAGACCCGGAATTGGTCCGATAACTCAGCACTGCAACTTACATCACCGGGTGTTACCAACATCACTACCGTGCGTTGGTTCGGAGTGCATCAAGGGACCTCCATCCAACACGCTTTCATGTTTCCACATTTAATAAGATCCCAAATGTGGCTCCACATGCCCAAACGGATCACACTGTTGCAATCCTCGCAGAAAAACACGCGAGATAGACCATTTACTCGCCCGAAACGGCAAACCAGTGAATATGGTACTATTCATTATAGCCAGCCCATGTGGGGCCCACACCAAGATCCCAAAACTGAAAAAACGGATCACACCACTGCGATACACTCAGAAAAACACACGGTATTGACTACTCAATCGCCCAAAACGGACACCCGGTGAAAAAGGTACTATTCACCGTAGCCAGCCCAGGTGGGACCCACACCACAATCCCGAAAAAGGTCAGGTGAACTCCACCATCACGATGCTCTCAAAAAAACACATCAAAATGACTATTCATTCACCTCGAACGGACTTCTGATGAAAAATTCGCAGTACACTGTACACCGTTTAAAAGACGGCTCGTGGGGCCCACACCTCAACTCCAATTTAGGCGGGTAGAATGCACTGTTGCAATCCCCTCAGAAAAACACACAGAATGCAGTGATCAAACACCCCAAACGGATGTCGGGTGAAAAAGTGGCGTTTCACTATAAAACGTGCGAACTAGGTCCTGTGGGGCCCGCACCTTGTCTCTAACCCAAGTGCTTCAAAAAGAATCTCAAAAAGTGCGCACAAGGACTGGGGTTGCGCTGCCGCTGACGACGCGTCAATCGGACATCCCTAGCAGGAGTTAGGTCCGACGCAACAATTAATTAATTAATTTACTAATTAATTAATTATTTGCGTTAAGCATTTCATGCCTCCGAAGAACGAAACCAAACCACAAAGGTTTCGAACGAACTTCATAAGGTTTTTCTCAACTCCAGGACCACAGTGCCTCTGACAGCACATCAAACGGACGTCCGGCTCGCGAAGTGCGTCCATCACGGGCTTTATTTAATAATTTATTATTATTAAATTAGACTTCTTCAGGTCACCCGTCTTCGGGCACAGAATCAAAAATCCCCGAAACCCACTTTAAAAAGAGCGCCTCGCCGACACGATTCCGCATTCGTAGACGGCACGTCAAACAGACGCGCTGTTTAGAAGATACGGCCCCCCGAACGCAAGGGGGCCTAACCGGGCCGGTTCACCCCGGCCGGCCCGGTCCGAAACGCCGGCCCGCGGCCCAGCTGTGGGTCCGGACCGTCACGACGCGGCCTACTGGCCGCAACCGACCCAGCATCACCGGACCCTAGCGGGTCTGGTTTTCTCCACACAGACCGGACAACTGGCAGGTCTTCCGCGTCGCACAGCAGGACCCGCATTCTGCGGGTCCTTATCTTCCTCCGCACCCCCGAGGCGCTGACCTCGGGGGTCTTCTCTGACCGTGACAGGGCACTGTCGCACCTCGCCTGCAGCGCTCCACTGCGACACTGCCGCCCGTGCCGCTTGGTGCTACCCGCTCCTGTTGAATCCAATGCTCGCGCCAGCTCCTCCACTCGACCAGGCCGCCTCTCCGAAGCCTGGCCTCGCCCCTGCTGCCCCATGCCGAAGTTCCTTGCTCCGCCTCCGCGGCTGGATGACCCGTCTCCTAGCAGCTTCACATCCGTGCCGGATGCACCTGACGCCGCTGACCCGAAACCCCAAGCTGCGCCTCGGCCTCCGTCACGACCTTCGGCCACTCGAGACACCGCGGCCACCGCACGCAGCCGCCGACCGCTCTTGCCGGCCTACTCCGTTGGTCCCTTCCGTGGACAACCGGGAGCTCATCGGAGGTCTGATTTCAAAACCAAAGGTGGATTCGGGATCCCCGGGACCAGAGCTTCACAACGCCGCTTCTCACTCGACGAACCACCCAAGATTTGCATGTCCGAAAATTGGGACGAAGAAAGCACAAGAACGGAATGTAAAACGGGTCTCGGACGATGACCGTGTTCGTTTGGCCATCATCCTACTTCTAGAATTATAGATTTATAATGAAGAAATTAAAAGAAAATCAAGAAATTGACGAAGGTGCGGAATAAAAAATTAACAAGAATCCTACCTCGTTGGATCCGTTCGTCGTTAGCGACGCGTCCGCTCGATCCTGCTTCGATCCGCCGGAGTCCGCTCCTTAATCCGGCGAAGAACAGCAAAGAACGCCAAATAACAGCGAAGAACACTAGAGAGAGAGAGAGAGGGAGATAGAGAGAGAGATAGGGATAGAGAAATGGGTCTCCCCTCAACACTGAGTGAATTTATAAAAATTCACTAAAACTCTCCCAACGGACGCGGATTCCGAAACCTCCGTGCCCGCCTATTTTATATCACACCGAGGAAAAACTACCCATTTCAAACTCAATGGAAGTCTCAGATTTCTATTACAAGACTTCGTTTAAAAGTTATTTGGAAGGAACGTCAATGATAAAAATCACTAAGTGGTCATTTTGAAATGACCATTTTGCCCCTGGGTGACATCTCTCACAGTAGGCCCGCGCCTGAAACTTTTACACCATGCCTAGGGTAAATGGTATGCTCTGGACTCAACGGTTCCCTCGGTTTTCCCATATGAGCAACTGTTTAGGAGTTACTCAGGTTTGAGCTATTAAAAGAATAATTTAATTTAATTTATCCATTTAAAACACTGCTAACGAGCGAGGGGTCCGAATGTCCCACGCTGACTTATTTTATGTCACGACTAGGGTAAACACCACGTTCTCGACCCAACCGTGGTCTCAGATTTCCGATCCGATCAACCTTATAAGAGATATCACATTTTCTTTAGTTAATCACGCGTGCGTAATATAAAAACACTTAACATGTCTATATAATTAATTCTGGGCACACTGGACCTCGAAATTGCACGCCGTCTGAATGCCCTGCTTTGGAATGACATCAAGAAATTTTTCAAAGTCTCAGAGTCCCAAAACCTAGGTTCTTACAATCACCATGATGATGAAAGTGAAAAACAAGACAAGGTGGTTAAGGAAAAGGAGACTGTTGCTTTCAATGAAAAATATGGAATCTCTTCAAAGAGTGGAACCGAAATTAATAACCAATCCAAGAAGATGTAGAAGTTTATGATAAAGAATAAATAATTTGAATGAGAAAAATATGAGAAAAAACATTGAAAAACTAATTTTAATTATTATGAATTCAAAAAATAAGGGGAACACCAATATCAATTATCCAATTTTTAAGAAAAAATGAATGATACGAAGAAAAGAAATAAATATTTCAGGGTTTCAACTTAAAGTAAAAGTGATGACCCCTTCTCCTCATCTGAATCAAGTGATGAGTTAAATTATCCTAATTCATCTTTTTATTCAACTCATTTAAATTATAAAGATCATAGACTACCTAGGATTAACTAATTTATGTATTTTATAAAATTAACACAAAATTCAAATAGATTAAAAAAAAATATAATCAAACTAGTAATGAAAAACATTAACTCTCCAAATAGAAGGATGAGTTAATAGTGAAACCAAAAGATTAATATAATGTGGATCAATTTAATTACACTATTAAATATATTCAAGAGGCTCTCTCAAAATTCACATAAGGTATATAATATCTAGACAAAATTCTCAGTTTATAACATCAAATAAATGACTTATATAGAGTTGGTTTCCCAAGCATATATAGTTCTTAGAAAAATAACCAAATTTTCGTGAGAAGTATCTCAATATAAGATATCTAATTATTGTCACAAAACTACACATATAATTTATAAATATAGGTCAAAAAACATTCCTTATGGTGGACTAAATATGATTAAATTCTCTTCTGAAATTTCTAAGAGATACCCTCAAACAAAGAAAATATTGGTACCGAAATAACTTTTAGTTAATATTTATGGACCCAAATTCAATTTGGACCTAAATCTGTAGTACATTTTTTATTTTGTAGGAAAAATTATCAATAGTATATCTCATGGAGAAATGAAGTACATGGAAAATAAATTCTTTAGGAATATGTAAGGTGATTACTTAGAGTTCAACCAACTATAGAATATTGACAATGAACATGTCACTATTGGTGATAAATCAAAGAGAAATATCACTGGTATAAGTATAATTGGATCTATTAATTCCACAATTATTAAATATTTTTATATTTTGACAGAATTAAATATAATCTTCTTATAATTATTCAATTATATGATAATGATTTTAGATTATCATTTGAAAATAAAATAGGAAAAGTGTTTAATTCTAGAGTAACCATTTTATTTCCTACATATCAATTTCAAAATATATATGTTATTTAACATAAATCACTTACTAGAAAACATATAAAATGGTTGGGTGTACATGATAGTGAGTCAAGTATATGAAATAAATTCCTTGGGCATTTTAGTGCAAACACACACACACACTTTTCAAGCTCAACCGTAAGCATCATGTACATGATTTCACTAACTTTATTTTTTATAACGACATTGGGTGTGAACCATTACAACATAGTAAATAAAAAAAACATCCTTCAAATACAAAAAAATAAGTATCCACTTCTAAGTCCCTTGAGCTTGTTAACCTTGATATTTTTGATCTAACCCATGTTTCTATTATATGAGTAAAGTATTACACTTTTATAATTATCAATGATTATTAAAGATACACATGGGATTTTTTATTAGAATATAAAAATAAGCCTTGTAAAGATTTTATTAAATTTACCAAGAAAACTAAAAATTAAAAAAGTAAGAAGATCATATACAATCAAAGTGATCATGGGGGAGAGTTTAAAACTATACATTTTGATGAAATTTGTGTTTAAAAAGGATATAATCATTATTTTTACACTCCTAAAACTCATTAACAAAATGGTCTTACTGAAAGACGTAACCAAAATCTATAATAAATGGTAATAACTCTCTTGAAGGTATTGAAACTCTCTAAATATTTTTGGGATGTGTTATTCAATGTTTATTGTTATAATCTTAATTTTTTACCCACAAGACCCTTAAGAAACCCCCCAAAAACATTCAATAAGTAAAAAAAAAACAAGTTATTTAAAGGTGTTTAGATATAAATTTTTTATTCTTAACACCAAATACAACATAGGGATGTTTGACCATAAATCAGATTAAGGTATTTTTCTTAGGAAATATAACTCAAGTAAGTCCTACCACATATTTTATAATAGGATTAAAACCATATAATAATTAATTCATGTAAAGTTTGATGAGAATTTTTCCAAATCTCAACTAAATATTGATGATGTTGAAGAATAATTAGAAAAATTGTCCATTTGTGTCCCATATCTTTCCAAAGGAGTAAAATTTGAGGAAGAATACACCTCAATATCATTTATAAAGAAATAGAAAATATCCAAAGGCTATACCTTATTAGTTTTTATCAGTGATTTACAAGCTGATACTAAAACATAGAGGTTGGTTTAAATGGGATCGAGTATAGATATTATGTTTCACACCCACAACCCTAAAATATTTATTATTCTATTAATAATGAAAATTTGGTAATTAATATATAATAAGTTCTAAATAAATTCTAGATAAATATTTTTTTGACACATATTGAATGTCTCTATGATTATACCATTATTTCAACTAAGTGGGTTTTTTAGAAATAAGTGAAATGATAAAGGGAAAATAGTTAGAAATAAGGATGGGATAATAGAAAAAGTATTTAATCATAAAGAAGGTATTGATTATGGTGAAATATTTCCTGATTATCTCAACTTAAATCCATTAAAATATAGTCAATATTCGCCTCATGTATTAAATTTAATTTTTTTTCAAATGAATGTTAAACATTCATTCTAATATAATTTTATTTCTGAAAAGGTATATGTTGAGAAACATCTATGTTTTTTTGGTTTCTAAATTTCCTAATTATGTGTTCAAGTTAACCAAGGATATCTATGGATTGAAATAATCTCCTTGATCTTGGTATGAGAATTTGAATAAATATATATCATATAATGAATTCAAAAAAGGGAAATATAATTATAAATCATATTTTTAATTTTTTTCAAATGATTTTCTAGTTATTTAAATATACGTTGATGATTCCATATTTGGTTCAACTAAAGATTATTTTTGTTTTTAATTTTCATATTTAATAATAAAATAATTTTAATTGATTTTTATGGGTGGGTTACTATTTTTTCTTGGTTTTTAAATTAATAAAAATAAGGATGACATTATTCTAATCCAAAGAAAATACACGAATGAACTTATTAAGCATTTTTACATGGATATTTTTAATAAAATAAGTACACCTAGGATTAATTCAAGAAAGTTAATGTTGGATAAATCCAGTATAAGTGTTGATAATAAGATTTACTAAGGTATTATTGTAATCCTTCTTTACATTACCATGACTCATCTTAAATTGTTTCCATAATTTTTCTTTATTTTTATTTTCAATATAACCCTAAGGAATCTCACATTAAGAATCTTATGAGGATATTTAGATATCTTAAAGGCATGTAAAATCATGTTTTATTATATCCAAAAGAAATATATTTTTAATTAATAAGTTATTATTATGATAACATTGGAGGATTCCAACTTGATAGAAAAATTATAAGTTAGGTTTTTCACTTTATTATAAATTTTTAATCTCTTGAAGTAGTAAGAAGAAAAATTTAGTTTATCTCTCTTATACAAAAGAAAAATACATAGTCATGGAATGTTTATGTGATCAAATCATTTGGATGAATAAAATCATTTTAAACTATAGTATTTATCACATCATGGACTATTGGGGCCCTTCTTGGGTTGGTAACATGTCATAAGTGACACCCCAAGCCCACCTCTAATAGGCCATGGGCTATTGACTAGAATTGAGTAGGCATATCACACATATAGTAATCCTTATCTAAATGAACCTATACACATGAACATGTATCTCCATAGACATTAGATAACCTTGAAAGTAATAAACTAGAAAAAACAAATGCATGAAAAACCTCCAATATCCCATAATCATTTATGATAATACACAGTCAAAGTATAGATGGAAAATTCAGGCCCAAAAATTGGTAAGTAGGTCCAACCTGAAAAAGATGGAAACTAATATTAGAACATAACCACAAATCTATCAAAAAATTCATTTCCATATCCACCAAGCACCTTTGAGAACCACCAACACCAGACCCCCTTATATCTCCCTCAAAAATCATTTCATCTGCATAAGATACAATATGTGTGGGAAAATCCCATTCAGGGGTGGCTATATACATACCTATTAATACAAAATGAAATAACCAAAAAGTAAAACATAAAAAAAAGGAAAATTCAACTCCAAACCATAATCAAGAGGGAATAGAAAAAAGACAACCTAGATATGGTCATAGAAGGACACACACCCAAAGTACAGTTTCACACTCACATATAGCCAAACAACTCGAAATTTCCATATTCCGATTCCCAAATATAAAGAAAATCATGCAGAAATTACCTGATATAATGCTTGAGGATCCCTTCCCCAATAATATTTTTCAAATAATGACTCCAATGGAGGATCCCTATCTTGTGTGATCTTTATGGATGGCCAAAATTCCACTCTATAGATATAGGATCCCTACCCCATAAATGTGGGTAAAATACAAACTCTATTAGACTCTGAAGGTAGAGGATCCCGACCCCATGCTCATGTGGGTGAAATAACAACTACCAAGGAGGATATTAATCCCAACTGGTGAGATACCAACTCCACCTAGGAATAATGAAATGAAAATCCACACCTAATGAAATATCCAAGGTTAAGGGGCTGTACACAATGTATCCTAGGGGTACCCATAATGTTGTCTCAATTTAGCCACCTAGAAATGTTTTTCCATTCCACATAGCTTGTATAAACCCAAATACATTGTGTGTAAATGGGTCACATGGAGTGTCATGTCCTCTGGGGTACTTGGTGTGTACCCTATTTGTTCGATCCATCTAACTTTGAAGGTACATGGGGTGTGTCCCAACACACATGACATGTAGGGACACATGGGTCCCTAGGTGTGTACTATTGGTACATTCTGACCTGATCAAGAATGGGTGGAACAACACATGCATTAGTCACATGATCACATAATCCTTAACTCTAACCAAAATTATAGCGCTATATAAAAATGGACTACACGATGTGTTTTCTTTAATAACACATGGTTTATATTTGAAAAATTTATAGAAACTATTTATGTTCAAAATTTCATCAATATTTAAGCCTCATCCACCAAATATACAATGAACTATGATTGAAACATTCACTATACAAATTGATCATTATTAATGTATCACCAAAAGTAAAATTCTAGCCACTGTTTCTTAGAAAAGTAAACCAAAATCATCCCAATAGAAGACCATCATTTTGTATGTTCAACCTCACAAATCTAACATCATCTAAACCTTCTATATATTTATTTTATCAATGATAAACCTACATCATGATGAAATACACATTTCTAAACCATTAAAAATGATCCATGAAACTGATAACCAGTCACACAAATAATTGGTTCCATGGTAATGCTTGAAACACCGACCAATTGAACACCATTGATGAATGCATGTATAATAGTGGGATAAATATAAAAAACACAAAAGGAAAAGAAACAACAAAGTATGTGTTCATATTTTCCAATTTCATTGATATAAATTGGAGATATAGAGATGAATCAAAATAATGAAGATAAAAGAATCCTCAATTCCTAATCTATGAATAAATTAAAATTTAATAGAGGCATTAAAATATGAACAATGAATTAATTCAAGAGGAATTAATTCATGTTCACAAAAAAAATTAGAAAGGGGATAAATCCAAAAAAACAAAGACCTATATCAAGAATTGATTTATTATTAGTAAAAAACATATTTTTATGAAATGATGTTGAACAATATGAAGTGTTCTTCCTTCTCTATATGAAGATCCATGATTAATTGGTGGAGACGAGATACTCTCACTGTCATCATCAAAGATTCCCCGATCCAAAGTAGTCCACCTATGTCAATTCCCACCAAAATATCTTTCTATCACTCTAAAAATCTATTAGGCTAGGAATATAACTTTAGGGATCCATCATAGATAGATATAAATAGGAAAAATCTATGTCAAAGTGAATAAATAATAAAATAAATAAAATATTTAATTTATTATTTTTATCCCTTCCCAATATTTTGCATCATCCTAGAACCCAATGTGAGTGAAACATATGTCACACCTTGGGTAAATCCCATGTTCTAGACTCAACCGGGGTCATAGTTTCTTTTTATAATATTTCGTTTATTAGATATGGAACAACCCATTTGTGGAAATAATAAACATTTAAATAAATTTAAATACTCAACAATGGGGTTTAAATGACCCCCGATGATCAAACTATCTCTAAACTAAAAATGGAGGGAATTCATATAAATTTTCAAATATTCCAAACCCAAAAAACAGGGCTGTCAAATTCTATAATCTATATATTTCGTCCCTGGAATCACAACTAACTAAAAAAGGTGAGGGTACTAGGCTTTCATATGGTTCTCATGATCCCATGAGATCTTCTATAGAATCCCATTCTGTTATAGGATACACACTATGGAAATCACTCACCCTTATAGGATCATCTCCCTCTAATCCTCAATCACTACCAGTTACTCAAAAAATATTCCTCTATCATTAACTTACAACTCAACCAATCGATAACATACATAATATCACACACATATATCCTCAACTATGAAGCATGGAAGGTGTTGTGGACTCAATCTATCTGTGGGGGGAAAATAAATGACATGCAACATTTCCCACCATATGAAGAATATTGAATGGATTGATGTACCTCAAAGATAACTTACCAACTTATCTAAATATATATAAAACATGCCTATGTGAGACCTTCAAGAACACATGATCACCATACTCAAACTCCAAGGTCCTTCATAGAATGTCTTCATAGGAATTCAAATGGATCTATACTACCCTCATCCTTTCTTGAATGATCTCAACCTTCTCATTAATCACCTACACCAACTATTTTCCCATGAGCAATGACTCTCCCAACATAGACAAGCACAAAGGTGACCTATAGGGTCTCTAATAAAGTGTCTTTAATAGTTCTATTCAAATAATGGAGTGATTGATATTATTTTATGAAAACTCCCCCAGTGGAAAAAAGTCCTACCAGCTCCAGCTAAAATCCAAAATACAAGCTCTCATAATGTAAAGACCCAGATTTTCAATGTAATTTTTTAGTTATATGAAATTATTACGAGTCTTTGAAAATTGAAGGCGCGTGATTCTGATGCCCGGTGTACCCAGAATAAATTTTTAAACTTTTTTAAGGTATGTTCAGTAAATGCGCGAGCGACATTTTATATCTTTTGAACTAGTTCTCAGATTAAAAATACGAAGGCACCATTGAATCCACAACACTAGGATTCTCTTAAGGGAGGCTTTACTTAGATCACAGTAAGTCTGAAGAAAAAGTTAGATTTTGAGACTTTTTAAAAAGAATAATAAAATAACCTTGTTATTTTATTTATTTATTTCTTTTCCTCCAACGGACAAGCGGTAGTGTGGGACCAGCGATGTGTCAATCCATTAAATGGCTTGACCCTTAAAATCCTAAGTAACAGGGTCGTTGGAATTTAGGAAGGTTCCTATTAAATGAACCCCCATAAATTCTACAATTGTTACTTACCATCCCCCTCTCCTATTTATATGGAGCTTGGGGGGAGGTATTGACATGACTTCACCAAGCGACGAAACTCTGGTAAAGTTCCGCGACGTCCAAAACTTAGAGGATGGAGCCGGTTCCAGTGGGCATTGATGAGCACCACCGAACAACGAACACCGAATCTTCCTCAAGCGTGGAGTCTCCCCAATGAACTTGAGGTAGGGGTTTAAATCTGTGTGATTATTTATTTCCATGTTCTTCTTTTCTAAACGAAGAACATGGATCAACTCACTAACTAGTTGATCCACGGATGATTTTTTTCTTCTTGTAGGATTGGGAATAAATATTGCAGGTTTATATAGGGATTTATCTTATTTTAAACTCCAAGATATTTTAAAATTATTTATCTCCCTCATGTTACCAAGATAACGCGGAGGGCACAGGACAAACTAATAAGGCCATAACCCTCCGCCTCTTGTTGGAATTGATGCTTTCTTCGCGGGCATTTTAATTTGGGTCGGACGGAACCCGGAACACCGGATGACGATGGCAGCCAGAAACGGTCGGCCATGGAGGAGAGAGCGGCGTGAAGTCGCGCGCCGCCAGCAAAGAAGGTCGCGGCGGGTGACGACGGTGGCCGACAATGACCGACCGTGAAGGAAGTGGTGGTGCACCATCACACACGGCTGGAAAAGGTGGTATTGGCGATGCCGCTGTGGGCAGCAGCAGCTGGCACCGACCGGCCACAGACAGAAGTGGGGCGGTGCGCCATCGTGTGCCGCCAGCGGAGGCCGCAGCTCGAAGCCGTGACGGTGGAGGAACCCGCGCGTCCAGTAGGTTCCGCGACGACCAGGTGGCGCCCGCATGGCGCTGCTGCTGTGGAAGAAACCGAAAGACCACTCGATCGTTCGGGAAGACCAGGGGTCTCACCTCCCATGTCGGTTAGGGTGGGACACACTCCAACTGGGCCACGCGTGCCCATCAGGTCGCGCCCCATCGCGGGTCGTGCTGCGCGAGCCCAGCGGGCCGCACCTCCTTGGGTCGGGCTGTATGAGCCCATCAGGCCACCCCCATTCGGGATGGGCCAGACCGCAACCCAACCTAGCCGGGTCAGACCCGGACCAGGTCGGTCAACCCGAACCGGGTCGGTCTGGCCGATTCGGACTGAACCCAGGCCCTTCCTGGCCAATTTTCAGCTAAAGGACCCTAACTTGAAATTCAGGCGTCCGTTTGATGAACCGTTTGTGGCGATGTGAACCTTGGACCAAGACGGTCCCTTTGGTATACTCCAATCATGTTTTGGATAAAGTTGTAGTACGACTGGGTTGGATTGAATCTGAATCCAACCAAACCCTTGGAACTAAAATGTTTATAAGTCACAGACCGAGCGTCCGATTGACGCGCCATCTATCACGTTGGAACCCTTCCGACATGGCGGTCCATTAGGATACTTATTATCAGATCTTCGTGGTGGTTGAGGTATGATCGATGGATTGAGGAGTGGTTCTACTGGAATCAAGTGTCCTATGAGTGGGAATCGAGTGGCTGGAAGTGAGGCATAGGTTGGAGACAGATCATACAGAGTTTAGTACCAAGCGATCCTATGTGGGTCAGATCTTGTGTGGGTCATCAATCAGTGATCTTGTGTGGGTCAGCACATACCGATCCTGTGTGGGTGAGATCCTGTGTGGGTCAACACTTAGTGATCCTGTGTGGGTTAGCGCATACCGATCCTATGTGGGTCAGATCCTGTGTGGGTCATTGCGGGGGTTAGTACATATCGACTCTGGGCGGGTCAGATCCTATGTGGATCATTGCAGGGGTTAGTACCTATCAATCCTGTGTGGGTCAAACTCTGTATGGTCCGCAGTAGTTCCTCTTGATAGAATAAGATGATGTAGCTTCGCGACTAATCATCTGTACTTATATACTTCACTAATACCTTATGTGAGTTGAGTCTTTTACCTTCATGGTGATATCTTTGTGGTGATACCTATGTGGTACTTTTACCTTCATGGTGATATCTTCATAGTTATACCTGTGTGGTAATTTTACCTTCGTGGTGATATCTTCGTGGTGTTACCTATGTGGCACTTTTACCTTTGTGTTGTTATCTTCGTGCAGTTACCTGTGTGGTGCTTTTACCTTTGTCTACGGTGCTGAGACCCTTTTAGCGAGATGGCCCTTTTGGTATACTCCACTTGAGTTTTGGATAAAGTTAGAGTACGCCCAGGTTGGAGCGAGATGGTCCTTTAGGCCCGTAGGATATTAATACCTTCATATGAATCAATACAAACCAGATAATATCTCTTGAAGTATCACATAACACTATGTACTAAACCCACTCTTCTAGAAACCTCAGAATGAGTGCACTCAATAGCCTATGACACAACTCCTTGAAGGCCTCCCAATACTTCTCTAAATATAAAAAAGACTTTCACATTGTGTAAAGTTAGTCCAAGAAGATACAATCCTAGGGAATTTTTTCATGAATCTCTGATAATAGTCATCCAACCGAAGAAATCTTGGCACCTCAATCATGATTTTGGGAAGATACCAATAATGATTTGGCTCAATATTCATTGGCTCCACAACTACACCCTTCTATGAGATAATGTTTCTTGTAAATTGAACCCCTATAATAAAAAATTGGATCTTCAATATTTTTCTATACATTTATTCTCTCAATGTACATCCATGACTATACATAAATTCGTTGCATGCTTAGCCTCTGAGGTAGAGTAAATGAGAATGTTATTGATATAGACCACTATGAAATGGTCTAGGAAAGGATATAAGATCTAGTTTATGAGTCCTATAAACAACAATGGGGTGTTATTTATTGAAAAAAAAACCACCAGGTACTCATAATAATCATAGAGACCTAAAAATTCCATCTTAGGTATGTTCTCCCTGAATACTCATAGCTAATGATAAACTAACCTAATGTAAATCTTCTAAAACCACCTTGTCCATTTCAAATAATCAAAGAGGTTGTTGATTCTTGTAAGTGGATAATAATTCTTGATTATTTTAATATAAGGCCCCATCCATAAACCTTACTTAATCCTGAGTTATTACAAGATTACACATTGATGATCTTTTCAGGTTTAGAGTTTTAGAGAATTAATTCATAAAACATGCATTACATTCCACATTTAAACAAAGTGGTTACATAAAAGATATTATTCATTTTTCCCATCAACAGAAAAATATTTAAAATAAAACATGGGCTATTTCTTGACACTTCCTTGACACTATCATCATATCATGTACCTTTCCCTTGACCTGTGAAAAACATTTCAAAAACTTGGGATGAGCATAAAAAGCTCAGTAAGGGATATAAAAATATGGAAAGGAAACATGAGTACATATATACATAATAATTTAATCATACTTTACCCATAAAACATAAGCACTTTAACATACCTCATCAAATCATGAATAAATCATAGAAATCATAAGACATAAAGGTAACTTGAGGCATTCATAACATTCTTACGTAGGGAGTAACCATCTTGGTTACGTTTGGAATACCCATCACAGTATATTCCCTAAATCTCTTCGGAGAAACCTTAACGTTTAACCCCTTCGTGTTACCCAATGCATTGGAGAGCTATATCGGGCTCACCTGTCCTTAGTTTATCACAGAACCACCTGTCTTCATAATAATTCCCAAGAACCATAACATAATTATATCACATAAAAACATGCATAAAGGAAACATAACATTTCCACTTTTCAATCACAAGATATCAATACAACACAATGATATAAAAAAATTATGAAAACCATTTTCAATACCAAAATAAAAGAAAAGTAAAACATGGTATTTATTTTTCATTAAAAAAGGTATGGCTTGTAGAGGAAGCCGAAACTCAAATAATGGTCACGGTGGCAGAGAAGTCGTTGTCGCCGCATACGTACGACAAAAACATTCCCTTTTGTCATTTAGTAAAACGCTTTGTATAAAAAAGATTCCTTTCGGATAAACGTAAAAGTTAAAGTGGTTTATACACCGTATAAAATAAGGTTGTGTATAAAACAAAAATATGCTGCAATGAAAGGAGATTGAGACGAAGTCCCATACCTCGGGTCTGACTTGACTCTATCGTTCTTTAATGTCCTGAATAATAAACTTGAGTTAATTTTTACTTGATTAAGAACCTTTTTCAAGTTCATTATTCCTTTTATATCACTTATTACCATGTCATGAACACTATGTAATTATTTAAGTTAATAACGGTTGTTTTAACGATCATTGGTAATTGAGTCAAAAATATGCTCTTTATAATTACAAGTTGTTCATGTATCCATTATATCCAGAGTTATAATCATGATGTATATATCATATATATCATATATATCCAGTATATACATGCATTTATAATATTACATAACATTTAGAGGTAAGAAATGGAATGCACCGTTCATGGAGACGGTAAGCCGTACGTACGCATGAACGCTACTTCCTTTTCTATTTCATATTTAATGGAATTAAAACATAATGATACATAATAGTATTATAATTCCAGTATTGTATAATATATAATATCATTCAATCTATCCTTTATACGTACCACTATGGTATTAACAAATCAAATCATTTTGAGGGGGCGGTAGTCTGCACTTCCTAAAATGAAGATATCACGTTTACCCATAATGGAAACCATAAAGGTATGCCATAAATGAAAAATACAGAAGCTTAAGAAAAACATAAACATATTATATATCATATATAAATATAGTGGCATCTTAATGGCCACCTTTCAAGGTTTTAGAAGAATATTGAACAATCATTGTTTCGTGAGGCAAAAATTCAACATCCAAAGAAACAGTATGTTCTTTAACCATTAGATGTAGGTGTGTGTAAGAGTAGCTCGAATTATTCTTATAACAAAATCCTAGTATATTTAATATACTATATTTGTTACAAAATAAATGAATAAAAAGAGTTTGGAGGGTTGGAGAAGCAAAATAAAACATAAGAACACAAGAGAAAACACTACCTTTAAAACGGGTAACTCTTTTTGATTTGAGCTCAAAGGATTCCTTGGGAAGACTTCTACCCAAAGTGAGGCTTCAAGGAGTAAAAGAGGTATGTGTAGAGAAAAAATGGATAGGGTTTGTCCTATCCAAAGGCTTGAGAGGTGTGGGTAGGGTGGTAGAGGTGGGGGCCTTTTATAAGAGGAGAGGAGGGGCACTCTTGGGAAGTTATAAAAGGTTACTTTATTTTCAAATGAGTTTCAGAATTTAAAGGTCCCACATTGATGTATTTCGAGGATAAGGTGATAAGGGTTAGAAATACACTCATCCAATAGGCATTTGACAAGTGTAAGTTTGTAGATTTTACATTATCTTTTCATTTTATTTAAATCGTTTATTAATGAGGTAATCACTGCATCATCATGATGTCATAAATAATTTAATTTATTTAATGTCTAAAAATTATAAAACAAATATCATGATGTAGGAAATATTTTTAGCTTTATAATGACTATTTATAGTCCAACAGATCATATATTTAGACAAAATTAAAAATATTTTACTCAGGTGATACATTCTTTGTTATATTTAACTTTCTTTAAAAATAAAAAGATAAAAAGTCACTTTCACACAAAAGTGATTCCATGGGGTCCCGAAGTTTGGTACAAGGCATCCCATGGTCGGCCATGAGACAACCAGTAGCATTAGGACACATTTTGGTGTCTTTTTGTATTATTATGATTTTATTTAATTATCCTTAACTACCCGATAACTCATTAATCAAGATTATTAAAGATAATTACCGTCGTTACTATTCATAACGTCTAAAAACAAAAGATTATTAATTACATAATTTAGACCTTATGATTAAAAATATAGAATCCATTTTACCCAATTCCAAACATATAAATTGAAATAATTAATTTAAAAATAATTCTCATTGTCAAAACAAATAGCGGGTTTTTTTGAAACAATATCTATGAAAAGTTTGGCACTTGTTTATGCACAATTACAAAGTGAAATTAATCCCAATGACCACCATTGGATTAAATGGTAAAAATATATTCTATTTACACTTTAAAACAAATTAAAAACATAATCTAACCATATAATTAAATTAGATGAAAAAGCAGTTTTGATGTAAAATGCAGTATTTTTCACTATTCATTAAAAATGAACATTGTCAGAAAAATACCAAAAAATTATCCATTGTAAATTTAAATGTCCCAATCATAAATAATAAGTTTATTTTGACAAATATATCTTATAAAATTGTCAAAAGTTTGATTTAAAAATGGTTTGCCATCAAAAGGCAGTAAAACAATCTTTTAAGAATATTAGTGTATTCCATGCTTAAGATTGGATTTATTTTCATTTTAAGCCTCTAAAACACTATATAATTAATAAATAGACATAGATAAGAATATATATTACTAATTACTTACTTGGGATGTTACATCCTTCCACCCTTTAGAAAATTGCGTCCCCGCAATTTATTTACTTATCGAATAAGCGGGGGTATTTAGCCCTCATTGCATTTTTAGACTCCCATGTTGCCTCTTCAATCATGTGGTTTTCCACAAAACCTTTACCTGATTAATCACCTTATTTCGTAACACACTTCGGAAAAAACTAGGTTAGGGGCGGTTTTGTGGCGGCAGTTCACAAAACCGCCGCTAAACATTTTCACTGAAAGGTTTCGCGACAGTTTTTAATAAACCGCCGCGAAACCCGTATTTTTTTTAACAATCCCGACCCTTCCCCCCACCCTGATCATTCCCCCAAACCCCCGACCTCCCTTCTTCCCCGACCCCCCCCCCACGCGACCCGCAACCCTCAAACCCCACCGTCCGGCGACCCCCTATCGTCCGACGACCCGCAACCTCCGGCAACCCCGCGACCTTCGTCTCCGGCGACCCCGCGGCCTCCATCTCCGGTGACCCTGCGACCTCCATCTCCAGCGACCTACTTACTAGGTGCTTACTAGTTATGTTGTTTTTTCAATGATGTGTTATTATAAGACCATGTGGATCTGGAATTAACTTCATGCTATGCCATGGGATGTGCTAGGTGTTGGGTTGCAAGGGAACCTTGACTAGTATGTGAAAAAATGGAATTGGAGTAAATTTTTCCCTGCTTTTGGGTACTTTTATTTGGTAATTTACAATAGATAAGAGCATCAACTATTTGGGCTTAAGAATCTAGGTGTGAGTGGGATGTCTTGCCAACATAACACATAATGGACCAAAGGTCACCATAATATGTCTGTAATTTAGATTTACTCATATTTTAGGTAAACTACATAGTCTGTAGACTGTGAATGGACATTGAGTAAGGGAGGAGTGCTATAAATTAATAATTGTGATTGTGGTGGTTTTAATTTTTATTTTTCAAAAGTTTTTTAATTATGGTATTTTTTGGTTCTCTATGGTATATTGTATTTATGGTTTCTTTTATTAGATATTGTTTGTGTTATTCATCTATAAAGACATCCCACTCAACCAAGGGAATATGCTAGAGAGATTTAGGAAGCCATGAGAAACCCTTGTATTTTCCCTTATACTAGAATACGATGACAGTGGTTCTGAAAATGGGTTTCCTTTCATTTTATATGAGTTCCTAAAGGTGTTTCTAGAGGAATTTTTCGGAATACATTAGTAATGGGATTTAAAATTAATCATTGATTTGGTACATGAATCATATAGTACATCTCTTACCTCATTCAATATGGACCCCATCGAGTTAGGGGAATTAATTATTTGGTTCGATGAATTAGAATCCAAAGTATTTTTTCACCCAAGAATCTCATCGTAGTCCAACCAAGGTTGAATTACATAAAGCATGATATATCACTCTGATTTTGTATCAACTATTTGAAGTTGCAAAGGTTTTCTATAAAAAAATAGCTCTTTCCAAACATCAGTGACCAAGTTGATCAGATTATGGGGGAAATGTGGTTCAATAATATCAACATTCACTTTTGGAATCCTCATTTTAGTGTGAGTGGATTTGGAATTCACAAGAATGATTTATGAAGAAGGTACAACCACTTCAAGTCTAAATTTGTGCCATTAAGGATGAAAAATGATCCTATGATTTTTATGGCCCTTATGAACTGTGTGTTTCCTAAGTAAATTGAATACATTATGGTGGTTTATATGCATGCAATCCTAGTATACTTTTGCATTGAGGTGGAGCATGATTATCATCAAAGAATTGTTTTGGGCACACTTTTGGATGTCCATATTAACTCTATGTACCCCAAGAATAGATTTTGGATTAGAGAGGTCAAATTCATATTGTTTATGGCATAGAATCATTGGGTGTCAGTTGATCCAATGAAAATTAGGGTAGTGAATTTATGGTAATATTTGAGTCATGAATTTGATATCATGATATTATTAAAACACAATAGATATTATAGGTATTTTTTTTATAAATTTATCTCTATTTACATAACTAATAAAATAGATTTACCAAAAATGGGTAAGGTTAAAAAAATAATACATAATTTTATTCTTACATTTATGATCACAATCAGTGGTTGAACACTAACCCATATTTATGTTAACGTAGACTAGAATGTTGTATGTGGTTTATTGTGATGCTTTAGGTATAGGTTCGGGAAGCGTGTTGTGTAAGTTGACCATTTAGTGGCCCATAGATCATCCCACCTCTTACAAAATTAATGGGATTATCCAACCTATATACTAGAGGAATTAGTGGTGATGCATTCTTTAAAATCATGGGGTCAATATCAATTCAGTGATAAATTATTATTCTACTATGAAAGAATAATCATGGCATGTATTTTCCTTAAAAATGATCTATGTATAAGGTATTTCTCATTGATCGATTACAATTAGGGATTTGACTTTTTTAATTTTCTATATCCTATATAAGAGAAAGATGGTGGACAATACCTTAAGGATAAAAAATCCAACCCATTCATTAAATGATTATAGTGATGATTGGAATCCGATGAGTCCTTTTCTGAAATTCACTAAGAATCCAAGGAGAATAGTGGAGCTATATTCATAGTTAGTATTTAGTTAACACCACATTTTCTAGAACTAATTCAGTATGAACATCGTAAGGATGAATTAAGAAAATGTTAAAAGTAAAATCTATATTTTGTGGATGTTCTTGATAGGTGTTCAATTTCATATGATGAAATTCTATTCATCAAGGGTTATTTCATGATTTAGTTGTCTCTACAAAAGGTTTTTATATAGGATAACCACCAGTATCCATGGTTTGTTTATCCTTGGTCCAAAAATATGTTTTATGATATTTTTCACTAGTTTTGACGGCTAATTTTAAGTCATGATGTAGCTAAAATTGTATCTAGATGTTATATGTGTCTGTAAATTTAGGATGAGCACTAGAGACCCTCAATTATTCTTTTGTCACTCCCTATTCCTACCTAAATGTAGGATTATGTCACTATTTATTTCATTATTAGGTTTCTTCTTTTACCTTAGTGAATTTACACCATTGGATTGTAAACTTATTAACTATTTAAATCCACCCATTTTATCATGATAAAGTATTCGACTATGGTGAAATAATTAAGAAGCTTGAACATTCCAGATATTGTGAGACTATATGGGGTTCAATCAGGTAACGTTTCATATGGGGACAACTGTTTTACCTCCATTTTTTGGATGAAAATAAAAGGAAATGGGAATACCATTGATGCTCAATGTGACATAACAACATCAAATGGATGGAAAAACATTTCATTTTAAAAGTACCCATTTCATTTTCATTTATCAAAAATCATGGAAAAAAATTTCTCTCAAAAAACCCTTCTTAAACAAATGAAAATAGTCATTCCAATTTGATATATCAACTTATAAATTAAGAGAAGTTAGGCTAATTATCATAGGCTAGAGATGGAACCACCTACCTCAAAGCTCAAGTCACACATTCCCGTAATGGGATCCACCAACAATGAAAACCCAATGATGAAAACGAAGGCCCTAGAATATAATAAAAATAATAATATTGATATAAATTAGAAAAGAAGGGGTTGGTGGAAAGGGAAAACACTAAATACATCAAGAAAAGACATCCGACGCACCACAACTAACCAAGGAATGGCCTCCATAATGAGATCTCCCAAAGGATCTACAAGAATAAACAAAGATTCAAAAACTTAGGCCACCAGATCTGATAATGTTACCCTAGTGTGCCACCATTATCAAGAGAAACGAAGAATCAGAAATATTTCTTACCCAGAGAGATGCGCCAAAACTATAATAAAAGATCCAATGTTGAATGGATCAATCTAGATGGAGCATAGTCTCCCAAAAAAACCCGAGAAGATCTCTAGGTAGGGATCCAAGGGCCTGGAGAAAAGAACTGAAACTAAAATAGCCACTCGCCTATTTTAAAAACTACATGAGGGCCATTTGATGATGTGTAATACTATTACCTGCTGTGAAATCCATGGTGTTCTAGTATATTGAAAAATCCTTCACCTCGAATTAAAAATCCATTATTTTAAAATTTACGATGTGAAACCACTCTTCCCGAGGTGTAAACTTTCACAGAATGAATACCCTTTCATGACTTGTATCTAGTAATAGTTACACCTAGTTATACAGTGTGAAAGTCTTTTGAATCATGTAGAAAAAGCTAGTTAAAGATGAAAGTACAACAAATATCTGACTTCACCGTTTTAGGTATTTTACTAAATAAATGGTTAATAAATGAAAAAACATTGAAATTAAGTGGGAGAATTATCATAATGTGTTATCACTGTGTTGGATCTAGTGAGAAGAATATTCATTGGATTATAAACAAGTATCAACAACATTGTTCAAATTATGAAACTAAATATGGTAAAAAAATATTCCATATTATTTTTATTGATCTATAATATTGATAAGTGAAGGTAATGATTATTAAACATAATCCAATGAGGGGAAACTCTATAAATGGGAACCCATGCATTGGTATTATATATTAGTGATTTTGGATGGATGTTATAAATACCGACTGGTATCCCATTTCTAGATATAGAAAATAAAATAAAACATTTAATTGAGATGACCAAGCATGTGAGTATATGAGATGTTCAGGAAAGTTGTAGTATTTTTTGTGAGGGTGTGGAAGTAATCTGAGTGGACCAATGTATCTCATTAATGTAGTGGGGATAGAAATTGTTTGAGGCAACATAAATGTGTGATTGATAGTGTTATGATAATTGTGTAACCCGATATTCTTACTGCTCCTCAATGAAGTGTTTACGCTGTATCCTAAGGACCAGACTTGTTTGGTTTGTCTGGGCATGCTAAGTAAGTGGTAAATGTGATCAATGAATCATCTTTATTATATTATGCATACTTTATGATCAATGGGTCATCTTTATTATATTATGACTTTGCAATCTTACACTATCATATATTTTGTGTAGGCACATTGTGATATACATGGATAAAAGCTGGATCACATTATCGAGGAACACACCTCAGTATGTTAAGGGTTTGAATGAGTTTTTAGATTTTGCAATTTCTAATCGATCTGTTGAAGGGAGAATAAGATGTCCATGTCCTAAATGTAAATTTAGAACATGGTTGAAGAGAGACGAAGTTTATGAACATTTAATACTGAAGCAATTCCCTGGTCAATATTTTTGTTGGCATTGGCACGGAGAATCAAACAATACAGAAAGATTGAGCACTGATGTTAATCCACAGAATGAGGTCCCAAGTTCGTCGACGATGGAAAATGAAATGAAAAACCTCATAAATGATGCATTTGGCACTACAAGACACCACTATCAGCATCAAAACATATCAGAACAACCAGAAGAGGGTGCTACAAATTGCAACGTGACAAGTGATGTTTTTGAGACTGTAACACAAGTAGATCAAGATTGGAACATATCATTGGATCCTCCTCTTGATTATGTAGATCCAAATGTAACGAAAAAATTCAATGAGAAAAATGCGTTTCATGATTTAGTTGACAATGGAAATCAAGAGTTGTATAGTGGATGTTTGAAATATTCAAAGCTTTCATTTCTGCTGAAGTTGTACCATATCAAATGTCTATGTGGAATTACAAATAAGGAAATGTCCATGATATTGGAATTGATTTGTGATGCATTTCCTGAAGCAAAAATCCCATAATCTTTTTATGATATGAAAAAAGTTGTTTACAAGCTTGGTCTGAATTATATAAAAATACATGCGTGTCCCAATGATTGTATGATTTATTGGGGAGAGGATTAAAGTAGAAAAAATTGCAAGAAATGTTCTTTTTCTAGATGGTAGTCAAAGGGTGATGTTGGAAGTCTGAATGAACATAATTTCATAAAGAAGAAGAAAATTAACACACCTGCAAAGGTTTTGCGTTACTTTCCTTTGAAGCCACGATTGCAAAGATTATTCATGTCATCAAAAACCGCCGAACACATGAAGTGTAATTCTGTAGATAATAACAATTATGGGTTAATGAGACATCCATGAGATTCCCAATCATGGAAGACATTTGATTTGTTACATCCAGATTTCTCAGCTGATCCTAGGAATGTTCGATTGGGATTGGCTGCCGATGGATTCAACCCATTTGGGACTTTGAGTACATGTTATAGCATTTGGCCAATTGTTTTGATCCCTTATAATCTGCCTACGTGGATGTGTATGAAACAATCATCTTTTATCATTTCAATGATTATTTCTGGAAAAAAAATGCCTGGAAATGATATTGATGTATACTTGCAGCCTTTGATTGAAGAATTGTAGGAGTTATGGAGTAACGGTGTTGAGACATTTGATGTTTCTTCTAAAACAATGTTCAAAATGAATGCTGCTTTACTGTGGACCATTAGTGACTTCCCTGGGCTTGAGAATTTATCTGGTTGGAACACTTATACAGGTTTGGCTTGTCCCGTTTTTTGCTTTGATTTTGAGCCCAAACGGCTACCTCACAGTAGAAAATGGTGCTTCTTATGCCATCGAAGATTTCTCGATGCATCTCATAGATTTCGGCTGAACAAATCAAAATTTAATGGTTTCATTGATCGTAGACCACCTCCAAAGTTGTTAACCTGTTCTGAAATATTGACACAACTTGAAAATGTTGAAACAGAATTTGGGAGGGTTCATCATTTGAATGATAGCGGAAAATGGGTCCGAAGTTCATCGTCAAGTGAAATCAGAACGCAACAATGGAAGAAAAAAAGTATATTCTTTAAACTTTCGTATTGGGAATTTAATTTGTTGCGCCACAATCTTGATGTGATGCATATTGAGAAGAATTTCTGTGATAATTTGATTTTCACATTACTTAATGAGCATGGAAAGTCGAAGGATCATCTTAATGCTCGCAAAGACTTACAAGTAATGAACATAAAACGCGATCTCTGGCTAGATGAGAATGAAAAGTATGCTCCGACCATTTTCGCAATGAAAAATAGGGATAAAGATACGTTCCTTCGAATTTTAAATAATGTTAAGGTATCTGATGGGTATTCGAGTAACATCTCGAGGTGTGTTGACTTGAAGAATCGTAAGTTACATGGATTGAAAAGTCACGATTCACATATTTTGTTACAGCAGTTACTACCATTGGCATTGCGTACATTATTACCTGAAAAAGTTACTGTTGTTGTACTCCAATTCTGCACATTTTTCAGGCAATTATGTGAGAAAGTTGTACATCCATTTCAGCTTGACAACCTCTAAGAGAGGTTTGTATTGACTCTTTGTGCAATGGAGATGATCTTTCCTCCATCTTTTTTTACTATTATGATGCATTTAACTGTGCATTTAGTTGAAGAAGCTAAATTAGGAGGCCCCGTTCATTATCGATGGATATATCCAATTGAGAGGTATTTTATTTATATGTTTTCCAGTTAAGTAAACAATTTTTCACATTTAAATAAATGCATAATATTATTATTTTATTTCACAGATATCTTGGGCATTTGAAATCATACGTGAGAAATAAAGCTCAACCAGAAGGCTGTATTGCTGAAGGCTATTTGGCCGAGGAATTTCTTACCTTTTGTTCCAGGTATTTAGATGATATTGAGACAAGATTTAATCGAGTTTTACGTGTTGACAACACATCAACTCAATCTCAAATGCATCAGAAATCAAAAATATTTCCTGCTATTGGCCGATCAGTTGGGAGGACCTCAAATGTGACACTGACAGAATTGGAATTATTATAGGCACATAGATATGTGCTATTGAATAGTGAAATTGTAGATCCATTTATTGAAGAGTTGAGGATACAAACAAAGAGACGAATGAGAGGCCGAAAACAAAATGAGAAATATATAACAAAAGTTGTGAATAAAGAGCTTGTAGAATGGTTTGCATGACGTGTAAGTTCATAAATATTGCAATAAATAAGAATATTAGTTTGACACATACAATTTGTAAATCTATTAAATTATATTTCTTTTTTCAGATCATGAATACTGATACTCGAGCAGACTTGTCAGAAGATTTGAAGTTTCTTGTTAGAGGTCCTATAAAGCAAGTTAGAAAGTTCGACGCTTATAATGTGAATGACTTTAGATTTCGTACAGTTGATCGAGAAGTGGGTTTGAAAACACAGAATAGTGGTATATTTACATTTTCTGAAGTGGGATACTATGGAAAGTTGCATGATATTATTGAATTAAACTACCATGGACATTTTTATGTTGTTTTATTCAAATGAAAATGGGTTGATATTATCAGAGGTGTTAAAAGAGATTCATTGCAATTTACTTCTGTGAACTTCTCTCGCTTGATGGATGTTGGTGATCGTAAAATGCATGATCCATATATCTTAACATCGCAAGAAAAAATGGTATATTATGTGAATGATGTTGTGGATGAAGGGTGGAGTGTAGTTACTCACGTAATACAAAGAGATTTGTATGATATGGGTGATGAAGTGGAAGATTTGACCTCTGAAATTGAATTTCATCAACAACAGGAATCCGAATTATTTTTCCATCATGATATTGAAAATATTAGTCTTGAAAGGATGAATGAAGTGGATGAAGCAATGGAGCAGAAAACCGACATGATTGAAGGGGAAAATGATTGTATGTACAATTATTCATTCATGCAGCTACCACTTGTTTCATTTCTGCAGTCATTCATTATCATTGTTATATATATTTTGTTTGTTATTACTGGTCATCTATTATCATTTTTAATTTTTCTGCCTAATTTTTTTTAAATATATATTCTGAACTTAATTTTATTTGATTAAATGACAGGAATGCCAAGGAGGAAGCGGTATACTATTTCTTATAGTTCTGCGACGGATGCCGATCTATCTGGGTCACTCCCCACGACATCTGAGGCACCAG
Source organism: Viscum album (assembly GCA_963277665.1). Taxonomy (NCBI): domain Eukaryota; kingdom Viridiplantae; phylum Streptophyta; class Magnoliopsida; order Santalales; family Viscaceae; genus Viscum; species Viscum album. The sequence continues at coordinate 86,961,052 of OY728166.1, read as the reverse complement.
CTGCCTACACCCCCGCACCATCTCCCCCTGCACCATCTCTCACACCATCAGAGGGCCTCCCATTAGAGGCTGAGTCGTCGACTCCCCCTACAGGTGCCTCATCAGTTGGGCGGTGACAGACCCCTTCCAGTTCATCCCGGACATACTGGAGGGTCACAGTCATAGGTATAAATTTTAATTAAATAAATTTATTGCATTTTGTTTATACTAATTATTTGCTCATTGAAGATGACAAAAATAAAACCGTGGAGAAACACTTAAAAAGATCATATGTTTGGAACTTTAAGGGCGAAAAGATAGTCGTGCCATTTGATTCTTATGGGGTCCCTATGGATGATGCCGCGGGATTACTTGGACAGATTATAGGTCAGTTGGCAGCGGTGCCCATTTCCCTTCCCATTTCATATGATGATTGGAGAAATATGCCTCCAAACTAGAAAAATGAAGTTTTCAATTCTCAAATAAAGGTAATTTTATTACATTATGGTTTAATTTAATGTCATGTTACTAATATGTTCAAAATGAATTTCTGTATACAGATGTTTTTCCACTTCACAGTTGCTGATGTGATAGCACGAAAGTGGACTTTGAAAAATCTTGGTAAAAAATGGAAAGATTTCAAATGGAGATTGTGGTGTGATTTCAACGATACTTCGTTGACCTTGGAACAAATGTATGACAAGCTACCCAATGGGGTACCGAAAGAGCAGTGAAAAGTTTTTGTTGACAGGCATCGTGATGAGAAGCGGATGGTATTGAAATATATATTATTATATTATCCTCATTTTACATTAATACATGTATATGAAGAGGATATGACACTAGATACATTACTGTTAAATTGAATTTTATTTATTTTAGGATCTCTCACGACAGAATGCATCAAACAGGGCGAAGCAAGTCATCCCTCACACGGCGGGCTCAAAAAGCTAGTCTAGAAGCCGAATGTCATTGGTAATATTTTAAATAGTTTAAATATTTATAATACAATATTATCTATTTAATATATTGAATTTTTGATTTATCTTTGCTTAATGCAGTCACATCATTTAGGGCACGAAGCCTCTCAGACTGAACTGTGGTTGGATGTTCACAGAAAATCAGATGGCTCTTTTGTTTATGAGCCTACCAAAGAAGTTGGGGTATGAAGTCAAATTTTTATTATAATAACTTATTATCAGTTTTTAATGTGTTAATATGTATTGATATTTGATTTATAGGTAAAAATTAAAGAACTATGGGATGCCAATCCTGGGCAGTCCTACTCAGTCTCCCAGGATGACCCGGTTGCTCAAGTCCTTGGGAAGGAGCATCCTGGTAGAATGCGCGGGATGGGTTTGGGACCCATACCATCTGAGGTATTTAGCAGGCCATCAAGGATTCCAGAAGCATCTACTCCTGGTTATAGTCAGCCCATACCTAAATATGCTCAGAGGGAAATTTCTTCTCTACGAGCCATAATTCAAGACCAAGGGGCTCAGATATCCGCTATGCAGAAAGCGTTGACTGATTTATATCAGCAGATGAGCAGATATGCTCCCAGTGGTAGTGCACTGAGTGGTGGTGAGCAAGTAAATCACAAGAAATCAAAATCATTTAGTTTTCAAACTTTTATTGGTTTTAAGTTTAATTATAAATATGCAACAATATTTAATTTTCAATATAATGTTCTTACAGGTGGCAGTAAGAGATGGAGGTGGAGAGGGTGACGATGCATCATCGGACCATGAGTAGTATTGTTGATTTGTTGAACAAATATGGGAAAGGTTGGTTTGTATATATAACATGTGTGGTGTATGGAACCTTTAAAAAACCATTGGTCTTGGAGGAGCTTCAGTGTCTAACCTTGAATGATCACAATAACCTCAGGTGGTAAAGAGAATGATGTGTTTGTTTCATTGGTTAGATGATCTATGGTAATAGGCTCTTTGATGTTTCTATTGTAAATTCAGCATTGGGAATTGGACTCATTAGGGTGTTGCATGTCCAAACAACCATGTTGAATGGATATCACTAGATCAAGATGGTTTTCTGAGGTGATTTTCATGATCATTAATAGTTTTTATGAGGCACGTAACCACATCACATGAAAACCAATGCAACTCCATTCCCATGAAGCTTCCCTCTTTTCTAACTTTTATTTTATGAACATATTAGGATATTGTTAGTTGACATGTCATATGATAAAAAAGAATAATCAGAGGGGTTTTACATGATTAATTGGGCTATTTTATGGGGCTTCACATGATTAGGAACAGATCACATGAATTAAATAACCCCTTTGCATGATGTTCCTAGGGTCATGTGATCATGAGCCTCATTGAAGTTCACATGGTCCTTGTGACCTAGGTGATTAATCTATATGTATACATGATAAAATTTTCTTTCCTTTGGGTATATATTAATACCTATGCTTTGGGTATTTCTTTGTTCCTAAAATATACAATGCTCATTTGCCTAGCGTCAAAAAATTCCCCCCCACAAAAGTGATGTTCGAAGGAACAAGGACTCAGTTATGAGGTAGGAAATGACTTCATGAGTCTCTTATGCTTTCTCTAGTTGGAATTCAAAACATATTTTGGTCTTCTATAAGTCCATTCATATTCCTTGAGGTTCCCTATAAATAGGGGGTGAGAGGCTGGTCATTTGACCGGTGACATGAAGCTCCATAGATCTCAAAACCTCCTCTCTCGTGCGATTGTTTTGCAAGACAACTTTGCATGACCTCATCACAAGAACCATACAAGAGACCTAATCATGTGATCATGTCACTTGACCTCTTTGTATGATCACCTTGTCTAAATATCTCACTTAATCAATCCATGAACTAATCAATGGTAATTTATTTGAACTTTGATGCACACCCTTGGCCATTAGTCTATCTTATGTGATTCGGTTGTCTCTTGAGGATTTTTTCATGATCTACTAATCTTTATGTGATTCATGTGACCTTCACATGGTAACATGATTATATGTATTAAGAAAAATCATGTGATCAAAAGATGTTTTATGGGTTATGTGATTTTCGTGACCTAGAATGGATCATGTGGTCCACGTAATGTTTTCCATGTTATGCAATTATTTTGTTTGATTAGCACAACTGATTCTCTCTTAATGGTTACATATCTTCTAATATATTTTCCATTCTCTTTAAATATGTCCTCTATTTCTCAAATGTCTTCTTATGTGGTAGACTGGAGAGACCTTATTTCCTGGAACCATAATGTCAATCATCGATACAAAGTATTTTATAACAATGATGTTTTAAAGGTTCTTATTCTGGCTGAACATCAACCCATTTAATCCACATTCCTCCTCCTTATAGGACAAACGACTAGTAGTGATCCCTCCCCTCTCTTCTTTGGCACATTTTGATCCATACACTTTAATCCTTTATGGAATCAAATATTTTCAATTTTGATCATCTCTAAACTATAAGTATAAATCCATGTGACCCCCAATCTCTTGTTTCATTTGATGTTATCTTGTGTTTCATTCTAAATCCATAATTTTAGGTATTTTGTATGCTTTAGGTATTCTTATTGAATTGGATCAACTTTTTCATCAACATTAAATGAAAGGGTGTTTATGAATATTGCATAGGTGGTGCATAAATTTTCTCCTTATTATATATATGTTGTATGTGTTGTTTGATGCACAAGTGTAGAAGGGAAGGTAACAATGGATCAGGATGGAACAAAATTAGATTTTCTCATAGATGAGATTCAGGGAAGGTTTGTTAGGGCTGTGTAAGGTCCTCTGGTTTATAATTATTAATCATGTACATCCATGAATTAAATTGAAATTGGTGGTAGAACTTGGAATGATAACCAAGAGGGGTATGTATTAATGTGAAATGATAATATCTTAAAAGTTATTTAAAGAAATTCCTCAATGATGGTGAATTATATACAACATAATTGATAGTGTAGATCTTATCCAAGTAAGAGTGACTTGAGTAAAATGACGTATATTTTTGGTTGGGTGTAATTAAATTCTTGTTATTACTTGGTGCTTTAGTTGGGTTTCATTCCAATGATGTTTCTATATTGTTAATTTGGTTTGGCATAATTCTAACCATTTCTTTGGCATGCTATATAGGTTGGCTATTTTTTAACCATGTTGAACACTTTATAATAAGTTGTATAAGATGCCAACTATCATTCTTATTGGTATATGGGTTGGGTGTGATTCCAACCAAATTTTTGTGGTTATGTAGGTTATACATGATTCTGACAATTTATCTTGGTTTTTACATAGATTTATGCTTAATTCCAAATATTCCTATGACTTCTTATATGGGTTGGGTGCAATTAAAACTAGTGTTCTTGTTAGTTACATGGGTTGAATGTAATTCCAACTATTGTTATTATTTATTATATGGGTTGGGTGTAATGTTAACCATTGTTATCTTCATGTATATATGTTGGGTGTAACACCAAACCTTATCTTCTTTGATAGTTGTGTTGGGTGTGATTAAAACCATGAATGTTTTTAGTACATGTGTTGGTAGTGATGTTAACCATGTTGGGTGTAACACCAAACCTTCTCTTCTTTGATAGTTGTGCATGCTATTCATCATTACGAGGGGACATATATTTTTTAGTTTATCATGTACCATAAACCATAATTCCATAGTGAGTTGATTATTTGATGGTTTCTAGGAACCAAAACTATTTATCTAGCCCATGGTGAGGTAGAAATTGGCCTATGAAATATTTTTAAGCTTGGGGGAATACTTCTATTAGTGGAAACATATGATGAATTCCTTCCCGTTGAGAATGTTTGGCATGATAAATGGTTTCTTGTTTGGTTTGTTTTTCAGGGCAGTGGTGCAGTATAAGAAGAAATGCTATTTTTTTTTCGGGTCAGCATTTCATGGCGGTTTTAACCGCCCCTAATGTTTTACTGCTTATACATTTAGCGGCGGTTTAAACCGCCACTAAATGTAATCGGTAATACACTTAGCGGCGGTTAAAACCGCCGCAAATCACGTCGGAATTAGCGGCGGTTTTAACCGCCGCTAAGCAGGCATATGACACACCTGAATTTCGCGGCGATTATAGCCACCTCTAATTAAATAGCCCTTAAAACCGCTGCTAAATTTACCAAAAACTGCTGAGAAATGAAGTACTATGCCGCTTTTCTTTGACCGCCGCGAAATGCATAAAACCGCCGCTAATAGATTGCCGACGCCCATTTTAGCGGCGGTGTCTGTAAACCGCCGCCAAAACATATAGCGGAGGTTTAAACCGCCACTGTATGAAAGAAAACCGCCGCTAATAGGCGTTTTTCCTGTAGTGACACTTGCTCCCTGTGGTCAAGAATCTGGACCGATTGTTCCTCATAAGATAGGTTCTCTTCCAGCTAAACTACCTCTGGACTCAAAACATGAGATGGATCTGGCATGTACTTCCTTAACATTGAAACATGAAAAACATTGTGTACCTGAGATAAACTTGGAGGTAAAGCCACTCGGTATGCAACTGATCCAACTTTCTCCAAAATTTCATATGGTCCAATGAACCTTGGACTCAACTTTCCTTTCTTACCAAATCGCATCACACTTTTCCACGGTGAAACTTTGAGAAAGACATGATCACCTACCTCAAAAGATAGACCCTTCCTCCAGTTATCCGCATAACTCTTCTGCCTGCTCTGAGCTGTTCTCATGTGTTTCTGTATCAGCTGAACTTTTTCTGCCAAATCTTCTACAAATTCCGTTCCCATCAAATTCCTTTCACCCACTTCATCCCAGAAAGATGGAGTCTGACACCGTTTACCATATAATGCCTCAAATGGTGCCATCTGTATACTGGAATGAAAACTGTTATTATATGAAAACTCAACCAAAGAAATATGTTGGTCCCAACTTACTGGATAATCCATAGAGCAAGCACGTAGCATATCCTCCAAAGTCTGAATCGTTCTTTCTGACTGTCCATCTGACTGAGGATGAAAAGCTGTACTAAAATTTAATTCAGTACCAAAAGACTTCTAAAAGACTTTCCAAAAGTTAGAAGTGAATCTCAGATCACGGTCAGATACAATGGAGAGAGGAATTCCATATAACCTGACTATCTCTTTAAGATACTAATGGGAAAGTTGATCTAGGGAAAAAGTATCTCGTATGGCAAGGAAATGAGCAGATTTAGTCAAACGATCAACAATAACCCAGATTGCATTATTACCTCGAGGTGTCTTCGGCAATCCCACAACAAAGTCCATGGATATATTATCCCATTTCCACTCTGGCACTGGTAAAGGCTGAAGCATCCCTTTCGGTAACTGCCGCTCTGCTTTAACCTATTGAAAAGTCAAAAACTTCATAGTAAAATCAGCAATATCCCTTTTCATTCCATCTCACCAGTAATACTCTCGAAGATCTCTATACATCTTAGTACTGCCAGGATGGACTGAAAACAGAGAACTATGAGCTTCACATAACAAATCTCTCTTCAACTGTGAATCACACAACACACACAATCTCTTCCCAAATCTCAAAACAAAATCATTATCAATATTGAATTCAGGCAACTTACCTTTCTGAACCAACTCTACCTTTTTCTGCAACTCACTTTCTTGCTTCTGTGCTTGCTTAATTTTATCTGATAGAGAAGATTTCACTGATACCTGAAACAAAACAGAAGGAAATCCTACACCAACAACTTATATGCCAAAGTTCATTAAATCCTTAACCAAAGGATCACGTTCCAAATTCAACATTTCTAATGAAGCATTACTTTTTCGACTCAAAGCATTAGCCACTTTATTTACTTTTCTCGGATGGTAATGAATTGTACAATCATAATCCTTGATTAATTCTTGCCATCTCCTCTTTCTCATGTTCAATTAATTCTGAGTGAATATATACTTTAAACTTTTGTGATCGGTATATATTTCACACTTTACTCCATACAAATGATGCCTCCAAATTTTTAAAGCGAAAACAACAGCAGCTAATTCCAAATCATGTGTAGGGAAATTTACCTCATGAGTTTTGAACTGTTGTGAAGAATAAGCAATTACCTGATCATTCTGCATTAAGACGCAACCAAGTCCTTTTAATGAAGCATAACTATAGATAACAAACTCCCCATTCCTGGAAGGTAGTGCCAAAACTAGAGCATTCACCAATCTTCTTTTCAGTTCCTGAAAACAATCATCACATTCTTTTGTCCAGATAAACTTAACACCCTTCCAAGTTAGCTTAGTCATTGGACTAGATAACCATGAAAAATTTCTAACAAACCTTCAGTAATAGCCCGCCAAACCATGGAAGCTACGAATATCAGTTACATTTGTGGGTCTTGGCCATTTTTCCACAACCTTTGTTTTTGCAGGATCAACAGTTATCCCATCTTTAGAAACAATATGACCAAGGAAAGAAATTTGTTGCAACAAAAACTCACACTTGTGGAATTTCCCATACAATTTCTTTTCTTTTACGGTTTGAAAAATAACCCTTAAAAGTCTTTCATGCTCCTCTTTACTTTTATAAAACACCAAAATATCATCAATGAAAACCACAACAAACTTATCCAAGAACTCATGGAAAATTCTATTCATTAAGTCCATGAATATAGCAGGTGCATTGGTTAGCCCAAAAGGCATTACTACAAATTCATAATGGCCATATCTTGTACGAAACGCGGTCTTCGAAATATCTGCTTCCTTTACCTTCAACTAATGGTACCTCGATCACAGGTCAATCTTTGAAAATACTGAGCTCCCTGGAGCTGATCAAACAAATCATCGATATGAGGCAAGGGATATTTGTTCTTAATAGTGATGTTATTCAAGGCTCTATAATCAATGCAAAGTCTCATGGAACCATCTTTCTTTTTAACAAATAAAACAGGAGCACCCCAGGGTGATGTGCTAGGTCGAATGAAACCTTTCTCTAATAAATCATGAAATTTATCCTTCAACTCTAAAATTTAAATTTGAGCCATTTGATAAGGGGGTTTTGAAATTGGCTTAGCATCAGGAACTAAGTCAACAGTAAACTCAACTTACCGATCTGGTATTATTCCAGGCAACTCATCAGGAAAAACATCAGGATACTCATTTAACACTGGCACATCATTAATCTGAACAGTTCCCTTGTTTTCAATAATATGTGCAAGGTAACATTCATTTCCATATTTTACAAGTTTCTTATCCTCTTGATATGTTATCAACAGTAAGGGTTCATTCTTGTACACAAACTGAAAGTCTTTCTGAAAAGAAACTTCTTTAGCTCTATAATCAATCTTAGCATGGTAAATAGATTTCCAATCCATACCCAGGATAACATCAAACTCTACTAGAGGTAAAAAAATAAGGTTTGCAAGTAGGTTCTTTCCACGGATAAGGATATGAAGATTCTTATAAATTATTTTTGCCTCAACATTTCCCCCAGGTGTTTTTACCAAAAGGCCAGGAGTCATTTCTTGAGATGGTATTCCCATTTTACTAGAAAAGTTTTCAGAGATGAAAGAATGTGTAGACCCCGAATCAAAAAACACACTGGCATAATCTGAAAAAACAAAAAAAGTACCTGATACCACTTCATTTTATGGCCCGACATCTGCTGAAGTAGTTGCAAAGGATTTCACCACCCTTTTCTGCTTGTAGTATAACTACTTCCCATCACTTGAGCTCTTTGTCGGACACTCGTTTGCATAGTGACCCATCTCATTGCACTTAAAACATTTCACTAACTGTAAATAAAATTTGGTCTTACCTTCACCCTGATCTTTTTCAGTGCAATCACGAGCCTTATGTCCCATCTTACCGCATCAGTAGCACTTTCCAGAATTTAGAAGACATTCCCCAGCATGCATTTTACCACATTTATCACAAACTGGAAACTTAGTTTTCTTACCATCAGACCTTTTTGAAGAATTCTTTCCTTTCTCCTGCCACCTCGGTCTCTTCTTCTGCTGGTTGTTATAGAACACTTGATCATCGGAAAACTCCATTTCCACCTTCTCAGCACATCGAAAAAGCTTTTCATAACTTTTAAACTCACGAGAATCCAATTCCCTTCGATATTTTGGATTTAATCTTGAGTAAAAACTATTGATTTTACTATCAGGGTATTGGATAAAATTTGGAGCATACCTTGCCAATCGAGTGAACCTCTCTTCATAGGTAGCCACTGAGTCTTCATCTTGCCTCAATTCCAAGAATTTTTTTTCCAACCTAAGTCGAACAACCTTAGGAAAATACTTCTCAAGAAACATACCTTTGAATTCATCCCAGTCGAGAGCATCAATCTCATCAGCGTCCCTGATATTTTTAACCATAGACCACCACTAATCTGCTTCACCCTCCAAACGGTAAATAGAAAGACTAACCTTTTTATTGTTTGAACACCCCATGACATCTAAAATTTTCTCCAGTGATTTAATCCACCCTTCATCTAGCACAGGGTCAAATGATCCTCTGAATGATGGGTGATGTTGCCTCATGAAATGTTCCACCACTGACATGTTCCTCTGTGGTTGATCTGGCTGATCTCGTGCATGGATACCACCTCCATTTATCGCTTGAGTCAACTGCGCCATTACTACAAAAAACTGTTTAGTTCCAATTCCGACCATCTCAGGATGCTGATTCAAAAGGTTATTTCCTTCTATATGCCTTCCTAGCACTGCTTCCCTGTTTCCTCTGCGGAAAACCATTCTGAACAAACATGTCTTAGATGAAGCAACATGGTAATCTTCAAATGCTATATCATTTCAATTTGACCATAAAAAAATATTTTTGGATAATCATTTAATAGAATTCTAACTCCTAAAGTTATCTAAACCGACCTCTGATACCAACTATAAGGCCCCATCCTTAAACCTTACTTAATTTTGAGTTATTACAAGATTACACATTGAGGATCTTTTTAGGTTTAGGGTTTTAGAGAATTAGATCATAAAACATGCATTACATTCCATATTTAAACAAAGTGGTTACATAAAAGATAGTATTAATTTTTCCCATCAACGGAAACATATTTAAAATAAAACATGGATTCTTTCTTGACACTTCCTTGATACTATCATCATATCATGTACCTTTCCCTTGACCTGTGAAAAACATTTCTAAAACTTGGGATGAGCATAAAAATCTCAGTAAGGGATATAAAAATATGGAAAGGAAACATGAGTACATATATACATAAGAATGTAATCATACTTTACCCATAAAACATAAGCACTTTTACATACCTCATCAAATCATGAATAAATCATAGAAATCATAAGACATAAAGGTAACTTGAGGCATTCATAACATTCTTACGTAGGGAGTAACCCTCTTAGTGACGTTTGGAATACCCATCACAGTATATTCCCTAAATCTCTTCGGAGAAACCTTAACGTTTAACCCCTTCGCGTTACCCAATTCATTGGAGAGCTATATCGGGCTCACCCACCCTTATTTTATCACGGAACCACCCATCTTCATAATAATTCCCAAGAACCATAACATAATCGTATCACATAAAAACATGCATAAAGGAAACATAACATTTCCACTTTTCAATCACAATATATCAATACAAAACATTGATATAAAAACATTATGAAAACCATTTTCAATACCAAAATAAAAGAAAAGTAAAAAATGGTATTTATTTTTCATCAAAAAAAGGCATGGCTTGTAGAGCAAGCCGAAACTCAAATAATGGTCACTGCGGCGAAGAAGTCGTTGTCGCCGCATACGTACGACAAAAACATTCCCTTTTGTATTTTAGTATAACGGTTTGTATAAAAAAGATTCCTTTTAGATAAACGTAAAAGTCAAAGGGGTTTATACACCGTATAAAAGAAGGTTGTGTATAAAACAAAAATATGCCTCAATGAAAGGAGATTGAGACGAAGTCCCATACCTCAGGTCCGACTTGACTCGATCATTCTTTAATGTCCTGAATAATAAACTTGAGTTAATTTCTACTTGCTTAAGAACCTTTTTCAAGTTCATTATTCCTTTTATATCACTTATTACCATGTCATGAACACTATGCAATTATTTAAGTTAATAATGGTCGTTTTAATGATCATTGGTACTTGAGTAAAAAATTTGCTCTTTATAATTACAAGTTGTTCATGTATCCATTATATACAGAGTTATACTCATGATGTATATATCATATATATCTAGTATATACATTCATTTATAATATTACATAACATTTAGAGGTAAGAAATGAAATGCACCGTTCATGGAGACGGTAAGCCGTACGTACGCATGAACGCTACTTCCATTTCTATTTCATATTTAATGGAATTAAAACATAATGATACATAATAGTATTATAATTACAGTATTGTATCATATATAATATCATTAAATCTATCCTTTATACGTACCACATATGGTATTAACGAATCAAATCACTTTGAGGGGGCGGTAGTCCGCACTTCCTAAAATGAAGATATCGCGTTTACCCATAATGGAAACCATAAAGGTATTCCATAAATGAAAAATACAAAAGCTTAAGTAAAACATAAACATATTATATATCATATATAAATATAGTGACGTCTTAATTGCCACATTTGAAGGTGTTATAAGAATATTGAACAATCATCGTTTCATGAGGCAGAAATTCGCCATCCACAGAAACAGTATGTTCTTTAACCATTAGATGTAGGTGTGTGTAAGTGTAGCTCAAATTATTCTTATAAAAACATCCTAGTATATTGAAGATACTGTATTTGTTACAAAAGAAATGAATAAAAAGAATTTAGAGGGTTGGAGAAGCAAAATAAAACATAAGAACACAAGAGAAAACACTACCTTTAAAACGGGTAACTCTTTTTGATTTGAGCTCAAAGGCTTCCTTGGGAAGACTTATGCCCAAAGTGAGGCTTCAAGGAGTAAGAGAGGGATGGGGAGAGACAAAATGGATAGGGTTTGGCCGAGACAAAGTCTTGAGAGGTGTAGGTAAGGTGGTAGAGGTGGGGGCATTTTATAAGAGGAGAGGAGGGGCACTCTTGGAAAGTTTTAAAAGGTTACTTTATTTTCAAATGAGTTTTGGATTTTAAAGGTCCCACATTGATGTATTTCAAGGATAAGGTGATAAGGGTTCGAAATAAACTCATCCAATAGGTATTTGACAAGTGTAAGTCTTAGATTTTACATTATCTTTTCATTTTATTTAAATCGTTTATTAATGAGGTAATCGCTGCATCATCATGATGTCATAAATAATTTAATTTATTTAATGTCTAAAAATTATAAAAAAATATCATGACGTAGGAAAAATTTTTAGATTTCCAATTACTATTTATAGTCCAACATATCATTTATTTAGACAAAACTAAATTTTTTTTACTCAGGTGATACATTCTTTGTTATATTTAACTTTCTTTAAAAATAAAAAGATAAAAAGTCACTTTCACAAAAAAGTGATTCCATGGGGTCCCCAAGTTTGGAACAAGGAATCCCATGGTCGGAAATGAGACAACCAGTATAATTAGGACACATTTTTGTGTCTTTTATTATTATTATGATATTATTTTATTATCCTTAACTACCCGATTACTCATTAATCAAGACAATTAAAGATAATTACCGTCGTTACTATTCATAATGTCCAAAAACAAAAGAGTCTTAATTACATAATTTGGACCTTATGATTCCAAATATGGAATCCATTTTACCAAATTCCAAACATATAAATTGAAATAATTAATTTAAAAATAATTCTCGTTGTCAAAACAAATAGCGGGTTTTTTTGAAACAATATCTATGAAAAGTTTGGCACTTGTTTATGACCAATTACAAAGTGAAATTAATCCCAATGACCACCATTGGATTAAATGGTAAAAAAGTATTCTATTTACACTTTAAAACCTATTAAAAAGATAATCTTACCATATAATTAAATTAGATGAAAAAGCAGTTTTGATTTAAAATGCCGTATTTTTCACTATTCATTAAAAAATGAACATTGTCATAAAAATACCAAAAAATTATACATGGTAAATTTCAATGTCCCAATCATAAATAATAAGTTTATTTTGACAAATATAGATTATAAAATTGTCAAAAGTTTCATTTAAAAATGGCTTTCCATCAAAAGGCAGTAAAACAATCTTTTAAGAATATTAGTGTATTCCATGCTTAAGATTGGATTTATTCTCATTTTAAGCCACTAAAAAACTATATAATTAATGAATAGACATAGATAAGAATATCTATTATTAATTACTTACTTGGGATGTTACATGTAAGATCCCGAATTTTTCCATGTATTTTTTAATATTATATGAGAATTATTTCAAGACCAGGCTCTGAGACGACGTGCAGTTCCAAGGCCTAGTGAGCCCGGAAAAAAAGTTTGAATTTAATTAAATAATTAAATTATGCATGCATATATTTTTCCTGAAAAATTGTAATAACTCCTGAATGGGTGCTCGAATCATAAATCTGAGGGCACCGTTGTGTTCAGACTAGCGATTTTACCTTAGGCGAGACCTAACATCGGCTGGCACAGGTCGGTGGTGAAATATAGTTTTTGGACATAACCATAATAAAATATTTAATAAAAATATTTGATTAAATCTTTCTGCAGCGAAATATTTTAATATTTTAAATTAAATATTTCACAGGGGATCAGGGTTACAGATCTCATAACCCTGAGTTTCCCCTAGAGGCACTGGGAAGCTCTGGAGAAAACCTCCCAACGTGGTGACGACGTTATTGAAGAGTTTCATCGGCGATGATGATGCGATGACCATATCTTAACTAACGAATTCCACGGATCCTGGTAGGGAATTTGATCTCTTTGTGGTTTCTTTCCCATTCTTGATTTCCACGACGGACACAGACCAATCAATGAACAGATTGGCCTGCAGATTGATCGTTATGCGAGGTGGGTTATCTGCGGGACCTTATTTGGGGATTGATTCTTGAAGGTTATTTTGGTTTCGTTTAGCCTTCTAATGGTGACAAACCAAGATCGATCCGAACATCGATCGAGGTTAGTGCCTCTCAATTTGTTGTGTCTTTCTTCCCCGATTTCTTGCATTCTTCGTGTGCGTTCTATGCATTCTTCACAGAGATATGAACGATGGATCATTGTGCATCCATTGTGAGGAGGAACAATCCCATATTGAAGATATGGCTTTGGGAAAACCCCACAGAGTTGCAGCTGCGATGGCGATGGACATATAGAAGCGGATCAAAAGATATAATTCTTCGAACGATTTCCGCATGGGTGACCGGAATAGGATTTCTGAGCCGATCGAAGGCCCGAGACCCACAGATTAGGCATCAGACAATGAGGTGACATGAGATCTTGAGTTCTGCGGAAAATGGATGGCAGATTGTGAATCCAAAGGTTCGGCCGATGTGCGAGGAGGAGGACGATGGTTCTGGATAAATCCTGACTACACGGCGTGTAGTATGTGATACACAACGTGTGTTCGTCGGTGGACCACCTGGCGTGTACTCTGGGAGTACATGGACATGGGTTAGGTATACGGCTAAGGACACAGTGTGTATACCCTTCCCCGGACAGACCCAGAAAGATACACAGGATACCCCTGTGTACTGGTACACGGGTAGGGCGACAAGGGTTGAGGCCGTGTACGGGCACATGGCCAACGCACATAGAGAAAACCCTGGACACTCGGACATGGGGTGTAATCCTTTTACACGCCATGTAGTTAATTTTTATATGACAAGCCTAGAGGCAAGAGCTGTTTACACGGGCAGTACTCAGAGTCAAGGAACATGGTGTGTGATCCTACTACACGCCGTGTAACCTGTTTATACATGGATTGATCTAGTTGTCTTCTGTGACTTGGACTAGTTTCCTTAGGGTTCGTCCCCTTTGTCTTTCCCCTGAAGGTTTCCAGTGTCATTTCCTATGCACATAAGTATGATCCCTTCAACAGGACTTCCTGGATAGAGTTGTTGGAATACCCTTTGTGAGACTTAGAGCCTGATCCTCTATTCCTTCGTGGTACACTAGGTAGAGTTTCTTGGTATCGACGTGACCTACTTTACCCGAGCACCAATCCTCTACTTATCAGGTTAGTTCAGACTGAGTTGTTGGAATCACCCCATAACTACTGGTTGTGATCCTCATCTGACGCATAAAGTATCTTTCTTCAGGACTCATGGAGTGGGTTCTCCCGGAATGAGTGCATTGTATCTTTATTCAGACTTAGGAGTATGTTCTCTTGGTTACGTGCTTAGTGTAATCTTCAAGCTGGATGTTAGTGGTGGTTTCACGATAGTCGATCGTGTATGAGTATATCTGGATATTCTTGTTATATGTTCTATAGACATATACTGTGTCGAGCTGACTGTATCATTCATTTTTGGTATTTCTCTTGTTGTATTATTTTGTGGTTTCAGGGTTTCCTACTGGGTATTGTTTTACTCACCCCTGCTCGGGCCTTGTCTGCACGTTGAAAGGATTCTAGAAGGACCAGGACCAGATGGTGCTCAGTGAGATCAGGCAGGCCGAGGTGTATTCCTACGAATACAGATTATAGTCCCCGTACCTTTATTTATAGGTTGGACTTTGTTGTAGACTTTATTTTTGTGGGATTATACTTTTGGCCCAGGGTTTTACATCACTATACTTTACTTTCCTGTCGTACTCTATTGGTTGGGATTTTAGTGTATGCATGAATTTCCATTTTCAGTAGTTTTTACTTTTCAGCTTTGTGGGCTTGGAGATGTGTGTGTGTGTGTGTGTAAAGGTTTATAGGAAATGACTCCCATGTTAGTGACATGCCTACTTAGTTCTAGTCATGAACCCCTGGCCTATTGGAGGAAGGCTTGGGGAGTTGCATCACGGGCCCCACTGGGATGGGTCATGATAGTGTGGTATCAGAGGTGGTCGGTTCTACCTTAGGACTGAGAGTCTGTGAGTTGGTTTGGGGCAATAGTGTGAAGTGTTCCAAGTTCGGCTTTCAGGCCAGGGACCCCAGTGTTGGTATGGGAAACCGACGTATCCATACACCAGAACTCTGATAACTTGTTTTTCGACTCGGAACATGAGAACACTAGTTGCAGGGGAAAATAATGGTACATGCATCATATAAGAATGGGTTGTGGTTTCCATGTCCTTCTTGTGTCAGCTCTCCAGATATACTCACTGACTACGATACATCTTGTTTCTTTATAGAATGCCTCCGCAAAGTACACCTGCTAGTATCCAGTAGCTCGATCCCAAAGATGACCCCCTCAGTGAAGAAGCTTCGATACAGGGACCATATCCCCCAGTTTTACCTTTGGGTGGTGTGCCCGTTATTCCACCACCTATGGAGCAGTGTTTAGTGTCTACTGTACCAGTAGAGGAGGAGCGCAGGATGAGTGCACTCCACGAGTTTTAGAGATAGAGACCCCTCAGGTTTCGAGGTGAGCCCGACCCTCAGACAGTAGAGGACTGGCTCGAGGTAGTGGCCAGAGTCTTCTATTTGGTCAGGACACCAGCAGACCAGATGGCAATCCTTGAAGAGAGCCTTCTACAAGGCTCAGTAGGGAGATGGTGGAGTTTGGTTATCTAGACTCACGATGAGGAAACTCTTGCATGGTTAGAGTTTGACCATCTCTTCATAGAGGAGTTTTAACGGTTACCCTAAGAGCAGTACTTATACATGAGGTTCTTCAGCTTCAGTAGGGAACCATGATGGTGGATGACTATTCATTGAGGTTTACCGACCTCTCACGGTACTCGATATATATGGTCAGGGATCTGCACTTTTGATCTCGAAATTTTGAGTTGGGATTGCGTAGAGACATTCTATCTAGCATCATCCCTATGAGAATTCCTACTTATGCTGGGGTGCTCGAGCGGGGTTTGGTGGTCGAGAGCTTCTTGGCAGAGGAGAGACAACCAGCAGCTGTAAGCAGTGAGCGAGCTGGAGCTGAGACCTCAGCAACAGGGAACCAACGTTAGGGACCCAGGCATGGGAGACGTTTCCAGAGGAGATTCCAAGACATGGGATTTTCCGTACAGGGTTCGCAGGGCGCATCCAGCTAGCCTCGAGAGAGGCGATGCTACTCATGTGATAGAAGGGTACATCTCAATCTAGATTGTCCGACCCACCGTACTACTGACACAGGAGTAGTGGATGGACCACCAAGGCAGAGGCGACATGTGGAGCAGATAGATCCGCGGGGCGGCAGACATGGTAGAGGAGATGGGAGGGCAGCTGGAGGTGGTCAGCATTTTGATCCTTTACCACAACCACCCCCAGGAGGACCATCCTAGGCTTAGGGAGCTGGTGGACAGAGGCAGGGACAACTGCAGGCAGCAGAGGCTTATGCCCCAGGTACTCTTGGAATGATTAGAGGTACAATCCGTGTCTTTTTTACTTTGGCTTCCATACTGATAGACACATGTGCTAGTCATTCTTTTCTGGCTTCTAATCTTTTTCAAGACCTTGAGATTCCAGTTGAGCTGTTGACTCGACCCTTACGCTTATAAACACCATCTGAAGAAGATTCATAGATAACACACCTTTGCAGATAGTGTGACCTGACCCTTGGAGGTGAGAGTTTTGGTTGGAACCTCTTGGTGGTAGTGTCGAGGCCTTACGATGTAATTCTTCATATGGATTGGATGTCCACAGTTCATGCCCATATTGACTATTTTAGGCAAAGAGTGCAGTGGTCCGCAGTGATAGAACGAGGTTCTCCTTCGTCGGTGAAAAGGAGACCCAGGCAGCGCAGGATGGACACATTCATAGGAAGGTACAACCGATTTCGCATCAGTTGGCTAGACTATCCCTTGGCGCGGTAGATGTTATTAGTTTCCAGTTTCCAGTAGTAGTGGATGAGTATGAGGATGTCTTTCCGGAGGATGTCCCCAGACTACCTCCCCGTCGGAAGATAGATTTCTACATTGAGTTGCAACCCAGGACGACACCGATATCAGCATCAGAATATCGGATGGATCCTACAGAGCTTCATGAGCTGACAGTGCAGCTGGAATACATGCAGAGGAAGGGCTTTGTGAGACCCAGTGTTTCACCCTAGGTAGCCCCAGTGTTGTTTTCCAAGAAGGAAGATGGGAGATTGAGGCTGTGTGTGGATTACCGGCGCTTGAATCAGGTGACCGTGAGGATCCGGTATGCACTACCGAGGATCGATGACCTCTTCGACCAGTTAATAGGGGCACGATGGTTCTTGAAGGTTTATCTATGATCAGGATATCACTAGTTGTGAGTACGGGATGAGGATATGCGAAAGACAGCTTTTAGATGTCGTCGCAGTCACTATGAGTACTTGGTGACGCCCTTCGGCGTGACGAACGCCCCGACAGTGTTTATGGGACTCATGAACTAGATCTTTTAGCCCTATCTAGATCGGTTCGTGGTGGTCTTCATCGATGATATCCTTGTGTACTCTGTGTCCAAGGAGGAGCATGCGAGGCACCTAAGGATGGTTCTGGACACACTCTAAGAGCACCAATTGTACGGGAAACTCTCGAAGTGTCAATTCTGGATATAGGAGGTCCACTTTATAGGACACTTTATCTCAGCATATGGTGTAGCAGTGGACCCAGACAAGGTAGAGGTAGTGTTAACATGGGAACCACCCCGGAGCATGAAGGAGGTGCAGAATTTCCTTGGGTTGGCAGGCTACTATTGTAGATTCATTCCATATTTCTCCAGTATTTCATCACCCATGATAGCTTTGACCTGAAAGGGGAATCATTTCGTGTGGACCGAGAGATGCCAGCAGGCTTTTCAGCAGTTGAGACAGAGTCTGAAGAGCGCCTCGATCTTGAGACTACCAGAAGAGGGTGTCGAGTACGTAGTGTTCTGCGACGCATCAAGAACCGGGCTTGGTTGTGTCCTGATGCAGAGGAAAGTGGCGATTGCCTATGTCTCACATTAGTTGATGCCACATGAGCAGAACTACATGACCCATGATCTTGAGTTGGCAACTGTAGTCTTCACATTGAAGATGTGGCGGCACTACCTGATGGGTGAGCAGTTTATCATCTACTTTTATCACAAGAGTATCAGATATATCTTTTCACAGAAGGATCTAAATTTGAGATAGAGGCGGTGGCTTTAGTTCCTCTAGGATTACGACTTTGAGATCGTTTATACTCCTGGGAAGGGGAACGTTGTGGAAGATTCTCTCAGCAGGAAATCTAGTTCGTAGTTGCTGGATGAGGCGACGAGGCAGTTGACCTCTTTACAGTTATCCTTCATGGATAGAGATGAGGGATCTTAACTTCAGTCTATGGTTGTTACCCCTCCACTCTTACAGTGAGTCAAGGAAGCACAACATGAGGATGCTAGCTGTGAGACTCTACGTGCTCAAATATCTACAGGTGATGCTGCCAATGGATATTCAAAAGGTGGGGAGCATGTTTCTCTTTTCAGAGGGCGTACAGTAGTACCAGCGACGTTGCGAGAGGGAGAACTTGATGAGTTCCAAGATGGTGTAAAGGAGGCTTTTGATATTAAAGATAGTAAGATCAAGGATCTTACAACTAGTTTTGAAGAAAAATTATCTTTGGAGCAGAATACTCTGATTCAAGAGGTAAAGGATCTGAATGGGAAGCTATATTCTGTTGCCCAAAGTTGGAAGAGGGAAAGGGATATTCGGATCAAGATCGAAGAGAAGCTACATAGGCAATATGAGTTGTTGAAGGATCAAGCAGAGGCTCTTAAGTCTCAGGAACAAAGAATCATGGCTTTAGAGAAGAAAGCTGAGGATCATGATCAACTTCTCAAACGAGCATAGGAAGACCATAAAGTGCTCAAGAAGATGAATACTATTGTCAAGAAGTAGATTCCGAAGGAAAAGGAAGGATAAATGTGTTGCAATCTGATCTTTTGTTGTATTTTTCTTCCTTGTAAAAATTATTTCTAATCGTAATGGAATTTATTTTGGTTGCTTGATTTTGGATGTGTTGTACTAATCTTTCAAGTACTATAATTTCTTTTCCATTCCCTCAAATTCTTTTTGAAAATCACAAAGTGGGAGAAAGGGAAACAGAATACTAAGTAATGAAGAAATATCCCTAAGTAATGGCGAGTTTATCTAAGGGGAAGTTTTCATTACAGAGATTTCCATACTCAAGATGTTGAAAAATATCATTCCGGAAATCTAGAATATGATCCTTAGTGTTTCAAAGTATAAGGGGGAGTTAGTCGTATTCATCTTTTCCCATATGTTAAGAGAGATAAGTTTTATTTTCAAAGTTTAGAAATTTTTTCTAAGTCCTTATTTTCTTTTTCGTAAGGATGTTTGTGCCTTCCAAAAAGAGGGATATTATTGAGTCAATAAGATTTTTCTTATGAATTTTCCATTCCTTCCACTACTGAAAAGAGGGTTTATCCCCACAGAGATATACCCACGGTTTTTTAAACCGTGGGAATAGCCTGATTCAAGGTAACCTATACCTACAGTTTATTAATAACCGTGGGTATAGAAATTCTACCCCAACGGTTTTTATTGAACCGTCGAAATAGAGGACCCGATATTTTTCCCTACCCCTGCTCGATCTCCTTCACTCGTCGGGCCGCAACTACCCCCCCATCTAGTCCCTCCCCTATGTTTCCTTCAATTGAATCCCCTTACCCACCTCCGGTCGGCGATCATCACCCCTCCTCCAGACAGCGGACATCCCCCATCCTCATCCTCCTCCGGTCCATGCGCATCCCCCCTCCTGCTCTGGTCCACGCGCTCCCCCCTCCTCCAGTTGACGACATATTGAAGTTGAGAAATTTCTCCTAGGTCGAACGACTTCCTCACTCAATCGATGACCAAAACTTTATAGGTCTTTTGATCTTGGGAGTAAGATTAGCCCTATATGTGTAATCTGCACACAGTTGGGTACTTTTAACCCATGGCTTGTCAGTAAGTGTTCTCACTTCTGGGGTCCCAATAGATTTCTTGATTCTTTGTATCTAGGTTTCTAATTTGTTAAATATGTCTTCAAAGGTCTTTAAGAGTATTATTCCATGGATGATGCCCTCTGAAATTGATCACGCTCCGTATAAAGGTCGGTGACTCTTTGTATTTTCTGTCATTTATCGAACCACACATTCTTGATGATTTTAAAAGAATTTTTAATGTAAATTTATGGTATTTAATGTTCATGAGGATTGCTATTAATCATACTTTCACTCTTGATTTCTTAAATCTGTGGTGTAAGGGTTGTTTAAAATTATAAAAACACATTGGTTTTACATGTTTCCCACCATGTGTTTGATGTAATGCATCATATGACTTTCCATGAAATACATGGTTGTGTTTTAGTGGATGATTACCCTTGATTTATAATGATTTATAAAAAAAATTTGGAGAGAAATTTCTTAGGAAATCTGTTGTTTGGCCAAAGTGGATAGTATTGACCAAATTAATGCTGGTTTTGTCTATTATGGGTTGAGGACTTTTTTTTATGTAAGGAAAACTAGTTTTAAGGAATCTTAGCATTTTGTTATTATATATGGTACCTTTTATCATGGTTTAACTTCTTGGATTACTTGTACCAAAATAGTGGCACATGGGAAGCCTTGGGTATTTATGGGGGAACCTATTACAAGTACTCCTCTAGGTTTACAGGACCTCCCGACCCAACAAATATTAGTTGCACGGGCCATCGAGAACATGCAAGTGTATGATAGGTCATGGGTTGTGGATGCTACTTGGACTTCCCACCGGGCGCATGCTAGTGCATGATTGGTCATGACTAGTGGATGTTACTTGTACTACCCGTGAGGGTGAACACTAGGGCATGATGAGACTCTACCTTGTAGATATCTACAAATATAGCATATGGAAATTTTTTTAGTAAGGATCCTAGTCTTCTCAACCTCTACACAAAAGTATTCTCATATGGCATGTTCTTGGCTTTCAATTTACTTTAATTTAAGAAATTTCATGTTAATTCATTTGCATTTTTTTTATATTTACTATTTTTTTAATGTTACTATCTTCCTTAAAATTCCATTCCCATATTTTTTGTTTTAACTAAAAATGAAAATTATTATCTTTATAGATGTAGTTTAAACTTGTATGTCATGGTTTATTTTATGTGGATTTCACATGGAGTGTGGGTATGAAACCTTATAGGCTCATTATCTCACATACTATATACACCCTTCAGGTGTACAAGATCTCGTTTGTCTTCCTTGATCTGTTTTACAGGTGCTGATAGTAGCCTTGCTTTTTATAGCAATTGGATCTTTTAATCAGGTACGGGGAAATAGAGGAGGTGGTATATGAAGGTGTTCTAATGTTGTATCATTTAAACTTGATTTTCTCAGAGTATGACTGTTGGATATTTTTATAAATTCATTTAGAAATTAAACTATGACATTGAGGATTATGAGTTTTCATATAACTATGCAGTTTCACTATGACTATTAGTGCAATTTCAACATGCATTCGGTGTTCCTTCTTTTGTATAACATTCATTGAAAAATGTTACTGGAAAAGGGATTCATTTACCTTTATATAGTATTGTTTCATGTATTATTGTGCACTCTCAATCTACCTACTTATGTGTAAACTATATTGTCTTAAACCACAATCATTCAATATGTATAAGACACATCATTTTTTTGTCAAAATATTACTGTTTATCAATATGTTTTCAAATATTAATGTTTACATATAACCAGGTTGATTGAGAATGATTATAGTTTATTATTTTTTTTTCAACTCCAATCATTCATGTACTATTATGTACTCTTAATCATTCAATATTTGTATATCACTATGAAAGGGCTTTAGACCAAGTAGGATTGTGTTCAGTGTTTCATATTTCCAAGTATAGTGAAATTTTGAACACCTTTTCATTTTCTAATATATCACTGTTTTTTGACTATTATAAGCAGTTTTTAAACATTTCATAGTGCCAAAATTTCCCTAATTGCCTTGCAATATTAATTGTACTTTTATATTCTTAATTACACGACCTAGATTAGTATGCATGTGCCCCTTCCCCATTTCATTACAGTGATGGATAAGATGAAGTGTATTCTTTTCAATTGAGAATGATATGGGGGATGAAAAAAAAGGATCTCATACCATACTATAATTCAAGCTTGATGACTTCTATCAAACGGGTAGTGTCCATTAAACGTTACTGTATATTATAAATACATTTGTTAGGCTAAAGTGTTTTATTTTGTGTGATGTGTTTCATAAATTTTTCTCCTAGATTTTCTCATTTGATTACTCTCTCTCAAATTTGGTGTTATGCATAGGGATTCACAAGGTAAATGCTTTAAAAAAAACTTTCATGTTGTGCAAGACATCTTTCTTCATGAATGGAAGCTGATTTGGAATGTGTCTAGATGGATTTTATAGGTACATGCAATCTTTATGAGTTTTTCCCGGGTCTTCATGTGTTTATATGTATTATTTAACTTTTCCATCATAATATGTATCTTTTCATATATATACACATGCACACCACATTTAATAACAACATAGTACCTTGTGAACTATAGCACTCATGCATGAGAGGGCCTGTTTAGGTTTCTCTTCCAAAACTGTAAAAATATCTTCCAAATCGTAGTTCTTTATGAACCGTTGAAATCCAAGCATCAGGTAAAAATAACTATCCCCTTCCTTTATCTATTCATTTAATTTAGAAGTAAAGTTCATTGAGATAAAAAAAGTACTGAAAATATGTTAAAAGAGTATTGAATCCATTTTTGAAATGGTTTTTCTTACCAATTTTGGACTGAAATTAAAATATAAATCCACACACATTCTATTTTCCTTTCTTGTGAGCTGCTCATATTTGATTGTAATGTTTGATATTTATGTTATATTAACAACTATCACTTTTTTTATTTTTAGGTTTTATTTTTTCTTTGAATTACATAAAATCCATAAGGATCCTGTTGTTTTCTGGTTATGTTGAGTTTCTAGTTGTAGTAGTGAATTGGTCCTCTTCATCGAAAATGGGCCTTTTCCATTGACAAAACATTGTTACTTGTATAGAATGAGTATTTTTTGAAAAAGGTATCATTATTCTTACCGATGAATTCATAGTTTTGATTGAAGAAATCAAACATTGACAACAAGACAAGCATTCGAGCTACATTAGAGAGTATTCTGTTACAATATATGGAAACTGAAACATTTAATAGTTCCTAGCATACATGATTGTTTGTATGTTTCTCTTTTTTCTTCATAGTCATTTTAATCTATTGAGATCATAATCATAATTGTTTCATTTTATTAAAAACTATTGATGAATCTTTAATTTAAATCAAATTCCAAATTGGGCATCCATCTGTATTAATTTGAATAAATGTTAACCAAGTTTTACTACTTTTCTCACAGAGAACATGCATGATTCAACTGTGGAACATGATGTTAGGGTTGGTGTCAACCAAAACATCTACTGGATTTTTGATTTTTCTGAATTTTTTATCTTCTAGATTTAATTTTTACATCTAAGGTAATAAATATTAAGCATTTTTAAAGTTAAAAAGAAAGTATTAATTGTCCCAACCTTTGTTATTTGTTAATATTTAGTGTAGTCATGTTCCTGTCTAACATGTCAGGAAGGGTTCCTTTATATATAAAGTATGTAAAGCCCACAAATTTCTTCAAAATATATTTTCTACATTTTTTTGTGTGTTTATATAAGATTAAATTATCCATATTGTGATGCTTTTTTTTAACTTCATTATTTTTTGGCATTTGTTATCAGAGAAAATGTTTTCTTTAGCTCAATCTCCCCAAATAATTTAGTAAATCACATCAAAAGTTATTCAAGTGTGGTACCACCCATTAGAGTATTGAGTGAGGTCAAGAAATTCAATTCCTCAATAAAATTTGTTGTAAATTTGAATATATTTCATCTCATTTCTCATGACATCTTGCTCAACTAATAATAATATAGATTAACCTCAAATACTTTTCCATAAAAATCAAGGTATAAATATTTTATTTTTCACCATATTCTTATACCTTTTGTCACGAAATTTAAACATTTTAATTGACCATTCACTAGTTTTTTTCTGTAATCATCAATGCAGGGATTTATCACTGATCAAGAGGAAGCTATATGGGATCTCTTCGGTAAAAACAAAGAAATTTCTTGAAAATTTTATACTTGCTGGAATACAATGGCCACTCAAATCATTACTATTTTTGCTTTATTAAAGGTGATTCTTCCATATATGACAAAGGTGTTGATTTTTTATATAAATTACTGAGTTGGCCCAAAACAACTTGAAATTTCATTGATTGAATAAATCTTCCTCCTGATATTCCTTCTATAAAGTATCATGCTGCCAGGTCACTTAATGGATCTATAGATATGACCTTTTTGGAATTTAGTTTGGTCAAATCTCTCTACTTCTATTTTGAATTGTCTGTAGAAATTTAAATCCTCCATTTTAAAATTCCTATAGACTGAAATGTGTGAGTTTCTCATCATCGGAAGATCTATTGACCATGTGAAAATTACTTTTACTTTTGCAGCATGTTGCATTATTTGTATGTTTGATGCAAAATGTGTATCTTCAAACATAGATTGCTCCTGTCATATATGAATAGACTTATGATTCCATGTTTCATGACCACCTTGATTTGGAAGAAAATAAATATGTTCATGAGGTATGCCTATTGGTTTTTCTAAAGTTAGTGTTGAGAATTTGTGATAATATCATATTGAATATTTACACATAAGAGGTTCCTAGTAAAGATTGGGTCCATCAGAGAAAAATAAAGTCCTCTTGGAAGATCATGACCCTTTCTGGCTGGAGATCAACCATGAACATATATCTGATGTCTATCTTGTGAATTTAAAATCTCATTTTATGGGTGTATGATAGATATGATTGATCATTTTAACGGTTAACTGATTGATTAGGCCAGTTGAAAGGTCGCATAAGAAGATGAAAAACTTTGTATTAAAGAATAAAGTTGTAGAAATCCAACAAGGATCAAGGTTGGTTTTAGATTAAAAATCTTATAATTGTTTGTTTACATTATTTTACAAACCCAAGTTTCTGTTTTAGAAATCACATGATTTATTTGTTTATTCAATTCTTGTTTACCATGTACCTTGGTTTGTATATATCATGGTTTGTGCATTCTTTTTTTCCATGTATCGTGATATATAAAGAACATTATTTCTTTATAAAGCACATTCTTGTGCTTTCTATTATATAAAGAACAATATTGTTTACCATGTACCGTGCTGTAGAAATCTAACAAGGCTTATGGTTTGTTTAACATGTAACATGGTTTCTGTTTTAGAAAACACATAACTTATTTTACCATGTATCATGGTTTTCATCAAATATATTCTTGTTTTCCATGTATCATGGTTTATACCATGATTTATGGGTTTATGATAGATATGAATGCTCATTTTTATAGTTAACAGATGCATCAGGACAGTTGAAAGGTTGCATGAGAAGATGACAAACTATGTGTCAAAGAATAAAGCTGCAGAAATCTAGCAATGATCAAGGTTAGTTGTAAGAAAAAAATCCTTAATTGATTGTTTACATTATTTAAAAAACCCAAGGTTATGTTTTAGAAAGTACATGATTTATTTTTTTATTCAATCACTATTTACCATTATTTTAAGAACCCAAATTTCTGTTTTAGAAAGAAAATGTTTTATTTTTTATTCAATTCTTGTTTACCATGTACCTTGCTTTGTATGTGTCATGGTTTGTACATTCTTTTTTACCATGTATTGTACTATAGAAATCACATTCTTGTTTTAGAAAGAATATTCTTGTGCTTTCTATTTTAGAAAGCAGATTCTTGTTTACCATGTACCGTGCTACAGAAATCCAGCAAGGATCATGGTTTATTTAACATGTACTATGATTTATATTTTAGAAAACACATGAAAAAAGGTTATTTATTTTACCAATATACCATGGTTTGTATCAAATATATTCTTGTTTACCATGTACCATGGTTTGTACCATGATTTATGGGTTTATGATAGATATGAATGATCATTTTAATAGTTAACTAATGCATTAGTCCAGTTGAAAGGTTTCTTGAGAAGATGACCAACACTGTATCAAAAACTAAATCTGAAGAAATCCAATAAGTATTAAGGTTGGTTGCAGATAAAAAAACATTAATTGATTGTTTACATTATTTTACTAACCCAAGAATCTGTATTAGAAATCACATGATTTATTTTTTTATTCAATTATTGTTTACCATGTTCCTTGGTTTGTATGTATCAGGATTTGTACATTTTTGTTTACCATGTACCATGCTATAGAAAACACATTATTTTAATAGTTAACTGATGGATCAGGCCAGTTGAAAAGTTGAATGAGAAGATGACAAACATTGTATCAAAGAATAAAGATGCAGAAATCCAACAAGTTTCAAGGTTGGTTGCAGATAAAAAATATTTAATTGATTGTTTACATTATTTTACAAACCCATGTTTCTATTTTAGAAAGTGCATTATGCTTATCATGTAGAAGTTATGGATGCATAATGTACATGTACAGTTTAGAAAGTGCATTCTGCATTGGGTTTCATGAGAAGATGACAAACATTTTATCAAAGAATAAAGATGTAGAAATCCAACATGTTTCAAGGTTGGTTGCAGATAAAAAATATTTAATTGATTGTTGAAATTATTTTACAAACCCATGTTTCTGTTTTAGAAAGTGCATTCTGCATTGGGTTTGTACATTCTGCTTGTTTATATAATTCTTGTTTATATAGGTTATGGATGCAGAATGTACAGATTGGGTTTTTAAATTCTGCTTGTTTATTCAATTTTTCATTACCATATACAGTTTAGGGATTATATTTTTTTTACATGTTAATGATTTGACCACGGTTTAATGAACCGTGGGTATATTATTTTTTGTGCAATAATCTATACCCACAGTTTTGTAAACTGTGGGTATTGATATATTCCCACGGTTTAACTCAAACCGTGGGTATTATGGCGTTTCTCAGGTCTATACCCACGGTTCCTATAAAACCGTGGGTATAGATCTATACCGACGCCTCTCCAGGCCACAGTTTATGAAACTGTGGGTATAGTCTATACCCATGGTTTTAGGGCCTATACCCATGGATTCAAACCGTGGTTATAGGTGATATTTCCAGTAGTGTTCATGATTGGGGAGATTGTTAAGTCAATAAGGTTTCATTATGGCTTTACCATTCCTTCTTGTTTTGAAAATCGCAAACACCTTATCTTAAGGAAGATTTCATTTTACCCTATGCTTTGCTTTTATAAGAAAAATTTCCTTCCCCAAGGAAATTTTTCCTTACCTTGTTCTCATTGTTCATATTCTTGTCTAAGTGTCAAAATAGGTTTTACATCTAAAACCTCGGAATCATATAATACTTAGATATAGAGAATTCTATTTTCATGATCCGAGTTCTGACTCCGAGTTCTCTGAATTCAGACTCCAAACTCTTATGAGTTCTGACTCCGAGTTCTCTAAATTCAGACTCCGAACTCTTATGAGTTCTGACTCCGAGTTCTCTGAATTCAGACTCCGAACACTTATGAGTTCTGACTCTAAGTTCTCTGAATTCAGACTCCGAACTCTTCTAAGTTCGGACTCCGGATTCTAATGAATTTAGAATCCGAACCTTGTATGTTTAGACTACGGATTCTAATGAATTCAGACTCCAAACTCTTATGATTTCTGACTTTGGATTCTAATGAATTCAGACTCCGAACCTTGTAAGTTCAAACTCCAGATTCTAATGAATTTAGACTCCAAACTTTGTAAGTTCAGACTCCAAATTCTCATGAATTATGACTCCGAACATTATAAGTTCTGACTCTGAATTCTCAGGAACTCTGACTCTAAATTTTGTAAATTCAGATTCCGAATTCTTGTGAATCAAGATTCTGAATTTACTTGAAATTCAGACTCAATAATTCTATAGTTTTCCGGTTCAAAATTCCTTAGAAAACAGAATCCAAATATCCTTGTATTATAGACACCGAATGTGTTTTTGGTTAGACTCTGAACTTTTATTTGCTTACATTCCGAATATTTGATCTTGGTTATGTAACCATATTTTTTCTTACATTTGTTTTCTTATATAATGATGTCATGCATTCAGTTACTATCCAACCGTTGTTTGAGTGACACGTGTACAGGTCCCTCCAAAATTTGAGGAAAAATATGACCGTTGGAGGAGGGATCCAACTGTTGGAGATGTGACTATAAATAGAATCTCATTTGAAAGAGATCATAACAAGTTGATTAATCTAGATATTACACATTACTGAAGTGATTTCTAGTGAGAGAGACTTTAATGCTTTGTGAATACTGAATTTATTTTTCAGATTTTCTTCCTATGACTCTGAATGTTGCTGAGTACATTCGGGGGTTTCTGGGGATTGGAAGACAGAGGTGCCGACTACCTTAAAGCCCGAGGACTTCCTTGCTAAGGAAGATGAGGGTGCCGATTACCTTGAAGTTGAGGGCTTGCAAGGATAGAAAGACATACTCTGATATTCGTATCGAGGTCTTACCCTGGTGTGGGTAAGATAGACTTTCTTGAAAGTATAAATCAAGGGTCCTTTATCCAAGGTTGTTGGATACCCTACTCTTTGGGTTAAAAGATTTACTACTTGTTACTTGTTTGTTTCAAGTTTTCTGCCGCATTTTATTTGTTGAGGAAAGTATAACTATCTTATACTTCCTTATACTTGTACTCTGATATAGTACGATTCTCTACGCTTTATGGTAGAATCTTTTTCTTTGTAAACTTTTGTTAAGTTTCATTTCCGGAATCACTTTTCTAGAATTGCATTCTCAGAATCATTTTTCCGGAATCAAGAAAGTGTGTAGAACTAGAGATAGGTGACTTTGTACCCAGTACCAATCCAACAATTGGTTTTAGAGGTTTTGTGAATTATCTTGTTTAACCTTGTTAAACATAACCAACTTTAAAATTTCTAAATGAATTTTTCAAAGTATACAATTCACCCCCCTCTTGTATATTGAGCATCATTAGATACTACATTAGTATCTTCATTCATTATTTAGATCCTACAATTAAAACCTCCTACATGAAACGATCATGGATTATCTAAGGAGGAATGCCCTATGAATGGTCCTAGGAGAGGAGGGATACGTTTCCTCTTTGTGAAACTTATGCAGGGCCAACTTGGAC
Source organism: Viscum album (assembly GCA_963277665.1). NCBI lineage: Eukaryota > Viridiplantae > Streptophyta > Magnoliopsida > Santalales > Viscaceae > Viscum > Viscum album. The sequence continues at coordinate 86,930,959 of OY728166.1, read as the reverse complement.
ATGAATTTCATAGTTAGGTAAAATATCTCTCATGAATTCTGACATTTTGTTGCTGATTAACAAAGGGGTCTAATATTTGGATGTATTAAGACCATAGTGGGTGGATTTTCTAAGGAAATATGTATAAGAATAGAGGGGTCATTTTTCATGATATAGGTCATGAATGAGAAACCACTTCTACACAAAATTGATTTGTGAAGGAGGGCATACTTTTTTAGAGAAGGGATTTATGGTAACTTGTTGTGTATTTTTAAAGTCATGCAGTAAATACATTATGTTGTTCAGTTTAAAGTTATATAGTAATGGCATTAGGGGGATATGCATTTTAAAGTGTTGTAGGAAAGACATTATGGGGTAGTGCAGTTTAAATTCATGTAAAAAGGACATTATGGGGCTGTTTAGTTTAAAGTCATGTAACAAGAAAATTAGGGGGGATTCTAATTTGTGGTCTTTAGCTTTGACCAAAGATTTGGTGGTTCTCAAACTCTTGGTAATTTTTCTGGAAATTTGCTACCATATTCGGGCATGGAAGGGGAAAATATTAAGCTATGATTTGGATATTTATAGATCCAAAGAGTGTTATTGGAAAAGGTATAATGTAATTAGAGGATATCTCTTCTAATAATGAAGTTACCACTACTTGAAAACCCCGTTATGGGGGCTGTATTATGCAGGTACATCTAGGGAATGTGCTATATATCCAAACAATGAAATCATTAGGCTGACAAACCCATTATGTAGGCGAATTATGCAAGGCCAACTAGGGGGACATATTGAATATTAAAGTAAAGAAGCTCTCAAGAATTCTGACATTTTATTCTATTTAAAAAAGATGATGAAAGTTTATGGTAATTTAGGTTTTCGCAAGCATAGAGTTTGGTTTAATGAAAAAAGTACCTGAAAACAGAAGGAATATTTCCAGCCATGATTTCCAAAGAATTAGATAAATAAGCACCCTACGAAGGTCTGAACCAAACACATAAGGTATGATGTCTATTGTTTTAGGTCATACAACTAGAACCATAATATTATGGAAAAAATGGATGATATATTTCATCTAATGTCCTAATATTGTTTCAAAATACTTTGAATATATGAAGGGGTAAAGATGTAAACCACGGTCTTGGAGACATTCTGGTAGGGATAAATGATATGGGACAAATATGAAAAGGACAATTGCTTTAAATTATAGGTTCCTACATACCGTCATCAAAGCTTAAAGGGATATAAGAGGCTTCTACCAATAACAAAATTACCACTACTTGAAAAACCCCATTATAGGGGCTCTATTATGTAGGGCCATCTAGGTAATGTGTTTCATAGCCAAACAATGACATTATTTGGCTAATAGACCTTTTATGAGAGAAGCTTATGTAAGGAAAATTGGGGAATGTTCTGCATATTTAGGCAAATGAGCTCTCCAGTATCATACATCCTACTACTAGAAACCAATTAAATATTATAAAGATCTAAAATTATACAATATTAAGATTATGAAATGCGAAAAAGGGAATTTTACAATGCATAAAAGATGTATTTAAACTAATATTGACCATGATTTTAGAGTCCCTTAGATTGATCTAATTCATATTTATAAAAGGAGACATCTATTGTCTCCTTGATGGTTTCTCTGAGGAGAGGACCCAAAATAAAGGTTCCTGCATAGATTTTTGATTTTATACAGGAGAGATGGAATTTTATTTTATCCCATAGCATGGACTAGGATCTGAGGTCTATTTTTTCACTACATATCTCAATGGCCTGAGAATCATGCCATATATAGTTCTTTGTGTACCATGAATTTTACCATCATGCAATGAAGATTATGTCCCTACAGTTTAACATCATGTGGTGAGGATAATGAATTACCCAATGGGAAGGGGAAAGGGAATTGTGGATCCATGCAGTTTTATGTCATGTAGTAAGAACATTATACATGGAATTTAACATCTTGTTGTAATGACTCTATCCATGCAGTTTAATATCATGCGATAAGGAAAAAAGGTGTCTTGACATGAAATTTCATAAGACAATGCAGTTGAACCAGGTCATAGAGCCCAAGAATCACTACATATATTGTCAAAGCAAGAATGAATACATACATAGTTCTAATAGATACATGTTCACGTGTAAAGTGAGAAATCGTATTGGATATCCTCATATAGATCTAACTCAAATACAAGAGAGTAGAGGTTTTTTCATGTTGTGATGTGGCTGGGCCCATGATTGAAGATCTAGAAGTCACTACGTATCTTACTGAGACAATAATCAACCCACATGTAGTTCTTGTGGGACTGCACAGTTTATCATCATCCATTGAGGACGTCAGTGATTCTGGTGTGAAAAAAGAATATTGTGTCTAAACCATGGGAAAAGCCAGTTTTCACTACGTATCTTGCTGGAGAAAGAATCAAGCCATGCATAGTTCTTAAATAATGACCCCACCCTAATTGGATTCATAAGTCGAGGATAATGGGGGTTTTTTCATATAGGGATCATACATAGGATGAGAAATTATATTAAATATTCTCAAATAGATCTAACTCATATATGGTAGAAAAAGTTATTAATTGCATCATGTTGCGAATGGGCCCAAGATTTAAAGACTAGATGTCACTATGTATCTTTATAGAGAAAGAATCAAGACACACATAGTTCTTGATAAGGTTCCTCATACAGGTATAATCAATATACATGGAGTGGGGGATATTATAATTGTTTCTGAAAAAATTATAGAAAATATGGGCGTCACTATGTATCTCCATAAAATGAGAATCAATCCATACACAGTTCTTGGAATTCAATGATTTTTAACATCATGTGGCAAGGATGAAAGTAAACTGATGTGAATTGATGAAAACATCATGGTTTTGGCCCAAGAATGGAAATCTGGGTATCACTACAAATCTCAATAGAATGATAATTAAACCACACATAGTTCTTGAGAAGATCTTACTATTTATTTTCATGCAATAAAGAAATCAGTTGTTCCTTTTAAGGTCTTATAGCTAAGACCATTGAAAACCCCAAATAGGAATTGAGGCACCTTATTTTCATAGATAATCTCTTTATCGAATTCCTAAGCCCACGTGAGTTGTTCTCTATGTGAGAAACAATAAGTGGTAAAGGTTTATTTTGAAAAAAAATTGTAACACAAGTGATGGATAGGGGTATGATGATTATATGGTGGTTGAGCCAGGGCATATGACTCGACCGTCACTACGTATCTTACTAGAGTAACAATCAAGCCACACATAGTTATTGATATTGTTCCCCACATTAATTAGGTTTTCACATGGGGAAGGTGTTTTTTTAAATTTCTTGGCTGATGGTTGGGCCTAAAGCAGGAAGTATAGGTATCACCATGTATCTCATTGTAATGAGAATCAACTTACAAGTCCTGTAAGAGGTCCCTATATAAATCTGATTTGTGCATGGGTAAAAGAAAAAGGGTTTTATTTTATGCAATTGTAGATGGACCCAATATTGGAGATCCAGCTATCACTACATATATTGATGGAGCAAGAATCATGTCACACATATTTATTGAAAAGTTCCTTATGTAGGTTTGATTCATAAACACTATGAGTAAACAGGTTTTTTATGTGTGGTTGGACCCGAGATAGAAAATATAGGCGTCACTACATATCACACAAAGGTGAGAATCAAACCACATGTATTTCTTGAATTCTTCTGCAATTTAATGACATGTGGTATGGACGAAGATGAACTAATGTGAAAAGATATAATTATTGTGGCTGAACCATGGGATAAAACCAAGGTTTCACTATGCATATTATTGAGGCAACAATCAAGCCACACATAGTTCTTGAAAAAATATTCCTTGTGCGTATTTGACTCATACACAAAAGGAGTGAAAGAGATTTTTTATCATGTTTGGACCCAATATTGGATATTTGGGCTTCAATACATATCTAATTATGGTAAGAATCAATCCTACATAGTTCTCTGAGTATGACTTCCCACACTAACTAGGATTTTATGTGAGGCAGGAGGATTTTTTTAGTCATGGATGGGGCCATGTTTGGAGATCTAGGCATCAATACATATCTCATTGGTGTGATAATCAAGCCACACATAGTTTTTTAAGAGTTCTATGTATTGGTTTATTTCATATATAAGAAAAGGGGAAATTGTTTCTTTATGGTCATGGATGGGCCCAATATTGGAGGTTTTGGTGTCACTACGTATCTCAGCGGAATCGGAATCAAGACACATGTAGTTCTTGAATAAATTTTCCCTGTGTAGATTTGAATCACACACACAAGGAATAAATGATCTTTTATCATGGATGGATCCAATATTGGAGATCTGGGTGTCACTACATATCTCATTAGAATGAGAATTAGTCCATACGTAGTTCTAGACAAACCATGTAGTTTGCAATCTTTCAGAAAGGACACAGGTCACCTGATGTGAAATAAAAATTGTTGTTAAACCAGGGGATAGGACCCAGGTTTCACTATGTATCTCATTGGGATGAGATGCAAGAAACACGTAGTTATTGAAATGGGGTCCCTATGATGATCTGATTCAAACAAAGGGATAAATGGTGATCAATTCCACTATGCTGTGGCAATGATGTGAGTAATGCTTGCGTATGGAGGCTACTCATTTTTTGAGGGACTAGAAGGAATGTCTACTTGTGTTATCTTGGGGGATTTCTTAACATAAAATGAAGGAGATGTTAACTGTATAGTTTAATTTTGTGTGATGAGGAAAAATGGTGTTGTGCAGTTTAAAATCATGCAACAAGGGTGATGGTTCTATGTAGTTTAACATCGTACAACACAAGCTTATACAATGCTATGTATTTTAACATCTTTCATCTAAGATGATGGTATTTATGTAGTTCAATGTCATGTAACTTGGATGTATATGGTTGCTATGCAGTTTAACATCTTGAATCTAAGATGATCCTTGTGTGATTAAAAAAAGTAATTATTTAGGAACCTCATATTGGTTATAGTTGTAGTGAGTTCTCCATCCATTGAGATTAAGGAATAAGCTCCATTATAGTGGACCTAATGTATGGATTATGGTCCTTCTCACTTTTTCTCAAGCTTTGGAGGCTTCTTTCCTAGTATCATTGAATTCTTAAAGACCAATACCAATTCTAATTGGAGGAATGAATGGAGGACAACTTTCTTGTTGAAATATCACACTATTCTATTCTGATAGACTTCCAAGTGATGAAAGGTATACGATATCTTTTCATCCGATCACTCCAGATCATCCAGTCATTTCTAAGACTGCTTGTTTGTAGATAGCTGATCACAGACAAAAACTCACAGCGAAGGCATCTGAAATTAAATGGAAAGGACTTATTCTGTTCCATATACCAATGAGTATAGGGTTGACCATGTGGAAGTACAGGTAGTAGTACGATAATCCCATAAGGCATGAAAGTTATTATCATGCAAAGAATTTTTATCTTTTCCCACCATCTTCTAGAGTATGTTTGATAGGGAATTGTTGAAAGCCTCAATCTATCCATTCACCATTGCATGATAGTGGGATGAATGGTTGGACTTGATATAATATTCCTAATATAGCTTTTCTAGCTTAGAAGAATAGAAATTGGTGCAATTGTCTGTCAATATGGTATGTGGGACACCAAATCTGGTAATGATATTATATTTGAAAAATCTAATAACTCTTTTGGACCCTACTAATTTAAGAGGTATTAACTCATTCAATTTTGAGTAGAAATTGATATTAGTGAGGATGTACTTAAACTACATAGTCATAACTGGAGGATAAGGTCCCACTATATCCATTCCCCATGTAGAAAATGACCAAAAGTATTTAGCTATATGTAGGAACTCTGGGGTTGGTGGATGAAGTTGACATGCACTTTCCAGGAATGACACTTCTTAGTTAAATCTGCGCAATACTGCATCATCAAATGCCAAAATCATCCAAGCATTTGGATTTGATTAGAAATCCTATACACAGACTACTGGGCACCACATTCCCCAACATGTACTTCTATCATGATAGCCGCAATCTCATCTCCATCAATGCATATGATGAGGATTCCATTAAAGCCTCATTTTTAGAGGATATTTTGATGGTTTGGGCCATCATAAATAGTGAAATTGACCACTAATATCCGGACTTAATCTTTTCTAGATCTATCCATTGGAAGTACTCCATTTTGGAGATATTCTTGGATGGGTGTCATCCATCCTATGGTATGACCATATGGCTCAGAAATGGGGCAGATTTCATTAATTAGCTTTGTTCTTATTTGAAAAAAAGGTTAAAACACATGATGGTGAGTAATTATGATGATTTTATCATCCCGTTTTGAATATTCTAGGACTATGGATGCATTTTCTAATGCATCATATTGGGTGTTTTGTGATCACGGAACATAAGATAATGTGGTATCTAATGGAAATGCTGCCATTGACCCTTATACATAACCACACAAGGGGATTGTCTTTTCCTTTATGATGGTTTAATCCCCATTGATATACTTGATTACTAATTCTGAATCACTTTTCACTTCATGGTGGTTCTCTGGTACTTGGAGTGCCAATTCCAATCCTATAACAAGAGCTTGACATCCTACCTCATTATTGGCATCACCTTCTGAAAACATGAAGGAATATAGAAACACTTTCTTCTTTGGGGATATAAGAACAATTACTAACCTAAATTTATTGATCTTAGGGTCTTATATTCTCTTCCCCATTAGAATTCTAGAAACACCATCAAAATACATTTTCCATGTTTGGTGGATGTCCTAAATAGAGAAGATTTATTCATTAGGTATTTCAGTATTTAATGATATCTCTTTCACTGATGGATTCTCAGTAAGGAATTTTTCCAAGGCTTTCCCTCTCATAGCTTTCTAAGGCATAGACTTAATATTGAATTAATATAGAATAACTGCCCCTGTATCAGATGTCCTGTCAGTATAGGATGACTAAGGATAAATTTGAGTGGATTATTATGAGATACCCAGTGGACCTCCGGATGATTTAGATAGTTCCTCAGATTCTAAACTAGAAATATTAATTATAGGAATCTATTATCAATATTTTAATATCTAGTCTCCACATCGATCATAGTTTGAATGAGATTGTAAAGGTTGTTTTCATTCCCATCACCATTCTTTTTCACAAGGAAGACACATAGTGATCACTCAGAGGCTATCTCATAAATAATGAGTATCTTTCCTTCAACAGGTAGCATCAATACCGGTGGGATCAAGAGGTATTTATTGAGGGTATAAAATTCATCTTGGAAGTCATTGGTCCATTGATATGTGACCTCCTTCTTCATCAATTTGGTGAAGGGAAAAAACTTGCCTGTGATATTGGATATGAAGCACTGGATATAGGCCAAGTGTCCTTGAAGTCCTCTTAAATATTTGAGGTTTCGAGGAGGTGACATTCCAAGGATATCTTTAGTCTTCTCAGGGTCAAATTCGATGCTGTAATGTCATTCAACTAAGATAAGAAATTTTCTTGAGGTTACCCCAAAAGCACATCTCAAGGGGTTCATCTTCAGATTATGGTTTCAAAGCTTGCAGAGTATGGTTTCCATATCATCTAGGTGATCAAAATATTGTTTGGATTTTTCCAAAATACTATCTATGTAGAATTTGAAAATTTTTACTAGGAAGGGTTTAAAGATGTGGTGCATTGCAGGTTGGTATGTCGTACCGGCATTCTTCAAGCCAAAGGGAATTACCCGATAGAAAAATACACCTTGAGGAGGTCTAAAGGTTGTGGACTCTTCATCTTCTATGGACATCTAGTTTTTATTATACCCATATTTCCCATCCATGAAAGAGAGATCCTTATAGCCATATATTGTATCAATCAAGAGTTCTGTGATTGGAAACATGAAGTCATCTTTGGGACAATGCTGGTTAAGATATTTGAAATCAATGAAAACAATTATTTTCCCATTATTGGTTTTCACTGAGACAATATTATGTATCCATTTGGGATATTTTACCTCTCATATGAAGTCATATTTGATAATCTTGTTGACTTCAGCCTCCATTTTGGAGGTGTGAGTCGGGCACGTTCTTCTTGATTCCTTATTATATCCCTAATGTTCTTCTAGAAAACCCAAATGATAGGTGGCCACGTCGAGGCCAAGGCCTATAATTTATATATAGTTCCAAGAAAACATATACCTATGTTTCTTTAAAAATATAGTATATGTTTCTTTATCTTCATATTCATGGATTCACTAATCAAAGTGGACCATGGGTCTTCCTCTGTACCCAAATTTATTTCTCTAAGTTCATCTACAGTGGTGGAGATGCCTTCTTTAAATGTTTGAGGGGAATCCCTAATGCCTTTCTCTTCTTCCTCTTCCTCATTTGTTAATTATTATACCAATGTTCAATGGACAACTCGGAGGATAAGTGACAAAGAAAGTTTTTTAGCATTATGGGAGGAGTCAGTGTTTGTATGTCCAGATGAGGAGGCAACTATTTCTGGTCCAACTGACAATTGAGGGTCCTCTTGAACATATGAAGGGAGTATAATGGGTTGAGAATAAATGTACCTATATTTCTGCAATAGCGTGAAAACTTATTCTAGCCTAGATGAAGTAGCATAAATTTTATGAATCTCAAGGGATGGAATTTTATCCAGGCTTTCACCATTACTTGGAGAGTTGGCGGTTTATCCTGTTCTTTTGGATTCAGTTTCCACAACTGACATTATGGAATCAAGGAAAAGAGTGATTGGATTTGAGTCTAAACATTCAATTTGATTGATAGGTAGCATGTAATCTGTAATAAGATTCTTGAATGGGTTAGATGAGATCTTTTTCTGAGCATTCATAGCATTGATTCTTGTAACATCATTTTCTATGGACCGTCTTCATCTTGTGTTATAAAACTCCACATCAATGTACTAAGATTCACAAGTTTTAGACGGGTCCTTATCACAATTAAATTTACCAATTCTTCCATTTATTTAATATTTAAGACATTGAAGGTATGATGATGGAATGAATGCATCTTTATGTATCCAAGGTCTCCCCAAAAGAATATTGAAGGTTGTGTCCTGCCACATAACCCTTAAATCTGAATCAGACACAAGATCTATAAACTGAGTTCTGATCATAATCTTGCCAAGAGTTTCTTTTTCATTCTTATCATAACCCTGTAACATCCGAGTGGAGGGATAAAAGTGAGATTTAGTGAGTCCCAATTTGTGAAGTGTCTAAATTGGAATGATATTGACCCCTGTGAAATTATTAATGAAGGCTCATCAAACATCAATTTCATTAAATTTTTTGGATAAATACATGGACCTGATGCATCATTACACAACATCATATTAAGCCTGGTCCATGAAAGATATGAACACATGACATTTTTCTAGATCATTCTCGATACAATGAACTTAAGAATAAACAACCTTATTTTCAAACTCTTGAGGTCTTGATAAATCCTCAACAAGTGAATCTCAGAGATCCTTTGATAGATTTAGGGAATCCATAATTGATAACTTGGCTGGTACTTAGGGATTTTGCTTCAAAATGTTTCACTTTTGGTCTAGAGGCCAACACTTTCCTTCAAGGAGATTCTCTTTTTTAGGTTCCTTAGGGGATGATGTCCCTGATGTGGATGGACCATCCTTTGAAGTAGGAGCTAGATGTAGTTATAATATTGGTAGATTAGGTCGGCTAGGACTGCCCACCCATCGATATGGTGGTGGCATAGCCTCTAACTGGTATTCTAAGTTAATTATGTTAGGTAAGACCCTATAGTGTGTGGGGGATTTACCTCTTTCCTATTGATCCTGCTGGGGTGCTCTCCCATGAGTTTTGGCTGTATAAACGGTTCGAGTAGGGGTGTGGTTGAAGTGGTGACTTATAGCATGACCATATCTTTACCTGCATCCTCAACCTCGATGACCATGTTCTTTAGTTCCACATTATAGTATAGGGAAATAAAATTCATATTCATAATCATCACTTGAGAAGGGTTCCGTTAAATGAATGACATTAATGAATCCAAAGATCAACTCTTCTTCTGATGAAGATTCTTCCTGACAGGTCGACTCTTATTGTGCCATTTGGTAGGGAAGTGCTCATGATTTTGAGATAGTCAACATGAAATATTCTAATGTCAAGGAAAACGTTGGACTTTACATGATCTCATATTCTTTTGATTTCTATTTATCCTTCTGTCCAAGTCTCTTCTTTGAGGATTTTCCTTTGGAGGACTTGGCTTTTTATGAAGATGGATTTTCTGTAGCAGAAGGTTCGGGAGGCATAGCGAGTTGTTTGAAATTTTTTCAGAAAATAACATGAGTTTGGTTTATTGTTTCCCTGACCATCAAATTTTCTATCTTCTGTGAATTATTAATTTTGACTTTTTGCCACTCTCCTTCTTCCTTTACATCAGTAGCTGAAACATATGCTACCTGGGCTGATGAACATTTTAGTTCCATTTTCCAGGATTCCACCATCTTATGTAGGAGGTATTTATAAACAAAACACTCCTGAATGGGGTGCCCCAAAATTTTATAGAAGGGGAAATAGTTTGGGAGATCCTCATCACCATCTCTATTCGGCTTCTTGGGATTTGGAAACTGGACTATGTTATTCTCCAAAGAAGAGATGAATTAGTTGGAACCTATTCATTTTGAAAATAATAGAATGTGTTCTTCAACTTCTCAAACTATCATTGAATCTAATATTTTTGATAATATTGATGAGGTGGTCATTGTTTCTAATATGCAGTAGGTAGATCCCTATGGTATAACGAGGGCTTTGAAGTAGGAGATGGTGCATGTGCTTTCTTAAGAGTAATTGTAGCATCTGTTTTTTTCCTACTCCTCTTCCTAGAGTAGATGAGATTACATGAGATATGGGTTTGGTCTCTATGATGGAATTATCCACCTGTTGAGTAATTTAAGCAAGGTCCTAAAACCTTCCTATTCATTTCATAGGGATAAATGGTGTGAGAAACTCTTCATGTAGATTGTCCACACAGATAGACAAAAAATATTCTTGAGGGAGTGGTATATTCAAGGAATAAGTCAATCCTTTCCACATAGCAATGAAAAATGATACTCTTTCATTCAACCTTTTCTTTTAGTTCATAAGATCAAAGACTATCATCTTTTGTAGTATTGAACTGAACTAGAGAAGGAATTTATGATAGAGATCTTCCCAACCAGTAATCGATTGAGATTTGAAGCTTGTATACCTGACAAAGGATGACCCTTATAGTGATTTCAAAAAGAATTTTATCTTCACTACTTCTTGTTTCTCAAGGGTTACCATCATGGGATTATAGTGAGAGATGAAATTCATCATGTGCTATTCCAGATCTCCCAAGCCATTGAAGATTGGAAATGTGGGATTCCTAAAGTTTGGCGGGGGAGGAGTCAGATCTACCCATTCAGGTTAAGCCTTCTTTTCTTGTTGTACTGGTGCACTCCATCCTTCCATATATTCCAATCAATAATTTAGTGATTAAATAGTTCTCATTAGGATTCTAGGGATATCTAGAAAATCCAGTACTTGAACAGGTTCGGTGGATGGAGCCTGAATGCGTGTAATGACTGGTAGGACAACGGGTGGCGGGACTGCTGGAATTTGATGTGGGTAACCCAGTCTATAAGGATGTTCATAACTATGTTCCAATTGAATCTTAAATGGGTGGAATTCATGATCTTTCATAGTTTTTGTGACAAATATTCTTTACTAATGCGTGCCAACTGGAATTACTAGTTCAGGATCTTCTTGTGGAGCATATCTATTAAGAAGACTATTTTAGAGTAACTCTATATTGAGTCTTTTCAAATCATTCAATTATTCCCCTTACTATGTAAATATTTTCTATAATGAAATGGATTGAACCTCTTTAGGGAGAAGGTGAGACGTAGTCTGAATTTTACATTTTTCCCTGTTAGGTGTCATTCGAATAGGTAGAAGTGGATTATTAGAGGGGATGCTTTGATTTTGGGCAAGCCTCTGGTTTCAGATATGCACACCTCCTTCATTTATTTCGGTGTGACTTGCATCAAGAATATGAACTCCCTATAATTATTCCCCTAATATGGACTCATGTTCTAGAGGATCTATAGTGATGACACTGATGACATTCACCGATGTGTAATGAATTATAGGAATTCTGTCAGTATCATTGTGAGATCATCTTCTTCAAAATCCTCTATGATATTTTCCTCTTGTTTGTTTATTCCTTAGGGATTGCACGGTGGATAGTAACTTGAAGGGAATATTATGAAAATTCATTCATGGGTGTTTCAAGTGAAGGTACTACATCATGGAATGACATGAACTAAGAGGATTCATCTCACAGTTTCTTCCCTAATCAGGATAAAACTGATTCCTGATGAGGAGGGGATTGTTGAGGTGAAAAATATTTTGGCCCTGAGGGTTGGGGCTATTCTTGTTCTTCCTTCACAACCCTTCAGGCCCTGTTTCTTGGTTCTGAGGGTTGGGTTAAAAAATCCCCCAGCCTTATGGGCTAGGGTGGCTTTTAAACTACTATGGATGATATCAGTGAAACCACACTTCTGATTCCATCGATTCTAGTCTGAAAATGGGCTAGATTCATTATCCAACACTCACTTAAATCTCCCATTTTAGGAGAACTTTGTTCTATTTCATACATATATACAATTTTATGGTTGAGACCCTCTAGATGGAAGGTTTTCTCAATGTTATTAGATTCTTGATGCAAAATACTTTCAATAGCATGCTCTCTTTGGACATGACTCCCATGAGAGTCGGTTGAGGCCTATTCTTGCTGATAAAATCTTCATTCTTGAACATAATCTATCTGTTGTAGATATCCTAGGGAAATAAAATTGCATGAGACCACTTTTGGAAGGATTTTATAGATTTGGAGAGCAGTGAAATGCAATTCTCCATGTGCACCCCATCCTCCAATACAAACACCAGATGGGGTGTCTGAGATCAATCTTCACAACTTCATTGATGCATTAAGACATGAACGTTAAAGGGATCTCTGCTGCTTCTCGATTTTTGGATGTCAGGAAACTGTGAGAGATAACAAGTCAACTTGGCACTAAAACCCATATATTACCTTCACATGACTTTGATATTCGTTATATGGTAATAGTTTATCCTTGAGATGATGAATAGTTTTCCATATGTTAAGGCGGGTGTCGTGCATACAATCTTCCACCAACATCTCAGGGATGTTCTTTTGAGGGGTAGAAAAAGGCCATAACATGAATGATATTTCATTTTTATCTAGTTGTGTCCTCATGTTAAACATATCCCCTTTGTATTTTTCCAGAGGTTCTTCTACCTGGTGGGACCAAAGATGGCATTTTCCTACTGTTTTATTAGAATCAGCAAGATTTGTAGGAATTTATTCAACATCACTAATAGGGAAGCGGCCCAAGGGTGGTTCAAATAATGACTATCACCATGGTCTGTATTACGGATAAGAAAGTATTTCACATATCAGTGATAAGGCATCAAACATGATTGGTCATGTCTTTGTAAGTGCCATAAGATAAGAGGTTATTATCATCACTACATTTTCGGGTGGAGAATTATGTTGACAATGTGAATTACTACTACAGAGAAAACTTTTGCAACAAATTACATCATGGGGAGGACAATCATGTTGGATTATAAAATGGGATAAATCCGCTTTCTCCTTAGTCGTATGGCCACATGGAGGGTTTCTATGGCTCTCATAAGGAGATAGAATCTCGAGATTGATTAGATTGTCATGAATCAATCCTTCATGAGTAAGAATCTAATATGTACCTTCAGAGTTACTACTACTACTCCCATAATTTGGTAACAGGAGGGTAGGATCTTGAGCTGCAATAGATAAATGTATGAGGGATTCAATAAATCTATCATTAAGCAGAGCTAGATCACAGATCGACTCTTGATTCTCCAACTATGTTTGATGATACTTCTTCTTGGATGTCTTTTTATATGAAGATGGGGATACTTTCTGAGAGAAGTGTCTGTTATGGAATAGTGTATGTGCTTGCCTTAGAGAGACCATAAGAATAGACCGATTATCTCTTGTTGAAACAGGATTATGTTCCTACTCGTGTTGTCTGTATGATATGGGGGAGTGTGCCCCATAACCTTCTTAGATGGGAGTAGAGTTATGCATCCACTTTGGGAAGGCATGCTGACGAGTCATCCCAGGTATGGGGATAGAGTTATGGGTATTTACCACAGGTACTACTATTTTTTCCATTATGATGTTATAGAAAGTTTACAGGATATGGTCATGAATTTTTATCTTCCCTTTAACCATTATCAGTATATGATTGGTCAATTCAGTGACTGGAAAGTGAATATATGTCCATTATGTTTATAGAGAAGGTGTATGTACCTACTCCTATCCTCTATTTATAGATAATGGATATAAAAAAGTACTCATGTGTGGGGGAAGAGAGTTGAGTCTGGCCCCATCTTATCACCGGGGATTTCCGACTGACTTCTCCAATTGCTGCTAAACGAGGCTGTTGGCAAGATTTATGGGTGCAGGAAGGTGTATGTTATTGCTTATGGGTTTCCACAAAACTGAGTTCGAGGGATTATTTTAATGATTCTAGGTGATTATTCTGAAAGTCTTGATGATTTTAGGTAGTTTTTGTTCCTTCTCATAGAAATCCACTGGATTTAAATGGTAGGATTGGTTACGCACACCTAGATGTGTCTGCTGGATGGAGGAATGAAGATGGATAGGTGTATTTTCCCATTCATTATTTTCACCAAATTGGGTTAGTGGGATTATCCAGAGGGGGAAAAGGTAGCAACCTACTCTGTATTGGCCGGTTTTCATCCCCAGTGGGATATCTTCAATTTCTGGGTCTGAGGGACCTAGACCGGACAACAAAAGATGAAACCCTCATTATGTTTTGGGTTTACCACTATGCATCGTTGGCATTGGAGAATGTTGGAATGAGCATTTGTGAAGGACCCCTATGTCTTTGGGATGAGGCCATGGGTGGACTCTTGATTAAAATCCCTGAAGTATGGGATCTACTATGTAGTGCATTTTGGGGATAAGCTCTCGTAATGGTTGAAGACGACAGTCAGTGCCATCTTCTTCTTGACCACTAGTCATCGTTGACCAGACAACCAGGGATTCTTATTGAACTAGAGGGCCTATTTAGTGGCCTTCTGGTTTGGGGTGGTTCTGTGTTGATGTTACTACCAAACTTGTGAATTGGAGACCCAAAATTGAAGATGTTGAGTTGGTTATGGAGTCCTTCGAGCAGATGAGGATCCAACTTGAGAAACAACCGGGTCATTCATTGGTGAGTATCATAAAGATACCATTTGTATTGATGGGAGTTCTGAAAAAAAGTGTCTGTTTATATATGATATACCTAATTAAGAAAACCCTATTAAAAGCGGTATCTTTTAGATGAGAACATGCATGATTGATTGCCTTATTGGCCCTCTTTTATTAAAATGGTCAGGACAGATGGGTAACATCATTAACATGGTTAATGATTCACATCGGGTTCACCATTTTTTGTTTCCCATGGGAGTATGTTTTCCTCGAGGAATGGAATGGTCCAACAGAGACTGATCAACACATCCATTTTATTGAAGGAAATTCTATAATTTATTCATTCACATCAGGTTCACGATTTTTTTATTTCCCTCATAAATGGGACTTTTTTATAAATAATTATTTCTGAACGGTTTCCAAAGGGTTTCTTCGTGGACTCTGAAACACCCAATGGTTCTGTGTCTATAGGGACCTACATTCTAATGGCAGGGGCTTGTTAGGGATTTTAACCCACAATGATTAATAACTCAATTTGTTCGAGAGGATGGGATGTTAGGATCATCACACCCTTTTGAGGGGAATTATTTCCTACTCAGGGACTCTCTCATAGATTTAATATCTGTTCATAAATCCTTATTAATTTACCAAGTATACCATACATTTCCATTATAATTTATCAATCAATTATTAGAATGTATGGAATTTTAGAATCATCTATATGTATCTGAGGTTCTTCATCAATGGAGACATCTGTATGTATCAGATATTCTCCTTTGGTGGTATCCCTTTATACATTACTTAGATAATCTTGGTCATTATTATGATGATGTTGTTTTTATAGCCACATAGTGGGGCACTCTGGAATTTATTGTCATCCAGGCCAACAAAAGGGTTACTCTAGAGTTTATCATCATCCATGGAGATAGAAGGTTACTCTGGATTTTATCATCATCTAGGGAGATAGAATTTTTTTTGATATTAGGATCGAACCCATGGATGGGCTACCTACGTGTCCTTGTGAAAGGAATCTAAACCCATGTAGTTCGGTTCCACTTAATGGGACACATCATACCTTTTAAGGTCATGTGATAAGGACCTAACCATATAGTTTAATTCCATCTAGTAAGTAAATCTAGCCAGAATGTTCCTAGTAAATGTTTGATGTGGGAATTATGACGAAGAATCCCAAAGAACTTGAAATAGATATGGGTTTCCAAGTTGAATTAGACCCTACTGGGAATATATCCTAGAAAGTACATGGATATTTTGGGGTGTTGGGTTTGGATATCAGAGAGGATTCTTATATATCCCATTTTGATGGTAATAAAATCCCACATAGTTCAGTGCCACTTAATAGGACACATCATACCTTTTAAGGTCACGTGATAAGGACCTAATCATATGGTTTGATGTCATGTGATAAGGACATCTAGGTAGAAAGTGACTAGTTAATGTTTGATGTGGGACTTATTCCAAAGCAGACCAAAGAACATGGAAGTGATATAAGTTTAAAATTTTAATTAAACCCTACAAGGAATATGTCCCAAAAAGTACATGGTTGATTTTTAGTGTTGGGTTTGGACTTCAGATAGGCTCCCTATGTATCCCATTTAGATGGAAATAAAAGCCCACGTAGTTCAGTACATCTAGCAGGAGAGTATGGTTCTTTGAGAGATATTATTAGGGATTTATCCTAAGAATAATGCCTATAAAAGGTACCATGAATGATGCATTGAATCATTGTGGGGGTTTAACATGGGGCTTAATATTTAGGAGGATGCACAGTAATAGGGTTTATGAGGGTTGTTTTTAACTCATGTAGATTTGAGGGCCTAACTTGGGGATTAATCCTAAGAAGGATGCTAAGATTAAGGGAATTAGGATTGGGTATTACTCTTGAGGATGGTTTCCAATGACTGATTCATTATTTCTCATTTCATGGATGAGATGACATGAGGCTCAGGCCTTAGGAAGGATTCCTACATATCCCAGTTATGGTGGGAATTAGAGTTCTCATAGTTCATTCAGTTTGGATTATCTGGGTGTTGTTATGATCACAAATCTCTAATCCCATGTGATTCATGATTGGTGTGATAAACAAGAGAATTTGAAGGATTCAACAATGGCACATGCCTTTCCTCATTTTCTGGCAGAAGAGGACCAGGCAACTATGGAAGAGTATTGAACTATGAAAGAAGAGGCTGGGGATATGAACCCTCCCTCTCTTTAATTTCTTTTATCTTGGAAAGTAATGAAGGCGAACGATGTAGTGGGTAGAGTGGAGAAAGGCCACAACCTCCTATATAAAAGGATAGGGGTTTACCTCAGGAGTAGTTCCCTATGATTGGTCTTTGGAGAGGAAGGATACTTTTAATTTTTCAAAGGGAAACGAAAGTGTGATCCTTGCCCTCCATACCAGGGACCAGAGGATTTAGGTCTTAGAGACAAAAAGGGGAGTAAGGAGTCATATCCCCAGAATCCAAGACCAGAAACTCCTCAACACTTTACCTGGGGTAATGGTCCATATGACCATAGATATAAAAACCAACATATTTCCTGAGGATCCTTACCCTATGGGAATACAAGTGTGGGAAACCTCTAACCATAGAAATAAAAACCCTAATAGGATACTTTCTGATGTGTCTTCCCAATTATTTGGTAAATCGGGAGGTCTTGTTAGAGGTTTGAACATTGTCACTTTAATACAAGAGAACCATATCAGAAGAGGGCTTGCCTTGAGTGGCTTTGAGGGAATCCTGTTGGATGGTTCATCCAGGCTGAAAGGATAATGTTAAATAAGGAGTACCATGCAAGTTTTTCACCACACAAGTGGCCTCTGCAAAAGTAGGATTTGGAAAAATAGTTTCACCTTTAGTGAAAAACAACATGGATCACTAGAATTAGCTCAAGACTTCAATAGTCTTCACTAGTATTCCCGGAAGTGAGACACGCAAGTTCTTGTTTGAGGAATGGTGAGTGTGATAGTCTTCTTAAGTCAAGGGGTTGGGTGAAATGACCACACAAGTGTTTTTTATTTATAACATTTAATTTAGTTAAGTCTTATTATCCTCCCTTAATTCCCTCTCTTTTGGTGTTAGGAAACTACCTTTTCATTTTTGGAGTATTTGAGAAAATCACTAGGGAAATCAGAGCAGCAATCGACCTTCAGTGAAATTTGTCCATATAAATGAAGACCCTAAGGGTCTATTTATAGAAAAATATGTGACCCTAGGTAAATGTGTTTGGTCGTAATTGTGGGGTGGCACACAAGTGGCTAGTGTGTAAGTACCTTGAACGCTGATGTTTTTGGACTTTTCAAAAATTGATGTTCCGTACCGCAGGGGTTGTGCCCCCGCACCCCTACTCAAGATCAGTGCCAGGATATGGTCAAAGCCCTTCTGGCCAGTGCCTTCTCTATTGTCACTTACCCCCATGAAAAAATTCAGAGTCGTACCATGAACATTTTGAGCCATGTTGATGACATTTTTGGACATGATTCATGGTAATCCAATCTTCTCATTCTTCCATTATAGATACATCTTTCAACATAAACTCAACATTTAGTGTATAAGTGAGGTTCACATATTCAATTTGTAGATAAGTTCGTGGAACACATTTCATGGTTTCTATAGTGTCTCCACTTCAAATTTCAAATCATTTTTTCTTTCCAATAAATATATATGGTCCCACCATTAAGAATCACCATATTAGGGAGTAGTTTTGAAGGCCCAACTTGTGAGATGATTTTGGGTTTCCAAATAGTGTATTTATCTTTGGATCCATAAGAATGAAATTAAAAAAGGATGTATAGAATCCTAAAAAGAAATAAATTCATGATTTGGATAAGTGTTGAATATTTTATGGCCTAGATATAGAAAATAATTTAAAATAGTTAAAATTCAAATTAGGGAATTTTTTAAATTTAGCTCAAAATACCACTAAAATCATAAAATATGATAATTTCCCTTAAAATAACACTTTTTTGGGATTAAAAACATTGAAATTAAAAGTAAAATTATGGAAAATATTTTTTTCATCACTCAACACATATAACGGGAAATGAGGATTTATTGAATAATTTTAAGAAAAGTGTTGATGGAATAGTAAGGTTTGACACCAATGGTGCTTTAAAAATCAAGGGTTGTGGAAGTGCAAAACTGAAAAATGATGAGATTAAGAAAACTGGAGTTCTCTATGTAGAATGTTTGTGTCACAATCTCTTGAGGGTGAGTCAACTCTATGACTTAGGACTGATAGTGACATTTAATCTAATGGGGTTCACTATTATAGGAAATATAGGTAATTCTCCCATGAAACGATGGAGAAAAAATGAAGACTTATATCAGGTTGTCAGTAAATAGAATATTTTCTACTTGACTGTTTAAGAATAAAAACACTTGTGGAACCATAGGTTGGGTCACATTAATCAATAATACATGTAAAATATATTTAAGATGAATATATTCATGGCTATCCTTAATCTTAAGCATGAAGAAGAAAAGACTTGTGATGCTTACATATGAGGAAAGTTAGTCTGTAGTTCATATCGGCCAAAGAAGAAAAGGGAATCAAATATTCATGATCTCATCGACATAGATGTATGCAGTACGATAAATGTTTCTAGAATGTCTGAAGAGAGGCACTTCTTTATTTTTATTTATTATTATAGTAGAATGGATTCCATAAGGATTATAAATAGAAATGAAAATTTATTGATTGCATAAAAAGTTATCATTGAATAGTTGAGAATGATACATTTTATACAATCAAAATTATATGATCTAATAATGGATGGGAATACATATCTATTTAGTTTAAAAATTACCTAGAGAAAAATGGAATAAAACATGAGGTGGATACTATGAGAACCCCATATAAAAATGGAGTTTTTGAGCATAAAAATCGATAGGTGAACAAAATGTCCAAAACTATGCTGATTGAGAGTCGTATCTCTCAACATTATTGGAAAGCGATAGTTCAACCAACAATGTATACTCAAAATCAAACATGTATTTATATGGGAGAAACTAATAAACCATATGATTGGGTAATATAAGGAAGAGAATTTTGAATTATTTTCATGTTTTTGGGAGTAAATGTTTCATCTGAAAAAAAGAAGGAAATCAAAGTATGTATGGTGATACTTCCAATTAGGGAATATTCCATGGATATTCAATGAAGAGTAAATCCTAAAAGTGTTTCTATAATCATCTTAGGAGATTTTTGGAAAGAATTGATTTCAAGATCATTGAAGATAAAAACAAAAATTCCTCAGGGATATCATATGTTTATATGATAGAATATGAAGAATAAAGAATACATGGAATAGATTCAAATGTAAAAGTAGAGGATGGTTTGAAAAACATTCAGAGGTCACAAAATGAAGATGATTCAAAATAAGAATCAGAAGAGGAAAATATGTCTGAAGAAACTTCATATGAACCTAATATGAGATATAGAAGATATGAAATTGATTAATCCAACAACATTGGGGATTAGAAAACACCCACAGATACAAGGAGAATTAGGAATTATGCACATTCTAGCTTCCTATCAATTGTGGAACCAAACTCATTTGAATAAGTAGGGAATGATGAATCATGGGTTAAATCCATGAATGAAGAACTATACCAGATTGATAAGAAACAGACATGAGATCTTATCAAGAGACCTAAAAATCACAATGCAATTAGAGCAAAATGGATTTTTAAAAACAAATTTGATGAGCATGGAAATGTTATCATAAATAAAGAAAACCTATTATGTAAAGGATATGCACATATTGAAGTAATTCATGTCAAAGAAACATTTTCTCCAGTGGCGAGACTGGAGTTGATCAAGATTTTCCTCACTATATAAATTCAAAGAGGATATAAAGTTTATTAGATGGATGTGAAAACAATATTCATAAATTTTGTTCTTCAAGAAGAAGTGTACATTGAACAAACACTGGTTTTTCTAATTAGAAATGATGAAATAAAGGTTTGTATATTGAAAAAGGATCTCTATTGTCTGAGGAATTCCCCTCGAGCATGGTACTTCTATATAGATTCTTATATGAATAAGTCCTATTTTAAAATAATAGGCATCAACCATAATCTCTATGTGAAGAATTCAATGGAAGATCAATTTATGGTGCTTGTATATTTGGATGATATTATATATAGAATATGCAGGAAGGGTTTAGAGGAATAATTTACGAATTATATAAAATTTGAATTTGAAATGTTCTTTATTGGTGAAATCACATACTTCTTAGGGTTATAGGTGATTGAAAAGAAGGATTACACTTTCATTTATTAGGAAATGTATACAAGAGAGTTGCTGAAGAAATTAAATATGATTGACTCCAAACCAATGTCTACTCCGATTTCGGTTGGGATAAAACTTGGAAATCATGAGGATGAGACTTCTATGTATCCCAATATGTACAAGATAATCATTGGAAGCTTATTATAATTGACTGCAACATAACCATATATTATCTTTGAAACATTTTTAACATACTACTTTCAAAACAATCCAAAGGAAGAACATATAGAGGAAGTTAAAAGAATCATAAGGTACATTCAAGGTACTCACAATTATGGATTATAATTTTCTACAGGAAGAGATAGTAAATTATCAACATTTTATAATGTTGACTGGGCTGGAGATGTAGTGGAAGAAAGTCCACAAGTGGTGGAGCTTTCTTCATTGGAAACAAATGTATAGACTAGTTGAGCAATAAATAAGAAAGAACTTCTCTCACCAAGAAAGAAGCATAATATATCTCTGCTACGAAGGAATGTACTCAAATGTTTTGGATGAAGAAGAAACTGACTGATATTGGCGATGAGGTGAAATAGGTGATGGTGATTCACTATGATAACAAGAGTGTGGTCTATCTTACAAATAATTTGGTTTAACACTCTCATAAAAAACATATTGAGATCAGATATAACTTCATAAAATAAAAATTTGAATAAGGAATGATTAAAATTGAGAATGTGGGAACTAATGACCAAGTGGATGACATTCTGACTAAGCCATTAGCAGCACATGTGTTTGAGAAACATCGGTTTAATCTCAGTGTTCAGCTACCTTCTTATGCATGAGGAGTTTATGAGTGTTCGCCTATCCCCATTTTTGTTAACTTTTTTAATATGTTTGTGGATGTGATGTTGGTTTATTGTGGAGATATGATATAATGGGAGTTTTTATGAACTCTACAAGTAAAATAATAAGGTTCTTTGGGTTTATTTCCAAAGGTGGAGAATGGAAAAATTCAATGTTATGAGGTTGAAAGAGAATAAGTAATAGAGAAATTATGGTGAAATTAAATGTTATGAAGAATAGAGAAATTATAGATAAGTTATATGTTATAAAATTATGGTGGTTGTAGGTTTTTTAAAAACTATGAAATGATTCTGTGACACGATGAGAATCAGGTGTTATGAAGAAACAGACAGAGCATAGCTTAGAAATATTTAAGCATTCCAAAACATAATAGCTGAATTCATGTTTCCCCTTTTGTTTCCTACATTGAGATTTGATCAGGTGTACTTAGAGTGTTGGATGATATGCTTCTCTCGTATCAGGTTTTGTTTGTGGTTGGTGGTTCATTGATTTTTTCTACAGATTCCCAACAAACACAAAGAGGGAGATTGTTGGAACAAAGGATGATCTTTTCTGGAAATGGAGTCTAGTTTTTGTTTGTTTTCAATACACTCTTATATGATTGGGGATTTTCAAGGAAATTAATATTATAGTACAATATTATTATATTATTGAAGTTAATGTTGTTCAATAGTGTTTTCCAAATTTTTGGGCTCCAAATCAGGAGTAATGGGAAAGCATCGCGAATGGTTGTTTTCTGGAATCACCCCTTCATAAATATGGTATAGAATGGGTTTTATGAAGATATGGTCTTACAAAGGCTGAGATTCACAAATATGTGGAGCATCTCAAATGGAGCGATAGGTTGATGGTAATCTCTGTGACTACGATAGGAATCTAAGAACGCGATGGGTTGATAGTCTTCTTTGTGACTATGAGAAAATTCCTTGGAACTTCACGAGTGAAGGTTCTTGGTGAATAGATTTTTTAGATTCATGAAAAATCCTTTAAATGAAGTGTAACTTCATGAATGGCCTAGCCTATAAATATAAGGACATCTCCACTTCATTTGATATGAAAATAATGGGATAAAATACCAAATTTCTCTAATTTCATGAAGGTAGGGAGCATTGCGAAACTGGATTTCTATGTGAGCTTGAGCATTTCATAAAGGATAGTTATGTCTTGGATGATTATAAATCTTATGAGTAATGGGTTCTTCATGATGACTGTGTATTCTACAATGAATCAGTGAGCTTCGCGTAGGTGTTGTTCTTTACAAAGGATCTTCGTGAAAGGTAGTTTTGAACATCAGTTTTAAGTGAATAGTGCTTTCAAGTGAATCCACTCAGGATTTTGATGGAAAAAGAGTCTCATGATAGAAAAGGACAAGGAATTTAATACCAATCCAAAAAATTGACCTTCAAGTAGATAAAGTAAGTAAGGCTTCCCTCAAAGTAGTGAGCAAGTGGGAGTCGATGAAAATGTTCTAAGGGACATAGTGTGATATCCCTAAAATCATGTAATGTAAGTGTGCCTAGATCAAAGTTTTTGTGTCTGAGATTATGTATTCCACAACTAGTAAATATTAGTGGATTTATTTTTGACCAACACACTAGAGGTGTATGATCCTTGGACGATCCCTTTGTAGTGAAACAAGAAAAGTTGCTGCATTGTCTCTCTATATGTGAATGTTTCAATTACTATAAATCACTATTAGACATGTTTAATAGGTTTCTACTGACTTGGAAATAAGATCCATCACTTTTGAAGAAAAATTTGACACCCTAATTTACCCCTCCCCTCTTAGGGTGTTTCGGGGTCCTACAAATTCAACAAATGAAAACTTATTTTAAGCTTTAATTCTAGATCATTCATTCTAGTTTCTATGAAACCTGTCTATATCTCTATAAAAATTTCCTCCTCAAAATTACCATTAAGGTTCAAAATATTAATATCATATTATTCAAGATATATACCCTCATTCACAACCATTCTGAGAACCATTCATATTTTTTTATACTTACCAATTATAGAAACAATTTTTATAAAAGAAAAACTTTTAATTTGTTTTTTACAGATAGTCTTTCCTCATTCAATTTCTTATAATTCACTTCATCCTCTACATGATAGACCCATTTGTTATATAACTCTATATTCCTTATCATATGTTCCATTAGATATCATGTCCTATTGTCATGAAAGGGGTCCATCTCCTCCATTTTTAATTCCCACTGTATTGAGTCATTAAGACTTTCTGTCTCTTATAGAATTTTGGAATATCCATAATCCATAAAAACAAATTATGACATATCTAATATTAACCTTTTCATTGGTTATCTAAACCTGGTAAACCTCCTCAATTAAACTTGAATATCCACTGTTTCTAGTTCTTCTTTTATTAGAACTCTACCTTGACATTCCATAGTCCTAAAACATTTTAGTACACCAAGACTTGGTGATAAATTATCTAGGCTTTGTGAGAAGTTTTTTTTCAAGATAAGTGTTTATTTATAGAAATAAGAGACTTCCTCAAAATGATATAAAATTATCATGGAAGTGAAAGATGAAATTTTAGTCCAAAACCAAAGGTAATAAAAATATCTTGAAGTTAATATGTGTGGGGGGGGGGGGTGAAATATTCTTATGCAAGAGTAACTCCAGTGATACATAAGAGTAGTACAGAGTTCTCAAAGAGTATGCATTCTTTAGAGGGATATGTTAGAGTAAAGTGGATATTTCTTCTGGATACATGCACCATTCAACAAAAGATAATAGTTAAGTCAGTACACTAGAAAGTCTATTGACATTTTCCCTGATCAATGGATGGTTCTAGTAAATGATCGGATGGTGGTGGGATAAATGAAACTAAAATATAGTTATGGTACTTGCCTATAAATTTATGGACTAGGGTCAACTACATAATAAATGTAATTTTATCATTTATGATTTTGTTAACTTGGTGTTTGGATTGACCATTTTATTATAATCTCTTGTTACTATTCTCATTAAGTTTATTTTTTATCATAGAATAAGTATTATTCCAAACCACATTAATCTATATCTTTGTTAAGTTCATTAATTTTTAATTTTACTTTTTTATTTGTGTTTTATGATATGAGTTCTTGCTATTTTAAAAAATAGTGCATGGATGGGGTGAATGGATGTGTTGTGCGGATTCTTAGTTTCAAATACACTTGTTGGTTGGAGTAGGACACTAAAGAGAGTGTGGGGGGAGGGGGTGAATTGAGTTGCTATAATTTTTTTTATTAAAAAACATAATTTGAAAATCCCCTAATTTAAAGACAAAACATTCCAGTTAACCAAAGTATCATATTTGTTAAAGATTTTAATGTTTGAAATATTTATCAAAGATTGATTAATTATAAGTTAAATCAATTTATGAAATTACCTTAACTTCTGAAATAAGTCTTCTAAAAAAAATTCTCGTACAAAAACTATCTAAGGTCAACTATCAAAGAAATGTAATGTTTTTTTGTTTGAATAAAAAAATACAGAAAATAAAACAGAACATGAACACAATGGATAAAAACAACAGGTTCAGTGTCAAGAAGAGACATAGTCCTCTCCACTTGGAGATCACCTGACACAAATTAGCTTATATTAATAAACTTGATTAACACCCTGGATTTTAATTTACCACATCATATAGTGTTTTATAGGTCATGTTAGACCGCTACCACAGTTATTCATGAGAAATGGATTACAAATAGGTCACACAAGGACCTCTTCCATAGTTGTACGTGGTAGTTAAATGGTGTAAGAGAGTGGTAATGAGAGGATATCTTAAATGCACCAATTTATCTCAGGATATAGTGTATGTATTTAATATAGACATAGACACAACTTAGAAGAATAATAAAATAGTACACAATAGAGAATAAATAATGAGAAAGGGTTTAGAATTCTATGAGTTTTGTGTTATGTAGTTTTGGACTCCTTGGATGTAGAAGATATGAATATTGACTCATCTTCTAGAATAAGACACCAAAAATAGTGTGTTGTTGATGCTCTATGTTCTAGTTTTCAGGAATATGAGATGTTCTTCGAAGATATCATTTGCTAAGGTTTTTTTCTGAAATTATTTTCACACTTTTTGGTTCGCAACAAGTTATTATTGTTTTCTGTAAGAAAGATAAGTGTTGTGGATCTTCTTCTTGGTCTAGTATTTCACTATGTATCTTCTCATGCACCATATTTAGTTTAATATTAGGTGTATTTTGTTTTTTCGACAAGGATCATGATCTACACACCTGGTACCTCATGTTTTCTACTGACATGTCTGAGAAATATCATTAATAATATAAGTATCATTAAATAGATCAAATATGACCATTAGAATTAATTTTGAATTTAATTAGAAAAAGGAAGAAATGGATAAATAAATAATAGTGTCATAGTCAGCGGTGACATAGGGATGGCGAGTCAAGAGCAGGGCCACTGGAATGGGGTCTTTGAAATGATGTCCGGTCCTTTGTGAAAATTCTGAACTAGTGACTTGATACAATAGGGTCACATAAATAGTGTCACAGACTTTATGAAAATTCTGAAAGAAATAACATGATGTCTGTTCCATAGAAATTGTGTCATTTCCTTTTTGAATTCTATAACCGGTAGCATTAATGGTGTCACTGTAATAAGGACTCATACTTTACCAATTTTCAGACTAAACGGTGTGACTGTTTGGTCACAGCAGTGGTGACTCATACTTTGTTAAATATTTTCAATCTATCGTAAGAAGAAATACTCAAAAAATATATTCAGATTATTCATAACCATATTTAAACATAATAAATTATAATGAAACATTATTAAACATGATTAGACATGATTTTTTAGCAATCAAACTAGAGGATTCCAACAATATCCCCCTTTTGATGATAAAAAATCATGGCATTTACAAGCTATACATTTTATAGATTAAGACATAAAATCAAGCTAATCCATTATCGTATTAGATAATATGTGTAAAAATATCATAAATTCCAATTATTCCCCCCTTTTAGGATTATCAAAATAAAAGTAAGAAAAAAGAAAAACAAGTATGAAATGAAATCAATAAGTGAATAAAAGAGATAACAAATTTCATTTAATATACTGACAGAGTACAATAAAATCCCAAAAAAAACATCATATCCCTATAAAAATTCATTCTTTACTTCTCTTCAGATTATTCAACCTTCTCTTTACCCATATCAGAGGCATCAGAGTGAGGAAAAGTAGGTTCAGAAGTGAAAGCGGTGGAAGGGACTGATCAAAGAGAGAGGGAGGGTATAGGTAATCCTTCAAGGATAAAAGGTGCAAGGATTGGTCTGGAGGAATACCGAGGTAATTTTTTCTCAATAATGAAAGGTCTGATCTGGCTCAGAGCCTGAGAAATAGACATGGTTACATGAGAAAAAAAAGTAGGGGAAGAAATATGGGTAGAAGGAAGTAGGCTAGGTCTCAGAGGATCCACTGCTAGAGAAAATATGGTTTTTCTATGAATATGAAGGTAAGGATTCAACAGATTCATAAAATATTTGATGACTCACCACCATAATACATAGATTTCTAAAAGTCATCCTTATTCTCCATAAGTTTCTCAAGAGTAGGTGTGAAGTCCTTTAACTTCTGAACTTGTTCCTTTAACTTATGAACTTGGCCATTTTCAGCTGATGTTTGGTATAAATATTAGTAAAATAGGAATCCAAATTCTTTGAGATCTCTTCTTGAGAATCAGTGGAAGTCTTGGAGTAATGTCGTACCATGTCATGAACATGCTCACTGTACTTTTCAATATTTCTAAGGCTTTCCTGATTTAGAACACCAACCAAAACCTAAATCTCTTCTCTAATAACTGATTTGATCAAGGCACTGTCCAAAGGCTAAGAGTTCTGAGAAAAAATAGTTGGAGCTAAAGTAGCTAAGGTGAGAGCTTTTAGCCTTTTAATAATAGTCTCTACAGACCCTTTATACTCATCTGATAGTCGATTGATTGAAGATACAAGCCCACACATCTCATTTTCTATATTTTGGTTACTCTGGACTATTTATTTAGTAATTTTAGTCAAATTAGGTTGAATCTCAGATGTAACCTTTTTTAGAGCACACTAGCATCATACTCATTTAGTATAGCAACAAAAACTAGAGTAGGAGAAGATTTCAAATCTCTCCTCATCTCCTCAACCAATGATCTTATGGATTTCAATTAATCATTCAACATTTTATTTTCAATCCCCAATTCTTGAATCTCATAAAGCATTTTGTGTTGAATTTTCCAAATCAAATTTTCCAGAATCATTATAGCATCTCTTTCATAGAGGTTGGTCATAGGATCAGTTTATGACTTCATAATATTTCTAATTTGATACAACAAATTATCTCCAAAAACTTTCAGATCATCATGGCTTACATAACTGGGGGTTTCACGAGTAGGTTGAGGAATAGAGACAGGTTCTATCTCCTTAATAGATACCACCTATTTTTCTATGATTTATTTGAGTTTAAAATCACTTTATAGGTCCGTTTCCTTAACTAAAGACTTATAAGAGTCATTAACATCAAAATAGTTGGGAAACCTATTCCATGCATCCACTAAACTTTAATCAACATGGTTTTGTACTTCAAACTGTTCCAAACTATAGTGCTGATCCCCCACAAAAGATGATCCTCCTTGAGGAATAATAGACTCCATCACATGAAATATTTCTACATATTCTATTACTTGTTTATACCTTTCAGTATCAGTCATACCTTTTTCTAATGGAAAAGCTTGTTCCATCCTTACTTTAGCAGGTAAAATGACTTCTGTTTCTGTAGTTTCTTCTTCTGCCTATTGTTAATTAGAAACATGTTCTTCCATGGTTGCATCACGTTTATCAACATCTTTATCCCTGGCTATATTTTCTATACTTTCAGTTTCACCACCTTTAGAGATAGGAGAATCTATAGAGGTAACATATTTATAAAGTTCAGGTGATTTAAGGGGAGGTTCTTTATTTCTTTTTGAAACATTAGGTTGAATGCCTTCACCATTAGAATCACTTTCTATTGTATCTCTAGAAACTTGGTTTCTAATTATTCATCAGAGTATTACACTATTTCATCTGACTCTAAACCAAGTTTAGTTACATTTTGAGGTATTGAAGAATGCTCAATAGGATTGAAATCCTCATACAACCTTTCATTATCCTCAACCCATAATCTCTTCCACTGATTCCAACTAATTTTCATTCACCTTCATATATCCTTTGATAGATAAACACATAATCCTCAATAAATTATTAATCTTTACCTACCAAACCTTTGGATTGAATCATAGAGAAAATGAATCTCAAATAGAATAAAGAGATTGACTTTGAAGTTGTCTTAATCATTCCACACATGTAAAGAACAAGGTACTTGCATAGAATAATCTTGTGACCATTCTTCAGGATATGTAACAAGAATATATCTTGATATTTTAGAGTATTAAAGTCACTTTTCCTTAGACATATCAGGTTTTGAACGAACTTTAACAACAACCTAGTATCTCCATCCAACTCACCAGCAATAGGTCTTCTTTTCTTTTTTGTTTCCAGTCAAAACACCCAAATACTCTTCTAGGATGAATATTTCACTTAGATGTGGAGGAAATATTTGATATTTATAAAGGATACTATCATGAGGAACTCTTAAACATGCATCCCACAACCTTGAAGAAAAATAAAACCTTTTTCCATTTACTCAACTTCACACAATTTTTTTCCTTTTTATTGAATGGAAACTGGACACACTGATAGAACTCAAAAACTAATTTGGCTTATATGGGTATCTTATCTTTTGTAAACCATTATAACAATACATGTTCTTCCAAAACTCTTAGAACAACTAAATTACTTAAGAGATTACATTTTTTTCACACTTCCTTTTCCGGCATGACTACACAATCTACAATACCTGGTTTATCAGTTCCTTTGGCTTTGTGATTGGAGCTCATTTCACTTTTTTTGAAGATTTTTTATTCTCTGGAGTCAAGGGAGAATGATGCTTCCATTTATCCATTTCAGACATTAGTCAAGGGAGTTCGAAGGAGAAAAAGAGGTTCAATAGAGATATAAGGGTTTCAGTTTCAGGAGTAGAGAGCACAAGTGAGGAGAGAGGTTTAGTGAAGAGGTTTTATTATTTAGGGTGTTGAAGAGTTGAAGATAAAAATTGTAATAAAAAATGAAATAAAATAATTAAAATAGTTACATGGGAAAGTATCGCTAAATATAGAAATCCGAGTCATAACCATGTGA
This sequence comes from Viscum album, assembly GCA_963277665.1. Taxonomy (NCBI): domain Eukaryota; kingdom Viridiplantae; phylum Streptophyta; class Magnoliopsida; order Santalales; family Viscaceae; genus Viscum; species Viscum album. The sequence goes on along the minus strand of OY728166.1, from coordinate 86,900,290 downwards.
TCGGAATGCGCAGTCATGGTGTCATCACAACGGTGTGAGTCTGAACTGTGAGATAACAAATGGTGAGATAGTAAACTGTGAGACAATTAATTGTGAGATAGAAATCAGTGATACTCTAAATACTTACTCAAAATTTATCATACCCAATTCATGTATGATTTAGCTCATTCTTTCAAAATATAATGTCTTAGTGAAAATGTCATCCAGCTGATGTTCAGTGCCAATGAATTCTAAAGTAATATCACCTTTTTGATAATGATCTCTCAAAAAGTGATGTCTTACATCAACATGTTTTGATATTGAATGATAAATAGGATTATTAGAGATGTTAATAGAACTTGTGTTATCAAATCATATAGGGACATGTCTAAATTGATATCCATAATCTAGAAAACTGTGTTTCATCAATAAAATCTAAGCACAACAACTACCAGTAGCTACGTATTCAACATCAGTGGTAGATAATGCAACAAAATTTTGTTTTTCACTAAACCATTATACTAGTGACTTTACAAAAATGTAACATATTCCATAGGTGATTTTTATATCTAACTTAAAACCACCAAAATCATAATCACAATAACTAAGTCAAATGATTTTCCTCTATAATATAACAGTCCTAATTTGGTAGTATGTTTGAGGTATTTGAAAATTATTTTAACAGAAGCTAAATGAGATTCTTTATGATTTTCTTGAAAATGAGAACCCATACACACACTTAACATAATATAAGGTCAGCTAGTAGTCAATTAGAGAATACATCCAATCATACCTCTGTAATTGGTTTGATCAACAGATTTTCCATTTTTATCAAGATAAAATTTACAGGTGATACTCATAGTAGTATCACTACTTTTATTGATATCCAAAACAAAATAATTTAAAATATCTTTAGTATATCTACTTTAATTTAAAATAATACCTTCCTTATTTTGAAAATTTTGAAATCTAATATAGCATTTGAGTTCACCCATTAAAATCATTTCAAACTCAATTTTCATCATTTCTGAAAAATCAACACATAATGAATTTTTAGACAATCTAAAAATAATATTATCAGCATATATTTTAACAATTAAAACATATTTATAAATTCTTTTTATAAATAGGGTAGGATCAACTATACATTTTTTAAAACCTTTGGAAATAAAAAAAGTGATGATCCTATCATACCATTCTCTTGGAGCTTGTTTTAAACCATATAAATCATTTAATAATTTAAAAACATGATTTGGAAAATGAGGGTTTGTAAAACCAGGGTGCTGTTAAACGAAAACATCATAAACGATTTACCCATTTTGGAATGTAATTTTAACATCCATTGGATATAGTTTGAAATTTAGATGTGCTGCATTTGCTAGCAGGATTGTAATGGATTTAAGTCTAGAAAATGGTGCAAAACTTTCTTCATAATCAGTTCCTTCTTCTTTAATATATCCTTGTGAATCCAATGTAGCATTATTTATTACAATAGTACTAGATTCATCTACTTTATTTATAAACACCCATTTAGTGCCTATAGTCAATGTGTCTTTATGTCTATCCACTAGTTACCAAACATTATTTATTTCAAATTGTTTCAATTCTTCTTGTATAACCATGACCCAAAATTCATCATTGATTGAATCATTGATGTTATTAGGTTAAATATGTAACAAAAGGCTTTTATTTTCAACCTGTTTTCTCATTGATGCTCTAATCTGAGTTCCTTTATCTAAGTCTCCAACTACAACATCTTGAGTATGGTTCTTAAGGATTCTTGTAGGTCTAGAAAAAGAAGGAATAGTAATTTTAGGTTCATCAAAAGGTTTGGGTTCATCATGATTAGAGTCTATAAAATTTCCAAAACTAGATGATTTAACATGTTTCTTAATAGTAGGTTCATATGATTTGACATTTATGTCTAGATTTGACAGATCATCCTCAATACTTTCTAGGGAAGTCTTAGGTTCATGTGGGTCCATTTCATCAAATCTGAGACATACATATTCTTCCACACACTTGGTTCCTTTATTAAATAATCCATAGGATTTACTAGATATTTAATAACCTATAAGGATTCCTTCATCACTTTTGGATGAAAATTTTTCAAGATTTTACTTTGTATTAAGAATATAAACTTTAAAAAAACATTGAAGTAAATGAATTTGGGTTTCATATTGTTCTATATTTAATAAGGTGTTTTCTTAATTATATATATGATTAAGACGATATTAATTACATATCAAGCTATATTGAATGATTCATACCAAAACTAGACAGGTTGATCATATTCATTAAGCATAGTCCGAGATATTTCTTTTAAGGTTCTATTTCTTCTTTCTACAACACCACTTTGCTGCAGTGTCTTGGGAGCAGAGAAATTATGTCTATAGCCATTTTGTGAGAAAAAATATTCAAACTCTTGATTTTCAAACTCATGGACATGGTCACTCCTTAAGGTTTTTATTCTAATTCAACTTAGGTTTTCTACTATTTAAGAATAATCAATGAATTAAGTATCAGCTTCACTCTTGTGATCAAGAAAGAAAGTCCAAGTATATATAGAAAATTCATCTGCTAGAACATATACGTAGTGATTCCCATTAATACCTGATACTCTAGATGGACCAAAAAATCCATGCGAACCAAATTGAGAGGTTGAGAAGTTGAAACTTCTTTCTTTGGGTTGAAATATATTTTTTGTTGTTAACGATTTTAACAAGGATTATAAACTTTGTCATTTGGAAACTCATGTTTGGGTAGATCCTTGACTAGTACTTTTTTATTAAGATTTCTTGGGGAATAAATATTACAATGACCTAATCTCTTATAATAGATCCAAGACACTTTATGAGAGGAAATTTAAGTAGGAAACATTTTGAGACATTAATGAATCTAAGTTAGCAGCATAAACATTCTCATTTATAATAGAATTAAATACTAAACCATTTTTAGAATAAAAAACATTACATGAAGAATTTTAAAATTTAACATTGAAACCATCATCACAAAAATGATTAATACTAAGAAGATTGTATTTTAATCCATAAAAAAAAGTACTTTGGAAATTAAAATTGAATTAGAGTTACCAATTTGGACGAGGCCAATTATTTTTCCTTTAGCATTATCACCAATAGTGACATGACCACCATCAATATTTATCAGATTCTTGAAGCATGAATAATCTTCTATCAGGTGTCATGAAAATACACTATCCAAGTACCACAGACTTCTATAAGAGCTCTTCAAATATATTTCCTACAACAATATCAAACAAGATAATATTTTGGTACCCAGGTTTTCTTGGTTCTAGTAACATTAGTAATAAATGATTTGGGAACCCATATTTTTTTCATGGGTTTCCCATAAATAGCTTTTAAAGTATTTTAAAAGTAAACCCTATTTGGTCTAAAAAAAACTAAAAGTAGCAAAAGATTTTCAACTATTGGAACTAGTAGAAAAATTTTCAGTTCTGGACATAAAAACTGTTTTTCTAGATTTGGTTACAAAATGATTTTTAGTTATGTTTCTTTGTCCATGTTGGTATCCTATACCAGTATAATACTTTGGTGTAAATTGTTTACCTAGAATTTGTGCAAGAGTATTTTTTCTGTTGGTAAAATTTTACAATTGCTTTTTCAATTTCTCATTTTATAACTTAATCTCATTATTTTCTTTAAGAAATTGACAATTTTTTTCTTTATCTATAGTAAGCTAATATTTAACATTAGAAGTAATAACATGTTGTTTCTTTAAAATTTTATATTTATCTTTTAGTTTATTGAATGTATCTTTAAGAATTTGGAAGTATTAAACCATTTCATCATTGGTCATGTTTTTATAAATATATTCATATCTAGAATAATAGGAATTATGTATAGGATAATCAAGGATTACCTCAGAAGTGTTTTTCATGAAACACATGTTTGCCTTGTCACCTTTCTCATCATGTGATGATTCTGACTCACTAGACCTATCTTCAGAAGCACTCTAGGTGGCCCTCATTTCCTTCTTGTATATTTTACCTTTTTCCTAATATTTCTTATTATACTTTAACTTAAGACAGTCAGCCTTCACATGTACTATTCTTTTACATTCATATAATACTATTTCATTTGTATTCTCATTTTTCTTTGAGTCCTTTTTCTAATTTTCCTTGTTTTCATAATTTCCTCTATAGATGAGATTTTTGAAAAACATCTATTTCTATAAATTGTTTTAACCTTTTAGATAATTGATACATTTCCTTATTATTGTCTGCTGGTGAATCTTCAAAACTTATAATATTAGAATGATTTTGTATCCTTTCCTTTTCTTTATTTTGGGAAGTAGTGGTTTTGAAATCCACTAACATTCTATTAGGTTCATTGTCTTCTTATTTGTAGACCTTTAATTATTTATCATACATCATCAAATTTTCTATTATCCCATTTACTAGAAACTTACTGATATCATAGGATTCCTTAATTGATACTGAGGTTCCTCTCCAGCTTTTTGGAAGACATCTAAGTAGGCACATAATATTTTATTTGGAATCCAATGGATTTTCTAGAGATCTCATTGTATTGACTATCTTGTTAAAACTAATATAAATTTTATAAATGGGTTCATCAAGCTTCATCTTGAAATTATCATACTTAATATTATATTAATTAAGTCTCATTTCTTTAAAATTATTAGTTCCTTCATGTGAAACATCTAATGTATCTCAAATTTCATAGGCATATTTACAGGCATATATTATATTAAATTCTTCATCCCCTTAAGAAAAAAAGACAATTCATAGCTTTACAATTGTTATTGTAAGCAATTTTTTAATAATCCTCTATGTAATTCATTTAATCTTTAGTATTTCATACTTATCTTCTATTATTGTCCAGATATGAAATCCCATGCTTTCTAAGTAAATTTTCTCCTTCATTTTACACAGGGCATAGTTTGTACTGTTGTACCTCTCGTATCCCCTCGTGGTTTAATTTTCATGATCACAATCACTTTCATATGTGTTTAACCTTGTTTCAAGTGTTTTTGTTAATAGGCACAATGTTTCCAAGAAAATGGCCCAAGAAAGCATCTCAAAGTGGACTGAATTTCAGTCCACCGGCCAGCCGGTGGACCTGGCAGAGGCATTGCCCACTGCCAGGTTCCACCGGTCAGCCGGTGGCTCTGTCACCAGCCAGCCGGTGGCAACCTGATACAACAGTGATGGCTACTGCCTCACCACCGGCCAGCCGGTGGCTCTGGCACCGGTCAGCCGGTGCTGCCTGGGCAGAAGGCCTTCTCAACATCCAAGGCACCGGCCAGCCGGTGGCCCTGTACCGGCCAGCCGGTAGCCCAGTCAAACTAGCCATTGCAGTTTGACCAGGCTGGCCCACTTGGCTCCCAATGGCTCTTTAAGCCTTTACAACGACTCCAAAGGCCTCTAACGGCCATATGAGGGTTCCCCCTCTATAAATAAAGGACTAGGAAGCCAAGGATCAATGTCAGAACTATACGGAAGCCCATGGACACCTTATTGATCATTTGGCGTACCTCCGGCACATTCCTCCAAGGGAACCCCAATAGCTCCAACTCAATTCCACATCCAAGGAGCTCCACCAAAGAAGCTTGGGAGCGCCCTCCATCAACTCCAATCAATCCTCCGGCGCCCAAGACTTCCCCATTACGGTTTTTTCATTGTTTTATTTATTTTGAGCTTTAAATTTGGGTTTGTGCCTACAAACCCCAAACTCTTTCTCATCCCCTCTTTCTTTTGGGTTTCACATCACCATTAAGATGTGAAAAGGTTTTCAAGCTTTCCTTTAAATAGCTTGAGACATAGGTGAGCTATCCTTCACCTATAAGAAGGATAGTGGGTTCTTGCTAAACCATTAAAAGCAAGTGGGTTCTTGCTCAACCATCAAAAGCAAGCTGTAATAGGTCCTAGTGCTACCTCAAAGCCTAGTGGGTTTCTTGCTAAAACCATTGAAAAGCAAGCGGTAGAAATCTCTCAACGGTTTAGTTGAGAGCGGAGACGTAGGCCGGGTTTTGGCCGAACTCCGTTAACAATTTCTTATGTGATTGCCTCTTTTATTTTCCGCTGCATTCTTTTACTTTGATTTTAATTTGTCAATTAATTTTTTAAAAGGCAATTCACCCCCCCTCTTGCCATCACTCCCTCTTTCTCCGCCTAACAATTGGTATCAAAGGGAAGTTTGAATAATTCCCTAACCGGTTTCGAATTAAAGATTTTTTTTGATGGCATCTACCTCTTTCGCCCCCGAGGGCTACTCATTGGGTCGGGCTCCATTTTTTGATGGGTCCGACTATAATTATTGGAAAACCCGCATGACCACTTTTTTAAGAAGCATAGGATATCCTATTTACAAAATTGTCATGCAAGGTTATTCTTTGTCTTCCCCCGACGAATCCAAATGGACCCCCGCCGATATTAAGAATTTTGAGCTTGATGGCAAAGCCATAAACGCTCTTCATTGTGGTCTTGACCGTAATGTTTTTAATTGCATTTCTACTTGCTCTACTTCATATGATATTTGGAAACATTTAGAGCTAACCCATGAAGGTACTAGCATGTCTCAAAAGCAAGAACCCGCTCAAAAGCAAGAACCCGATGCAAAATCCGCACCCGCTTGCCCACTTCACAAGAAAAGGGCCAAGAAGAAGAAAAAGAAGAAGGCTTCAAAGGCAACATGGAGTGATAGCTCCTCCTTCTCCTCCTTCTCCTCGAGCGACCAAGGTAAAAAATGCATAATGGCAAAACAAGAGGTATCATCTTCCGACTCTTCTTCCTCATCATCCTCTAGTTCTTCTAATTCTTTTAATCATTTATCATATGAAGAACTCCAACATGCTAGAGACCAATTAGAAAATGGTTTTCATGAACTTTCGTCAAAATTTGTTGCTTTAAAAAAGAATTTCAAAAAACTTTCCTCCGAAAAAGAACAACTTCTCAAAGAGAAGGAGGAACTCCCCTAAAAATCCAAAATTTCCCAAATGTTGATTCTTTGGAATCAACCATCAAGGACCTTAGAGAATCCTTAGCCAAGTTCACCCAAGGTGAACAAAATTTGACCAAATTATTGGGCTCTCAAAGGGTTTCTAGGACCACTCAAGGACTTGGCTATACCAACCAAGCCTCCTCCTCCCATGCACCCACTGTTTTTGTAAGGGAGAGCTCTAGTTATAAATTTTTCAATTATTGTAAAAAACCCGGGCACCTAATTTATGAGTGCAATTGCAAAAATGCCCGGTATGGTAGGCCCAAAACCATTTTCCTTAATGATGAATTTTATAGGAGAAGACCCGTCACTAGACAAGTATGGATTGAAAAATCCCTCTTAGCGAGTCTCACCGGGCCAAAATTTGTCTCGGTTTAATAATCCTCTCCCCGGAGTTTTGTTGTTTTTATTTAGGGGGAGTTAGGATCATTTAAGCCTTTTTGTGTATTCAAATTGTTATTCAATTTTTCGATTCCAACTTTCAATTTCAACACTTGGTATCAAAATTTTCATTTCAAAATATTCAATTCAAAATTTTCATTTCAATTCTCTTTTCAAAACTTTCAATTCTCTTTTCAAAACTTTCAATTCAATCTGTTAATCAAATTTTTCAATTCAATTTTCAAAAATTCCAATTGATTTAAAAATCTTGATTTTCAATTTTCCCTCAATCAAGTTTTATGCCCCACACTATTTTGATAATCACAAGGGGGGAGAAATTTATTGATTGATTGGGGGAGAATCTTTTCTATCATGCTTTGATTTATTTTCAAACTATCCTTTAAGAATGTCTTTAATTTCAGTATTTTACTTTGACTGTTTCGGTGATTGTGATCATCAAAATAGGGGGAGATTGTTGTACCTCTTGTATCCCCTCGTGGTTTAATTTTCATGATCACAATCACTTTCATATGTGTTTAACCTTGTTTCAAGTGTTTTTGTTAATAGGCACAAGGTTGCAAAGAAAATGGCCCAAGAAAGCATCTCAAAGTGGACTGAATTTCAGTCCACCGGCCAACCGGTGTGATAGCATCGGCCAGCCGATGGACCTGGTAGAGGCATTACCCACTACCAGGTTCCACCGGTCAGCCGGTGGCTCTGTCACCGGCCAGCCGGTGGCAACCTGATACAACAGTGATGGCTACTGCCTCACCACCGGCCAGCCGGTGGCTCTGGCACCGGTCAGCCGGTGTTGCCTGGGCAGAAGGCCTTCTCAACATCCAAGGCACCGGCCAGCCGGTGGCCCTGTACCGGCCAACCGGTAGCCCAGTCAAACTAGCCGTTGCAGTTTGACCAGGCTGGCCCACTTGGCTCCCAACGGCTCTTTAAGCCTTTACAACGGCTCTAAAGGCCTCTAACGACCATATGAGGGTTCCCCCTCTATAAATAAAGGACTAGGAAGCCAAAGATCAATGTCGAAACTATACGGAAGCCCACAGACACCTTATTGATCATTTGGCGTACCTCCGGCGCATTCCTCCAAGGGAACCCCAATAGCTCCAACTCAATTCCACATCCAAGGAGCTCCACCAAAGAAGCTTGGGAGCGCCCTCCATCAACTCCAATCAATCCTCCGGCGCCCAAGACTTCCCCATTACGGTTTTTTCATTGTTTTATTTATTTTGAGCTTTAAATTTGGGTTTGTGCCTACAAACCCCAAACTCTTTCTCATCCCCTCTTTCTTTTGGGTTTCACATCACCATTAAGGTGTGAAAAGGTTGTCAAGCTTTCCTTTAAATAGCTTGAGACATAGGTGAGCTATCCTTCACCTGTAAGAAGGATAGTGGGTTCTTGCTAAACCATTAAAAGCAAGTGGGTTCTTGCTCAACCATCAAAAGCAAGCTGTAATAGGTCCTAGTGCTACCTCAAAGCCTAGTGGGTTTCTTGCTAAAACCATTGAAAAGCAAGCGGTAGGAATCTCTCAACGGTTTAGTTGGGAGCGGAGACGTAGGACGGGTTTTGGCCGAACTCCGTTAACAATTTCTTGTGTGATTGCCTCTTTTATTTTCCGCTGCATTCTTTTACTTTGATTTTAATTTGTCAATTAATTTTTTAAAAGGCAATTCACCCCCCCTCTTGCCATCACTCCCTCTTTCTCCGCCTAACATGTACCACTAAAGTAAGAATGTATATTTGTAGCAACACCTTCCTGTCTATTATTCATAATAAAGAATAAAGAATAAGTTTTTAAGGAGCTATAAATTTAAAACTAACAAAAACTTTGAGATATTTAATACACAACTAAAATCAAAATTAGAAATATTTGATAAAGCTTTGAAAACTTTGAAAATAGTAGTTAAAAAAAACCTCTGATACTCGGAGTAAGACACTAAAGGGGGGGGGGGGTGAGTTGAGTTCGTATAAAAATTTCTATTAAAAACCCTTATTTTAAAATCTCCCAATTTAAAGACAAATCATGCTTGTTAACCAATGTAGCATATTTTTAAAATATTTGAAAGTTTCAAATATTTATCAAAGATTTATTAATTCTTATTTAAATAAATTTATGTAATTACTTTAACTTTTAAAATTAGTCTACTAAAACAAATTCTAGTACAAACACTAACTAAGATCAACTCTCAATGAAAAGTAAAGTTTTATGGTTAAAAAAAAGATAGACTAGAAAACAGAAATTGAACACAGTAGATAAAAACACGAGGTACAGTATCAAGAAGAGACCTATTCCTCTCTACTTGGTGTTCTCCTGATACCAAGTAGTTTGTATTAAAAATCTTGATCCACACCCTGGATATGGGTTTACCACAACATATAGTGCTATCTTGGTCAAGCTATACCTCTATCAGAGTTATTTGTGGGAAACATATTACAACCAGGTCACATAAGGACATCTTACATACTTGTACATAGGAGTGAAATGGTGTAAAAGACTAGTAATGAGAGGGTATCTTGAAACCTCTAGTTTATCTCAAGAGATAGTGTATGTCTTTAATACAGATACATAAAAATCTCTATATAATAATAAAAAATTACACAATAGAGCAGAAATAATGAGAATGGGTTTACAATGCTCTGAGTGTTGTGCAATGCAGTTATGGACTCCTTGGATGTAATAGATGTGAATCTTGAGTCCTCTTCTAGAACCATAAACCAAAAAAGAGTGTCATTCATGCTCTGTGTAATGGTTTCCAGGAAGATGAGTTGTTCTATGATGATCTCCTTTGCTAAGGTTTGTTGCTGAAAGGATGTTCATACTTTTTTTGGTTCAAAACAAGTTCTTTTTGTTTTTCTGTAAGAAGGAGAAGTGTTGTGGCTCTTATTCTTGGTCTGGTATTTCACCATGCATTTTCTCGCATGCCATCTTTAATTTAATCTCAGGTATATTTTCTTTTTCTGACAAGGAGTATTATATTCACACCTCATTCCTCATACTATCTATGGATATGTCTACAAAATATCATTAATAATATTAGTATAAATAAATATCTCAAATATGACTGTTAGAAATAATTTTGAATTAAATTGGAAAATGAAAAATTGGGTAAGTATGTAATGGTGTCTTGCTCAACAATGACATAGTAACGGTGAGTCATGAGCGGTGCCACTAGAATAGTGTCTGGTCCTTTGTGAAAATTCTGAATTGGTGAATTGATACAATGGTGTCACGGACATTACGAAAATTATGAAACCAATAGTATTATGTCAAGTCCATAGCAACGGTTTCATGTCCTTTTCAAATTATGTAACTAGTAGCATAATGAAATAGTGTCACTGTAACAATGACTCATACTTTACAGATTTTCAGACTAAATGGTGAGACCATTTGGTTATAGCAACAGTGACTCATACTTTGTCAAATATTTAAAATCTATCTTTATAAGTAATGCTCAAAATAATAAATTTATATTTTTCATAAGAATATTGAAACATAATTAATCATAATGAAACACAATTAAACATTACCAGACATGATTTGTGATCATTAAAACTATAGGAGTATAAAAACACTGTTTCGCAACAACATGAGTTTCAAAAATTCTAGAAACCTTGTTCCATATTTTAGGTTCTATAAGTTTTTTCATTTTCTATCTTAGAAAGTGGAATACTAATAGGTATTAGAGTTTAATGTTTTGGTGTTGGAATATTTTACAAATACTTCTAAAAAATGTGAGTTTTTTTCTATATGATTTTCTACTTTAGTGGGAGTTTTCTATTTGAAAAATATGTCATCAGAAGAGGGAAATGAGTGTCTAGGAAATTTTAGCAGAATATATTTTAGAATCCAAAGGATGAAATATTAGGATTACTTGTTCTCAATATATTTAGAGGTTCTGTTGTGTTATGATAGGATTAATGTAATGTAAAATGAAGAATTTGATATTATTGACCAAAATGTATTGAGTGTGATCGAGATCATGTTAGCTAAAAATGTGTCCTTTAACATCTATGAGGTGAAAAAAATTCTAAATTTATATTATCACTTGGAAAAACATATGAATTTAATGAAAATGGTTTTTATGATACAATGACTATTTAGCATGAAGATGCCAAAGGGAAGGTTAATGACTGATCATGTTAATGATTTCAATATGATATGAATGATAGAGTTGGTGCCCAAGAAACCAACACCTTTGTACTTTTTGGTAATCCTATTTTCATTGGATGAATATCATTAAACTCCTCATCATATATTTTTATGTTCTTCTGCGTGACATTGCATGTGATAATGTCCTAGGAGTAGCTGTTGCATGAAAGGGACATAGAGAATACCTACTATTATGATAACCCAAAAGTGCCATGTCACTATTCCTAAATAATGTCATATGGTCGGATGATATCATTTGAAGGGAAAAAAATGATACAGGCTATCAGGAGTGGGGACTCATGAAACTTTAAGGCACTTTCTCATAGTGTGTGCCCTTGGTAATATCCAGGAGGATATTATGAGAATGAGACCCATGAGTAGGACATTCCACATTCCTAAGTTTCATTGGATGTTCGTACCTGTGGACTTGTGTCTTGGTCCTTAGACTTTAGGATTATTATTAATGGGTGTTATGACTCGCTCACTTAGATGTATTAACAAAAACCATGGAGATAGATGTTTTCGGTGAAGTAGGATATGTTGAGTGCATCATGAGTAATACTGCATTAATGAATAATTCTAGAAATGATTTTTTACTAATATGGTAGTAGATATCTCAATACCATTGATATAAATGATATAGAATAAATAAATCCAAGGCCATGGTGTTCTCTAGGAAATTTCCATTCTGGGAAGTCAAAGAATGAGAAATCGAGCACATGGGTTGATGACACTTGCATGCAAACTGCTTGATTAGAGATATCATGACAAGGGATTATATTAAATGATAAGTTTTCATATGAGGTGACATGTCATTGCAACAGTAACTTATTTCTCTTGGGTTCCTTGGCCCGTTTCTAGATAGTAATCTTGGAATTTAGGCAAGCCTTCCTAATACCAACGAGAAAGAGGCCTATAGGGTCACAAACTAAGTGTAGCCAGTATCAAAGTTAAATAATTTAATATTTAACAAGTTGAATAACTATTATTCCTGATTGTGGATAAATAATTATTCAAGTATACATGATCAGATTTATTCCATCGTTAGTTATTCGAGATAATATATCACAGATGGAATATTTATTCATCGATGAGTAATATAGTGAAATTCATTTAATAAATAAATTTTCATTATTCAAGGCCTGGTAAATATTGATGAGTATTGGTGGACCAAGTTATGGGTCCAGTGAGAAATAATATTAAATATTAGTCGGTCAAATAATATTTAAATATAACATGCATGTTAAGCACATGCCATGGAAATAATATCATTTCTATCATTATTTGACAAGACGTTTCACAAGGAATAATAAAAATAAGTAACTACACTTGTGTATATTATTTATTATTACATGGTGAATTAAATTCCCCATTATGTTATTATTCTCTAATTAGCCAAGGGGTCATTCCATGGGCTAACCAATCATTGTGTGCATAACATCATTGTAGAAATCCTCTAAATCCTCTAGATATATCATTTCTCCTAGTAATCTCTCTTGAACGAGAGATACACTCCTCCAACAAAAAATGAGAACACATTGGAAGCGATTCTCAAGGTGATCGAAGGCGGGCATCTCAAGCACATGGATATTCTGCGCTAGCACCCAAAGACTCCTTCGACAACGTCTGGAGATACTTGGAGCATGTGTGGATCACCACTAGAGGAATCCTATCACTATATTCTACTTCTCAATAAAGGAGCACCTTAGATCTATGGTTGAACACATCAATGAAGCAAGAAAAAGTTTACGGTATTTATTTAATTAAATTAAATTAATTATAAACAAAATATTCTGATCCGCTTTCTGGGTTCCTTTCCCTTTATCTTATTTTTTTCATTTTCATGGATTAAATCCGAGGATATGGGAATTCATCATCGTATTGATCCCAGATTAATTCTTGGATTACAAAAAATTTAAAATCGGGTCTCGCCATCCTGCATTTCCTCTATGACCTAAATCATAACAAGTGGTATCATAGGGAGGTTATATTTTGGTTTATAATTATTTAAATAACTCATTTATGTTTTTCACTTTAATAATTTAGTTTTTCAATTCATTTTTAACCATTCTTGTAATCTGAATATCTATATTTGTTCGTACCTTATCATTTCTCGCAGATTTCATAGAAACATTTAATTTTTTAATTAAAATTATATTGAGGATATCATTAGGAGGCACTAATATTTCTATCCAGATTGCACAAGAGTACATTTTGTGTATTCAGATCTACATTCTATGAATTTTTTTCAATGCATCAGGAGTTATCCACCAAATCACTCAAACTATGTGCATTTATGACATGCGGTGTTGTTAATTACACACCACATATTAACTAGGACATACTGGCGCACATTCAGCTAGATTACACTCCATGTGGCCCATTACACATGGTGTGTAGTCCCACACAGGTCAGGGAGAAATCATGTATCCCATACATGATGTGGTCGACCAATAACAGTGTAATGCAGAGACAACATGGCGTGTGGCCCACTGGACACACCGTGTACTTCAACATTTTTTAAGTACGCCGCACATGCCGAGTCCCTAGGCCTGCTCTTTGGATAAGACATTAAAGGGTAGTACACACCATGTACTTTACAAAATTACATATAATTAAAACTTTAATATTTTTATAATGTCTAGAACTATATGTCATGAATAAATCATATAACATATTGTTACTCAAGTACATTGAAGCATAACACATGGCCGAAATAATCATATGATTCATGTAATCAAACTCATGGTATACATTGTAAGAGTAGTAATTAAATAATTTATGTTATATTTCATAAGATTAAAACATTATATGAAGATAATACGTGTTGGGTAGATTAGGAAAGGTATTCACCATGTTTCCTCCAAGTTACAAGTTATGTACAAGGTTATGGATGAGAATCTCAAGAAAATTCAGAAAAAGGGATTAAGATAAAAAGTATTGATTAATTAAAGATAATAATTAATAGATTTAAGAGTAAATTGTCTTAATACGAATGATTAAATAATTAAATTCTAGTTTTATGAAAATATTAATTCTTTCCATGTAAATGGATGATCATGAGGTAGACCAGAACTTTGTATGTGACTGGTTTCCTTTTAATTTATTTATTAAATTAAATTTGTTGGTATGTGTTCCTTCACTTCATTAATATGTATGGCATACATTCCCATGGATTCTTTTATGTAAACCCCTTTTACCCCTCAACTAAGTGTGAGTTAAAAGCATATGTAATTGAGAGAGCTACCAAGCTAGTGAATGTGGTTCAAATTAGGAGTAGAGGTGAAACCAATCTTAGGAGATAAAAAGGTGGACTGATGGAAATCTATAAACATAAACCTCAAATGGTTCAAGGAATTTCTTCCCTATGTCAGGGTTATTTTATCCACCTCTAGATAAACTAACCAATAGTAAAGCTCATGATCATACCCTTTATTTTATTTTTGTCAGTTGTATGGTTATTCATTATGGATGTTTAACACGATCACATAATTAATTAAATAAAAAGCATACAATATAAAACTAAAATAAAATTGCATTATGCGTAAATAAAATCTATACATGGGTATTCACTTAATTATATCCCACTTAATATTAACAATCCTGTGAAAAGATAATAATAGGAAATTTACACATAAAGGATAAAATCCCTCAATTAAATATTTAGTCGGTATAGCCTTTCATTACTTCAGTTAGAATCAAACTATAGTTTAAAGTGATAGAACAAACCCAATTGGGGTCAATTAAATTATCAGGGAATTCTAATTTGAGGTTTTTTGTTGAAATAACTTAGTTTACATCAAGGGTTGACTACCTTGTCATGAATTGGTTTAACTGAAAGGAAAGGGTTGAGGATGTCCTTAATTATTTTAGGATTGGGGAGGCCACTCAGCGGATCAAGGAGCTATGAGTTAATATAGTTGGAATTGGTAATGCCTACCTAAAACCATTCAAGTTGCATGACCGACCCTAGTTGGGGTAATGAGAATGGAATATGGATCCTTTCCACTGAATATCCAAGCAATTGGATATTTCAAAGACAATGGTGAGGACTATTGGGTTTTGACAAAATAGTGAGATAGTAATACATATTAGTTTATTTATTTGTCTAATTGTATCAAGATAAAGTACTTATATTCTGATCATCTTAATTTTTTGAAACAATAATCAAAATGAATTCAAACATATCATTGTGCTCCATACTCGAGAAGGAAAACCTTCTCACTGGAATGAATTTATAGAAAAGGCAGAGACTTTTACGCGTCATCCTTCTCCATGAGAGAAAATTATATGCGCAGGAGGATCCTTTACCAGTTACTCCTAGAGAAGAGGCAAGTGATGAGGAACTCTCTATGTACAAGAAAAATCTGAATGATGATACAGATGTTCAACGCTTCATGTTATAATCCATGTCCTCTGTGCTCTTTAAACAACATGAGGAAATGGATACTTATAGTATGATGTCTCACCTTTTGGATATCTATCAAGATAAGGTGAGATAAGATAGGTATGAGATCTCCAACATTTTGTTCACCACTAATCTTGGAGAGTATATGTCAGTTGAACCTCATGTAGTCAAGCTTATTGGATACATTTAGCATTTGGGAATCTTAGGGATTAAATTCCTAGATGAGATGCACACAGATCTGATAATATCACTAACTAAGACCTTCTCTAGTTTTATTGTGAATTATAATATGAGGAATAATGAGAAGATTATATCAGGGCTTGCTAACCTGATTCTCTAAGTGGATAAAGACATGGGGTGTGACAAACCCATAGTCCTTATAGAGAATAGGAAGAGGAAGGACAAGGAAAAGGGGCCTAAGGTTTATAAATAGCCCAAAGACACAGAGCACCATCCAACCAAGAAGAGGAAGGTCTAGAGGCATGGTAAGGAAAAGGAGGAAGTATGCTTTTCATGTGGCAAGAAAAGAAAATGGAAGAGGAACTACACCCAGAGGCATGGGGAAGCTGAAGATGCATTCGTTATCGAGTAAAATCTTTCTATTTCTACACATTGGGTATTATATATAGCTTGTGGGGCTCACATTTGTATTCAAATGTACGAACCAAGTAGATTTAAGTAAATTTAAAGAGGAGAGGTGGATCTATGAGCCACTAACAGTGCGAAGCTGGCTACTCTTTCTATTGGTGACTATCACATCACATTTCCTATCAGGATGATTTTGGTGTTATGTGGTAGTTATTATGTACTTTGTGTTACAAAGAATATAATTTCTTTATCAAGTTCATATATAAGTATATTTATTTTCAATTTTATAAATAAGTGTTGTGTTGTTTATAAGGACAAAATATTTTATGGTATGTCGCATTTAAATAATAGTTTGTATGTATTAAATTATGAAAACCAAGTGTTGGAAATCGATTATGAATCAACTTCACTTGAATAATACAACACCCAGTTATAGAATTACTATCTTGGTTATATAAATGAGAAGCACCAGACAATTCTCTATCAAGAAGGTTATTTAGACTCTTTTGAGATAAAACCACTTGATAGATGTCAAACTTTTTTACAAGGGAAAATGACCAGAAAACCTTTTGGTGGATAGGGTGAAAGGGAAATAGAGATTCTAGGATTGGTACACACTGACATGTGTGGACCATTTATAGTAGAATATAGAGGTGTCTATTCTTACTGTATTACTTTTTCTAATGACTTGAGTAGATATGGATATGTCTACTTAATGAGGTATAATTCTGAGTCCTCAGATAAATTCATGAAATTCAAGAATGAAGTATAGAATTAGATTGATAAGAAGATAAAGAATATTTTATCATATTGAGTTAGAGAATATCTTAACCAAGAGTTTATAGACCTTTTATTGGAGTCTGGGATTATATCCCAACTCACTTCACATTATACACCATAGTGGAATGGTGTTAGTGAAAGGTGGAACAATACCTTGTTGGACACGGTAAGACCAATGATGAGTCATATAGATCTTCCATTATCCTTTTGGGGATATGCATTAAAAAACTGCATCATACACATTAAACCGAGTACCAACTAAGGAGGAAAACATGATCCCATCCGAGTTATGGAATGGAAGGAAACCCATTTTTTCACACACACATGTATGGGGTTGCGAGGCATTTGTTAAGGCCTCATCAGGAAACAAACTTTCACCATGAGGTATGAAGTGTATCTTTAGAGGATATTCAAAGGAAACATGGGGATAGAACCAATACAACCCCTCAGATAAGAAAGTAATTGTTTTCAGGAAGGATATCTTTCTTGAGTGGGAACACATCCTCAAAAAGGATAATGGGAGAAAGATTGACTTTGATGAAGTTGATGCTCAAGATACATAGGAGTTGGTATAGGAACAAGTTACATAGGTCCCCATGGAAGAAGTAGTTCTTGAAATACAAGTACTATATTGGAGTACAAGAGAGGTAAGGGAACCAGAGTGATATGGTTTCCTTGTCACTGAGGATGATGACTCATTATTTTTGGAAAATAATGATCCTCTCTCCTACAAGGAGGCAGTAGAGAGCTCATAAGCTACAAGATGGCTAGTGGATATGAATTATGAGATAGATTCCATGTATTACAGCCATATTTGGGTTTTGGTGGATGCACTCGTTGATGTAAGGCCTGTTGTATGAAAATGTGTATTCAAGAAGAAACTGGACATGGAAGGTAAAGTTAGTACCTATAAAATAGGGCTAGTGGATAAAGGTTTTAAATAGTTTCAAAGAATTGACTACGATGAAACTTTTTCTCCAGTTTATATGTTTAAATCCATCATAATCATACTTTCCATAGCATCTTATCATGACTATGAGATTTGGAAGATGAATTTCAAAATGGCGTTCCTTAATGGGAACCTTCTAGAAGATATCTATATGAATAAAAAAAGTGTTTGTGACACCAAGTGATGAAAAAAGGGTTTTCAAGTTTCATAGATACATTTATAGATTGATGAAAGAATCTAGGTCATGGAACATTCGATCCGATGAAGACATATGGGAATTTGGTTTCATTAAAAAAGAACGTGAGCCATGTGTTTACAAAAGGTTTAATGGGAAAGAGGTCATTATCCTAGTAGTATATGTTGATGAAATATTTCTTGTTGGAAATGATATACCAATCTTACAGTCGTTTAAGTATTGGTTAAACAAGTGCTTCTCCATGAAGGACATCGGTGAAGTGGCCTACATTCTAGGGATCTAGATCATTCGTGATATATCCAAGAGGCTTCTTGGACTATGTTAGAGTACATACATTGACCAGATACTAAAGATATTTTGTATAGAAAAATCCAAGAGGGTATTGTTTCTAGCGTCACATGGAATACATATTTATAAGAAAATGTGTCCCCAAACCCATAAGAGAAAGACCTAATGAGCAAGATCCCATATTCTTTGGAAATAGGATAAATCATGTATGACACTCTATGTACCATACATGATTTTTTCCTATGCACTAAGCATGGTGGGAAGATATCAAGCATATCAAGGGGAACAACATTGGACTGCTGTTTAGGATATCCTTAAGTACCTGATCAGAACTAAGGATATGTTCCTAGTGTATGGAGGAGATGAAGAGATTTTCATCAGAGGGTATTCTAATGATAGTTTTTAGATAGATCAAACTGACATGAAGTCTCAATAAGGATATATTTTCTATCCCAATTAAAGACCTGATAACTGGAAGATCTTATAGAATCTTGTTGTCACTAATTCTACAATGGAGTAAAAATATATAGCATCTTATGATGTAAACAAGAAATTCATCTAGATTTGGAAATTTTTCCAGGATCTTGATGTGTTTCCTAGTAGTAAATATCCCATTACATTGTATTATGATAATACTATAGTGATTACTCCTACAAAAGAGACAAGGTCACATCAACCAACAAAGTACATACTATAGAAGTATCAAATCGTGAAATAATTCTATCAAATGGGTGAAGTTGCAGTGAGAAGAGTGTCCATAGAAGAGAACATGGAGGAACCCTTGACTAAAGGCCTATCTCAAAAAAAGCATGAATATCATGTGAGATCTAGGGGAATAAAGTTTTTTAGTAGTTGGATCTAGTGAAAATGATAGTCTGTTGAAGTTTGTTCCCTAGAAACTAAATTAATTTTACTTTATGATAAACTTTTATTCATTGGATGAATATAAATAAACACTTTATCAAATCTTGATTGTTTTTATGTGTGAAATTTCATGTGATAATGTTCTAATTGTAGCTATCACACTAAAGAGTCATAGAGGATCCCTACTATCATGAGAACCTGGAAGTTCCATGACACTATTCTGTAATATTATTCTTTGGTTGGATGATATAATTTTAAGGGACACAAATTATACATTCTATTAGGGGTGGGGACTCATGAAACTTTTAGGAACCTTATTATGGTGTGAACCCTTGGTAATATCCAGAAGGATATTTTGAGAACGAGACCCACCAGTAGGAAATCGACATTCCTAAGTGTCATTAGATGTTTCTATCTGTGGAAGTCATTATTGGTCCTTATAATTTAAGATTTTTTAATGGGTATTATGACTCACACACTTAGATGTATTGACAAAAATAGTGATGACAAATGTTCATAGGGAAGTAGGATTTGTTGGGTGCATCATGAGTAATATTGCATTAATGAATAATGCGAGAAAGTATTTTTCACTTATATGGAAGTAGATATCTCATTCCCTTTGATGGAAATTATATAGAATAAAAAAATCCATGGCCATGATGTTCTCTAGGAAATTTAAATTCGAAGAAGTCAAATAATGATAAATCGAGCACATGGGTTGATGGCACCTGCAAACAACCTGATTGATTGGAGAGATAGTGAAAAAGGGATTATTTTACATGGTAAGCGTTCATACGAGGTGACATATTATTGAGACATTAAATTATTTCTCTTGGTTACCTTGACCCATTTCTAGATAGTAATCTTGGACATTAGGCAAGCCCACCTAATGCCAACGAGAAAGAGGCGTAGAGGGTCACACACTAAGTGTAACCAGTATCCCATTTAAATAATTTATTATATAACAAGTTGAATAAATATTATTCCCAGTTGTGGTTTAATAATTATTCATGTATGCCTGATCACATTTATTTCATCACAAGTTATTCGAGAGAATATGTTGTGGATGGAATATTTATTCATTGGTGAGTAATGCAGTTATATTTACTTAATAAATAAATAGTCATTATTAAAGGCTGGATAAATATGGAGGAGGAGTGGGGGACCATGTTTGGGGTCCGGTGAGAAATAATATTAAATATTATTTGGTTAAATAATATTTAAATATAATGTTCAAGTTAAGAACATGTCATGGAAATAATAGAATTTCTATTATTATTTGACATCGGGTTTCACAAGGAATAATAAAAATATGTAACGACACTTATGTCAATTATTTATTATTACCTGGTGAATTAAATTTCCCATTATGTTATTATTCTCTTATTATCCAAGGGGTCTTTCCATGGGCTAACCAATCATTAGGTGCAAAACATCATTGGATAAATCCTCTCAAGACTCAAGAGGTCTACTTTATCCAAGAATGCTCTAAAAATGAGAGATATCATCCTCAACCGAAAAGTGAGAACACTTTAGAATTCATTCTCAAGGAGATTGAAGGTGGACATCACATGCACAAGGATCTTTTACGCTAGCACTCGTAGGCTCCTTCGGTGATGTTTGGAGATACGTAGAGCACGTGTGGATCACTGCTAGAGGAATCATATCCTTGGATTATACATTCCAATAAAGGATCACCATAGATCCATGGCCGAATGCATCAATGAAGAAAGAAAAAACTTTGAGGTAATTATTTAATTTTGTTAAATTATTTATAAATGAAATATTCCACTCCTTTTTTAGGGTTTTGGGCCATTTCTATTCTTTTTCTATTTTCTTGGATTCAATCTATGGATACTGGTTTTCATCATCATATTGATCTAGGATTAATCCTTCGATTAAGACAAATTTAAAATCAGGCCTCTCTATCCCATGCATCCCCTACCCCCAAAACCTATAGTAAATTAATATAATGTATGTTGGAGTAAATTTTACTGAAGGAATGTAGGCATTAATACTTCTTCCATAACTTACAGAATCATGTGACATGATGGTTTCAACTTTGAGAAATTATAGTTGTAATAATGAATTGATATTCATGAATTTATAAGATTTGATTCATAATGAAGATATCTAGATGAGTGAAGACTCATGTTCTACCAAAGCTTCATTTATTATGGAGGATAAGGGAATATTAGCTCGAATAAGTCAAAGGAACAACCTTAGAATATATAGGATTAGTGGAAAATTTCTAGGTCTTATTAAATTTTAATTCTGTAACTATGTAAACATGGGACACTTATGGGAAGGATGCAAATTAATATGAGTAAAATCCAAATATATTTCATCTATTTTACAAGAAAAACTCCCCAAATTAAGGGGATAATGAAACTTTGATCTTATGTGCCAAAAGTTCATTGCAGTATTGGATTCTTAACTATTGAACATTATTTCACTCAATATACAATAAGGGGTGTTTGAGGAATTATGTATCCTTAGGCTTTATCAAGGTTCACCTTTTATATGGATAAGAACTCATGATTATTAGAAAAGGGTATTTTATCATTTGGATGATGAAAAGATTATTTTGGTCTTTACAAGGAGTCTGAAACATCTCAAGTTTAGGGAAGAATTTTTTTTCCATTAGTTAGCTTGATGATGTGGTATTTTGTATAGTCTTTATGGATGGTGTGTGGTAGATCTTACAAGGTTTCGTAGTGATGGATTGAGGTGTGAAGGATGAGACTTTGTATTTGACTAGGATTTCATATGGACACTAAATACTAGACCAAAAACTCCTAGAAATGTAAAAAATGAATTTTTTATCTTGGTCACATTGGTAACAACAGTTTTTGTACATTCTCTATAAAGGTATTAATAAATCATGACCATGTAGAGTATTAAACATGTAAAATTTACATCATATATAAGTAGTGAAAGGTGTAGTTTTTTTCATTGGACATGGAATTAAGGAATCAAACGAATGAGTTGGTTTATATGAATATATGGGGACTGTAACTAGTTTGATCTCATAGGATTTCAGAGTATTATGATAATTCAATCAATGATTATATAAGGAAAGTGTGGGTTTTTTACTTAAATAAAATTCAAATGTTTATATATATTTCATCAAATGGAGAGTCTTGATAAATATGAGACCAAAAGGAAGTTAAAATTACTCTATTATGATAATGGTGGTGAGTATGGAGGAAGATATTTTTGGAAATTTAGATAGAAAAAATATAGATGGAGAATACCGTTATAGGAAAACATGGGATAAATAGTGTAGTGAAATAGATGAACAAAACATTGAATGAGAGTATTTCCAAACTAATGGGATCACAAATTCAAAAATAAGATTAGACCAAAATATCAGTTTATTTGACTCGCCTAAAATTTTTAGATCAATTGTGTATACCTATATTGATTCCAAGGAAAGAGATAAGTTAGAAACTATGTCTGGTACATGTTTATTTGTCAGATAGGGTGATGAAAACTTTGTTTTTAATCTATAGGGTAACAATCAAGAGAATGTTATTAGAGTCCATAATTCCTGATTTAATGGGGATATCCTATAAGAGGATCAGAACCAAACTAAAGATATGGTTTGGATAAAAGAACCAATTCTTGTTGAGGTTGAGCTGAAGAGAGGTTGAGTGGTTCTAATTTTTTTCCAGAGGGAATAGATTTTTGATATGTATAACCAAGTTCTAGAATGAAATTTGATGATTAAGTTTTAAAATTAACATATATCAATATACTAGAATGCCTAAGAAACATGGAATTTGAGGGTAGAGTTCCAAAAGCATAAGGTTTAAAAGTATCTATACCTTAAAGTGTGAGGTAGTTTACCTGGGTAAGAAAATCAGTGCAATGGTTTGATTCCATAATTTACATTATGTTACTTATTGATATTGGGGGACCAAAAATCGTAAATTATGAAAAAATTATTAGTGACTCATTTTAGTGAGAGTTAACAATGAAGGAACAATTATATTCCTTTTATGATTTTAATAGGAAAGAGCTAACAAACATTTACAAGGAAATAAGTCACTTTAGAATAAACAAGTTTATCATTTGAATGAAGAAGGAGATGGTAGGAAATAGTACATGGTTTAGTTGGTTGTGAAAGATTTTAAAAAATTAGGATTATAATTTAGTGATATTATTTATCCTATTTTGAAACACACAATGATTCATATGGTGATTATACTAGTTTTTAAGGATGATCTATTTCTTGAAAATATTACCATCAAGTCTATATTACTTCACAATTTTTTGGAGGAAGAGATCAACATGGAGCAATCAGAAGGTTTTGTATTAAATAGAATGGAAGGTTTATTTTTTAATATCAAACATGGTTTATATAATATTAATTAGGAAATGAGATAGTGGAACTTAAATTTTGATTCCTTCGTGG
Source organism: Viscum album (assembly GCA_963277665.1). Lineage (NCBI taxonomy): Eukaryota > Viridiplantae > Streptophyta > Magnoliopsida > Santalales > Viscaceae > Viscum > Viscum album. Next base: position 86,876,274 of record OY728166.1, on the reverse strand, counting down.
AAGAATAAAATTTCTTCTAGTTTAATGAGGATCATTGATACAACTATAAGTAATATGATGATGAAGGATTTATTATTTTTTATCTTTATGTTGATGACATGCTCTTAGCTAGACCAATGAATGAAAGTCTGTGATATTTGGATATTTATTTTTTCTATAATTTTCAAGATAAAGTATCTTTGTTCCATAAATAAGATATTGGGGATAGGGATCATAAAGGACATGAGTATAAAAACATTGTTTCTATGTCAGTTTAGGTGAATCTAAAAGGTGTTAGACCAATTTTGAATGAGTGAATTGAAGCATATGAGAACCCATGGAAGGAAACGTCAAACTTCCAAAATAAAAGGCACCTAAAATTGACAGGGAGTATAAGTATTGGGAAAATGTTCTATGTGAATCTGTTGTGGTAAGTCTAATGTAGGCCATGGTTTGTAGAAGTCTTGATATTGCTCATGTGGTTAGCATAGTTACTAGGTACATGGATAATCCATAAACCAGCACTGGGGAGATGTTAGGTGGATCTTCTAGTGTCTCAAATGTTTGATAGACTTGAAACTATATTTTAGTATGGAAGATCAATTATAAGGATTTTTTAATGCCAACATTAGGGGAGATACAAACTCATGTAAGTGAACATATATTTTCATGTTTACTTTCAGAAGCACAATCATGATCTTGATGTTAATACTTCAAATTGTAGTATAATTTTCAATAATGGAAGTTGTGTACATTGTAGTTATGGAAGTAGGTAAGGGTTTGTGCAGATGAAATTTCTAACGGAGAAAATTAAAAGAAGGAAAGAATTCAACACACTCTTTTGGGATTTCTAAACTTCGATTCACTAATCTAAGAATTTAGCATTTTACTTAGGGATGAAGCACATTCATATAAAGTATCAATTTATCTATAATATTTGGAAGATGAAATAGTTTAACTATGGAAGTTATTTGGGAGATAAAATCATGTGGATAGGTTGAATAACAATACATCATAGTCAAGTATGGGGAAGTTCCGTTCTTTAGTGGTAATTGGAAAACATAGTGGTCGGGAGAATAGGGAAGCTTCAACAAAATAAAAGAGTTGAACTACAAGATATGTTTTTAGAACATAGTGACTAGTGACCTAGAGGAGTTGGTGGTGATGCCTTAAAAATTATTCACAAGTGATATATTATTAGGATTAGTGAGGAATTATTTTAAAGTTAAGTGTTTATTTCCAAAAAGGAGACATTAAAAATATGATGTTGAATTGGGATGGAAGTGGTTGATGGAATCCTAGTATGAAACTAGTGGTATCAACAACATCCAGTGGTGTGTATGTATAAGGAAGAAATATGATTTCATAATAATAATTCTGATGATACAAAAGAGTAATATGGAGTTCTCAAAGGGTATGTAAGATTCTTTCAAGAACTATTGGAAAAAGGGATATTTGCGATGGGGTCCTGTCATAAATCGCCTGTTGCAGAGAACAACACCGTATATATTAACTTTTGTGATGGTCCATCACAAATGGTAATTATATGAGATGGGCAGTGGTACCGTCACAAATAGATTTTTTGAGATTAAAAAAACCTATTGCAAGGGGCCGACCATCCATTGCAAAGCATTTTCCCGAGTTTTAAAAACCTTCTTTGCGATGGGCCCGTCGTAATTATAATTTGCGACAGGCTTGTGATAATTATTATTTGCAATGATCCCATTATAATATGTTTCCTGAGATGGTGTTTTGCGATGGACCATCGTAATTAGTTTTTGTGACGGGCCGGTCGCAAATAATGGGAAAATTTTAAAAATATAATATTAATAATAATATAATATTAATATAAATGACATAATAATATTAATATTAGTAGAATAAAATTATTTATAAAATAATAATAATAATAATATAATAATAATATAAATTAAATAAAGATATTAAAATTAGTAAAATAAAATTAATTATAAAATAATTAATTAATATAATAATAATAATAATATAAATATAAATATTAGTAATATAATAAAAACCTCAATATTGAAAAAAATATTAAAAAACAATAATTAATTAAATAATATATGTAATTAAAAACTAAATAAAAAATAAAAATTGTAATATTCGAAACAATATAAAAAATGCACTATATAGAACTTAAAAAATTTAATATTACAAAATAAATTACATGAAAATGTTTCATTATAAAATGAAAATAAATCACTCAGGGGGAGGGTCGTCTGGAGGAGCTGGAGGAGATAGTGGAGGGAACTCCATTCTTAAGCTACGAGTCAGACACCGCATGTACTCCATCTGCTCCTGGTCCTACTGATGCCGCCATCGACGCATCTCATCCTGTATCTCCTACTACTGCTATCGTAGGATCTCTTCCTGCTACTGCAATTTCAACTGACACATCTTCGCTTGTTCCCTACGCGTAGTCTATATAAGCTCACTCGGAGTTCACAACTTCTCATGATACTTTACATTAGATGATGATGACTCTCCATGATCTCCTCTCTAGTTGGATGTCTATATCACAACAGTGCCATATAAACTCTCATGGGTCAATCAAGAGCTGATACCAACAACTCGGCCTTTGTTGAAGGCATAATGGGTTGCCTGTATCCAGGCTGGCTCATCAAATCGGTGGACCCTGGTCTGACCATCAGTCTTGGTCTGACTCACACTATGTGTCTGAAATTTTTCAGCCCCATATAACTCCTTTAATTGAAATTTAAAATGAAAATAGTTAAAATATTATTTACAGTTAAATTTAAAACACAAAAATAAATTACACTAGCAAAAATCTGATGTTGGCAAGAACCTCTAATCTCTATAGTGGATGGATCAATATAAATTATTCTATAAACATCAAACTCCATAATATCTACCTCTATGACTGCCTATATGAGTATAAAATAAACCGTTTAAATGTAATGTTATATACAATATTTAAAAAAAAATGTACTTACTATATGCCCCCGATGCGTACTGAATGTAAAACTACTGGCTTGATGTGTCACCACCTGTCTCCCCCGATTTTTCTGATCTACTAATAATCTACTCTGAAACCACCTACTCAACCAGTGTGTACATAATCCATAAAAAATCTGAGATGAAATATAATTAGGTCTATAGACTTAACATGTATTATCAAACTCTATCACTCATACTTTCTCCATTATTTTCCTTTTCAAATTATGCAAAAACTGAGTGCGACACAGATGCATAACTCCCTACCATGCCTTCCAGATATCCTCATGCATGATCTCATCAATGGGATACCATAAAGCCTACAAATAATTTATAATATCCAGTTATTAAATAGATTTATTTAAAAATAAATATTATTTATTTACGTACCATCCATTGATTGAACATATGGTGTTGAACATCTATGGGAATCTGATCCCATGAAACCCATGCTTTAGAAAAATAACAATACAATATAGAACTCCCCTGTCTAAAAAACATATAATAAAACAATTATAATATAAATAAATTAAGGAAAACTAATTAACATACACAATAAACATACCTCTACAAGCGTGGATCAAACCTAAGACTTGGATGTCGCTTAGGGATATGGTCAAGAATCATCATTAGGGAAAGACCACGCCCCATCTGAGTGATCCCTAAATTTCCAATATCATGAGGGTCAGATGAACCGACATCCTGCTCGTACAAAGGTAGATCAACCTCATGCAATAGAAGATACTGATCTGGGTCAATCTAAAACATGAAATTATTATTGTTAGTAAACATTTGAAAACTACTATTATATATAGATATATATTATATATGATTATAACCATCATTTAACTTTGTCAATTTCCAACTTCATCATCATGTTCATAATTGTCGATGTCAATGTCTTCATCTTCATCCTCAGCATCATCAATTTCTATATTAGTTTCAGTTTCATCATCACTTTTCATTTAAAATTCAGATGTAACATCATTAACAACATCGTCACCATCAACCCTTAACTATGGGTATCATCCATCTTATTCATGTCTCTTTATGAAAAATATGGATTTGGTGTAGTCTCATGAAAAATTTCAGTTACTTTCACTTTAGTGGAACCACATTCACTTTCAGTAAACAGATTCTCCTGAGATTTAATTTTTATTATGCTCCACCAATCACCCAACTATCATGAAGTAGCATTGTAATTTGAATAATAAATTTTATGTGCTTGGTATACTAATAAAAATGGTTCATTTAATATAAGAAGAATTTTATATTTTATTATCAATGATTCCATGGATCAGATGAACATGCAAGTCTCTCTCAGTATCCAACCACTGGCATTTAAATATCGTTATGTAATTTTTCCCATATAACACACTTAAATATTTTTTTCCAACATGCCATAAAAGTAAAATTCAGTTTCTCTATGATGATATCCTTTTAATAAAACACCACTATTCATTGTCTTTTTGATTACCCATTTGTACTTGTATGAAATAAAAAACCATTCACCACATATACATCATAATATTTAACCATTTTGGATGGTGGGTTACTCAATACACTCAATCAATTAACAATTTTATTAGCATGTTGAGATACATGAATATTTGTAAAACAATTACCACTATTAAAAATAATTAATTGATTTTTTATGTGAAATCAAAAATAATTTATGTTACCAGTTTTTGAAACTAGTAGAATTTTTTTTGGCGACGTTCATCAAGAGAAGCTGCTGTAATTTTTGGAAATCGTTTCTTGATATGAATATCAAATAACCTCCACATAAAATAAGATTAATTTACTGCTACAAAAATTATAGAATAAGTGATAGGAGAACTCATAGTACAAATGGTTTCATTTCTTCATAGTTTAATAGAATATATGTATGAGCTCTGTGATTTTCACAATCTGAAAGCCATTGTTCATGAAATCCACTGAAGCCATGTTCGGTCTAATTAAAAACTGATAATTGATTTCTCATGTCATCATAAAAATTTACCTCATTACGAACCAAGTAGTTTTGTTTTGAGGGATATTTAGATTGAAATAAATGAGCGCATAAAAAATAAATTTCCTCTTACAAATAAGCTTCAACAATTGAGCCTTCAACAAATGCTTTGTTATATACTTCTTCATCAATTTATTTAAGCATATCTTGAATATGTAAATCCACCAGAACTATACCAGACCTCCATATTTTGTTTCAGATGTGAAATTTAATATCAAATGTTTAATTGATTCAAACAATGCTGACAAGAATATTTTTTCTAGTTTACATAAAATTAAAATGATATCTTCTTGTAGTCTGTTTACTGAATTGTAGTCTGTTGTCGATGCAAAAATGTCTCAACAAAATCTTACATGTCTGTTAGCGCCTCCCAAATCACATGATTAAAAAAACCTATTAATCCAATCGGAAAAAGTCTTTCCATTATGACATGATATTCATGACTTTTCAATTCAATAATATGACAATTACTAACACATCTGTCCAAATTGGAAGCATAACCATCTGAAAGCCTCAAATATGCAATCCACTGAAAAATAATAAGCGAATCTCTTTGGATAGTGTATCAGTTGATTTTGGCTTTATTAACTTCTGTGATCTGACATTTTCACATGCTTCATGTTTAGGTCTCTTGTAAATTTGGTCAAGATCTAATCATTCATTTACATTATCTTTGGAATTACCTAGTGTATCCAAAACGGTATGAAATAAATTATCAATATAGTTCTTTTCAATATTCATCACATCCAGCATTAGATAGACCAACAAATTAGACCAATATAGAAAATCCCAAAATATTCTTTGTTTTATTCAATTATGCACTTTTCAAAACCCATCGATTTTCTGTTGGTTTATTATTAGTCCAAATGTGATGGAAAGTATCTGTGATGATAATCGAAAAACAAGTTTTTTTCCATTGCCGAGCATAAACACTTTTCTGTCTCTCATATAGTACAAACATGATTTTAGACCATGTGTACTCCAGCCAGATAACATGCCATATTATGGAAATTTATTAATTTTCCACATAAATGCATCTTTCAGCAAAAAATTTTCTTTCATAGAAACATCATATGTTTTGACACCATTACTCCACAGTGAATTTAACTCATCAATCAATGGTTTCAAATAAATATAAATGTTCTTTTCTGGATTTCCTTGAATTAATAAGGTCAAAAAGATATATGTATCCTTCATCAACATCAATGGAGGTAAATTGTACAGAGTTATAAAGATTGTACAACATGAATACTGACTATCGTAAGAACGAAATGGAGATAAACTGTCAGTAGAAAGATCCAACCACACGTTTTTGGATTCTAAAGCAAAAGATGGATGTACTTGGTCAAAATGTTTCCCTTAATCACTATGAGAGGGATTATTTAAGCTTTTATCGGTTGAAATATTAGTTTTTTTCCCTAACATAAATGTTGTTGTGTTCCGAGGCATAAGTAAACGTTGCAATCTTGGTGTGAGGGAAAAATATCACAATGGTTTTGCAGGAATAAATCCATACTTCCCTGGTTGAGCTTCTTTATACCATGATTTTCCATATGCAGGACAACTATCCAATGTAACATTTTCACTATAATATAAGGTGCAGTCATTTTAAATGCATGAATCTTGTGATAACCAAGACCCAGATTACAAACTAGCCTTTTTCTCCCATAGATATTTGAAGGAAACACATTTCATTAAGGTAGTAGTGTTTTTAACAAAAATAATATCTGATCAAAAAAATTATTTGACCTTCCATTATCTGATTTAAAAGCCATAAATTTAAGAACTGCTTCAAACTTGATTATCTTACAACCAGGATATAATGCATTCTCAATAGACCTCAATAACTCATATAAATGAGATGGTTCCAAATAATGAGTTAAATAAATATCATCCTGAGTTTCATTTTATTTAAAATACAGACCAGCCACATCATGTACTAAATTTTGAAACCATGCTGGATTCAGAACGAAATTATTAGTAACTTCTATGAAACTGTGTTCACCAAATTGTTACCAAAAAACATAATCCGGTTGAAAATCAAAACATAATAAATGACCTCTAACATTGTCAAATGTGCCATACATTCTCAGAGTACTTTTTTTACGAGGACACTTAATTGTCACTTCTAAATCAAATTCTGGTTTTAATGATTCAAATGATAAGAAAACTTGAACACCCTCAATATATAGATGATTTAAACTATAACCATTTGGATTCCTGTTCTGATTTATCCAATCACGATCATATAATGATGAATGTTGTAGAATTATTTGTTCCATATTTTTCTAAAAAATATGAAATAATTAGTTATTTTGAATAATTAGATATAAGATAAACACTATCCAGAAAAGATAAGACAATTAAATTCTATTTTCTATCAATTTATAATAATTTCTATTATTTTATAGTTATTTATACTATTTTTTTTGTCTTTTATAGTAATCAACACTCATTTAAAAAATTTACACTAATTACCACTAATTATTATTAATTACACGCATTTCCTACAAATTATTATTAATTACCAGTGACACAATTTCTAACAGATTGGTGGTAGCACTTTTTCCTAACAACTCATCCACTTGCAATATTTTCCAACTAAATCACTATGAAAAGTCTACTCCAATGTACGAACATTAATTTTCATATATATGAGGATGGAGAGCAGGGAGGACTCACTACACTACTCTCCACCCTCGTGCAAATGAAAATTGATATTTGTACGTCAAAACATACTTTTCATAGTCATTTTAGTCGTAAAATTTCCAAGAAGATGAGTCGTCGGGAAAAAGAGCCTCTTTTGTCTGAAAAATCACCTCTTTGCAGCTTTCCCTAATTGAAATCACTATAAAAATCTACTTCGACGTACATCAGAGCAGATTTTTTCATACTGATTTAAGTGGGATAATTTTACAAGGAGTTGAGGGTTTGACCAAAAGGAATTCCACCAATCTGTTGGAAATTGTGTCAGTTTATCACAATGTACTCGAATTTATTACTAATTAAACCTAATTATTAGTAATTATTACTAATTAATCCAAATTATAACCAATTAATCCAAATTATTTCTATTTATTACTATTTAATCCTATTTATTACTAATTATTACTAATTATTACAATTTGTTACTAATTATTACTAATTATTACTAATTATTACTAAGTATTACTAATTATTACAAATTATTACAAATTGTTATATTTTTTTTATTTGTATATTTTTTGTATTTATTACTAATTAATATTAATTATTACCAATTATTATATTTATTTTTAATTATTACTATTTTATCCTAATTATTACAAATGATTACTAATTCATCTTAATTATTACTAATTAATCCTAATTATAACTAATTAATCCTAATTTTTACTAATTAATCCTAATTTTTACTAATTAATCCTAATTATTACCAACTAATCATAATTATTCTTAATTTATCTTAATTATTTTTAATTAATCCCAATTATTCTTAATTAATCCAAATTATTGCTAATTTTTGCCAATTATTATAATTAAATTCTAATTATTAAAATAAATTACTAATTATTAAAAATTATTGAAATTATTACTATTAATCCTAATTATTACTAATTATTACTAATTATTACTATTTAATTATAATTATTGGTATTTAATCCAAATTATATCATAATTAATCCTAATAAATCCTAATTATTACTAATTATTACTAATTATTCCTAATTATTCTTAATTATTCCTAATTATTAGTAATTATTCCTAATTATTACTATTTACTACTAATTATTACTAATTATTACTAATTATTATTAATTATTACTAATTGTTACTAATTATTACTAATCATTACCAATTTATCCTAATTGTTTCTAATTAATCATAATTATTACTATTTAATCCTAATTATTACAATTTAATCCTAATTATTACCATTTAATCCTATTTATTTCTATTTAATCCCATTTATTACAAATTATTACTATTTATTACTTATTATTACTAATTATCACTAATTAATCCTAATTAATCCTAATTAATCCAAATTATTACTAATTAATCCCAATCATTACTGATTAATCCCAATTATTTCTAATTATTCCTAATTAATCGTATTTCATTACTATTCATTATTATTTATTCCTATTTATTATTACTAATTATTCATAATTAATCATAAATATTACTAAAATAACTAAATATTACTAATTTTAACTAATTATTACTATTTAATGGTAATTATTTGTAATTAATCCCAATTATATCCTAATTATTCCTAATTAATCCAAATTAATCCTAATTATTACTAATGAGTTCCAATTATTAATAATTAATCATAATTATTTCTAATTATTTCTAATTATTACTAATTATTACCAATTATGACTAATTATTACAAATTTATCATAAATATTACTAATTATTACTAATTATTACTAATTATTACTAATTAATACTAATTAATACTAATTAGTCCTAATTATTACGAATTAATCCTAATTATTACTAATTAATCCTAAATGTTACTAGTTAAACCTAATTAATCCTAATTATTACTAATTAATCTTAATTAATCCTAATTATTGCCAATTAATCCCCATTATTTGTAATTAATCCTAATTATTACTAATTAATCTGAAATATTCTTAATTAACACTAATTAATGCTTATTATTATATTTATTTATTTTTATTTGTATTTAATTATAATTATTACTAATTATTCCTAATTATTATTAATTAATCATAATTATTACTAGTTGATCCTAATTATTACTAAATATTACTAATTAATCCTAATTATTTTTAATTATTACTAATTAATTATGATTATTGCTAATTAATCCTGGATTTTCTTAATTAATCCTAATTATTACAAATTATTGCTAATTATAACAATTTATTACTAATTATTACAATAAATTAATAATTATTAAAAAGTATTTATAATTATTACTAATTGACACTTACACACAATTATTCATAAAAAATAAATACTGAAATAAAAAACAGATATCTAATTCTAATTGAATTTAATTACATCTAATTAACAAAAAATATATATAATTTAAAATAAAATTAATTAACTAAATAGTAAAAAATAGATAAATACCTTGAAACTGAATGTTTTATAGTATAAAACCTTCGAATTATGCTCCGATTTAAAATTTTAAACTTTGAAAAATTTTAAATTTTTTTTTTTCAGATGAAAGAGATAGAGAAGTTGAGAATGGAGTAGAATGAGAGAAAAACATATGGGGGGTATATATAGGTTAAACTATTTTTGACGGGATTATTTGAGACGAGACCCGTCGCAAATACCATCGCCCACATTAATTACAGGCGGCTGGTAAAAAGTTATTTGTGATGAGTACCGTCACAAATTGGTACCTACCGACAAACTATTTGTGACGGGACACTTTTCCTATTGAAAATACTAAAAACCACTGCCAAGTATTTGCGACGGGAAAAATGTCCCGTCGCAAATACCCTTCCCGCGGTTTGGCGCTCAGTTCATGCCAATCCTTTTACGACGGGTCCTTTCCTTACCAATCGCAAATAACCTCTCCCGATCGGTTTTTTTTCGATGGGTTCTGATTCATCACAAATAACCTGTTGCAAATGTTTATTTTTTCCATAATGAAGGGATACATAAGAGTAACTTAGTGATTGCGTATGAATATGTGCACTGTTCATATGAAGATTATGGCGAATTCAGTGCACTTGCATGATTATTGGATGTTTCCATGATCAAGGGGTGGTTCTCTACAAAGATTTAATAATGGTGGAACTAATAGAACTAAAAGATAGGTTTGGCGATCATCTATAAATAGTTAGAGTGTGTTCACTTTCGCATTACATGAAATTGTTTGATTTAAACTTCTTTTAGATTTTTTTCATGTGAGTATTCTATTGTAATCTCTTGTTCACCTTTTATTGAAGCTGCTTGTGTCCTATAGTGTAGGACTTGTTTTGAACCATGCAAATCCCATTCTTGGTTAAGTGATTTACTTTAATTTTTTCTTTGTTCCGTTTTGGTTTTATACTATGAGTTCTTTCTTTTTTGTGGATGGTGCATGGATAGGGTGTATCTATATCACATGGATTCTCAATTATGGATACACTTCATCATGGAATTATGAGTTTCAAAACATTCAGAAACATTGTTCCACATTTGGGGTTCTAGATGATGGGTGATTCCAGTTCTCATCAAGTGGTGCAATAACCTTCAGAATCTAACATCCATCTAGTCACTTAAACTTTTGGTATCACCAGAACTTTTGGCTCCCTAAACTAACTAGAACTTTTGGACTTCTATTTAGACTAACATTTTCTTACCTCATTGAATCTTTGTTCTCAACTACATTTTTCACAAAGTTATAATCCTTTTATAGGATCCCCTCGTTGAATAGGACATTCCAACTTTTGATAACCTTCCATTGGTCTTTATCCCAGACTTAAAAGATAATTTTTTCATCAATATAGCCCATAAAGAAACATGTTTAGGACTTGGTCTTTAATTTTTCCCTTTCCCAGAAATCAACATGAACATAAAAAATACTCCAAAACAAATTTAGTTGTGAGTTACCAATAAGATTTCTGGTATATAGTTCCTCTAGAAAAGTTATCCCCATCTACATGGAAGGACTTCAATTCACAAGATAAGCTATATAGTTAACTTCATCCTCTCAGAAATATTTAGAGAAACTAGTGTGTAACCACATGCTTCTAGATCTCTCATTAAGTATCATATTCATCCATCCCACCACAATATTTTGCTCAGGTGTCATTGCTACAGTATTTATAAACTACATTCCTTTCTTCCAATATAATCTCCAAAATTCTCTATAGCCATAATCACCCCCTTGTCAGACCTCAAGCAATTCATATTTATTTTGATGTCCTTTTCCACCATGGATCTCCATTCGATGAATGATTTTAAAACCATGGAATTTTTCTTAAAAAATAAAACCAATGAATTATATGTTACATCATCAATAGTAGTTAAATAATATAGTGAAACACTATGAAAATGTGCCAGAGTCAGCCTCTGTACATCCATATGAACAAGCTCTAACTTTTGGATCATTGGTCAATTCCTTGCATAAAAGACACCTTATTCTAATTTCTAAGGATACACTCCTCACATGATCCACACTCCATGTGATTGAGTTTTAATATTCATTTCACAACCAAGACTCTCATTACTTTATCATCCATTTGAACAAGATAATCATTCCAAAACTCCACAATTTTAAATGTTGATGTTACACTATGAATTTTTCTTTATAAACTCTTGATAATATACAATTTTTTTTACTTTCACACCTTTTCCACAACTATCTAACCCTATGTGATTTTCCATACACCATCCACATAGCTCATACAGAAACACATGTTATCCTTTTAACCTATAAAATTTATGTTCTTATATAACCTTATTATGTGCCAAACTACATTCAACTTAAACAAGAATCTATTTGATGTTCAAACATTCACATCACCCTTTCCAACATTATAAAGATATTAATTATCATAAATATTAATTTTTATAAACCTTTCAAACACAAAATTTTCCATCCACCCTCTCTTAAATGTTGACTTCAATGAATCCCCAGAGGCAATGATCAATGACTCCAATAGACTAGAGACACTCAATAATAATGTGCACTAACAGTAGCTATATTATTTGTGTATAAACATAAAAAATAAAAGCTACTAGAATTGTCCTTCCGATCACTATAATCCTTTTTTTAATTTCCCTTCTTCCCATAATGCTAGCTTATGAGTCATGGGCCAACCAAATTCTCTTAGATCCTTTCACTATTTACATCACTATTTTTATGAATTTTCTATTGAGTGGAATTTTCCTATACCCTCTACACTAAAGGTTATTCTAATAGTTTCCTAGAATTCAGTTCTCTAAATATATTTATTTAGAATAAGTTATTAGATGTCCTCAAACATTAATTCAATATTATCTTATGGGTTTATCAACATGATAAAATTTCATCCCATGAATATTGAAATGATGATAGAAGAATAAATGTCTAAACTTTATGCATCATTGTCAGAGCATGAGGGATGTTATGCAGTGACCACCATGGATGATCACTTGAGTAGAGAAGGGGATGATCTAGTATGTTCCTTCACATCAGATGACTTGGCTTTTACAGACATCCCAGTTGATGAAGCCCTAGAGAAACACCAATTCCTAGAAGGCCAGGGCGGCCACTACTGGAAACATGCTGTTATACCCTATATTCTAGAGCGGGCAGAGGTGAAACCACTTGTGCCTTAGATTCTAAAAGCTCCTGAACTAGAACTGAAGCCTCTTACATCTTCTCTGAATTACGATTATTTGTGAGACCATCAGACATTTCCCATCATAATTAGTAAAACACTGTCATAGGAGTAGGAGGATGCACTTCTGTAGGTATTAAAAATTTAGAAGCACACTATTGGGTGGACAGTTACAGATTTGAAGGGAATCAGACCCACCATTTGCACCCACAAGGTGCTCCTCGAAGAAGGGGAAAAGCCATATCGACAACCACAATGACGCCTGAACCCCCAGGAAGGAAGTTTTGAAGAAATAGGTAATCAAGTTTCTGGATCTAAGCATCATTTACCCCATCTTGGATAGTCCGTTGGTGAGTCCCCTGTAAGTGGTACCCAAAAATGGGGGTATCAAATGATATCAAATGATAAGAATGAGCTCATCCCCACACACACTATCACATGATGGTGATTCTGTGTGGATTATATAAAGCTGAATGACGCTACAAGGAAGAATCATTTAATCCATCCCTTCATGGATCCAATGATATAGATACAAGCATGGAACAAATTTTACTGGTTCCTCAATATCTATTATGACAATAATTAGATTTTCATTTCTCTAGATGATCAATAGAAGAGCACATTCACTTGACCCTATTGTAGAATTTCTTATTGAAGGATGTCCATTAGCATGTGAAACGCTCCAGCCACCTTCCAGTGATGCATGCTCTCTATATTCCATGACATGTTGGAATAGATCCTGGTGGTATTCATGGATGATTTTTCCATTTATGGAGAATCATTCTCCACTTTCTTGCGACACCTGGAGTTGGCTATGGAAAGATGTGATAACACTAAACTAGTTTTGAACTGGTTAAAGTGTCATTTAATGGTTCATAGAGGCATCATCCTTGGACATAGAATTTCAGAAAATGGGATAGAGGTGGACCTGGAAAAGATAGAATTCATTTCACGACTTCCTATTCAAACTTCAGTCAGAGCCATCCGTAGATTCTGAGGGCATGCAGGTTTCTATAGGATTTTTTTCTACATCTTCTTGAAGATAGCTCAACCCCTCACCATCCTTCTAACCAAGGATTTCATTTTTTTAGTTCGATGAGCTTTTCACCCTAGATTTTGAGCACCTGAAGCAGTGCCTTGTGGATGATCTAGTGATTATTTCTCCCAACTGGGAGTAGAAATTTGAAGTGATGTGCGATGCCAGCGACTATGCAGTAAGAGCAGTCTTGGGCCAGTAGATTGACCAAATTTTCCGACCCATATATTATGACATCAGGATGCTGAACGAGGCACATATGAACTACACTACCCTAGAAAAGGAGATATTGGCAGTGGTGTTTACTTTTGAGAGGTTCTATTCTTAGTTAGTGCTATCTAAAGTTACTATTTCTACTGACCATGATGCACTGATGTACCTACTGAACAAGAAATATGTGAAGCCACAACTGATCCGATGGGTACTCCTCCTAAAATAATTTGATCTGAAGATCTGAGAAAATAAAGGGAGCGAGAATGTTGTTACTGATCCTCTCTCCCACCTGGAGATACCTTATTTGGAGAAGGAGGAAGATTGAGAGATCAGGGAGGATTTCCCTGATGGTCACCTCTTTTCAGTCAAAGAATCACCTAGACCCTTGTATGCTGATATTGATAATTTTTTGTTTACACGTACCATGTACCCCGACGTCTCCTTTCAAGAGAAGAATAGGTTTCTCTCTGATGTCAATAGATACTTCTAGAAATATCCTCTGCTATTCTGATCCAGTGGGGATGGGGTGATCAGATGTTGCATCTCGAAAACTGATGTTCATGGAGTCCTAGATTTCTATCACGCCTCTTCAGTTGGGGGACATCATGGGCCGAACTGTACTATAGAGAAGATCCTACAGTCTTGGGCTTTCTAGCAAACCATGAATAGAGATGACCGAATCTTTGTTTCCCATTGTGATCGATACCAAATAACAAGGAATATGGGGCATAGAGCTAAAATACCCTAGAAACACATCTTGGAGGCCGAGATCTTCAACGTCTAGGGAATATATTTCATTGGGCCATTTCCCCCACCTTGTAGGAACATTTAAATCCTAGTTTGCATCGACTATGTCTCCATGTGGGTAGAATCCATTACTACAACACACAACACAACCAAGGAAGTCATGGGATTTTTAATGAAGCACATTTTTACTAGGTTCACTATACCCCGTGTTCTGATCAACGAAAATGGGACCCACTTAGACAAGACATTGATGAAAGGAGTACTATCGAAGTACGGAGTGAAACATCATATGAAAAAGACATATCAGCCCCAATCTAGTGGACAAGTGGAGCTCTCCAACCATGATCTCATGAATATTCTGGAGAAGATGGTAAACACTTAAAGGAAAGACTGGTCCAAGAAGATAGATGATGCTTTGTGGGCATATCTGAATGCTTTCAAGACACCACTGCGGATTTACCCATTCTACTTCATCTATGGAAATCCATTCCATCTGCTAGTATAGTTGGAGAATAATGCTTACTAGGCCATCAAGGCATTGAATTTTGATATGAAGGCAGCTAAAGAGATGTGAAAGTTCCAAGTCTCATAACTTGAGGAAATATGATTGGAGGCTTATGATAACGCTAATTTGTACAAAGAGAAGAAGAGAGAAATATAAGACCTGATTATTTCACGAAAGACTTTTAAAACCGGTGATCAGGTGCTCCTTTTTAACTCCAGTCTTCTATTGTTTCTAGGTAAGATAAATTCAATATGGTCAGGATTATTCTGAGTCGTACGAGTATTCCATCATGGAGCGGTGAAAATTACTGGAGAGGATGGTCAACCATTCAAGGTAAATAGATAGTGGATGAAGACGTACCATCAGATGGAAGAAATGGTGGGAACACTCTCCACCATACATCTCAGGTAACAGGAGGTAAGTCGGTTGAGCCAACGACCTAAAACAAAGGAACATCTTGGGAGGCAACCTAATGGATACACGCTGTGTAGCACCTATATACATAGTGCGTACTAATTTCTTTTCATTTTTATTTTTACTATTATAAATATATAGATTAACTATGTAATAACCAGGGATGATTCCAGTGTTGATGGTAAGGTTGCTTGAGTTTATCCAAGCCATAACTGGTTCAAATCCCTCCCTACCTAGCATCGACATGGGGTTCCTACTTTTTATTCTCGTATTTTATTACATGACGTGTGTGGTATTTTTCAAATTATATATTTATATATTTTTTTATAAGAAAACCCATAATAGGGATGGATCAGTTATCCAAAGTCATAATCATATTCCAAAAGACCTAGGTTCGAATCCTGACAATCGCCCCATTTCCATCATTTTTCCTTTTTAATAAAAACCACATGGAATGTATTTTGATATACGTTGTGTGTTACATGTTTTAATTAATCCCTAAAATGATTTTCTAAATAAAGGAATACATGTGGGTGAAGTTGAAAGATTGGTAGAGTCTCGGCCCTGGATCCAAAAGACCCGGGTTCGAACTCAACTAATCTCCCTGCTTCATTACTTTTTGTCTAATTAAAAACCACATGCCATGCATTTTCTTTCTCATGTGTAGTATAGGAACTGTAAATTAAATATAGTTAATTACTAAATATGAGAATAAGAACAACATTTTCTCTAGTGGTTAAGGGCTTCTGTTCAGAATGGCCGATCGCCGGTTCAACCTCGCCCCAAGCATCGGACCAAAGGTTCTACTTCTCCTTTTCTAATTTTAGAACACACGACATGTATTTCCCGATACATTACATGTATATCTCTATTTTTGGTAAATTATAAATATATATATATATTATTTTAATTTGAAAAAATATTATTATATAGTTTACTATAATAATTATATTAAATAATGTAAAAAAAGTAGTACAAAACGTGTCTAATAGAATACACACCGTCTACTCTGGAAATAAAAGTCATGGACCACCCGACATGAGCTCATGTCATGTGACCCCCTATCTTCCTGTTTTCTTCCCCCACATGCCCTCCATTGGCCTGATTCCCAATACCCCATTTTTTTTTGCGTTTTTTGGATTTATTCTGAATTACGATCTTTGGTTCAGGTACACCATTCTACTACTTTCATTTCATCATTTTTCAATAATTTAGATTGATTTACAGATCAGAAGACCATTTGGATTCCGTGGTACATGATCACAATACCAAGAACACATGCCGTGTACTTTTGTACACGACCACAAACTCCCTCATTCATAATTTGAAACTACACGGTGTGTATGTTGGGTACACACTATGTACCATCCAACGTCATGCCCAAGTACCTCATACATATGGCCAGGAAACCCATGTTTACATATATGACATATATCTTCGGTACATGTCGTGTATACCATTTCTCTAGGCCAGCCAATGTCCATCACCCACAAACCCGGGAAACCATTTTCCTATACATGTTGTGTCTCCTGTTTACACGCCGTGTATCCTTCCCAAGCCAGTACATGTCTACTCGGCATGTCTACCCGGAGCACACGGGGTGCTGACCTTATTGCACTACACATCGTGTACACTAGGTTTACATGCTGTGTACCTTTTACTTTTTTGATTTTCTCACATTTTCTTCTTTTTCTTTTCTTTTTCTTTTTTTTTATTTTTCTTTTATTTTTCTGGATATGTCCGATGGAGACCCTTCGCGTGGGAAGCAGCCCACCTCTTCTACTAAGGCCGAGAGGCTGTCTTTTCTCTAGATATGATCCCGGACCATGGAGACAATAATTCCGGACATCCTGGTGTTCCATCCCTCTCTAATAACCATCATTCCACCACTCACCTCCTCGGTAGAGGCTAGTCCCAATACCACACCTCCACCACCCCGCATGGATCCTCCAATCACCTTCATTTCTTTTTCACCAACTTACACACCTCTTGATCCCTCCTCAGTTACATATGATCTCTCATCAACTACCACCTCCAGTGGGCCTTTGTCTAGTGTGGCTGATCCACAACCAGAGCCATCTCTTTCTACTACACCACCTAGGTCGGCCCCTTCAGGTATCACCTTTTTTTGTATGGTGTTTCCAGTTACAGACATGGCGCATGACAGAGTTTGACACTTTTTTCACCATCCAATCTCATTGAGTAGCTGTTATCTCGACAGTAGCGTCCCTCAGTAGCTGGGTATCTGGGGGGAGTTGGAGGATCTCCTCAGGCAGACACCATTACTCACGATCTTCCCAGCCATCACTTCTATTTTTAGAGATTTATTTTTGTAGTTCGCTGCATCTTTCGAGTTCAACGGTCCCAAGTACCGGGAGACATCTGGTGATGTGGTCTTGATGGTTTGATTTCCTCTAGGAGGTTGACCTTTCTCACTTACTATGATCGAGTTTGTCCAAGGTTTCAATTTATATCCTCTTCCAGTCTCCCCACCCCCTGTCTCTACCCTAACCCGCCCTGAGTGTTCTGAGTTCATTACCATGTGGTGGGATATTACTGGGCCTAACCACCACTACACCCCCACTACATAGAAGATTACCCTCATCATTGACCCTATATTTCATTTCACATACTGGTGCTTTAGCGCCATCCTTTTTCCCCGCCATGAGGATATGGGTGTTTTGACCAGCCATGACATAGAGCTTCTCACTTGTTTCATCCAGCAGCACTACCTGGATCTCCCCTACCTTGCTGCCTCCTACTTCCACACCATGTTTACCAGCCATCAGGGAAACCTGAATGGTGGGTTTTACGCCACCCAACTTTCCAACCACCTCGGGGTTTTTGAGCCTTCCCATCCCCATTACCGATTAGGTTCCCCCTAGCCTAGGGAATTTCTTATGCTTATTCACATGTGATTGGTCAAGAAGCAGGGGCACTTAAATCCTTGCCTAGGCCCCACCACCACCCCTACCGACCCTCTTTCCCCTATCGATGAACCTTCCCCTCCTTCCACACCTTTTCCATCTACCTCCCCCTTACTTTATTCCTCTCTCATTCTCCTTCATAGACCTACCCTACCCCTTCAACTTCCACACCCTCAGCTGAACATCCTATCCCCGTCCTCCTGGCCATGATAGATCACCACCGGGCTCATCTAGATCATCAGCAGGATACTCTCCTTCAACAGTAGACTTCCTCTGCTATGCTCTTGGACAGTGTTGAGAGGATTATGGAGATACTACTACTGTATCATGAGATTCCCATTCCACTGGAATCTCCTTATACTTCCACAACTCCAGATTCCCCTCTACCACCTTCTGACGCTTCCATGTCCATGGAATCCATTCTCATTTTCACTACAGGTCCCATCGTGGCTCCTCTTATAGAGATCTCCATCATAGAATCCCCTTCACCTCCATCCCTACTATAGGCCAAGGGATCTCTACCTATGGATCCTACAACATATATTCCAGATGCAGCTTCCGATCCTCAAACTTCCATGGCTCTGATTATTCTTTTTCGGCTGCTTCTGTAAAGGATGATGTCTCTTCTGAGGTGACCCTCTAACTAGTTTTGGGCACATTTCTTCAATTATTTATATATATTTTTGTGATATCTTGTGCCTGTGTTCTGTTGGGTATGCTTGTAGTATTTTTTTCTCACTACGACTGTCACAGGTACTCTGGCACGCTTTGCACTGTACTTCTCCACCACTTCCCATATTCCTTCACCTAGACACAAGGGGAGTATTTTTTTTCCAGATTTCGTCATTTTCTTTTTCTTGAGTATTTTACTTCTTCCATTACTTCCCCTTGTCCTGGTCCACTATTGTGTCCCCCCATTTCCTTCTCCACCTTTCTGTGGTACTTGATGAACCATGTTCAGTATTATGTATGGGGGAGTGTCTCTCAACCACCTTAGTATTTTCCATTACTATTATCTAGAAGGAATCATTATTTTAAGATATATTTTAAAACATGATGATATTTTGATTATTCATATATATAAATAAAAATTTTAAAAGTAGGGATTTTTTTAAAGTTTTCATGCTTATTTTTGTTCTTAAGTGTTTTAAAATGATTTCCGATATAGTTTAAATTGTAACTTGTAATCCTTAGATAATTACATTGATTACGATAATCATTTATATGCTTGTCATGAAATGATTTCCCATTTATTTTTTCCACTTCTGAGAGGTATCCAAAACCCTTTGTCGTATTCTTTATAATACCCTCTTTGTTGAGAGATTCTTAGGAAATAATGACTACCATAATTTTCATGTTTTCATTTCGAAACATGATGAATTTTTGAATTACATTAAAATGATTGATGCATTAGATTGTTTCAACCCCTCTCATCTTGAGACCTACCCAACATTTGATCATAGTTAAGCCCCTATAAAACATGAACAACCTTGATAAGAATCCATATTACAAGCCTATTTCCTTTCATACACTAATTGTTTTTAACTTTTCATGATAATTCACTTGAGCTTAAAATAGGGAATTTTCAGTACATGGAATATTTTTGTGAATCGTCATGAAATTAAGTGTGGGGGAGAGCCTCTTGTTCATTTTTAGTAGAAAGGATTAAAAACCCATATTTGTGGAATTTCTAACTGTTCCCCTTTGTTTTTTCTGTTTAAAAAAATGATATAGACAAGGGGAACTTATACTCACTTGTTGGTTTGTGAACCCTACCTAACTAAGGGAGATGATGGTGATGAGATCATTTGACAGAGATTGTTGAGGATGACTTTTCATTGATCATTATTTTGAATATCATGCACTGTTATTTTAAGAATTTAGCCTCCCTTTTTAAGCCACTGAGATTATTTTTCACATCATTACCTACCAGCACTGAGCCCCAGATTGGTTTGAACCTTATTGAAAAGCACTCATGTTTTTTGTAAATCAATTTTTTGAAGTATAGGACTAGATTTATTGCAAACCTATAAATATAGTGTATATAACATTGATTGAGCATAACTTTTATTTAAAATATCTTGAGTGTTGAGTATGTTATTTACTGGTGAGGTAGATCATCACGTGTCTTTATTGTTTTTGAAAGGGTGAAAAGTGTGTTTAAAGGAGGATGAAAGTAGTTAATTGAATTGTTTATGAGGCATAATTAGAATATCTTATGAATTGAAACTATTTTGTACCTTTTTAAAATTTTATCCTATGACTGTATCCTTTAAACTTATGATTAATTGAATACATTGCTTTTAAAATATATACTATTTTAATCAAATGTGGAGATTTTCTCGAGGGCAAGGAAGTGACTAAGTGTGGTGGATTTTGATGCACCCAATTTTTATATAAATTTCCACATGATTTATTGAAAATGTAGACATGTTTTCAGAAAATACCAACTACTTAGTGGGAAAAAACATTGATTTTGGTTATATTGTTCATTATCAGGTGGTTTTTGGCGAAACACATGAACTGGGGGAAAACTGAGAAAAACTTCCCAACTACACAGTGCGTACATATATAAACACCGTGTACATTCAAGCTCAGACACAAATTTGTTAGGAAAAGTACACTCCCAAGTTTCCAAAAGACTGAACACACTGTGTATATAATATACATGCTGTGTATCCTTTTCTAGATGCGGTTGGTGGATGAGAAGAAGTCTACACGCCCATGTAGCCAGATGAACATTACACGTTGTGTGCATCATATATACGCAGTGTATTCCCTTATAGAAGTGTTTGGGGGGGCCAAGTAATGAAAGTACACACTATGTATAGTTTCTCTACATGTTGTGTACCTCCACCTATGAAGAGACACTGTGTTCCAAGTCAAAGACGATGTGTTATTCCACCCACCGGCGGAGAAAAAGATGAGAATATAACATTGATGATACTATACAGTGTATACTATTGATACACGTCATGTAATTTTGTTTTCTATAAATAGAGTCCTTGACCTCTGGTTTGAGGAGTCATTAGTAATGATCTAAAGGAAGGAGGTTCCGCTACCCTACTGCCGTACTACTGTCCTTCCACTACCCCGTTGTTCCACCATTCTACCACAGAACTCATCTCTCCCCGATGTTTTTGGAATGACCACATCGTGTATCGAGGGTCATGTTTTCATCCTTTCTACTATGTGTAACTAAACACCTATTGTGTTAGGGTTTTGGGTGATAAAAGAGTTGTCATTTGGATTAGTTGTTATGATTGTGTTTGTTCTGTTTAACTGTTCTTATTCGTATTTAATCAATTCTTTTTATCATTGGAAATTATGAGCGAGACCGAGGGAAGAATTTTTAGGGACTTAAAAGAAGAATAACGATGAATACTTTCATAATCATTTGAAGTATTCACCAACTCAAAAATGAACTAATCTAAATAAATAAATGTGAAACAATGACTATTGGACCAAGGAGTCAGTTTTGATAGTTCTAGACATAAGTTACCCAGACCAAGGGAACCTTGTTATAATTGAAATCTAGAGTGTTGGGTTATTGTGAACAACACAACTTCATACATTTTTTTTAATAAACAAACTCTTAAAAAACCACACCCCCTACGTATATCCCTCTATATTTTCATCAAAACCAAAACTCCAGTTTTTTCCTTTATCCTTTAAGTAATATTCCAAATAAATTTAAATCCAATCATCATTTAATCAAAACATTAAAAATCGACTCTAAATTCAGTACACTTCACTAAGTCAAATACAAACTAGATAAGAAATACAAAAATAACCTCTTTTACCTATGGATAGATCCCTTAGTGTTACTATATTTATCAGGGTAATACAATTTGGGACACCGATATCATACCTTTTGTAAAATGACCACGATCAATAGAGAAGGAAACATAGACTCATCAAATAAGGAATCCCATTCCCATCAAATGAGGTATTATGTTGTATCCAAAAAAGTGATCTTATACTCATCAAATAGGGAAGGGTAAAATCCTATTTTCATCATTGAGGGTAATTATAGAGATATCCTATATACATCAGATAAGATTATTATTTTTATCACATAAGGAATATTTTTCCGATCACATTAGGCATATTTTTCTCTTATTATAAGGCATCTAAGGATCACATCTTACAGATCCTAAAGATCATAACATAAGTAATTATGTGTTTCAAATGCATTTTGGGATTTTTATCACTCTATTCTCATCACATAGGGTGTATTATGATCATCACATAAGAAAATTTTCCACTTAAATCCACCATGTAAGGAAAATCACATGTTAAAACCCAGGTAGAATGCAGTAGAAGGGTTGGTTGTTTATGAAAATATAATGGTTTTTAAATTTCTAAAAAAATATAGGATAAGAAGGTTGATTATGTGTTGGGATTGAACATCAAAGAGACATCCTACATATTCTTATTGATACAGGAATCAAAACCCATTTAGTTCGAGGTGTAAATATTAAGGCCATTTGAAGGGACTTATCAATATATTTTAACATCATGTGGTAAGGATAATTTTATTTTGAAAGGGGATACATAAATGGATGGAGTGAATCCTATGAATTGGTTCTCCTAAAGTGGGGTATGTCTCGTTGAGTGTAAAAGTGGTTAGTCCATCTACAAACACCTATTTGAGGCTTATATATAATAAGACACTCATGGTGCTTCTTAGTAGGAGAAATGATACATGAAAGGGTCATATAGGTGTTATCTGAGTCCTCCCAGGGACACGAAGTATACTTATGGGGCTTACTCATATGCTTCCATATTTTTCCATGCATAGAAGAAAAACAAAATGAATCTATACATCCAATTCTCTATAAAAAGGGTTTATGCATGAAATTCCATGACAATAGTTAAGAATGTATATTTTGCAATGAGTAATCCAATATCATATTTGTATAGGTCTCAGAAAACATCAATTTTTGTAAAAGTATATTCCATAAATTTAGGAATCATATGGGGGTCCATGGAATGTGTTTCATGCAAATTTGTTGTTTTGTAAAACCATGAATTTTATGGAGTTTTATAATTTACATTAATTGTTTCCTTAGTTCAATGGGGTACTAAGAGATCAACTATAGTTTATAAAAATTTTATGACAGACTTTTTTGAGTTAATTTTTATGATTTTTTACGTATGATAGTCCATGAAGTTTTTTACAGGTTTCATGAATGGTGGAATTCAATATTATGCTAGATGAGTGACCCAAAATTTGAATCCCTGATGTAAAAACAGAATTACCCATTAAATATAAATTAAATGGGTATTTATAGTCCATAGGATTGAAAATTTGGTTGGATTATGAATATATTTTGTTTGTAGAAAAATATGGTCTTGTGAGACACATTTGGTTATGGAATCATAAAATTATAATTTGCACGAGGCTACCTCATTTACTCAGTGGTCAAGGTTATAACCTATTAAAATTAATAACCCCACTATATAATTAGTAATTCTTGGAACTTCAGACATTCATTGATCCAAAATTTACAGAATCACATAATTTGATTTGTGAAAGAATCATTCTTTTTCATCCATAAAATCCCAACATAAAATAACCATATCTTTTTATATACACCATTGTTTTTGATCCAAGAATAGAATAATTTAATCTTGGGAAATGAACTATTCCATTGGATATAAGGTCTGCCCATTTTAGAATTTCTACAAGAAAAATAAGTTCCTATAAGACCATGAAAATTGTTTTTTTTGGAATCTACACCCATTTTTTCATAAATATATAAAGTACATAGCCTAATCCTAGTTAAAGATTATTGCACCATGTCACTAGATTGGGAAACCATTTTTATTGGATCTACCACATAGTGTGTGAGAATACATATAGTGCATGGAAATATCATTTTCTTCTTCTTCGAGAAATATTTCACCTTGATCCTTTTGGATGAAATTTTCAACATCAAACTATACCCCTCCTCCTTCACAATTGGGTCTAATGAGTATTATGAGACAAAGGAGGATTGAATTATAATTCATGAAAAAAATAACTATCTTTAAGTTCACTAAATCTCGAGTATGTTAATGAAACAATAAAATAAATACTTTAATCCCACATTAGTCATTATTGGTGTGATAATAAAGGGAGAAAATGAAATAACATTTACATTACGTGAGAGTGACCAACATGAGTGGATAGGATGGGGTCAGAATATAACATCAAACACAACGAGGGAAACTCACAAGGTTAAATTATTATATTGGTAGATTGTAAGAGTTTTATGACTTATTATCATGAAATATACATGTGGGTGAAACACCTAGGGTGTCAGAAATTATATTGACCAAGGGATTTGGAAAAAGTTATTTTGTGACTCAAATAGTCCCAACTGAAAAATATGTATATAGGATAGGTATTAATGTCTACCAAATTTCAAACATGGTATCAACTATCATAATACTGAAGAGAGTTTATCTAGGATGTGTACCTAGTATGGGAGCCAGGACACTAGAGAATTGTTCTTTCACCACTGGGGATTATTGTTGAAAGTATGGGAGATGTTCTTATAGAATGTATACTATGTATGGGAGGAATGTGAATACTAAGGAATTATTATATTTAAAAATGGGATTCTATTAAAGAAATAATGTGTATGTTGATCCAAATCAGGGGACAAAGAGTATTGGAGTTGAAGCCATATATTTTTATAAAGAGTCTTAGAGATATTAGGTCTATGTCATTGTGCATTAAGCATGTAAATTGGAAATATCAAATTGATATAATTCATTCAGTAAGATATGAAAAACTAAATTTAAAATCAATGTGATACATGAGAATAGTGTTTCATCATGCTCTGAGGAGGGGGCCAAGGAGGACCTAAGTCTACTTAGTTAAAGGTTACATAGAATTGTATAAAAAATGGATTAATGTTTTTAGTACACATATTTTAGACTGATAGTGAACCTATTATGATGATTAAACTATAACCTAATAAATTTTTATTTATGGTTGTACATTTGGGATCAAAGGGGAGTTCCTTTTAAATAATGAAACTAATACCATGATGTAATAAAAAATCTATATAGTAATGGAGAAATAATAATATAAACAGTATCAAGGAAAGAAAACCATGATTTATGTTCTTCATGCATGAACTAACATCTATAGAATTTAAATTCATTAAACTTTGAAAAAAATAAGGGATCATATTTTATTTTCATATATCGTGGACCATCTCCCTAGAGAATGACATCACCTCTTCACTAAACGAGTAAAAGGGAACCTAATTGAGGAAATAGAAACTAATATGATATATGGGAGAATTTGAGGTTTATGACTAGGACTAGGATAGTAGTCTGAGTGTCACTATATATCTAATGATATGAGAATCAATCCCCCTATATTTCAAAAAAACAGGGATTTATATGAATATTTGAATTATACACAGAAGGGGAGATGATGTTTGGATGCCCATGTGGGAAAAGGGGAAGGAATCTAAATTACCGAGACATTGAATGAGTCTCCTCCCTCGGACATATAAAGAAAATAATCAAATATTTTTATGTTATACTATAGGGATAAAAATATGTATTTTAGTGTCCTACATTAAGGATTTTGTATATGTAGTTTAACATCATACAATGAAGATGAAAGAGGATATATTGTTTATAGTAATTCATCTTGGAATAATGAGGATGTGTAATCATATTTTTGTTGAATCTTAATCATTATAATGAAAAAAATAATCAAATATAATAAAATCACCTGAGTTATACTGAATATGAAGAAACAAGGAGAAATGTAAGGTTACTCACATAACATGAGAGTTTCAAAAAGGTACTGGTAGGTTGAGATTAGATAATTGCATAGATCTCCATAGAGACCCCTAAAAACGGGTGATTTTTATAGAATTTCATGAGACTATTATGTTGTATCAATGTGAGAGGATAAACAAGGTGTAACACCAAGATTTCTAGAGATTTACATGATCAAAGAAAGGTAGAGGAAATATAAATTATGACATCTAAGGAATAAACCATGATGGGAGAGGTTGATAGGTTATGTAAAACTACCCTGGATTCTTTTAAAATGTAGGTTCCACCAACATACTATTAGAAATAGGGGACAACATGTTAACGATGCCCATTGACCACATTAACAACATGGGTCAGTTACACATTGCTAAAAAGAATCCCTCGGGAAATGTACCCTAGATAGGCATCAAGCGATGATGCACTGTCATATCACCATATTAAATTATATTCATACATAGAATGTTTATGGGAATTAAAGCATTGGATTATTATTTTGGGATACTAAAAGTAAGGGTAATGATCAATTATAATTTGGTCACATTGTGGGATATTTCATTGTGCATTGTGAGCATCGATAGTCATGGAAATTCAAGTAGAGTGGCATGTGCGTTAGGGTGATTTCCAGTAAATCATATGTTCCAAACCCATGCTAATACTTGAGAATCATGTTTCGTTATGACATAAATGGTATATTGGTTCCTAAATATG
Organism: Viscum album; assembly: GCA_963277665.1. Classification (NCBI taxonomy): domain Eukaryota; kingdom Viridiplantae; phylum Streptophyta; class Magnoliopsida; order Santalales; family Viscaceae; genus Viscum; species Viscum album. Next base: position 86,848,679 of record OY728166.1, on the reverse strand, counting down.
TATATTTTATGTTCATAAATCTAATACCATGGATTTGTCCCTATTTTAAGGTCATGAAACCTAGAACACTAGGGTGATGGTGTTCAAGGACATACAAATTATCCAATAGAGTGAGATGGTCTATATTTATGGGGTGAGGCAAACCTGATGTGAATTTAGATCCCAAGACTAGTGTGTCCTATCTCATGGATTGGTGAACATAATTTAACGTCATAATGATCAAGCCATGTGAGGTGTATTTTAAGGTATTCATCCAAGAAAATTACTTTTTGGTTTAAAATATTATGGTCAAGATGATAATCATGAAGTATATATTCATATAGTAAGGATTAAGTTTAACATATTTATAGTTATACAGCTAAGAACAGTGAGATAGGATTTTAAGATATCTTCACAATGACAAGGGATTCAAAAATACTCAACATGGATTAGAATTCCATACATAAATAAATAAATAATCAAAGTTAAGTATATTAAAAATAACTTCATGATTCTTGTACCATCCCCATAGAAATTATAATTGCCTCGACATTGAGTGGGAAAAGGTTACTATGTGTGGAAACAACATGCTAAGAAAAGATGGGAGATATTGGGGATTTGTGGTTGGGCTTAGGATAAGAGATCTAAAAATCCTTATGTATCATGTGGAGTGGGAATCAAGACATTCAATTTTCTCGAAAGGCCACTACATAGATTTGTATCATACTCTGTTAAAAGGGAATCTTCCAAGAGTTGGGTGAGAAAGGGTCTCGATATAGCTTCAAAAAGTTATTAGGGTAGAATGGGGTTCAGATTTAGAGTTGGGAATGTGTAAAGTAACTAATAGACACTATGAATCCCTTGAAGTATGAATTAAGAAAAATATAGTTTTTTAAGTGTTTGATATATTACCATCACTAATGAGAGGGTGTGTTTGGAAACTAATGTTGTACATGGTGGGTTTCTACTTGTGATATGACCAAAACATCATAGAGTTTTAATTCATGTTATGGGGATAATACCACATAGTTTAAATTCATATTATATGGGAATTGATCACATGATTTAATGTCCTACAATGAAGATGAAAATATTATCTTATATGTTGCCAAAAAATAAGGACTGTAAGGGGAATCTCAACAATTATTATGAGGAAATTGACTAAAACTATTAATCTCACGTTATTCAAGGTTGATGTATGAAATAAGGGGAAATGGAAAGTTACTTATTTCGCATGAAATTATAAAATATAGTTGAATGAGTTGAGGTCTTAATCCTTCATCGACCACCAAGGAATCCTATAAGTATGGTGAGAAAATAGTTAGACGAATGAAAATGATTTTTCACACGCTGCTAATGTATGAAAATGAATAATAGGGTAACGACTAGTATTTTGATTCACCATTTTAGAAAGGGGTAGTAAAGAGTGAAAATAAATAATTATTTAATCTAAATAATAATGAGGTGATAAATATGATTAGGATGACCCTTGAATGAATTTGAAACATATATTTCCATAAAACAGTTTTATGAATAGTGGGGAAATTAGGACAATCCCTTAGAGTGTTGCGAAATCACCATAAGGTATTCTGTTAAGAAATGAAATTGGAAAGGTAAATTCACACTATGGAGACACAAAGTATATAATTAAAGGAAAATGAAACTACTATACGGGAGGATTGAGCATAATTGGGCCACACAAACATGAATTGGGCCTATCGATAGGGAATACCCAGATAATAGTGTGATAAAACCACTGGACACAGATGAATGATTCAACCTCATGTTTGGGAGGATTAGATTATCCCATGATTCTATAGATTTTACATTCATCAAGAATAAAAAAAATGCGACTACGTCTATATAGAAAAATTGAAGATATAAAACTGATATCAATGGAATAACCAGTGTGATAATATAAAGAAACCACATTTATAAAGGAAAAAAAATTAATGTCATAGTTTATATAGCAAGGTTATAAGTTTAATTTCATAGAACATGAACCAAAAATCATTCCTTTGAAGGCTAGAAAATAGGATTGGTGGGGAGATATGGTCTGTATATAAATGTGGGATAAGGTGAACCCATAGTACTCTAGAATCCCAAGGTTAATTAATAGTCTTCAGAGAGGAGGATGCTCATAGTTTAAGGTCTTGATTCTTGGAAGCATGATGATGGAGTTTAAGGTCACATAGAATAAACCTTCCCCTTTTGAGCATGGAACTGTCTCATTGCCCAAGGGAAAGGGATACTTATGGAAGTTACCAAGAACCTTAACAATGATGAGGTAATAGGACACCTGTTTATTTTCCTATGATAGGAGATCCATGTATCACTATATATATATATCGCGAGAGTGGTCATATAGAAACACATATTTATTTGGGGAAAAAATATATGTATATTTATGATGTTGAGAACATGGGAAAATAAAACAATGGGTGCTATGATGGGAATATGAAGAATACAAACTTATAGGGATTGGTAAAAGTATCGACATCGATAGAGATATGGTGAATGAACGTAAAGTATATGGTTGATCCTGGTAATAAGGTCTATCCATCACTATATATATTATGGGATGATAATAAAGCCACACATGGTACTAGATATTGCTACGATGGGAGACCAACACTGGTGTTGTCGAGGTGTTTTCTTGGGAGAGGTATCCAGGATAGATATTTTGTTTAAGTTTCATACATAATGATGTAAGCTATATTGTTTAGGGTCATACAACAAAGACCTGGACTAGTGTGACATAATTTAATAAAGAAATGATGTTTAATATGTGGTTTAAAACTATATAGTGAGCATGATTCACTGCACATTTTAATACCATGACAGTGGGACATATACCAATACAATTTAATGCCATGAAATAAAGACATTGATCATGTGGTTTACAATGTATGATATTGATTATAAAATACATGGTTTAAGTTCATGTTGATGGGACCTATATTCCAGGTATCTTAGGTTTTCATAATGTGGACCCATTTTAAGTGGTTTAATTTCATAAGAAATAAACTCAAACAACAATGTAGTTTTATATCAAAAAAACTAACATGAGATGACATGCGGTTTAAATTCATGAATCTAGAAGTCTAGGGGGTGCAAAAATTTAATTTAATTTCTCTATTATATTGGGGGAGCTATAGTTTTATTTCATGTTTCTAGGATCAAGGTGGTACTATAGTTTGATACGATTCTTTTAAGACTATGGTTTCTTTTAACTCATAAACAAAAAATGTCTCAATCATGTTGGGAAGCGATCAACTAAAAAAATTAATCCTTTGTGAGTAATTATTTACTTTAGAAATGAGTAAAACAAGATCACATAAGAGACATGTGAGTTCACAACAAGGAAAAATGGTTTTGGATCTAAATATTGCAAAGACCACTAAAATTGACCCTGTTAAATGAATTAAGATACGGTTGAAATTATAAGACCAATTTTATTTTCCAACATGATTTAATGCATGAGGGGGTAATGCCGAGGGTTTTATTATAAAATCCCAGGTAAATAAAGAATACTATATTTTTATATTTATTAATATTTGTGAATTAAATATTAATTTTACTTTAAATGGGATGCTTTGTTCAATGGCGTACTCGATACACAACAATAAGTTTCTTTAAAATCTTACATTGCACATAATGTTGAGTTATACTAAAAATTATTATATAATATTATTATTTTAAATGGTAGTCAACGCATAGACATTGTATTATAGGGAATGAACAAAAATAACTACAGTATCATTACACATTTTTGTTAAATGTTTTTACATTTTTCCAATAAAAGTTAGAGGCTTAAAATGTGAAAGAATCAAATATTAAGCATAAATACTCTAATATTTTTTAGATGGTCGATTTACCGCCTTTTGATAGAGAACCATTTTTAAATATAGTTTTTGTTAATTTCATATGTTATATTTTACAAAATAAAATTATTCTTTAGAATTAGGACAACAAAATTTACTTAGGATGAAATTTTGGTATTTTTCTGATAAAGTTCATTTTTTAATGAATAGTGAAAAATACTGCATTTTAATTCCAAACTTCCATTTAATATAATTTATTTATATAGTTAGATTATTATTTTTTTGGTTTTAAATTTTAATTGGATTATATTTTTACCATTTAATCCAATTATGTTTATTGTAGGCAATTTCTTTTTGAAACTGCACAAAAACAAGTGCCAATCTTTTGATAGATATTATTTCATAAAAACACGCTTTGGGTTTTGACAAGAGAAATTAATTTTAAATTAATTAATAAAACATATATGTTTTTAATTTGGTAAAATATACATCATTTTTGAATTCGGAATATCGAAATTATATTTGGGTGAATTTTTGGTATTTTTCAGAAAATGTTCAATTTTTGATGAATAGTGAAAAAACACTACAAAGTAGTTAAAATCCGACATTTTCAATTAAACGAAATTTTACCACTTATGTGAATTGAATTTCAAAAATCTGACAAACATGGTTTTCATCCATAAGTAAAATGTGGTTCAATAAGATAAAAATAATTTTTGATGAATATTAACTGTTGATTTTTATTTACCGCGGTTAAAGGTAAATAAGGTAATTGAAGGTAAAAATAATATTATACTAATATAAAATTAACTTAAAACTTGTACTAACCTTATTTTATGATTAATGTCCGACCAATTAAATCCTTGGGTGAGACTTCTGTGCTTTGAAAGCCACTTGGGTAAGATAATGATATTAATAACTTTTTTTAAAATAAAAATATAAATATCATAAACATGAATCTGTTTTAAATTTTTTTATATGGGGTTATATAAGTGAAATATTCGACTATAAATGTTATTTGGAAATATAATGTTATTTCCTATATCATGGTATTTTATTTATATTTTTTAGACATTAAATAAATAAATTTAATTATGACACAATGGTGATGTAGTAATTTCTTCATTCATAAAGGATTCAAATAAATGATATTATTAATATTAAAACATATGTATTTTGAATATTTTTATGGAATACACGAATTTCAAAGATTAGGATGACTTTTTATATGTGAATTAATGATGTTTTTTCAAAATAATCAAGTTGTATTGGATTTTTTTAGATAAGTCATTATATGAATAGTATTAAAATTGACATACAAGAGTATTTAAATCAATCAAATTTTTATTAACTGATAAAATAGACCTAAAAATATATAATTATTACAAATGATATATACGATGTTAATAATTCCATTAATGATCCATTTTGGGTCGCTTAGAACTTTATATTAAATATATTAACCATATAGTATGAATATATAAGAGGACACGATAAAAGTGAAATAAGTTAACAAAATGTTAAATAAGAAAGATAAGGATTAAAAAATATCAAAAACCTATCCAATTATAATTGGATGATTTTATTTAGACTTATAGGAACCTTATCTTCAAATTAAACAATTTTTGGACCTTTTGAAACCAAAAGTCATTATATAATAAAATATTTTTTTCAAACTTTCCTAAAGAGCCCCTCCTCACCCTTATAAAAGGTCATCACTTCTAACCCATTTGTCACACCTCTCAAGCCCCTTAGATCATCCAACCTCTACCGAAATAATCTCCCAAGATCCCTCTATTCCTCCTAGTAGCCTTACCTTATGAATAATGCACTTAAAGTAAGCCTTTTGGTTCAAACCAAAGGGAGTTACTCGATTTAAAGGTAACGTCTTTTCTCTAGTTCTTTTGATTTATTTTCCTTTCCAAATCCCTAAAATATATTTATTCCATTATTTTATAAAAACAATAGTATCTTCAATATACTAGGATTTTGTTTTGAGAATTATTAAAACTACACTTATACACACCTCAATCTAATGGATACGAATATACTGTTTCTATGGACAACGAACTATAGCCTCACGAAATGGTGATTGTTAAATTATCTCTTACCAACTCTCATGGTGGTCATTATGATGTCACTGAATTTATATGTGATATATATTATATTTATATATTCTCTATTCTTTTTTATTATTTTATATCATACGTTTATGGTTTCTATAATGGGCAAATATGACAATTTGATTTGAGGAAGTGCGAACTACTGCCCCCTAAATGTGATATGACTCGTTAATACCATACATGGAACATATAAGGGTTGGTATTAATGAACTTATGTAACATATATAAAATATTATATTATAAAATAATAATAATATACCTATGTATGATTTGGTTTTCATTCCTTTAAAAAATAAAAAATGAAATGAAAGTAGTGTTCATGCGTATGTACGACTCACCATCTCCATGAATGGTGCATTTCATTTCTTATATCAAAATTATATAGACTATTATAAATAAATATATAAAAGATATATATGATATCTAAATCATGAAAAAGGTTCTGAATTAATTATTATTAACTTAAATTTATTATTCCGGGAGATAAATAACGAACAAGACAAGTCAGACACGGGGTAATGAGTTTTCATCCTGCTTTTTATTCCCGTGAGATTCATGCTATATTTCAAACTATTTCATTTTGTGTGGTGTATGTACTGACAATTATTGTATTTATTGTGTAATATAATTTAATTTATGGGTATTTAAATATTCATTGTATGATCCTTCTTTCATGTGGTGTATGTTTCGTATTTTACCAAATCGGTAAGGGAACCTTTCACCATCCTCTTTTTGTCAAAGACTTCTTTTTATGTTATTTATTTTTAAATTTCCATTTTCTTATGTTGGGATATGTTCTTATATATCCTTATTTCTGTACATTTTATTTCCATGTGATGAGAGACCCTTTTCTCTCTCATCACCTCATTTTCTTAATTTTAAAGTGATGATGTTAGGCTATCAAATTTCTGTAAGAGAACTTCTTAATCTTATTTCAATTCTTTGGGTTAAACTTATACTACTTGATTATGTCATTCTATGAATATGTTTTAATGACCTATGATTCTTTTACACTTAATATCTAGTTATATTGGGTGTATTATTATTTTTCAGAAGTAATTAAGTCATTGATATGTCCTTAATCTAAGGATACGATCCTTTTGAGGGACTTTGCCTCAATTTACATTCCATTGATACTTTTTGTTTTTATACACCAATTCAATTTTATATGGTGTGTATACTTTCCTTTGAAATATTATACCATGAATATATTTATTCTCATGATATTATAAGCTTTTATTAATGTTATTCCTATATTATTTGTATTCAACCGTCTCTCATTTGGTTAGGAACTCTTTAACTAAAATATAGTTTTAAATGTTTTAATGATTTATTCTTCTAATTCTTTATCATTAATGTACATGTTTTAAAAATGGTTTTAAGGATTTATTTATATGGACATGAATGTTTTTAAATTAAAATTTCATTCAAAAGATTCAAAGTGGTATGGGACACTTTTATTTAAAAATCACTTTATTAAATGTTTTAAATGGATTTGAAAATGGTTTGATAAAGAATTGATTATGTAAATATCTTGAAATGATATATTGTAATTGAAATGTGGAAATGTTATTTTTCCTTTATTCTTGTATTATATGTTATGAATATGTTATTTTTATTGGGAATGGTTTACATATATGGGTGGTTCCATGATAAACCTAGGGCAGGTGAGCCCGAGATAGCTCTCCAATTCCTTGGGTAACCTGAAGGAGATAAACGTTAATATTTCTCCTAAGAGATTTAGGGAATATACTATGATGGGTATTACAAATGTAACTCCCCATGTATCTATGATAGCTACAATATAAGTACGATATGGATGCTATAATTTACCTTTATGATTTATGATTTCTAAGTTTTATTTATAAATATTATGATTCTGTGAGGTATGTTAAAGATATCATGTTTTAAGATTGAAAAGTATGATTATTTTGATTTTTATGTATTCATGGTCTAATGTTTTATTTCATTATTTTATACCCCTTAGTGATATTTTTATGCTCATCCCATGTTTCTTGAAATGTTTTCCATGGGACTTAAAGATGAATAGGGTCAAGTATGGGATCAAGGAAAAGTCATGTTGTCCAAAACATGGAACTAGACATGATTCTTTTTTTAAGAATTTTTATTTTATGAAAAAATGGATTCTTAGTAGAAGATTCTACATGTAATATTTAATTTGTTATGTATAAGTTATGACCTAATTATCAAAATCTATAAACCTAAAAATATCCTCAATGTGAATTATTAACTTAATTCAAAATTATGTAATGTTCAAGGTCGGGTTCTTATAGTTGGTATCAATGGTCGGTTTAGATAACTTTAGAGGTTAGGGTGTTATTTAAGAAAAAGTGATATAACCATATTGGTTATAATATTAGAATGAGTCATATTTATTTTAGATAAATCCAATGAGTTTAAGATAACATGAATAAGTATACCGTAGTGTTTACCCTACTCATAAGATAGTATATGATGATTTTACTAATATACTCACACTGACCTTTTTGGTTTTAGTAAATGGAGGGATCTAGTAGGAACCAACGTAACAATATATGTGAAGGAAATTGTGGTGATTTTCATAATGAGAAATCAAATGAAATGGGAACTGTAGTGAGAACTCTTGTGGTTAAAATATGTTATGGTTATTTTTGAGGAATTGATCTCATTTTCAAGAATGTCATAAAATTATATGGTTTTAGAAAAAGGATAACCCACAGGAAGGGTGACAACCTATAAATTCTGAGAAGGCCACATGAATCAAACCCACAATCGAAGGGAGACAAGGGATCATTGCCTACCACTGGCATACGTGGAGTCCCTTGTTAGTATGGATTATTATGTTTAGTTAAATAATTGTATGGAAAAATAATAAGTTGATTTGGAATGTTATGTTTTATAAAATGGATATCCTTAGTATAGTAAAATGGTTTGGTGATTAAGTGATAATGGTTTTTTTGGAAAACGTTCTCTCTTTTGTGGAAACACTATATGTTTAAGAAAAATAGAATTCTATGGGATCCCATTTGTGGAGTAATAGTTGAAAATTTTATTTTAAAAGAATCTATGTTTTTATTATAGATATATGGTTATTTGGGTAATTTATGGAAATCATTAACCTATCATAATGATTATGTGATTAGGTTATTAACACTTTAGTATGAGACTTTAAGGGTAGTAAATGTTATTTAGAGATAAATGTTATGATTTAATTTGGAAGACTATGAGATTAAATTACTTTGAGTTTTGGGTTTCAATCTTATATTGGATTATATTGAAATATTTTAAGGACAATTGTGTATTGAATTGTCTTTGTTGAACTTTGGGTACTATTTTTTGATTTTTGGATATTAAGAGTAGTATTTATTTTTGTAAAGTATTGTTCTTTTTACGGATTATCTAATATTGTACTAACCATTTTGGTTTTCGTTAATTTCTAAAGATAGTGGAAATATATAGTTAATATTTTTTGAATTATGTGATTATATAGAAGTTGATTCAAGCACTTCAGGCATGACCAAGTCATTTTGAATACACATCGTTTAGAGAAAAGATGATTTCATGGTACAATTTTATTAAAGGAAGAAACTCTACATGACAAGTATGTATGTTTCCTTATGATCTTAGTCTAGGTAGAAATATAAATTTTCAACTCTATAAAAAGAATCATCAAGAAAAAATTTTATATTCTTTCTTTGATCAACAAACTTTTACCTAACCACAAATTTATTGTATTGTGGTGGTTAACTTTCTACGATCAAGTTATCAATCAGTCTCTTTTATTCTACGAGAGTTAATTTTTCTTCCATATCCATTTTTTCCTACACGCAATCCTTGTATGGTTTTTCTCGGGTGACATTTTTACTTATCTTTTTTTCTTTTTAGGTGATATTTTTAATGACTCTCTTTCTGATGTGGGACTTTTAATGAAATTTCCAGGCCCAATTTTAAAATTGCATGGACATAATTTTAAAAAGGTGGGAAGGATGTAACATCCCAAGTAAATAAATAATATTAAATTTTCATATTTATTAGTATTTGTGAGTTAAATATTAATTTTACATTAAAGGGGATGTTATGTTCGATAGCATACCCAATATGCAACAACATTTTTCTTTGAAATTGTACGTTTCACACAACGTTGAGTTATACTGAAAATTAACAATATAATATTATTATTTTAAATGGTAGTTAACACATAGCTATTGTATTAAAGAGATTGAATAGAGCTAACTATAATACGATTACACATGTTTGTTAAATGTTTTTACATTTATCCAATCAAAGTTAGAGGTTTAAAATGTGAATGAATCAAATTTTAAGCATAAATACTATAATATTCTTTAAAAGGTTTATTTACCACCTTTTGATGGAGAACCCTTTTTAAATATAGTTTTTGTCAATTTTATATGTTATGTTTCACAAAATTAAATTCTTATTTATAATTGGGACATCAAAATTTACTTCGGATGAATTTTTTGTATTTTTCTGATAAAGTTCATTTTTTAATGAATAGTTAAAAATAATGCATTTAAATTCAAAACTGCCTTTTAATATAATTAATTTATATAGTTATATTATTCTTTTTACTGGTTTTATAGTGTAATTGGATTATATTTTTATTATTTAATCCAATGTTATTCATTGGAAGTAATTTCACTTTGAAATTTGACGCAAACAAGTGTCAATCTTTTGATAGATATTATTTCATAAAAACACGCTTTTTGGTTTTGACAATGGAAATTAATTTCAAATTAATTAATGAAACACATATTTTTTGAATTTGGTAAATTAGAAATAATTTTTGAATTTGGAATATCAGAATTATCTTTGGGTGAATATTTGGTATTTTTCTTACAACGTTCAAATTTTGATGAATAATAAAAAAACCCTGCATTATAGTTAAAATTTGACTTTTTCATTTAAACAAAATTTCAACACTTATGTGAATTGAATTTCAAAAATACGACATAAATTTTTTTCATCAGAGAGTACAATGTGGTTCAATAAGATGAAAATTATATTTCTTGAATAATAACTTTTGATTTTTATTTACCGTAGTTAAAGGTAAATAGGGTAACTCAAGGTAAAAATAATATTATAATAATATAAAATTACCTTAACACTAGTCATAACCTTATTGGATGAGTAATGTCCAACCAACAGAATCCTTGGGTGAGACTTTTGGCCTTTTAAATCCGCTTGGGTAAGATAATGAAATTAATAACTTTTTTTAAAGTAAAAATAAAAATATCATAAACATGAATCTTTTTACTAATTTTTTTTATATGGGATTATATAACTGATATCTTCGACTATAAATATTCTTTGGAAATATAAAAGTATTCCCTACATAATTTTACTTTATTTATAATTTTTAGACATTAAACAAATAAATTTATTTATGACACAATGATGATGCAATAATTGATTAATTAATAAAGGATTAAAATAAATGAAATTATAAATATTAAAATAAATTTATTCTGAACTTTTTTATTCCATCCATTAATTTTATAGATTATAATATCTTGTTATATTTGAATTAATGACGGGGTTTTAAAAGAATCAAGTTGGTTTGGATTTTAAAAAAAAGTCACGATATGAATAGTATTAAAATTGATATAAAAACTGTTTTTAAATCAATCAATATTTTATTGTATGGTAAAATATCCATAAACATCTAAAAGTCATAGAAATTACATATATGATGTTAATAATATCATTAATGATTAATTTTGGTTCTCTTGTCTTTTTATAGTAAATATATTAACCATATAGTTTGAATATATAAGAGGAAGTGGTGAAAGTTAAATAAAATAACAAAGGGTTAAATAAGAAAGGAAAGGATTTAATAATATCAAAAAACCATAAAATTCTTATTTAATGATTTTATTTATACTTATATTCATCTTATACATGAATTAAATATGTTTTTGACCTTTTGAAACATAAAATAATTTTATAATAAAATAATATTTTCAAACTTTCCTAAAAAGCTCATCCTCTCCCTTATAAAAGGCCATCACCTAAAATCCATTACTCACACACCTCAAGCCACTTTTATCATAATTAATCTTCCAAAACAAGCTCCAAATATCACTATCTTCCTCCTAGGAGCCTTACCTTAGGTAGAAGGCACTTCAAGGAAGCCTTTTGGCTCAAACCAACGGGAGTTACCCGATTTAAAGGTAACATCTTCTCTCAAGTTATTTTCTTTTATTTTCCTTCTCCAACTACCTAGAATATATTTATTACATTATTTTATGACAAAAACATTATATTAAATATAATAGGTTTTTGTTATGATAAGGATTCAAACTACACTTACACACACCTCCAAATAATGGACACGAACATACTGTTTCTGTGGACGACGAACTACTTCGCCATGAAACGATTATTGTTCAATCATCTCCCACAACCTCTCATGGTGGCCATTATGATGGAACTGAATTTATATATGATATATATTATATTTATATTGTCTCTAATTTTCTATTTTTTATAGCATATCTTTATGGTTTCCATAATTGGTAAATATGGTAATTTTATTTGAGGAAGTGCGGAATACCGTCCCCTCAAAGTGATATGACTCGTTAATACCACACACGGAACGTATAAAGGATTGTATTAATGAACTTATGTAACTTATATAAAATATGATCTTATAATTTAAAAAAAAAATACCTATGTCTCATTTGGTTTTCATTCCTTTAAAAATGATAAAAATGAAATGAAAGTAGCGTTCATGAGTATGTGTGGCTTACTATCTCCATGAACGGTGAATTTTATTTATTATATCCAAATGATATGGAGTATTATAAATACATATATAATATATATATATGATATATATGATATCTAAATTATGAATATAATTCTAGAGACAATGTAATTTTGACCACATGGACAATTTGTAATTATAACAAGTTAATTTTTGACTCAAGTACTGAAAATCGACAAAAAAACCTATATGAAGTTGAATAATTATATGATTATTAGAGCTAGGTAATAAAATATATAAAAGGAATAATAAAATTTAATAAGGTTCTTATGTAATTATAAATAACTTAAGTTTATTTTTCATGGAGATAAAGAACTAACAAGACAAGTCAGACACAAGGTAAGAGGTTTTCATCTCACTTTTTATTCCTGTGAGATTTATTCTATATTTGAAACTATATCCTTTTGTGTGGTGTATGTATTAACCATGATTGTATTCCTTGTGTAATATAATTTAATTAATGGGTATTTACATCTTTATTGTATGATCCTTCTTTCATGTGGTGTATGATTCATATGTTACCAAATCGTTAAGAGAACCTTTCACCATCCTCTTTTTGTCAAAGACTTATTTTATGTTATGTCATTTTAAATTTACATTTTATTATTTTGGGATAAGTTATTATATTTCCCTATTGATTTAAAGTTTATTTCCATGTTCTGAGATACCTTTTTCCCTCTAATCAAATCATTTCTTGAATTTTAAAGAGACGTCGTTAGGCAGTCAAAATTCTGTAAGAGAACTTCTTAACACAATTTCAATTATTTAGGATAGACTTATACTTCTTGATTATGCCGTGATATGAATATTTTTAATGACCTATGATTGTTTTACACTTAATATCCACTTAAATGGGGTGTATTATTATTTTTTACACATAATTATTTCATTGATTTGTCTTTAATCTAAGGATATGATCTCTGTAGGAGACTTTGTCTCAATTGACATTACATTTAGAATTTTTTGTTGTTATACACCAATTCCATTTTATATGGTGTTAATACTTCCCTTTGAAATATTATACAAGAATGTATTTATTATAATGATATTATAATCTTTTATTAATGTTATTCCTCAATTATTTGTATTCAAGCGTCTCTCATTTGGTTAGGAACTCTTTAACTAAAATATCATTTTAAATGTTTTAAAGATTTATTCTTCAAAACCCTTCTCATTAATTTCCATGTTTTAAAAATAGTTTTAAGGGTTTATTTATATGTACATGAATTTTTGGAAATTAAAATTTCTTTTAAAAGATTCAAAGTGGTATGGGACACTTTGATTTAAAAATCACTTTATTAAATGTTTTAAATGGTTTTGAAAATGGATTAATAAAGGATTGATTTTGTCAATATCTTGAAATGATATATTGTGATTTCAAGGTGGAAATTTTATCATTAATTTATGATTTTTTTATGTGTTATGAATATGTTATGGTTATTGGGTATTTTTTTCATGTACGGTTGGTTCCTTGATAAACCTATGACTGGTGAGCCTGAGATAGCTCTTCAATGCATTGGGAAACGTGATGAAGATAAATGTTAATGTTTATCCAAAGATATTTATGGAATATAATGTGTTGGGTATTCCAAATATAACTCCCTATGTAGTTGTGATAGCTACAATGTATGTATAATATGGATTCCACAAGTTACCTTTATGATTTATGATTTCTACGTGTCATTCATAAATCTTATGATTTTTTGAGGTATGTTGTAGATATTATGTTTTAATATTGAAAAGTATGATTAATTTTATTTGTCTGTATTCATGGTCAAACATGTTCTTTCCTTATTTTATATCCCTTACTAAGCTTTTTATGCTCATCCCAAGTTTTTGAAATGTTTTCCACATGTCTTAATGATTAATAAGGTCAACGATGGGATTATGGAAAAGACATGATCTCTTAAACATGGAACTAGAACTGCTTATTTTTTTAGGAATTTTTATTTTATGAAAAAATGGATACTGTGTATAAAATTATTCATGTAATATTCATGTTTTTGTGTATAAGTTATGACCTAATTCTCTAAAGATATAAACCTGAAAAGATCCTCAATGTGAATTATTAACTTAATTCAAGATTATGTAATATCCAAGGCTAGGTCCTTATATTTATAATTACACTAGAATAAAGGAGGGTGGAAACAAAGTAAATCATAACTTTTATAAACTGAATTTCAAGGTACTGATAAATGGGTTCCCAATATCTATTGATTATGTATTTTAAATGTTAATTTGACTACCAGATAGCCAATAATAGGGTAATGTAAATTAATGTTAGGCACTTACCATATTCTAAACATAATACCCATCATATTTATTCCATGAATTATTCCTTTTTAGATAGGAGGAGGGAATTTGGAAAAATAATTACATCACTATAAGAGAGTCCATTCAAAAGTAAATGGTAAAAATCATTCATATTAAGGAATACCTAAAGTGTGATCTTGAATTGGGAAGGCTATTTGGATAGATTTAAACACTCTAGATGATACAGTGCCATGGATTGGGCATGTAACATGGGAATATCGGTATGAGGGAGGATCAAATTTCCCACTAAGAAGAGAATCATCTCAATTCCAAGGCGATTAAAAGAAACCTAGTAGAGGGGAATTGACCATCATGATAAAGAGTTTTAAATAATAAAATGATGGATAGTACTAGGATAATTCATAAGAGAATCATTACATTTCATATATAAAGGTAATAAATCCACACATAGTTCATAAAGAATGGTGTGGTTGGAGACCAATACCAAAGGAGGAGTTATTCGCTTAAGAAATGAATTCTACCAAGTTCTACAATTAAAATTTCATATAGAAATACCTTGAATAAGAAATTTATGTTCTTATAGTTGATAATTATGAGTAATATAATTTAAATTAATATAATTATGTATAATTCAATTTATTTTATATTCATATAGAATAGACTATTTCTAGTATGTTTAATGACATACGGATTACAATTTATATTGTGTAGATTTATGTCCTTCAATAATTACTAAGATACAATATAGTTTAAGGTATTATATATTGGACCAAGGTAACTTAAATTGAATCCATGCATAATATTTTTTATGAAACAACATGTTGGAAGAAGTTGTGATATACTCCCTATCTATGGTGATCAACGAGTATGTACCATTGGGGAAGACCTTGAGAAAATTTAGGGGGACCTCCCATTTTTGATCTATCTTTAGATGATTAATTTTAGATATCATTGACATTTTAAGTGATATTACCAAGTCACTTTGTTGGAAATAGTGAATGAAAACCTTTTTATTGATTACTCTAGAAACTCAATTTTGGACACCACGAGATAATTCAATTTATAGATCATAAAATTTTCAAAGGATTCCAATTTTTCGTGATGGAATGGAGACCCTTTAAAAAATTTTAAATTGCATTTATACCACCATCAGGTGTGATGATATCTGCACCACAATGGAAATCACTACTTCAGTTTTATACACCATGGTGTAAGGAGTCATCTTGGTGGATGTAAAAGTCATTATCTAATATTCCAATAATGAATTAGAGATCCTGTTTACCAATATATTCTTATTATGATATATCAACCTCTGTATAATGTTAGATAATACTATTCCAAATCCATTGATTTATCCATTAATAGATGTATAATAGTGGGAAGTGAGGTTGGATCATATGATGTAATTTGCATATAACTTATTCAATTGATAGGATCATAATATAGTTCTATTTTCTATAATAATGGTGTGTGGGATCCCAAACTAATGAATTATATATGATTTGACAAACTCAATTATAGAATGGTCCTTGAAATCTTCGAGGAAACTAGATTTATAACATTTTAAGAAGAAATTGGTGGCGCTAAGGATAATCCTACACTATTGGGTTTTTTAGTTTGGTAAGGACCCATGATGTAAATAACCCATAAGGAGGAGAGAAAAGGGAATATGGAGGTCTGTAGAAGCTCAAAAGGATTCTTTATGATGTTTTTGGGGACTTATCATATATAACACTTTTTAGTGAATTCCATGAAGTCATGAACCATGGTGGACTTGAAGTAACTGAATCTTTGGGTTTTATGAAAGAGCTTCACTCTCTATTTATAAGCTCCACATAACCTAAAATTGACCTAAGAACTCAAGGAATATCCTCCCCTTGGATGCAGTATAAAAGGTTTCCATGAAAGAGAATCTATAAAGGACCTACATTATGATGGGTCCAACATAGAGGGTAAAATTTTCTAAAATAACGAATATTTATTCTTCCTTGGATTTTATTGTTGGAAGCATTCAATATTAAAGATACTCAATTAGTGGTTCCAAATAGATGGACATTTCTTTATCCATATGTGAATCTAAGAGACAAGCTTTAGAAGAGAAAACATTGAGTTGATTCACCTCAAATTTTTCTTCAGGTGTATTTTTGGAGCTTTTAGGTTGTGTTTTTTTTAAAATATATTTTTGATAAAGTTATTTAAAGAAAAAACATGATACAATCCTTATGATATGGTTTTGAGAATTTTTTTAATTGAGATTTTGAAGGTCATAAAATTTTGTAATCAAAGGAAAGGATTATTGAAAAATATAGATCAAAGGAAGATGTCTCATGAAAAAATTTCATAGTATTACAAAAGAATTATATGGAGGAATATATAGATAAAATGGGAAATAGTACGATATAATTACATAAATCCACAAAATATTCATATTAACTCATATAAATACTAATATTTTACATTGATAAAGTATCCCACAAAATATATTATCCATGAATAAAAAATTGTGTCAATTGTGAAAAGTTTGTGGAATTGATTTTCAGCCACTAAAAAAGAATATTATGTGGTTACAAGGATTTTTTATGTGGGTGGAATTTTATTCCTATTTGAAAGGTACTAAAAAATATTGGATCGCACCATAAAATTTTTATATAGAGGATGTGTTGTTTTTGAATGTTTGGTATATTTTTTCACATTCCATAAATGTAAAATATAATGTGGCTTCCATGAAACTAAAAATGTGGATATGTATTTTTTTGAAGAACAATATTATCTGAAACAATTAAGGGTAATATTATTCACCACATGTTTTTTTGAATACATTACAAATAATATATTCCTAAACAACTCATTTTGGAAATAATAACTTTATGGTCAAGGATTATAGTAGTTAATCACTCTATTTTCTCTAATTGGAAATTTCATGATGAAATTATACAGAAAACATAATACCACAAAAAATTACATAGTAATCAATTACTTACTATGCATAAAACTATGATGAAATTACAAAAAAGTATACTAACTTGAATAAATCACAAAAAAATAAAATAATTACTATGAAATTACAAATTAAATTTTATAAAAACCATAATTTTTAATGATAAATTATTATATGATAAAGGGAAGTTCATAACTTTGATTAAAAAGAAACTTCTTGTGACAACAACATTATAGAGAACAATTTTTTGTGGATTTAAATTCTTTGAAAACTATTCTTGGGGAAGAGTGTGTTCACCACAATGAGAGAGAATTTCATTATCTATTATAATTGGTTATATACCATAGAATATTTATTATTATATACACTTTAAAAAATAGTTCACTTCCATGAATTTATTTAGATGAGTATATCGAGGAATGAATTGTTGTTAAACATATCCCACTGTGGGTGAAGTAAGTAAAAATTAGTGCATCTCTTGTATATATTTTTTAATCATACTCTATTTTGAGGTAAAAAGGAAAGTTTGTTTCATATCAAAGAGGAACAAGATCATTAAGGTGTTTTTTTTAAATTTCTCGATAATGATTACCCCTCTAGACATTTGACATAGTGTTGGACAAAAACAAATTCATGTCATGGGAATGTCATATCCCCCATCAGAATATGAGTTATATTTTCTTCATGTAAATGGAATAATAAAATAAAAACTTATTAAATTAAATAATAAAATAGATAAAAGTTTCTATTTAAAATAGTCATTCAAGGTCCAAACCAATGTTTTTCCCATTTACTAAAATTTTCACAGCAAAAAAGAAAACATACTCATTTAGTAAAACACTTATCCATTGAAATAACAAACCAAACATATCATAAAAATATGAATAAAAATCATTGAAAAGAAATAAAATGTATCAAAATATTTTAATATAAAAAACATGGATTCATGATTTTACATGTTTAAAATATTTAAAATAAAAACTCACATTATCATTAAAACTCAAAAAAAATTTCATATTTATTTTAGATTTTTTCCCAAAATGTAAAAATTTAACCATGTCATTTTTAGGCTCTGTAAATATTAAATAGACTCATAAATTTTCACATGAATTAAAATATTTGGTATGTTATCAAAAAAATCATTTTTACCATTATACAACACAAGTACCACTTTGGTCATTTCAAAGAAGTCATCAAACCAGTTTTATTTTCGAAGTACAATCTAGTACAATTTGTTTTTTCTTAATAGATAGAAAAAATACAACCAAATTAAATTAATATATCATAAAAAATTATATACTACCACTCAAGATCAAATAATATTTATAAAATACCCAAAAGTGAAAACCCACTAATCTATATAAAAGGAAAACTAGAAAACATCTATAAATTCAAACTATAAAAAATAAATATTCATTTAATTGGAAATTAAATAATAAATGGAAACAATATTCAGAATAAGAATATTGATTTGCTCATGAAACTATGAAAATACAAAATTTAATATTATTAACAAACACCAAGGAAAAAACCAAATAGAAATAAACAAGGACTCCATATATAATGATATGACACTAAATGTACCATCCATGGAATGAAAAACCCTTATAAAATTTTCTCTTATCCCATGGAGACCTTATAAAATATTAATGATTTCTTCATTTCATGAAAAAAACCTAAACTCAAATCCCTACATAATAGGTAAATTTTAGTTATATAAATAGGATTTGGAAAAATGAGTAGAAAAAGAAGAGGATAATGTTACCTATTACGAGCCTTCCTTGAAATTACCTAAGAATTTAAAACAATAAAATTGTGTTTGATAAAGTATAAAAATGGATCATTGAGATTATATGATTATTTAACATGGAAATAAACTATGATATAATTATTTTTAAAGTAATTCAATCTATTCGATACCCATCTATTCACACAACACTAGGTGTATATAAAATGTGATGCTCTATTAAAAATATTATTATTTATAGATGACCATTATTACCTAGATGTTATGTTGGGGAGAATGAATATGACAAACTAGATTATGAATATTATATGATTTTAACATTTATAATTGTAATTCAATTATTATCTATTGATTATAAATAAAATAAGAGGCATTTGAGTGATTTTATTTTAAAAACAATATTTTTCTAAAATGCATTTTAGTCATTATTTTTGAAAAAAAAATTAAAATTAATTTGAAACACTATTTAAAAATTAATTTGATAAAATTAAATCAATTTTTTAAATATAATTTTACAATTATAATTGTTTGTTTCATTGATATTTTCCTGAAAATGATAATTTTTTGGATGACTAGTGATAAATAATGATTTTTTAAAAAATAAATTTTGTATAAATTTTTTACATAGATATATTATATTGTAATTATATTTGAAGTATAATTTATTAAATTATATTATAATTTAACTAATTTATTTTTAGGGAATAAATTTCATATTTAATTATGTTATAATTTTTTTAAAACTTTTGAAAGTTATTTGGAAATACAGTTTTTCGACGGATATATTGATTTAATTTTAAATTAATAATTACCAACTATCTGAATCGAATTTAGAAAAATATATTATATATTTTAAGGTAGAATAATTAATATTATCTAATAATTTGAACTAATGTTTTTTCCATAAAGAATATTTAAAACAATATAATAATTAATTCACTCGGTTAAGGTAAAAACAGGTTTACTTGGGGGTTAAACTAAAAAGATAAGGGTTAAAAATGATAAGAAACATGTCTAATTATAATTTTTGAGAAATATTTAGACCTTATATCTTTCATGGTTTGATAATGGCCCATTTTTTTGTCTTCTTTCATGCAAAAATTAGGGTATAACTTTTTCTTTTAAAAAATCCCAAGTGTGTCCTCTCCCCTACTTATAAAAGGACTCCCCCTCTCCCCCCATATTCACACTTCCAAATCCATTTAGTTAGTACGATTACTAAAAAATATATAATCCTTACCTATCTCAACACATTTTATAGGCCATATTTATATTATTAAACACTCCTAATAAGTGTTGAGGTTTAAACCTAATTGGGTTATCTAATTAAGAGGTCAAATTCTTAAAATTGTGTTTATTTCTTCTTCCACCTCCATCAAATATTCTTCAAATGTGATGTTATAATAAAAATGTTATGTAATATATCATTAGATGTAATTATGTTAATGTAATAACCTATTTCCATCTCTACTTCCATCAAATCGATGATGAAACCGTCAATTGTCTCTATGGGGGGGTTACCACCTTGCAAACCAATGTAATTAATTTTCCATAACCACATATAAAGGTTGGATATAATAATGGAGTAAATATATCTATAAAATATTTATGATAATATTATACTTATATAATAATTATTTTACTTATATATTCTTACTTTCCATTATGTGGGGGAAACTATGTTGCCACTCTTGTATTCGGCGGACTACCGCCTCACGAATCGATATAATTCATTTTTCTCTTACGCTTAACATGGAAGGTAGTAATTTTAATGTTATAGAATATATACGTTATTTATGAACTAAACATACTTCTATAAACACAATATAACATTTAACTTCCTTCCTTCCAATCTGTTGGAAAATAATAACTTCACTCAAGCATAATTTCAAACTACTACCTCCACATGTCGATGTGATTATTTATTCATTTTATTTTTACATAGATGGTATTAGGGATGTATTGGATTAATATAAATTCTATATATAATATAATAATGATTCTAGAAAGTTTAATGGATATTTATTTTCTTTTTATTCTATCCATTAAGAAAATGGAAACAACTTTCACTTGTACATACAATCTACCATCTTAATGAAAGGTGTGATGCATTTTGAATATTTAACATTTATGGATTACTATAAATAAATATATAATGAATAAATATGATATTTTTAATATGTTTTATGTTTTGTTATATGTTTTATCTGAGATCAAATTAAATTTAATGAAAATATCAAATCAGAACATACATGAAAAACAAAGCAATTATTAAACAAAACTGTGATTTTACAAGGAATTATTAACAAACAGATAACAAAAGACAATAAGTGAATAATATATGGTATTAAATATATTTTTATGGTTTTATAATAGAATTATAATAAATATATATTTATTATACAAGATTTATAGACATGTACGAAAGAAATCAGATCTGATGTAAGGGTTTCTCATCTCACTTTTACTTCTATAAGCCATATGCCATATTCCATACTTGGTTCTTCTATGTGGTGTATATAATTTCCTTTTGATATGTTATATCATTAATTAAATTATATTCATGGTATTTAAATTCTAATTTTAGGTTATTTCATTCATGGGGATTATGAATCATAAATTATAATAGTGGTAGAGATTTATTTTACAATCACATAGTTTATCGAGGGTTTTTCTGATTAAATTTAGATGATGAGATATTATATTATATCACTTATGAAACTCAAGAATTTTTTTATTCGATATTTATTCAATATATTTTAAATTTATTGTCTCATTTTACTCTATTTTTTCCATCAATTGATTAGGGATAAGATTTTAGGAAAATCCAACATTAATTAAGTTTTTAGTCAAAAATATTTTTCTATTTCATGTATATTTTTTTATAAAAATGTAAATGTGGGTTCTTAAATAATGAAAATGATTTATTGAAGAAATTTTTACCAATTATTATATTTTTGAGAAATATTTTTAAATAATATTTCAATCCTTTACCGAAAAATGAACTTTTTTAAATTTTAGAAAAAATATGAAAGGAATCCTTATTTTAGCATAATTTTAATGTACCAAATTTCCTACCATTGTAACCACTAATTTATTTGAATAATACATTCAAATTTTAAAAGGTTTTTTTGAAGGAATTTATTTTCTTATATCCAAAAAATTTTAGTTTTGAAAAGATATTTTAAATGTGAAAATGATATTTTTCCCAAAAAATTATATAATAAAATTTTATTGTATTTAGAATCATTAATGAAAACCATCGTTTTAATTATTATCCATTGAAAATACGTTGTATGTATTCCATCAATATTATTTATCCAGATTGTTTATAATCATTCTAATTAGGGATGTACTATTTTTATTATATTCTCAATATTACTCAAGATGGTTTATGATTGTTATTATTGATTGGGGAAATTATTAACATTATGTAAGCTAAATATTCAATTTTAATTTACATGTTTATTATGTTTCTACACTTTTATATGCGAAATTAATTTGACTTACTACATGATGGTTGGGGCCCACTATATCCCTCTATGATTTGGTTGGTCTCACAAGACAAACTAGATTTGGTTTTTCGGTATAGTCCTTACCGATTTATATTAGATGTTTAAACATAATTCCTTGAAATTATATATTTCTTAGCACAACTTCTTAATGACAAGTTTCATATATTCATCATTATGAATTCCATCGTTGTGAAATCAATTATTGAATTGTATGTTATTATTTTATTAGTAATATTATTTAGGAAAAATTTACATGCAGCAATAATTATTTATTTGGAATTATTTGATAATTATTTATTCCTACAATATTGTTCTTCATGTAATTTTTTTTGATTGAATGTATTTTGTTTTAGTTATTTACCTTGAAATGTTGATTATAAATTATTTACAAATGATATCTTCTACTATATGCATACCCTTAATGAGCATATGATCTCACCACTTTCTTATGTTTTAAATTCCCCAGGATGCTAAGAAATGTTTATGATTGATATACATGGATATTTCAAAGAGAATAATGGTGTATTCCATGAAAATAATATATTGTATTTTAGGTATTCAATTTTATTATTATATACAAGTATGTATCTAATTTTGAAAGAATTCCACTATATTCTATCCTTCATTATTCAATTCCTTATAAAATTTTAAAATATTAAAAAGAAATCACCAACTCAAAGTTTCTAGGGTATGGGTCCTTAACATTTGTATTAGATGATGTTTAGTAGAATCTGCGAGTAATAGATTTAGGAAATTATATATTAAAGAACTTGTCCCTATGACTGGAGTTGAGGATAAGTCTATGAATAGAATAATATCCAAATGTTTTGGGAAGAAGAGATTATATGGATTTCTCTAGTAATACATATCCATTTGGATACTACACGTGGACATGGTTCTGACATAAATGAACCTTTGGATAATAATCCAAAAAAGTCCCATCGATCATGACTCGAGTATCACATACTACATGAAAAAGATCCTTACTACACACATGGTTTGACACTACCATGTGATATGCTTGGGATAATTCAAATTTTTATTATGATCCATTGTAAATGACATGAATTTTGACAATTAATGACCTAGGTTAATCCTAATGTGTCTTAGATTGGAAAGGCATTAAAATTTTGACATCATAAAAATGATTTTCTGGTTTCCTTATTTGATTATTATTTCTCATTATATGCTTTTCTAGTTTTATTTAATGGATGTAATAAGAAATAATCATGTTAACATTGAATTTTATTTACAATGTGGTGATTATGAGCAACAAAATACAATTATGGTTGTACTAGATGATATCATGATTATTCCTAATCAGTTTTCATGGAATATAATTAATAAACTATACCATAATGAACTATCATACTCAAAAAATAAGATAATAATGGATTTCAATGGCGGAACATGTGGAACATACTATAGAGGAAATAAGGATAAATTTAATTCATTTTATAAATGAGGAAAGAAACACATAAGAGAATGAATCAAAGGAAAATAATGTTTTATGTGTGGAAATGAAGGGAATAGATAAAAAAATTGGATAGGAAAAGAGAGGAGTTCAGTGGAGAGAAATAAATTTCTTCCTAGAGATCTATTTATAGTTAATTTTATAAAATGTAAAGAACCTGGGAATTATCTGAGTTAATTCCCTCTTTTAATGTTTAACTACTAGTCCATGGAAGGACCTATGATATACTAATCTTTAGAGTAGAAGGGTTGATGTATTTATATATTTTAATTTATGAGTTTTGTTTTAGAATTATTTTATCAATGATATTTTTATTATAAAAATAATGCAATGTATGAGGGTTATATTACTCTTGTTTTTCATTAAGGATTTGAAAGCATATGTTGAATAGTAAAAATAGACAAGAGAAGCGAATTAGTGGAAATTAGATATTTTTATAAAAGAAAACATTGAGGTAATAGAACACTTAATATGTTCTAAATGATGAGATAATAATGATAAATAGATGTTTATGGGATTTTATTGGTATCCTAGAAATTGGTAGTAATTTGATTGTTTATGATATCTTAGGTGGAGTTTACAACTCTTTTGATCTTATAGAGTATATTCGTTAACATTGGACTTTTATTTCGAAGAATATATGTTTTATTTAATGTTTTACTGTGATCTAGGTATATATATATTTGGTGTGTGAAATTAAAATATAATTTTTTTATTAATATAGTGTTAAATTTATTTTATAAATTTAGTCACATTCCTACTAAATTTCTAGACATTGAATTTTGAAAGACATATTTTGGATGAGTCTTAATATTAACAATTTATGAAATTGAATAAGATTAACTTTGAGGACATTATTTTGGTTTTAGAAATTAATGTATTGTTGGATAACTAGAGATAACCATTTTGTTCTTATAAGATATCTAGATACAGGAGGAATAAATTTTTTTATGTCCCATTTATGGATAATATTATTGATTTAGGAATTAAATTTTATTTTGGATATTAATTTGGTGCAGTAAAAACTGAAGTGGGAATTGATAGAAGCATAATGAAATGATGAAATGGTTCCTATAAAAAAATATATAATATGTATATATTATTTTGTTCTCAGTCTAGATGGTAAAGTAATCCCTCAACCCTAGGAAATGGGTCTTGAAAAAAAATGTTATCCTAGTACCCTTTTTCAATGAATCAAATTTCCTTTTAACTAATCACATATTTATATCCTTTTGTTTATTAAATTTTCAAAATCCATCACTTTCTTTAGATCAATAATCTCTATCACTCTCCATTATTATGTTCAATTTTCTTCCATATTCATATCTTCACTTCCCAATAATGATTTCCTTACTTGAAACCTAGTTATATGTTATTTTTGAAAACTTTAATACATACCCTTATCTAATATGAAGATTATTTTTTATTAAATATTTTTACAATGTGGGTTTTAAACAATGGTCGGACTTGTGATGATAAAAATTAAATTATAAGGGTACAATATATTTAAGGGGTAGAATGTGACCCACATAGTTTTTAAAAGAAGATCAATTTGTTTGATAGAGTATAAGAAACACAACATTGAGAATATATGAGAATGTAACTTTCTGAAAACTTAAGATATATTTAATTTTAAATAAATTAAACCACTTTGATAGCTTGTGAAGCATTCAACACTGGGTTTAAATGAAAGACTATACTCTATTAAAATAGTATTATTTAGTAATGAACATTATAACCTAGATATATTTTTTGTAGATATTTGTAGGAATAAGTAGATTATGAAAATTATGAGGTTTAAAAATATGTAAAATTAATTAAACCATTATCTATTTATTATAAATAAAATAATAACCATTTGAATAAAAAAATAAATGTTCTCTGAACAACTATATTTTCCTAAAAAAAAGGATTACTTGTGCTTTGTGATCAAAATTTAAAACTATTTCTTAAAAATTTAATAAAATTAATTCGAATATATATAATTCATTTTTAAAATCTACATGTTAAAAATTTATTTGGGTGATATTTTGATAATTTTCAGAAAAGTTTTATTTTTTGATAAATATTAAAAAATAGTAATTTAAATTGAAATTTTTTTTTTGATTAAATTATTTATAAAGTAAAACCTTATTTTAAATTGATTTGAAAATAAAATTAGTTCAGTTATATTAAAATTGATCAAATTTATGTAATTGGAATAAATTTCATATTGAATTTTGAGATAAAAACTTTTTAATCATTTAAAATATTTTCTTTTGAAAAACTATTTTTTCTACTCGTCTATGGGATTAAATTTAAATTTAAATTTACCACTTGTGTGAATTGAATTTAGAAAATCATATTAAATATTTTAAATCAGAATAATTAATATTATCTAATAAGGTCAAATTTATTTTTTATGATACTAGAAATAGTTTGAGACATGAGTTGATTACCTAACTCATACAAAAAAAAGTTATTCATGAAAAAAGAGTTGTAGTGTGTATATGAGGTGTACTTATATAGAAATATAATTTTTTTACACATAGAGATACTAAAAAATAAATAATTAATAACTATATGTGTTTAGTGTATCAAACCTTTATTGTTTGGAGATCCAGGAGCTGTTAGGTCATCCATAATCCAAACAACAACTGTTGATTCGAGATCAATATTCAAGTAGTATTAAAAAATAACCAATTATTGTATAATAAGGGAGAAAAGTTGACTTGGTTAAGATTATATTAGTAAATATAACCTATGTTTTATTTAGTAATCATGAAATAATTTTGTCCACAATAACATGTAGACTCATGACATCATATTAAACAACCTACAAAACGCAACCGGACCCAAGGTTGTATAAGATTTGAAATTATATACTTAATAGTAAAAAAGTGGAAATAATCATGTAGACCAATAGAAATAATTATCATGTCATTAAAAGTTAGATAATTAGGAAAAATTCTTGGGAAGAACATCTTGTTCAGAACGAACCACCATCTGTGGATTTGAGGATCACTCTTCAAGTGTAGACAATTATCTTGAACAAAAATAATGGGATGAAGCAACAAATTTTATTGGAACAATAAATATAAAATAATTTTTCATTAATATAATCTTATTCACTACTCCACAAATATCCTTTCAGCACTAAATAAATTTTAGGGAAAATGACGAATATAGTGAAGACAGAGATCCACCAGGTGCACAATCAAAGAGGGATCCAATATAAATAGAAAATTCATTCCATTGAAATATTTCCCTAAAACCATAAACACATGATAAAACAAGAAAAAAATATAATTTGGCGAAAAAAATGTTAGTAAATGCAACATATCCTACAAAATATCTATTCCCAAAAAAGGTCAAGATAATCAAAAATGGGTTTTCCAATAATCTTGAAAAAAAATATTTTAAAATTTTACTCTGTGATACTTAGATAATCATCAAAAACTATATTTTTATTATGATATATTAGAAAATATATCATTTCTTATTTTTTTGGATAATGATCTAATTATTCCTTATATCATTGCTTAAAAAAATGAGTGATGTTTTTAAGTTTAATGTTATCCTCTTGATACTCTTAATCCTTTAATGGGGATGAATAATCAGCATCTGAGGATGTAGAGGGATACTCTTCATCAGAGGATATAGAGTTATTATATTAATTATAATATGTGGAGGGATATTAATTAAAATTCAATGGTTGAGGTATGTTTTCCGTATCCAATCATATCCACCAAGATCTAGTGAAAATTTTTCTCTCTACCATAGATTAGTAAATTAATTTCTGATGCTTTCTAGGATTGGAAGTGATAAAAACATCTGATCAATAATAGGTTTCATACCTTTTTGGTTCTAAAGTATATATATTCATCCTCAATTTTGTGTACCTTTTCAAGATCATCTTGATTAAATTCACTAAAAACAGAGGGAGACTATTCCACCACCTCTTGAATAGCTATAAGATCTCTTAAGTTTCCCATAATAGGTTGATTATTATTGATTTTTTTCCAAAAACATAGATAAAACATTAAATTTTGTACATTGATTCAGAGATGGACTAGGATATGGGGTGGATGAAAAAATTATTGCGTATTTTGGGGAAAATAGTTCAGCTTCATCATTAGGAAAATTTTTATATTTCTCAACCTAGATGGATTTTCGATTATGTGGTGGGGGGATTTTCAAAGTTATAGTTACTCCTGGGGTCATTACTAGAGAAATTTTATTCAATGTATTGTCTAAGGTGAAGTAAATTAGAGTAGTATCTGAGTAAATCATCACATACATCATCTTGTAAAAAACCAACGTCGCCATTCTAGATCCATATAAATGAAGGAAAGGGTTGAGTAAGGATAAACTAAATACAGACTCACAGAATGGATAGTATTGTACAATTTCAAGTATCATAATACAATTTAATTAGGTTCCCAAATATACTAGAAATATATAATAGGGTGATTTTCATTAATAGGTGAAACGAAAAGCATGGGGATCCAAACTAGACGGGTGAAATTGGGGATTCAAAGTTGAAATCAAAAAAAGGAGACCATTTTAATACTATCATTTAATAGACTTTAAATATCTCTAAACCCATTCACCAAGATAATATTAGTCACTATCAAATGAAAAACGTATCGCGATATTTAACAAGTTGAGAAGGCCGATCTAAAAATCAACAAATCCAACAACCTTGAAGGATTTCCACTAGAAGTTTAGTGAAGGGAGATGTTTAAAGAATTTACCAATAATAAAAAACTGGTGATAAAAATAAATAAATTGTTCCTCATCTTTTTAAAATTCTATTTTATCATTACCACTATAATTGAACTTTCTTAGTAGAAATGGGATATCCATTCTAGAAGGGACAACATAATTAGTAGGATTGGAATGAGAATTCCATGAAACCATGTCCGTGAAGCTAAGAGGGTAAAAATATTAAATTTACCATCATCAATCATAATAATTGTATTTTATCAGATACTTTATCTACTTAAAAATATTTTTGTCCATATTGAATAGTGGAAATAGTAAAATAATTAAATACTATAGTTAAGGTAAAATTCGGTTAAATACTGGTTAAACTAAAAATAAATGTGTTGAAAATCACCCAAAACATTTATAATTCATATTTTATGGACATATATTGACCTTATATATTCCATGGTTAAAGAATGACCCATTTTGTACGCATGTTAAATTATAAAAACATGGTCATCATTATTACATTTAAAAAATCCCATCTGTATCCAATCCCCATCTTATAAATTACCACCCCTATTATCCTTTATTCACAATTCAAAATCCATTTGATTAATATTATTACTGGAAGAATATATTCCAAATTTCCCTCACCACATCATATAAGATTTTTTTTAAATACTCATAGTAAGGATTTAGGTTGTAACCTAATGGCATTCTCCAAAGAAGTGGTAACATTATCAATATTTTTTTAATTTCATCCTCCACTTCCTTTAAATATTATTCACCTATTATAATATAATAAAATAGTTATATCATATATAATTAGATGTTTTTTTAATTTAATAACCTATATCCATCCTCACTTTCATCAAATGTAAAATGGAACTATCAATCATGTATATGATGAACTACTCCCTCAGAAACTGATGTAATTCTTTTTCCATAACCTTTTTTCGAGGATGGATATAATTATAGATTTAACATGATTATATGACATTTATGAAATTTTTTTACTTCTTGAATTATTATATCACATATAACTTCTTAATTTCCATTATGTTGTGGGGGTAGAAAAATGTTGATTGTGTGTGTACTGGACCACCACCTCACGAAGCAATGTTATTCATTTTTCTCTTATGCTTAAAATAGAAGGTAATAAGGATAAAAATAATGAACATATGTGATATTAATTAAATAACCATAATTATATAAATATAATTTCAAATATATCTTCTTACCCTCAACTCTATAGGAAAACAATTACATCACTCATGTGTACGAGTGGGCTACCGCCTCTCCGCAATGAAGTGAATAGTTTTTCATTTTATTTTTACTTGTATAGTAATAATAATTTACATGATTATTTTAAATGATATATATAATATAATAATTGTTCTATAAGGTTTAATTAAAATTTATTTTCCTTTTTTCTATCTATTGAGAAATTAAAAATAGTGTTTATGCGTATGTACGACCTACCATCTCCATGAACAATGTAATACATTTAATATCTCTAACATTCATGGTTTACCCTAAATACATATATAATTAATATATATTATATTTATATCATGTTTACAAATATATATATTAGTTAACCATGATCAATGCAAAATTAATAAAAAATCTAAATCCAAATATTCATGAAAAACAAAGCATTTATCACCGGAAACAACGTTTTTAAGAAGGAAATATTAATAAAAATTTCATAAAACACTATAATTATATCATATAGGGTATTAAATATTTTATTATGGTTCAATAAATGATTTATAATAAGTATATAATCATTATACAGAAGTGTTGAACACATACAAATGGAATTTCGTCTATAGTAAGGGGTTCTCTTCTTACTTTTACTTTCACGAAACAGAAGCCATATTCAAAATTAGTTCTATTTTGCGGTCTATATAATAAAATTTTAATGTGTTATATCATGAATATTTTATCTTCATGTTATTTAAAGTTTAATTTTTAGTTATTTCTCTCATGGGGCTTCTGATTAAAAAACTACCAAAGTGGTAATGGTTTATTTTACAATCTCCTCATTTATTAAGAATTTTAAAGATTAAATATACTGCTCAATATAAAAATTAATTTTATTATCCTATGGTTATTTAGGAGCTTTTAAATTAATTTGACCATCTTACTCTCTTTTTGTTTTAAGGTGACTGAGAAGTTCATTTCAAGATAAACAAACGTTATTTATCTTTTTGTCTGAAAATCCATTTCTATTCTATGTACATGTATTCTAAAAATGTTTTCAAAAATGATATTTTAAATTATCCAAAGGATATAATAATGAAATTTTACCCCATTAATATATTTTTAAAAAATCTTTGAAAAATTATCTCTGTAGTTTTTATATATAGTTAGTTTTTGAATTTTTTCCAAAATTATAAATGAATTTTTTACCATACTTTCAATGAATAGAATTTACATCCATAATGACCAATAATTGAATTGAAAAATCCTTTAAATTTTTAGAATTTTATTTCAAAATAACATTTGTTTCTGATTATTCTATATATTTTTAGTTTTTATAAGTGATTATGAAATTGAAAATAATATTTTCCTCTAAAACAATTAATGTTATTTTTATTGTATTTTTATTCATAAATTAAATAAAAACCACATTTTACATATTACCCAATGGAATATTCCGTAATGATACCGTTATTATTATTTATATCATTGGTTTATGATCATTTTGACTGGAGATG
This sequence comes from Viscum album, assembly GCA_963277665.1. NCBI lineage: Eukaryota > Viridiplantae > Streptophyta > Magnoliopsida > Santalales > Viscaceae > Viscum > Viscum album. Next base: position 86,816,600 of record OY728166.1, on the reverse strand, counting down.
TAGTATTTTGATACCATTTTCCATTTTTGTTTAAATGGTTTATGATTAGAATTATTGACCAAGGAAGGTATTAGCATTTTTTATGATAGTTTTTCAATAGGAATGATTTTTTATTATGTTTCACCACTTTCATATGAGGAATGAATTAGACTTAATATGTTATGGGCAGGCCACTCTATATCCCCTCGATGAATTGTTAGGTCTCATGAGACAAACATGCTTGGGTTTTTTCCAAGGTATTACCCATTTATCTAAGATGAATTGGAACGATGCCCTGATAATATACTTGTCTTGGATCAAGTCCTTGATGTCATGTTTCAGATGTAAAATGTTATTAGTTACATCATTATGAAATTTGTTATTGAGGTCTATGATATTATTTCATTTTAGAATACACTTAGAAATGATTCATTCCCATGTGATTATGTATATAGAATTATTTGATCAATAATTTTTCTTGAAATATTTGTATTTTTTTATTGATTAAATAGAATATGTTTCATTTATTTACCTATCAATATTTATTATTCCATGTTTATTCATGATGGATTTTACAGTATGAATACCCTTACTAAGCATCTGAGATCACCACTTTTTACATTTTATTTTCCCCAATATTCTAGGAAATTTTTTATGATTCATATATAGTGATATGATAAAAGGAATTATGTTATAGTCAAATAAAATAGTATGATTTATTTTATTTATTGAAATTAAATATGAGATTCATGTATATATCTAGTATTCTAAGACAAGAAAACTATTCGGTCCATTAGAATGTGACTCCTTATCACTTATGACATTATAATAAAGTAACCATATAATCTAGGCCAGTAGGGTCTGTGTATTTAAATTTATTACCATATAATTACATGTATAGGAAAATATAATAGGAATAAAACATGCACAATTGATGTCAATTCTGAAATGATTCCCTACACACATGAAATAAGGGGTATCCTCTATTAACACATATTTAAGTTAAAATTGTTAAGTAATATAATAAAAACAACAAAATTAGCAAAAAATCCAATAATAAAAACACTCCAAAAATATCATTAAACATGAATAATTTAAAAAAAAAATATTTACAATTTTTTTATTATCTCATAAATGGTTAGATTTTACAATTTTGGATGATTTTTAATTGAAATTTAAGTGAGGAAATTTCATAAAAATGTTAATAGTTAGTGAATGGATAAATAATTATGCATGTTAATCATGCATTTTTTACAAAATGGATAACATGGAATTTATGGTTGATGCACTGTTCAGTTAAATTATCCATGAAAACAATGTATATAGTGAATGATATGTGTATTTTAAAAAAACCATTATTATCATATTTTTACCAAAATTAGGTATCTCAAATAACATTGAACATGATTGGGTAGTTCTGAGTGTGATTTTTGAGGGACTAAAATAATAAAATAGTAAATCTATCTTGAGGATTGTTTAGATTTATACTAAATAGAGTATAAGGTCTCTTCAATATTTTTCATAGTTGGATCCATCTATTTCACTATCTTAGCATTCTCTCCATATAATTTTTTTTCATAAATATCATATATTGAACATATATATATTTAGATCAATTTTTTAGTGATAGAAATTCAAGGATAGAAAAATGAATGTATTTATCAGATCTTGAACAATGGAATTTCTAGGATATTGTTCTATAGTAGGGTGATTATAGTGTTTTAAATACTTGTTTCAATCATATTTTTTGTTTTTATGTTATTTTTGTTAAAAGTTTGTTGAATATATTTTAAAAATAATTTTCTATTGTAAATTTACTTGATATTTCATAAAAACTAGATGTGTGATTTTTTTGGGTTTTGATTATAATTATGTATAAAGAGTTTTTATGTTTTGGGGATTCTTTTTTCTCTATAGAAAGATTTTCGTTTAACCATTTTATTTTATTTCAAAATATGATTTTAAGGGTAAAATAATTTCACAGAATAATTTCTAATAATTAATATTTATAATCAGTATAAGTGTATTTAAAATATTAGATTTCGATTTTTTTATTTTTTTCAAGAAAACAGCTTTTGGGAGTAAAATGGTTTTGGTTATTATATAATGAAACATAATATGAGTAACGTATGAAGTTACAATAAATTGGTTTTTTATTTCTTGAATTTTTTTAAAGTGTCTATGAAATATTTGGAACTATCAGGTTTTATCATGGATAGATGATCAACAGTACGACTAGAAGTGACATTGATATAAACACATTGATTGATGCTGATTCTTTATAGGAGATACTATTAACATAGTAATTTATTAAACTATATTTTATTTACCTTGATCCACTAATATTTTTTATGTAACATGATATTTGTATAAATGTTCTATTAAGATAATATTGGTTTTAATAATGCAATGGGTGAATTGGGATTTGTTACATATTTTTTGACATCACCTCGGTAAGTTGTCTTTGATTTGAATTTTATTTCATGTGATATTGTTACACAAATTATTGGGTTTTTAATTTGATTATAATTTTCTATAATATAATAGATTTATGAATTTTTGATAGATCATGAATGGGAATATATTGGATTGAATAAGGGGAAGTATTTGTTGTAATGATTTATTGATCATTACTTGCATGCTTTGGTGGAATATAAATTTTTCATTTCATAATGTTAGAAAAGAGAAGGATTATTTTTAATTATTTATTAAAAATAAGAGTTAATATATTAGATTAAAGTGATACTTTTCAACTTTTGGTTTGACTGAAGTTCTGGGTAATATATAAATAAAAGGAGTTTTTATTTTGAATTTTTTTATTGTTTCTAGATACATAGTTTGTTTTAGTTTATATAAAAAATGTTTATATTTAATGTTTTTTGGGATTGGTTTTGGTTTTAGTGAATATTTCATTTTATTCCATATAGTTTTTGTGTTTTTTTATAATTTGAGGGTAAAATATTCAATGATGATGTCGGTTTTTCCTTAGAATTGGGTGCTTGCCTTTAGTAATCAATGGGTGTGCATGAGGACTTACGGAACACCTTGACCCTAGTATTAGGATTCAGGTGCCTATTTTTGAGTGTAACATTCTAATACAAACACATATAAATTTTGTACTCATTAGGGTTTATTTATATCTATATTGCCATATTCTAATATGATAAAGTACCTGAGTGTTATAGAAATTCTTCATTAATCATTATTCATATTCTGAAAACTATATTATGCATATCAAACTGACCATTAATATTTAAATAATAAATAATATTATGAATCATGATAAATTCTATTAAACATAATTATATTAAGTTTAATGTATGTATTCAATAGATTATGAAAATGGCCAAGTGGAAAATGACATCAAAAATTAATTTTGGAAATAGTTTGTCTACAAAAAATATTATCAGGAGAAAATTATCTTAAAAAAATTTGAAATCAACCATGATTTTATTTATTAAACATAGTTTTTATGAATTTAAAAACCCCATTGAATATTTTAACAACATTGAGAGGAAATCAATTATGAATAATATTTGATATTAACTATTGAGTTAGTTTGTGATTATCATGAAATTTTAAATCATATAACGTCAGTCTCAACAAATTCATATTCTTGGGAATATATGAATAATAACCATAACACCTTAATTATATAAAAAATGGAATAAAAATAATCTATCTCTTTTTTACTCATTGTATACTATATTGAAAGGATATTTTCCATGTTACGCACACCCAGAAGTAAGTGTAGTTTTAAATTCAGGTAAATTTATTTAAATTTCAGTAGTATGTTAAAGATGTATTTTGATTTCCCCTTAACATAAAATATTAACTATAATATATTATTTTACTTTTTTCAATGTATAGGAAAACCAAATGGGTCCACAAAATGTTATCTTCTTCAATATAAAAAAAGAAATAAAATGAATTTATTTTTCTATATATTACATTTTTTTATATTTTTAGAAGGCATAAAATGTTATATAAGAGTTTGGACGTCCTAAAAATCATTTACCAAGAAAATATTTCCTTTCCCATGTTATGATAAAATTTAAATCTTTCTCAATAGTTTTGATAATGATCTGTCATCTCTATACCCATATAATAAAAATATCACTTCTAAACATGTGATGTAATAGAATAAAGTAAATGTAACTGATGTATACCCACTTTTCCATGTTCTTAACCCTTACAGACTTTTTAATTTTATTCAAAATGTATAAAAAATTTTAATTTATACTCTGACCAAATAAATTCACGCACACAAGGAAAAAATTTATTATCCACAATAATGTAATATGTATTATAAATATTAAATTTCCCAATAAGTCAAAAGTCAACATAACTTCAACCAAAAAATTCAGTCATATCATCAATCAATGTTTGAAAATAAATAACAATTTTATTTATAGGTCCTTTAGGTTCCTCATTTAGAGAATAATGTATTACAAAATTCTCGTTCATACATAGTTGTAGTGAAAGGTTATATGAAACTATCCCCTGTAGTCACATACTATGAGTTGCACTAAAAATTGACCTTGAATGGTTTGAAACTATCCCCTACTAGCCCAATTCATACCTCAAGACTATATTGGGGAAAAAAAATTACTATGTACGATCAACTATTCCCATTACAAAGAGTATATTGATTTTGATAACATATCATTTTCTTTATTTTCCTTATCAAGTCACCTCATTAATTAAGAAATTTTTTCTGTAGTAAAAAATATCTTTAACTTTTGTTTATATGAATGTAACAAATTTTCTTCATGGTTATTTTCTTCCCATGTTTCAAAGCACTACCTTGATGAATTTATTATATTTGACTTGAACCCTTGTCCATATATAACAACCAATATTTTTAAAGAAATTTTTTCCTGATCTATTACATAATGATACACATAATAAAATCCCAGAATATAAAGAGGCCTAGTTTCCTGGGGTGATTAGATATATACCACTATACCTTGAAATATGAATGAAAAAATGACTAATAAACTTTATTACATGACCATAAATTTCTATTGATCTTCTAAAACTACATGAAATTATAAGGTGATATACATAAGAATGGGGTGATCAATAAATACTAGTAGGGGAATAATCAAATAAAATCATTATGTAAAGTACTACATTTTATCCAATTATCATAAAATGATGAAATAGAATTGTGATAATCAAAACTGTCAACATAAAATAGTTATATATGATGATAACATAAAGGAATTATAATAATTTAAAGAAAATAAAAAACAAGACATCAAAAATATATGTTAATGATAACTATAGAGGCATCATAACATAGTGTACTTAAGCTAACCACCCATGTACCACCCATGTAATCTATTGTGATAAAAACACTACCCAATTTTTTAGAGTGCTATAAGATTATTGTAACACCCATCACATGCATATTAGGTATATGTATTTATGTTCACATAGATCATACAACATAAGAATTACTCTCATCACATTTAAACCCATAATTATGAAGTTAAAATTCTATACATGGAAGTCCCCAACAAATAAATGATAGGTACAACTAGTTGGATACTGTATATTGGAAATTAGGATATGTATTCCCAACATAAAATATTGGTAAGGAACATTGTGGGGGTAATTTTGGTAGAATAATAAGAGTATATAAATGTTAATCAAATGGATTTATGAGTGTGAAATGTGATTTCACATTACTTGGCCCTCAAAAATAAATAAATGGTATGTGTAAAAGATTAATTCAACATGAAAAATTGGAAATAAAATGCCTAAATTGAAATAAATTAATTGACTGTCGAGGATGTAGAGGACACCATACCCTATGGGGGTGTATCCAAAAGCATGGGGGAGATTCATAAGATCTTAGGAAAACCGTTAGATGTATTTGTATAGGGATAGGGAGAGGAACTTAATTATAAATGGGATTTCAGTGAAGAGGAAGGATATTTTTGGTGGGAATTTATAGAAAAAGATCAGGGTGTTCTTTATTAATTGCTAAACATATGTTTTGGACCCTATTCAATAAATTAATCAAAAATAGAAATTTTACATTGGGTTTTCCCATGGTTTATAACAAATAGAAGAGTTTTTAAATATTTTATTGAATAGGAACAGGAATAAATAAAATATAACCCTGCATGATGTGAAAGTGAGTCATGTTCATAAAATATTGTTTTTAAACAATAACATTTTAATATAGGTTTGGGAGGATTCATTATAGGTTATTAAAATTAACAAAATAACTTCAAAATAAAATATTTTACTAGGGAAATCTATTTATGGTATTAAATTCTTTTTCTAGTATTTATTAGATTAATTTTTAGCTTATATGATTCATAATACATACCATATTTTTTCTAAAAAAATAACTTTCTCAAAATATTTTAAAAAATCCCGTTTGATAATTTCAACGTGATGATATCAAAAAGAATATTTTTTTATGAAAATTATGTTCTAAATATATGAATTTAGAAGTATAGATTAATGTCTTTATTTAATGATAATATTATTTTTTATGATAATCACAACATTCTAAACCTTATAAAAATTAAAATAGACATAAATGAATTAAATTATCATTTAAATTAAAATAAATATAATTTAATAAGAAAAATTCATGAAAATAAAATATATTTTAGTATTCATTCCTTTATAAAATTTATTTAATTAAAATTTAATACTTTCCAAAAATACAATTATAGTTTCTTAATATAAAAGTGTATTTTTTATCAAACTCATTATATAATATACATATATATATATATAATGTAATAATGAAAATGGAAAAAATATAACCATTTATTATTTTAAATAACATAGAAAACATGACGCTACTATGGTCTTGATACCTAACCCCTTATTAAACCATCGTACTCCCTAAGGGTAAGGTGTGTGATGATGGTACTTTGTTAAGGTGGTTTGGAAAAAATGGATTGGGTGGTGATCTAGATAAGAATGAACATCTCCTATAAACAGTTTGATCCTATTTATGTCATTGAATATCATCTTGGGCTTGATCAAGAGAATATCCTAGTGATTCCATCATTCCTAGAAGCTCCCATAAATGTACTTATATGGTATAATACTACTAGATGATGTCATGAAATATTCATTCTATGTCAATTATATCTTATCAAAACCCTTAATATATTTTAATCTTAATGGTCACAATATAATAAATATATTAATAATTTTTATGATGCTATGTGGAATTTTTAACCTGCATGAAAAATTATGGTAATATGTTATAGAGTTATGAATCCAAAAAATGATATATATTTCATGTGTGTTCTATAAGTACATTACAAAATAACAAATTTATTCATTCAGAGATGAATTTCATTAAAAAATGTTTGCATCATTACCTTATTCCCCCATTTTGAAAATTTTCCCTTGAAATATAATTCTATATACTAATAATGATGATTTTACTTTTGTTTCATCACCTATTATAGTTCCCATGATGCCTCTTCATACTTGTTCTTCTACCATAATACTTTCACTAGGACAATTGCCTTTTTTTTAGGACTTTGACTCTATGATCTAATATCATCACCATATACTTTTTGTATGAAAGACTGTTCTACTAACATATAACCTATAGATTCAGTAGCTGTGATGGGTTTGATATGTAATTATTTAATTGGGGTACACGGAATACATCATGTACTTGATATAGGTTATGTGGGAGTGATAAATGATAGACTAAAAATATGATGTGATAAAGGATATCCATGGGTAAATGTATCAAGGAATAACATTCCCATCTTTAAAAACCTCAGGACATTCTTCCATGGTGATACATAAAGGCAAACCTTATCTCGGACATCAAAATCTAGAAATCATCAATTACTATTTTTAAATGTATTATGTTGACTTATTATGGATTTAATATAAAAATAAACCATTTAAACATTTACTATTATCTTTTTCATAGGATCATGTATCCTTTCCCAAATTTATCACATTATGTTTTATTCTGATACCACATCGCAGATAGATCCTAATATGGTGACATTTGAATTATAGAATGGAAACTATAGTTTTATTAGAACTCCACTAATGGATGATTTTGATCCTATCTTCCATATAAGTATGTTTAAAAATATTTTAGATTATCCTCTAGATTATGAAGGGTTCTCTATGATTGACCATCCATCTAAGTGTGATATGCATTAATGAAACTTATATATAAATCTAATGATAACTAAAGGATTATCAAAAAACATGAGGTAAACCTTAGATCATGGTTAGATATAATAAATATTGGTACTCTTTGAAGTCTTAAAACTTCTCTTAGGTATATTTTAGTGAAATTGTTAAGAGAGAAATCTTCCATGATAGAGATAAAATGCACAAATTTTTTAAGCAAAATGACTACCACCCAATAATTTTTATTTCTTTTAAATGTCCTTCGTAGCCCTATTATGGAATACATGGTACTGGTTTTCCATTTTAATTATATTATGCTAATATATTGCATCATACTGTATAATTATGTCATTTAGTATTGAATATTTGGCATACCAATCATCAAGATTAAAATTTTAAAATTTATCTCTTCATTTTATCCCACTCAATGTTTTTCTTTAGATATCTATAAATCATAGTTATTCCTGTATTATTAGAGAAGGTTGAGTTTTTTATATCAAATATATGTTCCCTCTTCAGATATGGTTTTATGGGAATCATATTTAGATTCCAAACATCATAACCCAATCCTTAGAAAAATAGATCTCTAATAAAATCTCTACCTGCCTCTATAGCTACTTATAATATTTTTTGTCCTCCTTGATTTTCTTTTGAATTGATTATTGAGTACTTATTTGATAAAGGTATAATATATTTCCATTTACAATTCTTATATCCATCCTTTTTATGTCTAAGAATATTAGATCACATTTAATTGTCATCATAGATATCGATGTAGGATCCTTTTTCCTCAGTGCATTTCCACTTTATTTAAGTGTCTAGGATGGTGATGGATTGAATATTCACAATCCTTGATCAGTTCTAACCACCTTCATTGGAATATATTGTTATCCTTTATTATGAATATATACTTTATTATTTCATTGGCATGTATTGTTATCATTTTATAGAAATATATACTTGAGGATTTTATTATCTATATATAATTTATGCTTCTCCACACATGAATAATGTCACCAAATATTCAATTTAAAGATCAATCTAGTCATTTATAGATCATTTCTTGATAGTTATTCTCATCTATCTTTAATTATAGGGAGATATAGGATATCAATATTCAATTTTCATGAGTATAAGATGAAACCCATTTTTTGATGCATCACTGTAGATCAAAAATACTTTTTCATTTGTGGAAAATTTGATCACATGTGTAGTAATTAGTTTGTTCTTTAAGTCATTAAATAATAATAATAATAATTGATTAAAAAAATTAATCACTTTTCCAAGTTAGCTTGGTTAGTGGGTCTAAAAAACTAGAGAAATTTCTCAAAAATAGTTGATAGTGAAGGGACAATCCATGGAAACTACAAAAACAAATCCTAAATGTTTTTTGGGACATCTTGTAATTGCCTATGTGTTAGATAAACCAATAGGTATTCCTATACTAGTGATCACATTCCCCATGAATGTTACCTTCTCTATTCAAAACATCTATATACTATAATTTTCATATAAATTTTCTTTTCACAATGTAATCAGTTGTAACATCTTATTACATACAGTCTTGTATTTCTAAATTATTTTTTATTTCTATATTTATTTATGTGTGTTTTGGGATGCTGAAAAAAGGATAGAGTTCTTTGGAAAAAATGACCAAAATTATAGGGATGTATGTCAGTTTGAAATAATGGATTTGGGGTATAAATATGAAAAAGAATTATGATGATGTATTGTAGGGTTTAGGATGACCAAAGGCATTTCTCTAACAATTTATATGGAATATTATTAATAAACTACATCACATCATGAAAGTGTTACATGACTTGAAAATATTTTTGACTATATTTCAGGAACTAATTTAGATCATTAAACATTTATACGTCATAAAACTGGTTCACATTGTGAAAATGTCGATTAATGTTATTCTCTATCTGAGGTAAAACATTTTTCAACACATATTACTTTCAATAATTTTTATCATGAACCTCGGGCTCACATAATGTAATGTGTGACGCCTCTCAGTATTAGGCATTCCAAATCTGAATTTATTTTCATTCCATCACAGCCTTCTCCTTTGAGACTTAGGAGCTCGAGAAAGTGATTTTTGGGATCTCCTCTCATTTCAGATCTTTTTTTGGTGATTGTTATTCTTTTTAGTTATATTGTGTCTATTTAGGTAATTGATCATTAAGATTGTTTGTTGTCATTGGGAATAATTGAATCATTGAACTACGTTTTCAGATCTGGTTGCCTTTTGGTGTGGATTCTCTAGATCATTTCTATATATGTTGTGTGGTATTCCTCTAGAGGCTGACCTTTGTGTGGGTTGTGGTGTAGTGTGTGAGTTTCTTGAGGTTCATGTTTTTTTTATCATCTCTTCAACCAGTTTTCTTATTGAATTGATTTTGTTATTTAAGTATTGTATTTATGTATTCCATTATATTCTTTTCATTATTCTCTATTGGTAGATCCCACTGTGGCCATGTGAAACTAGAGATTATGGAAGGTGGTTCTATCTCCAGACTATGTTGGATGAACTATATTGACTTGGTTTTATAAAATTTCTATAAATGAATTTTCATGAAATAGGGGTCTGTCTGGAAACTGGTTTTTTATGAAAAGTGGATTTTACACATGACTTGGGTAAATTAAAAGGCGTTTTCAAAGCATTGTGAAATGATTTATAAAATGATTTTGAGCGAACGGGTTTGATGAAATGGTTTGGAAAATTTTTCATATGGGAAGATTTTGGTACATAGGTGGAAGGCGTAGAAATATGCCTCATCCATTGATATCATCAGTGGGTTAACACATGGGGTGTTCCTCGGATCCATATAACCATTGTTCTAGTAACTTTTTAGAACTATTGGGAGGTTCACTTGATGGGGTGTTCCTCTACACTCGAGATTTAATGAATATATATAGAGACTTTATGGGTGTGATGGTCTATGTCTGGGTTTTGACTGTTCTAGCTAGCCTGAACTATTTTGGTCATTGGAATTATGTTACGTATTCTTTGGTTTGTAATTATTTGGATTTTATATGATTCAAGATACATTATTTGGATTTACAGAATTGATATATCAGATATTCATTTAATCTATTCCACTTGGATAATTTGGAAATGTGAAAAAGGGGTGATTTATTTACCATTTTTTTTTGTATAAAAATTATTTAACTGATTATTATTCATTGTTTTATTCCAATTCAATGATGATAGAATTATTTTTTAAAGGCTTGATATGGACCACCTAGTTTTGATCATACTAAGACTATTTTGATCAAACATTGAACTCCCCTTCTGTGGTGTGAAGACCTTGTTATTTCATTCAATGCATGGAAAGGAATTGTGTGACAATGAGGTGGTGATGTTACTATCATATATGATTGGGTAGATGGTGGTGTTAAGGTGGTAGTTTTCCTATGTTATAATATAGAGTAGCTATTTATAACTTTTTTCATTTTCTATTTGAATTTTACTTTGGATATTGTTTAGCTATCTTTTAAGTTGCATCGATTCTAATGTTTCCTTTTTTCTATGATATATATTTCTTGTTTACCCTTCGTTTGTTTACTTTTATCATGAATATTTATATTTAATACTGTCTACTTTATGTTGGGTGACAATGTTCCCTCTTGTTTCTGATTTCAGGGTGCTATTCAGTAGTCTATAGGGATCGGGAAAGCCCTTCACGCATGTGGTGGATTGGGTTAGTTACTGGTTTTTGAGGGTATCGGGGTCGGTTTCTTCGCAATTTTGTATCTCTACATAGTTGTTCATAGTTTTTTAAAGTTGGTAGTCTAGATGTAAGATTTTCAGAACATCATAGGTAGGTTGTGGTCAGTTCTAGGATAGATCTCACCATGACGGGACTCAAGATACCATGGGATTTTGGGACATGTGCCTACTATTTATAGTTCTTGATCTTAATATCATTTTTTCTTATAGTTCACTGGTCTGAACTAAGATTATCATATTGTATGATTGATTCTTATTTTATACTTTGAATAGGTGTTCCCATGACACGTATTGTACTTTTTCCTCATAAGGGTGCATTGTATGATCCCTAATGGAATCTTCCTCTAAATCAAAACCTTAATGGGGATATTGTGTGTGAATTTCATCTTGTTGAAAAAAATGTACCAAAACTATTCAATGAAGTTATTTTCGTATAATAAGGAGGTGAATGATAAATAGATTAGTCATGGGTGATCATAATAGAGAATCAGACATTAATTAAGGGTATGAATGAACCTCAATATGCAAAGGAATGGTTGGACAAGATTGACTAGATCTTCTTCTTATATAATACACCTTTTAATATCAAGGTAATATTTGTGGAGTTTAGATTCCTGCATCCCAACAAGCTATGGTGGGATTATATTGTATAGGAGGATAGACCTGTGGGATTATAAAGGAATGGATTCAAGTCTCGGTTCTTCTAGTAGTTTTATCTGGAGTCCTAGATGATAGAGAAGTATGTGGAGTTCATATACGTGTAGTAGGGATAACATTCAATGTCATTATAAAACAATCTATTTTTAAACATGGTATTGTTTTCTGTAGAGGTAGTACGAAGGACCTGATGAAGGATAGAATATACCAAAATTGTTAGAGACTAGATATCATATCATATTTCTTAATGATGAATCTTTCTTTCAATGTTGAGATCATTGATGGTACAATAATGGTATAGATGGATATGGAAGTAAAGGGTGGTTATTATTCCCCTTATCTTCCACAAAGTAGAAGCTTCAATGGAACACATGGTAGGAAGTGGAAGGGGGAATGATCATTGCATGAGTAGTGGGGGTGGTTCTTATCAGCGAGCGACCTCTAAAACATTAGATATAGCCAGTATTGTATCCCTAAATTTCTATCAGTGTGGAAATGTCAGGAACACTCAAAATTTATTTTTTCAACCTATAAATATTATTAATAGTTGTAGAATCTATGGACATGTAAATAATTTCTATCAGGATGTGTCTATACCTCATTATGGTCAAGGATCATTGGGTCCAAAGGATACTATGGTGCATTCATATACATCAATGACCACAGGGCTCTATCTATATTCCCCAGGAGTGAATATCCTGCATATAGAGTATGTGTTTTTTCAAGAGGTATATATGGGCCTGATGAAAGATAGAGATATAATGTTTGTTAAATATTCAATAGTGATTGATTTATTTGATACTGGTGTATCCCAAAAAATTATTTATACATGTTTCATAGATATTAAAAAAATTTAAATGGTACATAAGTCCTTTACTATAGAGTTTGTTACAACAATTAGAAAGAGGAAATATTACAGTTTTCAGTGTCCTTAATATTCAATGTTGATAGTCAATGTAGAGTTATTATGATATTTTATCATACTTGATATGTATAGGTTTAACATCATCATCCAAATGGATTGCCTTATTTCTCAGATTTCTGATATTGATTGTTATAATTTTTAGTTTTTTTACATTGATATCGATGGGAGATCCTCAGTGTTTCAGGGAGAGTGAGATATATGGTCTGGTCATATAAGACCATCCCACCTAGATCTTAGGAGGTTGCTGTATATTTTAGGAGTGGAGCCCAATAAAATTTTTCCTATTTCTAATATCCCTACAATTGTTTGGGACATTCCTTTAATTATCCTAGATGATTCTTGTAGTCTTCCTCCCAGGAGGATGATATATTTTATGATTGATCTGGTGCCAATTATGCAACTAATCTTCACACCATATTATCACATGGTTCCAACAGAGCTAAAATATCCCAAGATTCAGTTGGATGATCTGATGGTGAAAAGTTTCATTCAACCTATTATTTTACATTGGGAAGCAACTTTTCTCATTTCTAATAATGTAGGTGGTTCACTCCAGTTGTATTTGGACTATCGAATTTTAAACTATGTAAAATTTAAGAATAAGTATCAATTTCCCCCTTATATGATTATTTTGACCAATTAAAGTGGTTAATGTGGTATTCAGAGACTGGTCTTCAGTCATGTTTTCATCTGATCAGAGTTTGGGAGTTTGATATACTAAAGACATGTTTTAGGAGTAGTTATATCCATTATAAGTATCTTATGATACCATTTCAGAAAATTAACACTCATATAGTTTTAATTGAAATGATGATTTGAATTTTCCATGGTTATCTCAAACCTTTTGTTTCCATGGATGATTTTTTTATTTGAGATATTCATTTGCGAATGAGAAACATTTTATCATGATTATGGAAATCTTGAGGAGTGACTATTTTCATGGAAATCCCTCAAATTTCAGTTTATGGATCTATGAAGTGAATTATTGGTGAATGTGATTTTGGAGTGTGGATTATCATTGGATCTTAAAATGGATATGGTTGTCTTTACATGGGAAGAGTTGAGGAATGAATTTGAGATTCAGATATTCCTTGTTCATGGTGGATACTACCTATGGTTAATCAAGGATTTCTTAATGTTGGCATCACCAATGACTACACTTACAAGAAAAGTGGTTAAATTATATTGGGATGAAAAGTTTCATTATTCTTTTGATTACATGAAAACATCTATAGCATCAACTAATATTATGATCTTACCTGATCCAAGAAATGGATATGTGGTTTTCTATTATGCTTCTCGTGATGTTCCGGTATACATTATTATATATGGTGATCATTTTGTTGAATATTTTTCTCATAATCTTTAGCAACTTGAAGATAATTACCCCACTCATTAATCAGAGAATTTTTCAATATTCGTGAACTTATATTTTTTTGGAACTATCTTTTTTTGGGATAGGTTCATAGTATTTTATGTTCATTAGAGTCTAAGATATATCTTTTATCGAAAATAGTTTAATCCAAGACTATGGTGGTTGGTAGAATAAAATTATCCATTCCATGTCAATAGGGACTACACCCTGGGGGGAATGGGAATGTCTTTGAAGAGTTACTCATTATAAAAGTACCATCGAAGGCTATTATGGAATCATTACAGTGGAAACATATGTGGCTATTTTCTTTGTTTCACCAGGATTCTCAAGAGGATGTTCCATGTATGGTTATGAACAATGTTCTATTATCATCATCTCTCCTTGAGTCTATTCTATAGGTTCATTACTAGGATGATGAATTTAGAGGATTTATCGAAAAACTATATGGTTGGGAGACTATTTTTGGTTGTTCTCTCCCTTAATATTAAATTATCTATTTTAGACATTCGTTTTCCATCCCAGTATTAGTAGAATAATATGTTTTTATTTTACATTCATAGTTTATTATATTCTATTTATCAATGCATTATGACGATGTATTATGATATGAGACAAGGATTCTGGTGGCTGGGTATGAAGTGTGACATCTCATATTATGTGACCCAATGTTACACCTACCAATAGATAAAGGCAGAGCATCTAAATCCATAAGGATTACTCCATCCTCCTCTAGTACTTATTTTGAAATAGAATGATGTTTCCACGGATTTTTTTGTATTAGAATAGACACCACATTAGAGGAATGATATATGTGTTGTGATTGATTGGTTAAAAACTAAATCTCACTTCATTATGGTTAGGGACACCATTAAATCTGAATACTTGGGCATGTTATAAGTATAAGAGGTTGTGAGGTACATGGGGTTCCCTCTTACATTGTTTTAGGAAGGGATCCTAGGATTAACTCAATTTTATATAAATGTGTCTAGGAGGTTATGGGTAATCTTGTAAGGTTGAGTATACTAACCAAGAAAAGGCACACATCCAGACATAGTGTTTCATTTATATCTATGAGGATATGCTTCATGCTTGCCTCTTGGATTTTTTTGGATCATGAGATAACTATCTTAGAATGCTTTAGTTTTTTCATATAAAAATTTATTAGTAATAAATAATAATGTATCCCTTAAAGTATTTTTACATTAACCATGAATGTCACCATTTTTTTTGGGAAGAGGTGGTCATGGACTCTCTTTAAGAACCAAGTCTCATTTAAGAGATTTCAGTGAGGATTCTGGGTATACATTGACATCTAATTATATCACAGAGTTGTAAGAAATAATATATGGATCATCGACATCATCCTTTATATTTTTCCATTTATGACCATGTTTTCTTAAAATTTTCTCCTTAGTTTGGTCATAGTCATCTTGGAAAATTGGAAAAATTGGCTCTGAGATACATTATACCGTATGAGGTCACTGAGTGACTTTGGAAGGTTTCTTATCGATTGGAATTTCCATTTCTCTTGATGGTACTTATTTATGTTTTACATATATATCGGCGAGGCACCATAAATTCACCATTAATTACTCCATACTTGAGTGAAATTAGAAATTGATATTAACCCTAACCATACTTACTACAAAGGCATAGTATAACAGAAGTGCAGGATCATACCCACCGAGAGAGGGGAACACATCAATGAAAAATATAGACTAAAGTTCAGGTCACTCTAATTTATAGTTGATATTATTAAACTAATGGTGTAATTTAATCAAATTCATTTCATTAGGGAATTATAAAGATAGGGTAATCAGTTTCCATGGGAGGTTTTTCAAAATATAAATCATCACTGCACTTGAAAAATAATAATATTAAAAGGTTGTGCAACCAAACAAATTTAATTGATAGAGAGATGGTAAACCCTACCAATCTATCCTAGAATCTAAATTCATGGTGGTTTAATGATTTAAAATATTAGAGTTCATTAAGATCATATTGAAATTACAAAAGAATAATAACATTCATTGGTCATGAATTAATTATCTTATTCATGTTGGTTTTCGTCCGTTATTAAACACACATAGTCCATGATTTAATAACATAAATGAGAATAATGAGTCGTTACATGAGACTAACTAAATATAATCATTGTTGCAGAGAATAATGAAATAAAAAACTTTTATATGCACTCATTTCAACTGATTATACTCTCTCTTATAGATTTAGCCGATCATCATTGGGTGTTCTCCAACGATGAATGAGCCGTATTCAATAGGGAAGAGAATATGAGAGAAAAAATGAGATGAAAAAGAAATGAAAAGATACATTGGAATTAAAATATAAATCATTCAATTAATTACATCAATGAAATGAATGAAAAACAAAAATGAAATAAAAACCAATCTATGGAAGCTCCATGGTGTTTGTTCTTTCTCCCTTACGTACAGGGTGTCTTTGGAATGGTAGACGAAGGCTTACTTTTGTACTTAGATTCTTCCACGTGGCTTTTAGAATCGATCTCAATTTTCACGCATCGCTGTCATCACAATGTGTACCTTTGGTACACCCTATTTACTTTAGATCCATGTTTTCCTCCGCTGCGTTGAACCTGAAAATCTTCGTACATTGGTTTGAATCTAGTCACATCGTGTACTTGAGATACATGAAGTGTACTTGCAGTTCACAACGTGTTCCATCATCACGAATTGTCCAGAAAAAATCTATTTCACATGATATGTTCATGATGTGTACTCTCAGTACACGATGTGTTGTTCTTTTTATTTAGTTTCCATCACTGGTTCTATCTCAAATGTCTGGTGTCGTGCTGCTTCACCAATTTCATTTTTCTTTTATATTCCTCAAAAAAAAATCATATATAACAATTTTCAAAGAATTAATATCACAGAAAAATATTATATGAAATAAATTAATATGTGATTAATTCACATGTAAAAACACATCAAAATATGTATAAAAAATATAGATATCAAATGCCCGCACACTCAAATATTTGATATTCCTCAAGAAAAACCTCAACATAAAATCACCAAGGGTACTTACATCAACAAGGGAATTTTCAAATTAGAATGCTAATTTTTTTATAACTTAATATTGTAAAACCAAAATACATACACAATAAACAATCCAAAAATCATGCTTCATTTATAAAGTTCAATTCAAGAAAATTTTCCCTTTTCACACATAGTTTTGAAATTTTCATCAATACCCATTCCATTTATTATTTGCTTCACAATTAAATTTTTTCACTCATCACTAAAGGTTACAGTTTAATGGAGTTATGCGCATACCTCAAGTACATGTTCCTAACCATGGTATTGCAGTGAATCTAATTTCTACACCCCATAAAAAAATATCACATTTAATCATGAGGGCTTTCAAATAAGGATCAAATGACTCTGTGGTTGGGGGTAGGTAGGTAAAATGTTAAAAATCAAGTAAGGCTCAAGGAGGAGGATAAAATCTAATAAAAAATTCATGATATTTAAAATAAAAGCTCAATGAAATTCTCCTAAAATAATATAATTCCATCTCACAAACCCCCCAAAGCATAGAGTGAAGGATAACAGACAATGTAATCATAATTAAAGATAATCCTCTCTTGTTGCTATCTTTTTTTTCTCTTTGTTTTTATCTTTCAAATTTCATGATTGGGATAAACTGCACATCAACCATATAACCACATATGATAAATATCATCAGTATCGAAAATGGTGATTTTTGATTCTCCCAATTCAAAACCCATTTTTATAATTTTTTTATTCATCATTTTTTTTTAACAAGAGGGATATACAACGGAATATAATGAATGTAAATATAAACCTTCCCCAAAATCAAATTATAACACCATGTAGTCTCCCCTCAAGATATGAATTCCCAAATCCCCTATAAAAAAACCCTCCCCCATACTCATTCAATTAAATATTATGAATAATACAAAGAGTTGGGTCGAAAATGAAATAATGGATTGTAACATGGCTTAATACTAACAAGTTCATCCATTGATTCTACAGGTTAATAGAGGATCAATGTGAATGTGGGTCTTAGGATACAAGGGCTCATTAATAAAATTACTCAATCTTTTCAAAAGTGAATTCGTACTATCATATCTTTGAAAAGATAACAACAAAAGTTCTAGTATATTTTACATTCCCCAAGATTCACTCAAGAAATATTCTTAGAAAAATAGAAATTATTTGGTATAAAATACACCTAAGAATGGAAATAGAATATAATTCAATCAGGTCATGGCATGAAAATCAATAATCAGTTTTCTCAAAGCATGCTCCTTAGAATCAACATCATGAAATGAAATCAAATCAACAATCATTTTCAATAAATTCTAAATTAATGTAAGAAATTGACATTTAAAATTTCTATTTATACATTTCTCATTTATGTGCATCATATTTAAAATTTTCCAAGAAGTCAAAATATTTATCTTGGGTACTGATGTCTCCTATATCAGTTTGTACAAGACCAAAATTCAAGCAATTTTTTGGTTAATATAATTCAATTTAGTTCATAAAACAATTCAATTCATTTTTTTCTTAAATCTTGTGCTATAAAAAACTAGGGGTGAAAAGATATAAACAAATAGAAAAGTATTCCCCCAATTAATGATTCTAAATGATTCTCTTAGGTTATGTTTGGCTAGGTACACAACATGAACCATGATTACATGGCGTGTAACATGCATGTTTTCAGCCTATTCAATTTCTCATTGCTTCTTCCTTCCAGATACATGAAATATAAAAATAGACAATAAATCTACAGCCCAATAAACATTTAAAAACATAGATCAAGTAGGTAAATATGCCAAACATGGGGATATTTATTTAAACTAAAAAAATCTAAGTCCAAGAAAGAAAATTTAAAATCCAGGTTTCTTCCCAGTAGCTACCATTTTTATGGTCGTTTACCTCAACCTTTTACATTTGTTAGCTAATTAGAACAGTATATAAAGTAAAACGTCTTGGATTTAACCACATATGACTCTATTGTGTATCTGGGGTTGAATTTATCTTCCTCCTATATTGGTTCATCTTGACTAACGGTGGGATGCAATTTAAGGAAAGAATTAATGAAAATAATATGAAATAGAAATCTGACTAGATTTTTTATTTCTCCTGCTCCACCACTCCTTTCTCTTCAACTTATTCACATTAAATAATGAATTATTCCATCAGATATTCTTTGGTTTCCCCATAATATTGAAATTTTAGGAGGGATTCCCATTCCTATTCATTCTCAAGAATACCCGTGAGGTCAATGGATGTTTTCTCATTATCCTCTTACTTCATTTTTTCTTCATCCTTCATAAATTCAATGGATTGAACCTCCTTGACATCTTTCTCCTCTTCCCTTAACTATTATTCTTCCTATAATTATATAGGTTGTATTGCTTCTACCTCATCTTCCTCTTCTTGTAGTTGAAAAAGGGCATACCTTTTTTCTCTTTGATCTTGTATTATGTATATAAGTGATGCCTCAGGTTAAAAAATTTCCTCTAAATCCAAATGTTCAACACATTGAAAGATCTCATCATAATCCTAAAATACATCCTTGATAGCCCCCTCCATATTTTTTCCGTTATTTTCTTCAACAGTTTGAATATCTTTAATTTTATTCCCCTCATCATCATCTTCATAATACTCAATTCCTATATTATAATTTAATTGTAGATTATTCATAATGGATTTTAAATTTGAAATAAATAAAGTTAGGTGAGTAAGTAATTCTCCCTGTTCTCTAAGTTGGGCTTCATGATCATCAATTCACTTATCCATCACTATAATTAAATTCATGAGCAATGTGGCTAATCTGTCATCTGAATCATTTTCTTGAGGTTGGTGGATGGAATGGTCTTCTTGAAATTACTGCTCTTGAGGTTCCATTATGTCAAAAACTTCAAAATCCTTCTTCCCTTGACATACATCATATGAAAAACAACATGTATCTTTATTAGAAACTATTGGTGGGAAAAAATTGAAAATTGAAATCATTTGGGAAAGATGAGTAGTCAATTAACCCTACTCATTGAGTTTAGACTCCTTATTTTCCATCCTCTTGTCCATCTCTTCAGTACCCAGGGTAAGTAATCCGGAAAGTCTTTCATTAGGATAAAGCACTTGAGTTTGTTGAAATTAGGTGTTGTAATGAGCGTACTGCTCAGCCCAAAAATTTCCTTGGTAGCATTGATAGTCAGGAGATCCTTCATCGGGATGATAGTGGGTTCCATTTTACTATTGTGGTTGTAATTCATCGTACTCATGATAAAAAGACTCATCTCGACTGTTTTCATTCTTTATCCATCCATATAAATTTAGTTTATACCATTTGGTTGGATACACAATATATTCAATGCCTTCTGATGGAGGTGTGGAATAATACTACTTCATTTGAGAGAAAATCATGCACACCAATTAACACTACCATAATCATAATATATGATAAAAAATTGGCTACAAAATTAACTACTTAAACTAAAATAAGTAGAAATAAATGGGATAAGAATAGTCTTTGACCTACGAAATCGGTCTTGAGTTTCCCGCAACTCTCCGCTACTCCCCGGAAATGGTGCCAAAATTTGATGCACCTGAAAGGTGTTGTTAATTCCTCTAGGCATGATTAAAATTAGATATTTATATTAACCTGAACCAAACTATCTACAAAGCTGTTGTATAGAAGAAGTAAATGGTTGTACCCATAGAGAGCGGGGAACAGAATGATGAAAACTCATGAATAATGTTCAGGTTGCTCTAATTTCAGGTTGATATTATTAAACTAATGGTGAAATTAAAATAAATTAATTATAATAGAGAAGAAAAATAGAGGGAAATTAGTTTCCATGGGTGGTTTTTCTAAAGATAAATTGTCAAGACACTTTCAAAATAATCATATTAAATGGTTTCATAACCAAAAAAAATTAATTAATAGAGAGATGGTAAAAACCTATAAATCTACACTAAAATCTCAATTCATGGTGGTATGACGAATTAAATTAGTGGAGTGAATTATGATCAGATTTCAATTGAAAAATAATAATCACATTCATTGGTCCTGAATTAATTATCATAATCATGTTGGTTTTCATCTGCTATTAAACACACTTGGTCCATGATTTAAAAACAGATATAAGAATAATGAGTCTCAACAGGATACCAACTGAATATAATCACTGTGAAATAAAATAATGAAATAATACACTTTGATACACACCCATTTCAACTAATTCCACTCTCCCATATGTATTTATACTATCATCATTGGTTGATCTCCAATAATGAATGAGCCATATTCCATAGAGAAGAGAACATGAGATATAGAATGAGATGAAAAATAAATAAAAAATAAATTGGAATTAAAATATAAATCATTCAACTTCTAACATCAAATAATGGAATAAAAAACAAAACCGAAATAAAAACATATCTATGGAAGCTCCCTGTTGGTCTTTCTTTCTCCCTTTAGTCCAGAGTGTCTTTTGAATGGCAGCCAGAGGCCACCTTCTATAGCCAAAATATACCATGTGCCTTACAGCGTCAATTTAAATTTTCATGCATCCCTGTCATTATGAAGTGTACCAGAGGTACACGCCGTGTACTTTATATTCGAGTTTTCCTCCACCACGTTGAATCTATGGGATCTTCGTACACAAGTTTAACTCAGGTCAAATTGTGTACTTGAGTTACACAATGTGTACTTGTAGTTAATAGCGTGTTTCATCGTCACAAATTGTCCATCAAAAATCTGTTTCACATGATATGGTTACAAAATGTACTCTTATTACATGATTTGTAGTCATTTTTCATTATTTTCCATCTCTACTTATCTCTCAAATGTCTGGTGTCACGCCGATTTTCCAATTTCCATGTTTTATTTTATATTTCTCCAAATGAAAATCCTATATAAGAATTATCAAAACATTAATATAAAAAATAAATATTATATTAAATCAATTAATATGTTATGAAATAGTATGTTAAAACACATCAAAATATATATACAAAATAGGGATATCAATCTTCTCATGAAGTAACATGTTGATCCCTCTCTCAGTTTATGTTGGAAAGAGATTGTGTTGAGCTAGAAATTTCAATTGTAGAACAACCATTGGATACATTTTAATCTTTATTCAAATAATTTCTTGGTAATTAGATTATGTTGGTTAGATTATTATAGATTCATGGATTCGATTCTCCGGATATTTTGGAGCATGAGTCATTGAAGACATTGTATTGGCCTCACCTCTTTTTGGCCACCATTCTTCAGTTTGACTTCTGAGAGATTTAATGTATTATTTTGGGAAGTTTTTGATGCATCTTTTCCATATTTATTGTATTTCCATTATTTCTATTCATTTCCCTCTTCATTTGGGTTTTTTTTCAAACTCCTAAGTATGGTAGGGGTTTTCTAGAGAAAATGATCTAATGTTTGGGGATGTATGTTTGTTGGAATAAATGAATTCTAAGTATAAATAGGAAAAATCATAATTTGATTTCCATTAGGGTCCAATTTTACCAGCGGTGATTTTTCTAACTTCTTTTTTAGAATATTAATTTTGAACGATTTCACATTGGGAAAGGTTTACATGTTGTGAATCAATTGTCAGGATGATTCCATGAATTGGTTTAGTAAAGGAAATGTTTACACATCATGAAACTGGTTAACATCATGAAAGGTTAAATTAAGTTTATTTTCAATTTGTAGTGAAATATTTTTTAGGGTATATACCTTTCATGGATTTCACATCGTGAATAAAGGATTCACAACATATAATGTGTGTAGCCTATATGTTTTAGGTGTTTCACATTTGATTTAATTTTTATTAGACTACAAACTTTTCTCTCGAATATGAGGATATCTCCCAATGGATTTTGGGGATATCCTCTCCTTTCAGATGATTTAGTTCAATGATTGAGCTTCATTATAATTGCGATATGCCCTTTTATATATGTGATATTTCTTCTTCATTATTTCCATTTTTTTCAAAAACACCATTGTTCTATGATTTAATATTTTTTATTCATGTGATATTGATTCTCATAATCATTTATTGATCTATTATGATATCTTCCTCTAGTTTCTAGTATTTATATTGGTTGTGGTGTGGTGTGTGAGTTTCTTGAGGAATGTTTTATTTTTTTATTTTACACTAAGAATTTTCTTATTAAATTTCTTTTGAGATGTATAAATTATTTTTAGGGACTCCATTATTATATTTGAATTATTTCATGTTGGTGGATCCCATTATGGGCATATATGACCAAAGGATGAGGTATGTGGTTCAGTATCTGGCCTATATTAGATGAACTATATTATTGTAGTTTTATAAATTAATTGGAATGATTCTGTTTTGTGTGTTGAAATGGGTTTTTTTAAAAAAGGCTGTTTTCACCTTGTTTTGGGAAAAATAAAATTCATTTTAAAATAATTGTGAACTTTATTTGTGAAATAGATTTCAAATATTTTTTTTATTAAATGATATAGAATATGTATCACATGGAATGTCTTGGGTTTTTTCGTGTAAGGTGTTGAAATAGGCCACATTTATTAATACTATTAGGGGGTTCACTCATGGGGTGTTCCTATATTCCCAAGGCCCATTATTATAGGGACTTGTTAGGAATTTTGAGAGGTTCTCTTGTTGTGTTGTTCCTCCACTCTCTAGATTTTACGCATGTATCTTGAGACTTGGTGTGTGTGATTGTTTATATATGGCCGTCTGTCTTCAAGCTGAACTGACTTTTTGTGATCCATGGTGTGTGGTTTCTGATGATTTTTTATACTACTTTATATTTAATATGATATTTTATAATTTTTTTAGTTTGAATAATTTGATATATTTTATATGATTTTTTTGCTTGAATTATTTGTAAATATAGAAAAATGGGTGATATATTTATCATTATTTTGATGTAAAAACTATTTAGCTAGTCATCCTTCATTGTTTTATTTAAATTTTAGCATTTTTTTAGTGTTATAGAGAGACAAGATATTTAAAACCAAGGTTCTATCCTACCAAGCTTGTTTATCTCATTCCCTATGTACCCCTTCAGTTATGTGTAGACCATGCTATGTTTTTTCAATGTAAGGAAAGGAAATGTGCTGCAATGAGGGGGTGAGGTTTCAGTCAGCTATGACTGGGTAGCTGGTTGGGAGTTTGTAAGAGTTTTACCATGCTATCACATAGAGTAGTTGTTTTGGTTTTAGTTTTCCATTTATTTTGGACTATTTATTTAGATATATTTAGCAACATTTTAGCTGTATCGCTTTTGTTATTTCCTTTTTTCAATGACATATATTTCATGTTTACTCCTTCATTGTTTCAACCTATCTTGTATGTCTATATATGTCTCATTTTCTTCTTCAGCTTGGGATAAATCATTCCCTCTATTTACTTTTTATTCTTGGGTGCTAGTTTCTAGCCTATGAGGATTTGTAATGCAATTTGGGTGTTTTAATGTTTGGGTTGGGTACCTATTTTTCAGGGTATATTGGTTGATTTTCTCACATTAGTACAACATTAAAATATTTCTCATATTCCACCTTTCTTTTGGATTAGATAAAAATAACATCAATAATGACTTCCAAAAATTTGAGGAGGTAATCCTTTAATACATTATTTTTTATAAACATGATGATATATGGGGAATTAGTGAGTCCAAATGACATCACTATAAACATATAGATCCTATAACTTGTATTAAAATAATTATTGGAAATGTCTACTTTCCTTACCTTTACTTGATTATATCCTGATTGAATATACTCTTTAGTTTTGTACTAGGTCTACATAGTTGATCAAACAAGTCATCAATCTGTGGAAGAGTATATTTTTCCATTATTGTGTTCTTCTTAAACTCATGATAATCAATACAAAGACACATTGAACCATCATTATTCTTAATTAAATGGACAATAAAACCCTATGGCAAAGCACTTGGGTTTATAAAACCTCTATCCATATTATTTTATAGCTAATTGTTTATCTCTTAAAGTTCAACAGTGGACATTCTATTTGGATTCATAGATATTAAAAAAGATATTTGTGTAAGTTAAATTAAGAACTAAACCTCTCATTTAAAATAAATACCAAAAAATTCATTGGTTTACACATCATGATATTATCTTACAATGGGCATGTCAACAAGAATGATCTTTTCCTTAGTCTCAATAATTTTAGAAATATATGATTTCTTATTAGGACATAATATCCATGATTGGGATGGGGATTCCAAAGGATATATATAATCGTACTCATACTTTTATTTAATCATATGTAAATTCATGATATTAATAGTTATTTCCTTCTCATGTAAATATATATTAGATTTATACAAATAAATCCAATCCATACTCAGAATTTCATCAAATTTCTCTAATGTGAGTATCATAGGGTTATCTGAAAATAATTGATCCTATAAGAATCGATAGGATATAAGTTATACATTTGGGATGAAATAATTTCACTATTTTTTGTTTTCATCGATAACTCAACATCATTTTTTTGTGGTGGTGTCTGAATAGTTATACTAAACTTTTATTAAATAAAAGAATACATAAAAATAGAATCAAATAATATATTCATAGTTGATAAATTAATAACTAGCATACATATCATGACTCTTTTGTCACGATCCACATCATAAGTTGTGATGATATATGATCCCCCTTCCTTTATAGTCCCTAAAGGTTGTTGTCACCGGTTATCTATGGTATCCCTAGGCCTAGTGCATCAGTTAACATAGTTTCCTTATACATTATAATTGAATCATTGTACAATAATATGTTGGATCACTGGAAATTTCCATTCTTCTATCGCATCATTGGGTTTCTCACATCACAATTATCTAGATTTGTGGGAAACACCTTGATATTTTTATGAAATATTTCAGTTTAAATAATTTTATTTATTTGATGACATGTGTTGCACAAAATAACAAGTATAAATGAACCACATAACATTATAAAATTATTATTTTTGTATTTATCTCCCAACTGTTGGATTCAGATGATATAAATATTAAAATCTAATTTATGAAAAATATATAGTCTATAAATTAATAAAATGAATTCATTAGATTATAATTAAAAACAGAAATATTATTTGAAAATAAAATTGATGACTTTTCTAAAATATTGTTATTATGAATGTAGTGTAATTTTATGTTTTTAAATTAAATTACTCTCTATTTTAGAATGATTTTAATCAAATATGTATATTAATTACATGATAATTTTTTAAACAATAAAAAAATATATTTTTGGGCATATGTAAAGAATAAATCTAGTTTTATGCTTAAAATGTATTTTTAAAAGTATTTTTTGTCAAATATGTGCCTTTAATTGAAAATTAATTTATTAAATTTATATATATTGAATTTGTTATTTTTTTACATATTTGTATCCATAATTTTAAAATTTTATAATTGGGTGTCTTTTATTTTATTTAATATGATTATTAATCATAGTAAAAATTTTCTCCTCATTAGGGTAAATTGAGTTAATCTAGATAAAAAATAAGTGCTAAGGTCATAATTTTTATGAAATTTTTCATTGGATGATTTTAATTCAACACTTAACATGTTAGGTTTGAAATTTATTTTTTAATGTACACATTTCAATGATAATGGGTTATATATTATTTAAATAAAAGAATGATTAAAAAGGTTACCCTATTTTTTTTAAATATATCTTATGTGGCCAGATAGGAAAAAATGGTTATAAATGAATCTATGTGTCTATTTTTTAGAATAGTAATAATATTTTTTAGGATATAAATATATTTTCAATTTTTTGTAGTTATATAATGGCCTTAATTACTTATGCAACATAGATGCAGTATTTCTCCAATTAATAAGTAAATATAATAAATTATATTCAAAATATTAAAAGTGGTATAATTTGAATGAGTTATTGTGACCCAAAAATTTTCAATATCTATATAGAATATTAATGAGTTTTTAAATAATTTTACTATAATTCCCACTTTATATTTATGAATTTAATGTTAAATTAAATGAATAGTTTTGAAATTGAAAATGTCACGACCCGCCTTCCCCAAGATGAGTGAAGGGACAACAGATTGCCAAACCCTTCCTTCTTCAAGTTGAAGGAGATATAATGACCCCTGAGACACGCCTTCAATAGGTCCCAGAGTGGTGACTAGCACCAAGGGTATAAAATCACACACTAAATGAAAGGCGTTACCCTTTTCATTAATAGGATCGGGAGATAAGATAGAAATTCCCACAACACCAAAACTAAAAGTGCAAGTATGGCTGAAAGTAAACCATTCCCATATGCATGTTTAGAAGTAAAAGATACAAGTCCCAAATTTCCAAATCCAAAGGAATACCAAGAAAAGGAAAACAACAACAGCAACTACCCCAAAGGTCCAAGCTGGTATAGTCCTGTGCGATCCCTGAAGTCCTCCTAGAAACCTGAAAGCAGTTTTACAAACGTAGGGTGAGCATACAAGTATACTCAGTAGGGAAAAACCTAAAGCTCTCATGCACAAGTGGGACGACATACAAATTCCCGGTGAGAAAAGAGACGACCAAGCACCTCACAAGGAAAACTAACCACCCAAGCCTCAACAAGGCACACTCCCCAAATAACATAAGTCAAGTAATGTATAGTAATAGCACATCGATGTTTGGGTACCCCGCGCCACTTTCTTACTGGTTATTGAAGACATCCTACGCATCAGACCAATCCTTCCATTCTCCCCGCAGTCCCATTGCCTCACCCCGCCCGCATACACCTGGGCCACATCCTCACGCAGTCGCACTGCCAAACCCTGCCCAGAAACACCTGGGCCACAACTATCACATGTTACCACGCCTGCAAACTCCTAGGCCAGAACCACCACCGCCACGCCCGAAGACACCTAGGCTTCATCTCGAATACACTTGGGAACCACTTGCCCACACACACCTGGGCCAACCACCACACTTCCCTGCCCAAAGATTCTTGGGCAAATAATTGACCTCAGGCCATCACAGCCTGCCTGAAGATACTTGGGATATCCGGGAAAGGGAGCAGAAATGAGCTAATAACCACCAATAATAGAACTGTTGGAAAAAACACCCTCCCCCATGAAATGGGGGTGTTTGGAACTAAGTTCTAAACTTGGGTGGGGCGCGAATTAGAAACAAAAACACTACAAGTATATGTATAGGTAACAAGAACTCAACCAATCTAGGTTTTTCTTCAGCCAGCCTAAAGAACACACACAACACCTGTGTCTAAGTCACAACTCGCACCAAACCAAAACCCATTTGTCCCATCCTTGTTTTCATGTTCATTAATAACGTTTAAATGAGTTTCTGCACCTACTTGGGAAACTAGAAAGCATAAGAACAAGCCAAGGAAAAAATACACCCAACAAAAATTTAAGCATTCACACCCGGTTCTATTGCAAAGTCACAACCACAAAGGGATAAGGGAGATCCCTTGAAGTACTGGAACCAAAGAAAACTCCAAGATATAGCCCCATGTCCCCAAAATCCAGAAGCCATTGGTTTCTCAACAATAGAGGATCCCACCCCAATTCGTGATATAAACAAGTAACTACACGGCTTCAAATTCACAACCAGCGAAACCATAACAACAAGGGATCCCATCCCCACCCATATAACCCAGTAATCGGCCCATGAAATAAAACAACCAACCCTCTACTACCAACACAAAGCAGTACCACACCGTTATTTTTATATTTAAAAGATTTAACACACTCCATGATTCCAATTCTGCTTTACTTTAACCAGGGTCATCACAGAAAAGGATTGATCCTGGTGCTTTCAATTTATTTATCCGAATATACGTAATTAACCAATTTCCTTTATCCAATTAACCAATTTCCATTACATGAACATCGAAAGAGATAAGGGTTTATTGTTTCACATAGAAAGACCACCGACGTCCATGATTTTGAGTAGGCGTAAGCCCGTACAAATCAGAAATCGTTAATCATAAAAGTGGAGAAAAATAGAGCAAAAACATTGGTCACACCCCTCCCTTTCATTCTTTATAATCCGTTTATTATCTTCATTAAATTTTGGTTCATCCAATTCTATTGAAGTAGTAGCGTACCCACCCCGCAAGATACACAGAAAGGAGAGACGAAGGTGAAACCCTACTTGATTGATCAGTGCTCGAAGCTTCTATTCACAGGCGAGGAACAGCAGATGCAGAAATTTCTGGGGTGTGACCTCGGGAACTCAAGGACGAGCAGACGAATCGATCTCAGGGTGGCCGAGAAAAAGAAACCCAGGGAGAACCCTTTGGTTTATAAGGGTCAAGGGCGGTTGAGATACGGAGATAGGAACGCGAAACCGCGTAAGGAGCGGGGGTCGTGGGTTGACCACGCGGCCCCACACATCATTAAAGGGTCCCCGCATTTAGGGTCGGTCTAAACTGACGCACATGAGGGTACCTCATCAAACACTTAATTAAACTCAATTAATGGGCATTAATGGGCTTCTTAAAGGGGGTCAAAACAGGGTTTAAAACCTAATTTTTACCAAAGGAGGCACTAATGGAAAACCCGTGGGGGTTAGGCTGGGTCCACAGGTTAGCCGAGCTACCAGTAGGCTACGGCTACCAGTAGACCGATCTTCCGGTAGACTGCGGTTACCTGTAGACCAAGCTACCGGTAGGTTGTGGTTACCAGTAGACCGAGCAACTAGTAGGCTAAGCTACCGGTAGGCCAAGCTACCGGTAGGCCGAGCTACCGGTTGGCTCAGCTACCGGTAGGCTGTGGCTACCGATAGACCGAGCTACCGGTAAACTGCGGCTACCAGTAGACCGAGATACCGGTAGGCTGAGCTACCGGTAGGCCGAGCTACCGGTAGACCGAGCTACTAGTAGACCGAGCTACCGATAGGCCGAGCTACCACTAGGCTGAGATATTGGTAGGCCGAGCAACTGGTAGGCTACGACTACTGGTAGACCGAGCTATCGGTAGGCCAAGATACCACTAGGCCTGCTACCGGTAGGCTAAGGATACCGGTAGGCCTACTGTTAGGGGTCAAATTTCACCGAGAAGCCTCGATAACTTCCCCAGACTACCCAGAGCACCCAACACCAGATTTTTACTAAGTAATGGACGTCCAAGAACTCGGGCCATTATAGAAAATATATTTTTGAAAATAATATTTTATTAAATTATTTAAAAACATGAACATATTGAAATAATACATGGTGGATATAATATGGTTAGAAATTTCATAAATTATAAATTTATGGGATAATTTTCACCTTGTGTGTAAAAATTATAACCCGTTCATATTGAAAAAGGTGTTAATATAGTGAAATTAAAATTGTTTTACTAAGGATTAATCAGAATGATAATTTTTAAAATTACACAAAATAGTTGTATAACTTATATTATTTGGTTATATTAAAACCCTATCCTACCATATCTTCTCATAACTATACATTTTGATGTATTTTTCTTGAGAATGAATTTTTTATAATTTAAACTTTTATAAAATTCTAAAAGTGTACCTCACCTCAATTATAAAAGGGGACCTCATCCCTCAATAATTTACATCAAATTGAGCCTTATATCGTGTCAAAACACTACCAATTTCTCATATCAACTACCCCATCCAAATTTTAGATGTTTGTTTCTTCCCAAAAGACCAACACTATATCCATTTAGAGGAGATCTGATGGTTTTGTTTCAAAGAAGTGGTAATCACCTTAAGTGATCAATTTCTTTAATACTCTTCTTTTCATTCCATAAGTATATGGTATTTATCATTGAATAATAAATATAATACCCAAAATATTATGAAATATTATTATGACTATGGAAACACCATTAAACACCCTCTATCCAATAAAATGACAAGTGAAATTATTGATCGTGCATACATACAACTTATCTTATCCACATAATGATACAATACATATTTCATCACAATATTTTATGGATGAGTATTATAATGGGTTTAACATTTATATAATATTTATGAAACAATCATATTTTTTTTAATGAAAATATCATTTATACCTTTATTCCATATAGTCCTTTTTCTTATGATAAAGTCTCTTGAGCATATGTTTAGATATCCACATCCACAAAGTGATGTGACTGGTTTTTTAATTTATATTTTCATTGGATGTTAATAAGGTTAATTTGAGGAAAATTCATGATATATGTGATGTAATAATTTTCTTTTAATGGTGAATTTATATTTACCCTTATTTTGTTCCCATAGTTGAAATATGAAAACAATGTTCATGCTTACGTATGGTCTACCGTCTCCATGAAGGGTGTAAATCATTTTATATCTATAAATTTTATGTATGAATCTAAATATTTATATAATGAATATATATGATATTTATATCTTTATTTATGTTTTTAATATGATAACTAATAAAAATTTACATGTAATAGAACTATTGAAGTCAAATACTCATGATAAATAAAAGAGTTATCAACAACAAATAGTGATTTTCATAATGAATTTTAATAAAAAGGGGTGTTTAAATGTTATAAAGGGTTCATATATATGATATTATAAGATTTAAAATTAATATTATATTAAATTTAAATATATTAATATTTTTTATTGAGGATTTTAGAATTAATTTCAAGTAAGGATAACTCAAGTAAAGGGTTATACTTCACAATATCATCAATATTCAAGATAAATATATGTTTAAGTGTCCACTAGGGAATATTTTTCTTCCATGTAAATATTCTCTAAAAATATTAAAGATTGTTTTTAAATTTATCATATGATTATTTAATGTCATTTTTACCTATTTTTTAATTTTTAAGGAATGGCTTGAAAGGAATCTTCTTGTTTTTTTCAAAATGAGGTACTCTGTGACATTTTTGAAAAAAACATGGAAGGAAGTTTTTTTTCAACTTATATATCATGAGTGGATTTTCCCACCATCATGGATAATATTGTTTTTGAGTATTTCTATAAATGATTACAAGGTTATTTTCAATGATATGTTTCATTTATAATTGATAATTTTTTATGTAGTGCCTTCAAAATTGAAAGGTTATTTTCCTCATTAATTATTCAAGTGGTAATTTAAAATAATTTTCCATCTAAGATAAAATCCTTTGATTTTACTTCAACTTTATTGAGGATAGAATTCAAGGATTCGATGAATATAATTTATTTTGAAAGTTTTATTTTATGATGAATTTTTTATGAAACCCATTTCTTTTCCACATGTTTTTATATGATTAAATGTTTAAAAATCCAATTTCTTTTACTTGGGTTATGCTATAATGAAATGTTTATGAAACCCATTTCATTTTTTGTGTTATGAGATGATGAATAATTTATTATATTATGAACTCATATATATGTTTCTCATTTTGTGATGGGTGGGACCTATATATCTATCTAATGTATTGGATAAAGATTGATAGCTCATGAGATAAGTGTGACTGTAATGTCAATTGAACCTAATTATTTAAGGAAATATGTCAACAATTATTTTCTTAGAATGAATCTTGACCTATAATTGTTTTTGTAGAAAAGTAATTACATTGTGATATCATGTGAAATATGCCATTACTACTAAGGAAATTATTTTATATTCATATCTCTATTCCATACTTTAATGTTGTATTCTCATAGTATGATCTCGTGGATCATGTTATTTGATTTCTTTATGATTAATGTCTTATAAAATAGAAATATTTATGCCAAGAAATAAGATTATGAACTATGATATATAGGTAATAGTTTTTAAATGTTAAGGTCTTGTTCTCATTCATTTGTTGTTATGTTATGATTATATGATCATTTATATCTCCCTTATTTATCCTTACTGAAAATATAAGCTCACGCTTTATTATATTTCCCATCCTAGGTTATGAAGAATGGTTTTATGTATGATATGTAAAATTAGGGTGATAGTTATGAAGATATAATTGGGATATGATGTAGAAATATTTATGAACCATTTGATTATGTTTCCAAGTTTCAAAATATCGAAGACATATTTGATTTTGGAATTGGATGTTTTGTTATTTAATGAATATTCATCTATTTAGATGTAATATATATGCATGAAATGTATGAGTTTCTATTATTGGTATCAGATTATGATTTAGTTAACCATTGAAAATTTGGATGAGAAAAATTTTGTAAGAACCCTATGGATATGACTCTATATAAGAAAAATTCTTAAAGGTTTATAACTGTTCAAGAATGAAATAGGATAAAAAAGTTTTCATAGAAGAATGTTTCATGATTTAGACATCCTATAAATGGTTTTCATGATTATATGGTTTCCCAAAATGATTATGGTTTCTTCAACAATTTTTTTTATTTTAATCTACAGATGGGATATTAAGGAATAATATTAATGTGAAGTGTGATGGAAAATGAAATTATTCTCCTCCTAATAAGGAAATTGTTTTTGGAGATGGAATGAAACAAATTATTTATATTCTCCCACAAAATTACCAAGATATGAATCCTTCTAAACATAAAAAATGTGAAAATTAGGTAATACTGTTATATTGCATCCTTTATGATGAAACATCCACCTTCTTTTAGTGGGTCCACTAATCTACTAGTCAATAAGAAAATGATCATTACTATTGAAAATATTTTTTCCATTCTTTAGTGTTTGGGACATGAGAAAGTTTTCTTAGTGATTTATCATTTTTATAAAAGAAGATTATTTATGGATTACTGTTATGAAAATGATGAAATAAGAAGAAATCGAATCCATGGAGTGTGATGAACATAATATATTATTTTTCAGAAAGTACATTCCTTTTATTATTTATAAGAAAATATAGAAATAATTACATGAGTAAATGTAGAAGGATGATGAATCTATTAGTAGTTGTGAGGAAAATTTCATAAGACTTTTGAGGTACGCTTCTGGTGTTATCATCCAACCCTAATGTATGGTTTATCGATTTATCTGTGGATTAAAACAAACTCTCTGAAGGGTGTTATCCATAAGGGAATTGAATAGATATAATGAAAATTTTCAATTTTCACTCAATTTAGAGATTAATATTGGAGTTATCTATCATTCACATGGTTTTGATAAGAAAATAAAAATTAAATTTAGAGTAAATTATAAATATCATAGAGAGAAGAATATGAGCATCCTTTATGATCAAAGGGTAGACGGAAAAATGGGGGAAATTTCTTTATGAGAACTGGTAAATGATTTAAGTGTGGAAACAAAGGTCATTTTGTAATTAGATTCCAAAGTGATGTGAATAAGTTATCTAATGATTTGAACAGTGAGTAATATCCACATAATTCTCCACCCACTTTCAAGTGTTTTAAATTCAAGGAGTATGTTCATTTTTTAGCCACTAGAAATATATAAAGGTTAATGTCAATGATAGAATTCTACAACCTATTAATCCAAAATACCAAAGGAAATATCTTATGATCACTATTTCTAGTGAGGGGTATAATAACAATTTGGGTAAACATTATGCCTACTATCCACTCTAGATCTGCTAATATATTATTTGATTCTGTATCTACCAAATCTTTTATATATAAAGGTATCATAGTATAACTTAAAAAATTTGATGTTTAGTAAATTTTAAAACCCCTAATGTTGTGATGACGACATCAAAAGTCTATGAATCTTCTCTCATTGATTTTTGTGGGAATCTATTTCCACAATTATTTCTATTCTTCCTATAGTTTAATTCCATGTTATTTTTTGGATAGATTGTATTTCTATACATAAATTGCACATCAATTCCTGATGTAGTGAAGATAAATTTGATTTTTGAAACAATCCTATGATCACCTATCACTGTGATGAAAAAATGAACATCCTATGGAAATTACATCTATCATATCAGTCATTATTATATTTTACAAGATGTGTATATATTATATGGTTGAGGAGAAAATCAATATAAAAAATAATCATATTGTGTGGTAATTTTCTGTTATCTTTATATTGTATTTTCCCTATCTTCTACTAGATCATTAAGTTGTGTCTTCAATATAACTCATACCAGATGCTACACCAATTTCCAAGAGCCCATATAGAATGAACCAAATTGAGTGACATGAATTGAAGGAGTAACTCTATGATAATCTTGGAAAGGGATTCATTCATCCAAGTGCATCACCTCGGGGTGAAACTACTTTCTTTTTTAAGAAGAAAGATGGATCAATGTTACACTACAATGATTATAGATAATTTAACAGGATCACTATATTGTTATAAGTTTTCCATACCCCGTATTGATGACTTGTTTGATCATTTGAATGTATATAAATAATTTTTGAATATTTTATTCATTATAGATATCATAAACAATTTTTCAAGAAAGAGGATATAAACAAGATATTATTCTATACAATGTATGGATACTTGGATTTATAGTTATTCCACACAGTGCAACTAATTCCCCCACTATCTTCATGGATTTTATGAATAGAGTCTTTAGAGCTTACATTGATCAGTTTTTAAAGTCTTTATAGATGATGTTATAATTTATTCAATGATAAAGTAAGATCATTATGTTTGTTTTCAAATGTTGAATGCCAAATTCAAGGCTAATATCTGTAAAAAATTTATAAAGTGTGGATTTTTCCATCATAATGTTTCATTGTTGGGTCATATAATCTAAAGTGAGGGTATATCAGTAGACCCTTAAATGAGAAAATTTATTGATAATTGTCCCATACCATCCAATTTATTTGAGATATGAATATTTTATGGGTTTTCTAGGAATTATCTATGTTTTTTGGAGACTTTTTAATGGTTATCAAATCTATTAATCATGTTAACGTAGACTGGATCAACATTCCATCACATAAATGAATGTGATAAATGTTTCATGGAACTAAAGATAAGTCCAGTCATTATAACCTTACTAATAGTTCGTTATAGTAGATAAGGGTTTTTAATATATAGTGATGCATAAAATAGGGGAATCATATGTGTCCTAATGCAGGGAAGTATGGTTATGGATTACACAACATGATTATTAGTGGACTATGAGAAAAAAATACCTTACCCATTATTTGACGTTTTCTATAGTAATTTTTTCATTAATGATATGGATTTGTTTTCTATATGGACAAAAGTTTGAAATATATACAGATTTTAAAACTATAGTCTATATATTCACATCAAAATAGTTGAATATGTTTGAGATAATATGTATTGACTCAATTAATGATTATGAATACATAATAAATTACCACCCTGGGAAAATTAACAAGGTAGAAGATGTCTTGAGTTGATAGGATAATGCTTCCTTATCTATGAATTGAATCATAAAATATCTGATATTTTTGGACCTGGAAAGGATGGATTTTGAGATCATTAAGGAATGGGATAAATCATATATTTCTATATTGAGTGCTCAATCATCTATCCATTTAAATATTAAATTGGTACATAAGGAAGATATAGAGCTAGAAAATAATGTGAAAACTATTCATGGATTCATCTTACTAGATTAGAAGGAGATGATGGAAGAAGCTCATAATTCTTCAATCACTATCCATCCTAGAATTATGAAGATGTACAGATATTTGAATGTGAATTTATAGTTGAATTGAATAAAGATAGAATTTTTTATAGTATGTTTCATTCTTCTTGGTATGTCACCAAGTTAAAGCCTAGAGACAGATTTCTAAAGGTATGTTTTAACCATTACACATACTATAGTGGAAATCAGAAAACATCACCATGGATTTTTTCATCCAAATCTCTAAAACATCAAAATGGAAAAATGATATATAGGTTATATTTGATAACCTTATGAATTAATTAAATTTAATTTACATTATATATTATTTCTATTATTAATCAACGTACTCGATTATACATTAATGAAGTGTAATTATTTCACGGTGTATCACTATTAATTTTATCTAATCAGGATCCTTGTTTTACCTATAAATTTTGGAGAAGACTTCACCAGGATCTGGATATAGAGTTATGTTTGCTAACTACTTATCATCCTCAAAAAAATTCTTATTATGATATGACCATTTAAAAACATCAAGTAATTTTTTCATATTTATCAATAAATTTTAATGGTGGTTGGGATGAACACCTTAATTTGGTGGAATTTTCATAGAATAATAGCTTTCACTCCATCATTTGGATGGATCCTTATGAATTCCTCCATGGTAAGAAGCATGGAAATTTAACATGCATGAATGAAGTTAGATAAATAAAGCTATTAGGACCTGATCATACTAAATAAATGGAAAATATAGTTAAATCTATTCAATAACACATAAGTGAACCTCATATTCGATAAAAAGGTTATATTAATGATCATCAGAAAGCAATAGATATTGAAGTGGATGAAAAGGTATTCCTATGAATATATACCTTGAAGAGGGTGATTTTATTTACAAATAAGGGTAAACTAAGCCATAGTTATATTGGACATTTTGAAATTCGTTATTGTATCAAGATGGTATCTTATCTATTGGCGCTTCTACTGAAGCCCTCAATTTCAAAAAATGATCTATGTATCTACCATAGGGAAGTATATACCAGATACTTCACATGTATTAAACATATAGGTAATACAAATAGATAAATATCATTCTTATGAAGAAAAACTAGTATATATTTTGGATAATAAAGAGGAACTTCTATGTAACAAGATCACACACATAATCAATGTTTTTTTGGTGAAACTACCAAATTAAAGAAAGATATATGGGAACCTGATGATGTAATAAGGCATAATTATCCTCATATTTCTACATCAGAGTTGTGAAATTTTAGGGAAAATCATTAAATGGTGGTATAATGTAAAACCACAATATTTTAAAGAATAATTTCTATTTAAATAATATGGTTTCTTTGATAGATTGTGTTACACCTAACACTAGGTTTACAAAAAACACATAACATTATTAAATTATTATATGTTCATTAACGCCTAGCCATTATATTGGTGGGTATGAATAGTAATAACTAAATTAGAAAAAATATATAATCTTGACATTTATAAAATCAATTCATTTGATTAGAAGTAAAATGTATTTTTTTAAATAAATGAGATGTCTTTCCAGCAAAATTATTTTTATAAAAGAAATGTATTTTTTATAATAATGAATTAAAATAATCACTATTGTTTAATTATATTAATTAAATATATATTATTAAATTGAACAAATGTTTTAAAAAATAAATAAAATATAAGCATAGGATAAGGATAAATATGGTTTTATGCTTAAAATGAATTTTTTTGAAGATGATTTTGTCATATTTTGGGAACGTAAAATTAAAATTTATATATTATTTTTATAGGTATAAAATTATATAAAATTAAATTTATATTTATAATTTTTAGTTTCAAAATTGGTAATTAATTCCCTTTTATTTTTGGTCAATATGAATAGTAACCGTTGTAACATTTATCACCTCCATAAAGGGTAAATTAGTTTAATGTGGATTAAAAATAAGTGATAAGTCCATAATTCATCATCATAATTATTATTTTTTGAATTAAATTTGACCCTCATCACATTAGTTTCTAAATTTAATTCTTTAATGGACATTTCTCTATGAAAATGACTTATATATTATTTAAATCAAAGAAAGTTATAAAATGTAACTCTTTTTGTTATTAATAACTCTTATGTGCACACATAGGTTCAAAATTAAGTCATGAGTGAATATAATTATATATTTTTATATTAATAATACTATTTTAATTACATTATTTTTAAATATTTATTAATTATATAATTTTCTTAATTTTATATGAAACACTATTCTAGTAATTCTCCATTTAATAATATTATATAACAAATGATTTTAAAAATCTTAAAATTGACATAATTTAAATTATTTAATGTTTAAAATTAATTTTATAGATTTATAGATTATATTATGTAGGCGTAAAATTATTATATTTTAATTAACCCCATATCTTGTGGTATTTAAAGTTAAATTAAATAAATACTGTAAATATTAACAATAATGATATTTTATCAAAATAATATTTTATTAAATTATTTAAAAATAATAAGCTAATGGAAATATGACAAAGTGGATATTATATCGTATAAAATTTCATAAATTTTTCGTTTTATGGTCCAGTTTTCACCTGATAAGTAAATATCACTACCATTTCATAGTGAAAAATGTGTTAACGTAGTTTAAGGTAAAATGGGTTAAATTAGAGTTAATCAAAATGATAAGGTTTAAAATGATAAAAAACACCCAAATTCTAGAAGATGATTTATTGAATCTATATCAATCATTGAATTTAAATCACTCTCAATTTTGAAGAATTTGGATGAATAATTATTTTACTATAATTTAATCATTTGAGAAATTCCAAAAATTGTCCCTTACTTCAATTATAAAAGAGAATCCCATCCCTCATTTATTACACCACATTAAGCCTTATAAATCATTAAAAATCCTCCAATTTCTCTTATAAACTACCCTAGTAACATATTAGTTGTCCTGGTCTACCAAAAAGACCGACCGTAGTACTCTTTAGTAGAGATTTTAAGGATTCATTTCAAAGAAGAGATAATCTCCTTAATTGATCACTTTATATTCTAATATTATTTAACTCTAATAAATCTATTATATTTATCATAAAATAATAACTTTATTATAATATTTATTCTAAAATTATTATTATAAAAACATCCATCATACACACCTTTTTTCATAAAATTATATGAGAAAGTATCGGTCATTTTTATATAGGATTGACCATTCCCACGCAATGATACAATTAATTTTTCATCACCATATTTGTTAGATGTGTGTTATTGTGGGTGTAATATTCAAATAATATTTTAGATACAATTATACATCTATAATTATTATATAATATCTACATAAATTCAACCCAATCCATTGGAAAATGATGATGTTGATTGTGCATACGTGTGGACTATCACCTCTATGAAGTGATGGTATTTATTCTTTTATATTTTACAAAAATGGTAATGAGGATGAATTTCATGGAAATATATAAAATATATGAGATAAAAATGATCTTATAATGGTTAATTAATATTTACCTTTCTTTCTTTCCATCTGTTGAGAAATGAATACATAGTTATGGAGTATATACAACCTACCATATTCATGAACTGTGTAATTCATTTTTCTATCAAGAACTATTATTTATGACTATAAATATTTATATAATGAATAAATATGATATTTATATCATTATTTATATTCATTAGATGATGGAGCCAAGATAAATATGAAAGTACCAAAACTATTAAAATTAAATACTCATGATAAATGAAATAATCAACTCCTTCAAATAACGATTTTAATAAGGAATTATTAAATAGGATGGAAATACTGCTGGAAGAGAGGAATGGGGAATGTTTGGAACTTTTTTTGAGTTCCAATAAGGAAATATTATAGTAATCATTTCATATCAATGATTTGAAAGAGACTATAAATGGAATATACAAGAGAACAATTTGTGTTTCCCTTAATGAAGTGAAAAGTGTGTGGATCAATAAACATGATTTTATTTTGGCATGAGGTTTCATAAAATGGAATTTCAACATGGAGGAATACATATTGTCCTAGTACTAGATGACTGATCACTTTCAATACCTTCTAAATGATGACCTATATACACATGGAACCACTCTTACCTGGGGGATATATAGGTTAGTTGGTTCTAATATTCTTGGTATTGTTTTTTCAGGAAATTGTATGCGCATTTGGTGGTTTCAACTTTTGTTTTGGACATGTTTTGGTTCTACACATTTTCCTCAAAATTTTCATTCAATAAAAAATAGTTTTTAGTATTAATAAAAAATTATTGATAAATGGGGGTGTTAAAATGTGATAAATGGATCATATATGATATTTTAATTATAGAAATTACTCTACAATAGAACCATAATAAATTTAAATTTATTATCAATGAGTTTAGAGTGATTTTGAAGCATTTTGAACTCATGGTAAGTTTCTTACATTAAAATATCATCAATATTTGTGAATGTTTATGTCAATTCACCATTGGGGGATATTTTGCTTCCATATCCTTTTTAAAAATATATTTAGAAATGGTTTTTACCATTCTCTTATAGTTTTATAATGTCATTTATACTAATTTTTTACTTTTTACAGTCTGGTTTGAATTGAATATTATCATCTTCTTTGAAATGAGGAACTTTATTAGTTTTCTGATAAAAATATGAATGTATTATTTTTTAGGTATATGGAATTAATTTATTTTATTACCATCTTAACTAATGTTTTCTTTTATTCTTCCTTTGAAATTTTGTAATTTCCTTTTCAAAGAAAATGTGTTCTTTTATAATTATATTTATTCAAAGGAAGTGATATCAAAATGGAATGTATATTTTCATCAAGAATTATTCTATGTGATCATTCAAAATAATTTACCTTCTAGGAATTAATTATTTGATATTACATGAGATTTTTTAGGGATGTGATCTAAGGATTCCATCCTTAATCATTTTCTGTATGGTTTATTTTTATGATAAAATATCTCTACGAAACACATTTCATTTTTATGGGGTTTTCTATGTTAGAATGTTTATGAAACCCATTTATTACACATGGGTTATTCTATTATTGAATTCTTATGAATACCATTTCCTTTCATGGGTTCCAATATGATGAATTCATGATGACCTTATGACACACATATATATTATTCACATTATTTTATTGGTGGGACATATACCTCTCTTCAAGGAAATGGGTACATATTAGCATCTCATGATATAAATAGGGAAAGAGTGGGTGTGAACCCTGTTTAGTAAGGAATTATGTCCACTCGGGGAAAACCATGTGTACTTTGATAATTTGTGTACTAAACCCATTACACTATGATTCACTTTGAAATTATCCTTGACTACTAAGAAAATGATTTTATATGCTTATGTGTATTCAATAATCCCATGTCTTAACCCAATATAATGCTCTCATAGATCTCGTTATTTGATTACATTATGATTAATGTCTTATAAAATACCAATATTTATGTCAATTTTCAAGATTTTAATCTATTATATAAAGGGTATGGTTATAAAATTCTAATACCATGTTCTCAGACCATTTTTCTCGTGTTATGCATATATGATCGTTGATATCTCCATTATTTACCCTTAATGAGCATTAGAACTCAAAAATTCTTATTTTTTATTTATCATGATATAAAGAAATATTTTATGTATGATATGTATAAAAAGGGTTATGGTTAGGAGGATGTAAGTGGGATATAATTTAGAACAATTATGATATAGGTAATTATGTTTCCATGTTTCAAAAGATACTAGTCCTATACGATTCTAGTATGGATCATCTTGTTTTGTTTATAAATTAATATATTTAGATGTTATATCAATGTATGAAAAGTATGGGTTTCTATATGGTTCCCCTCTTTTCTATGTCTAAATCGTTTCCTTTACCCCTTCATTAACTTCTTAGTATTCTTCTTCCCACAATTTTTAAAAGTTGGATGTTGGAATTACTTTCCACCAGGAGGTTTGTCTATCACTCCACCAGAATTATACTATATTATATACTTCCCATATCTATATCTATTAGACTATTTCGATTAACTATTATTAATTTTAAATTTATGGTAAGATCATAAAATTTATTCATAGCAATAAAACTCTCTAATTTCTAAATATTTTCATAGATATGGAATTATTACTCTAAAGAAGTAGCTTATTTTTTATTCAATGTCAATGAAAAACATAGATGTATATCATGGAAGTCTGGTGAATATTTCCTCATAAGACAGATATATTCCTCCTCCTTTTTCTTTATTCCAATGGACTCCCTCCCAATTTTAATTTGTAAAGTTCAAGGAAAATATTTATCAAAAAATATTTTCATGATTTCTTTCCACTCCATCACTTTGACCTCCTCATCAGGAATCATATTGTTAATAAATTTCCACTATTGATTATATTCTACCTCCATGTGATAAAAAGAAAACATAACTCCTCTTGATTAGGGAATTGAATGATATTCATTATATTTTGAAAGGATAAGATCCATTATTTTGTGATTAAGGGATTAAAATATCCTCTATATGTCAGAGTCCATTATCTCATAATGTATTATATTTCAAGTTTCCTTTTCATAGGGTTATGTGGGTGTTCTTGAAAATTAAATTTATATTAAAAAATTGTAAAATTGAGTATGTATTATGATTATGTTCTCGAATCCTTCTCCAGTAGATTTGGGAATCTCATCCGGGAAGTCAACACATTTCCCATAACATTCTTTTTTGACACAATTCTTCTTATTTATAGCCATTGATTAAAATAAATTAAAATTATTGATGAGATTTTTAAAAATATTAACCATATTAGATGGAAACTTTGAAAATTTATGCAATAAACCATTAATGGCAGGCATTCCATAAGCTATGAATTTCTAGGTTTCAATCTAAGATATCCAATTTCTATTTGTTTATATTAAATTTCATTGGATTTTTTCCCATTATAATGGTTTGAAAAAAAACATGATTAACCAAATCATATCCCCTAAGAGTTTTAATATATGATTGAAATCGTTGGAATATTCTTCATATACCATGTTCAGGTCGAGTTTAACCCCAATGAGTCCTTCCGTTTTTTTAGCCAAAGGTACATCTGTTCCACAACAACATCCACTTTCTTGTATAGGGACATGGTGTTATTTTCACA
Organism: Viscum album; assembly: GCA_963277665.1. Lineage (NCBI taxonomy): Eukaryota > Viridiplantae > Streptophyta > Magnoliopsida > Santalales > Viscaceae > Viscum > Viscum album. Next base: position 86,772,084 of record OY728166.1, on the reverse strand, counting down.
GAAAATCAATAACTATACATATTTAAAAAATAGTGATTATTTAATATTTTAATTCTCATCCCTATGTTTTCACTAAGTTTTGTTTATACTAATATCCAAAAATAACTAGACCATGAATTGATACAAACTACAAAAACACCTATTTTTTACACACTTTATTTCATGATCAATTTTACAATAATTCACATTATACAGTCCCAAAAGAAAAATATTCTTGGTGTGTTATGGTGATTAAATAAATATCACCATAAAATAAAGAAAAGGTAAAAAGAAATAGTTAAAAATTCCATAACATACCCGTAAAATTTCCATTGTTCTTATAAAACTACACATGATAACCAAGGGAAGTACATTAGAAAAGGGTGTTCTATAAATCCTAGTAAGGGAATAATCAAATCATAATATAAATTAAATAAGTAGATGAAATTCAAGAGGTATAAAATTACAGTATAGAAAGGTGATAATCATAATCATGAATATTTAAACAAGATATAAGATGATAACAAAAAAGAATTATTGGAATATTCCAAAAACATAAAACATGACACTACAGACATAAGTTGTAATGCCCCAACCACAGAAGCTCAGATACGGTGCATTAAAATATTGTATTAGCATGATTAAAAGGAATAAATTACCAAATTAATGATCTATTTAGTGGCCTTGAAGAATCTAGAAACACACATGAAACTCATTTATTATTGGGAAAGGAAACAAAATATAATACATAACAAAAACTAAAAATCTGCATCCATAAAAAATCAACAAAAGATCCCTTATTCATGACCTGTGGAAGGAAAAAAATGAAAGGGGTGAGCTCAAACACATACTAAGTGTGAATAATAGTGTAATAATGAATCAAAAATAATTGAATGATAATCAAATTAGCATATTAAATATGGAATGAAAAATAAATGAAAAACACACACCATTAATAAATTGAGAATGAAACTGCATACCTGGATTATTATATAGTGAAAAGCTCATGGAAATTAATAATTGAATAATGAATAAAGAGAATTATTATTAACTGGAATTCATGTATCAGGAACATCATACAACTGTACCATCGAGATGGTTTAAGTCTATGGGTATTAACCTGTCTGATTATGTTTTGTAAACAAACTCGAAGTGTTTGTTGCAAACAGATTTGTCTCATGAGACCTGTCAATGCATGAAGGGGATATAGAGGGCCCCAACAATCCGTTAAAGTCCAAATATTTATTTATAAATAGATTTAATACAAGATAAATATTTCTTCTCAATATCCTTATAGAGTATAGGATACAAATTCATTAATATTCCAAAAGTTAAAACAGCATTCAAAACAAACACCATATGTAACATGGTATATGGATTAGAAAATAATATTATTCATGACACATTAATATGTATAAACAATATAATATCAATTGATAATTTATTTCATATGGTTTTTAATTACACCACATAAGAATTATTTGGCGTATAATACAATATTAGTCACAACGAAATGGAAATTCAGACAAAGCCTGTTATCACATTGTAATCAGTCATATCGTGTGACAAAAAATTAATAATCAAAAAATGAATCATTGAATACCATGAATATAAATAGAATCACTATATTATATATCAAATGGAATTAAACATACACCACATTCAATAAATAAGTGGTGATTAATTGAAATATCTTGAAAAAAAAGTGAGATAAGAAACCCCTTATAGAATATCGACATGGTATCAGGTGTACTTAAGAGGGATTAATGAGAGAAAATAGGTTACTCATTATTTATAAATGATGAGAGAAGTAAATGGGAGGTGTGAAATTGTACCTCGTCATTAGTAATTACACATAAAACGTCGTAACAGAGAGAATATCCTTGATAAAAAGTGAGATAGAGAGGTTCCATTAAATTATACCTGAATCTGTTCTTAGATGAATCTTAATGACCAAAATAATCAAATTTAGATTCATTAATTAATAATTCCAGGACCTCCCCAACATGTAATAGATTTATTATAACGTTATTAGGTTCATTACTTTCCTTTTTTATGGGTTTAATAGGTTCAATTTTATTTTTTTGTAAGCATTTTATTCCATGGTTTTAATGTTTGGATTACTTGTATTCATGAATGGTAATTCATTTGAAATGTGGTAAATCACCCAAATTTGATAATATATAATATTTTTGAAATTCCATAGATATAAATGATCTTATAATGAATTTTTATATATACCATGAGGTTAAATAATTATATAAAAGTCAATGATAAATGCTTGGATTAACTTGGTGGTTTTTGTACAATGTACTTGTTTTGTATTATTATTTTATATTATGAGTGCGGAAGGATTGAAAAATATTAAATATGATAAAATAAATATATTATGATCCATTTCAACCATTAAAAATATTTCTTGACTTGTATTGAAGATAATAATGAAAATTAAAAACCTGTCTTCCTTGAATGTGATAAATTAACACATCTCGGATGGTGTTTTATTTTTCATATAAAAACAGGGAAAATAAGAGACGATGATGGAATATTCCATTATCAAAACAACATTCCACTCCATATAAGGTAATAGAGTTATGATAACTTTTTGATGATAGTATTTGATAATAGAAAATATTACAAAGAAACTTGAGGATTAGGTAATGGAGTTTTCATAACACTTAGGAGATTAGGGAGATATTTGAGAAGAATTTAGGCAAGGATTTAAGCTTGAGAGGTCTGAATAAATGAGGGTGTGATAGGTGGTATTTATAGTTGAGGGGTGGAGGGGTTTCTTAATATTTTAATCATTAATCTATTAATTTTCAATAAGACAAGAAATAGTGATGATTCCATGACCAAAAATAGTAATAAGTACATTTGATTTCGAACCAACTGTACTTATATCATCCACACATCACCTATCAATCAATAAATCATGTTTTTAGAAATTATCAGAACTAATCGTATTTTAATATTAAAAAAAATTCATGTATTTAATAAAAAAAAATCACCATAACAATTTTTCGACATGTAGAATACAAAAATAAACTCCATTTTTGAGAATAATTTTATAAATATGATTAATTTAATTTTAAATTAAATCATCATTAAATTGAAAAATACCAACACATAAAATATTCACCTTCATTTAGAAGGATCCTATATTTTTTTTAATTTTATGGGTAGGGATACCATTCATAAGGTTCATATTACTATTAATATGGGTATGTTACTATTCATAAAGATATGTTACTATTAATAAGGGTAAGTTACAATTCAACGAAAATTAAGTTGTTTCTATCAGACTCCAAATATCACCCTGATCAAAACCGTGTACGTCTTGTTTTCAAAATTTAAAACACCGAAGTGGAAAAATTAATTTTAGTGTCTAGGTTTTGACTATATCCTATAAATAACCTAGTGTTGTTTCATTGGGACTTAGTGATTAATGAAATATAGGCTATCTAATAATTAAAAGTATTTAAGAGAAACATACCATAAAATTTTTGGTGTGTTATATTCTTCCCACCTTCAAAAATTTCATCCCCAAATTTTTTTACGTATAAATCATTATAAAAATATGTGGGTGGTTATTCTTCATAAAATCCTTAGGTTACCATATTTCTTCCTCTATTTAATGGTTCCTCTAAAGAACCTTTACCAGAAGAGTCTTCCGATTTCTCAATACTTTTTCCCTTGTGTCAAGAATCTTGATAGGATCTTTATAGTAAGAAAAATCAGGTTCCCGGTCTATTTCATCATAGGTGAGTACATGCATTGGGTACAGAATGTATTTCTTTAATAATGACACATGGAACACATCATGAACTTTGGAGAGACTTTGCATCATTTATAAATGGTAAGCTATAGATATTATTCCTTCCAGAATTTCAAATGGTCCAATGTACTTGGGGCGTATTTTCCCTTTCTTACTGAACCTTATTACACCCTTCAATGGAGAAACATTTGGGAAGACATGATCTCCCACTTGGAATTCCAAATAATTTATCTGGTTGTTAGTATAACTCTTCTTCCTACTTTGTGCTTCTTTAATGTGGGCCTGAATTGTATTTTCCTTTTTCATTGTCTCCTTAATAAGTTCTAGGCCTATATGTTTCCTCTCACCAACATAGTTCCAACAAGTTGGAGTTTTACATCTATTTCCATATAACTCTTCACATGGAGCCATTTGAATACTATAATGGAAAATATTATGGTAATAAAATTACACCAATGGTATGTAATGATCCCACATACCTTGAAATTCAAGTGAACATAATCTCAAAATGTATTCCATTTATTGAATAGTCCATTCAGACTGTCCATCGGTTTGAAGATGATAATTAGTACTCATACAAAGGTCAGTATCCAAATCCTTCTAAACACTCTTCCAGAATTTTGATGTAAATCAGGGATCTCGATTAGACAAAATCGATAGAGGTGCACCATGATGTCTTATATCTTCATTAATATAGTGTCTTTTTAGGTTCTCAAGTTATAAATTAACTCTTATAGTATGTCAATGTTCCTATTTTGTAAGAAGATCTAAAATTACCCATATTGCATCATTCCTTATAGGTGTCTTTGGTAGTCCTATGAGAAATTCCATTGTAATGTCATCCAACCTCCACATAGTAATAGATAAAGGTTTCATGGCTCCTCTAGCACTACTATAAATTTAGGATATATCCACAGACCTATATATATCTTTTTATAGGTTTTTAGCTATATATTTTTTACTACCACAGTTTAATTAATCCTCCATGGGTATATCCATTTTATATAACAACCATCATTTTTCCCAATCTATATCAGGATCCTTTTCCTCCCATGATCTGCAACCCTATCACTATGCATCCCTCCTAATTAACAAAATCTCTAACAGAAGTGGCCTCCTCCCTGATGAAATCTCTCATAGTGGCACCCTCCTCCCCGAATACCTCTCTCACCACTACACCCTCATCTTTAACGACCTCTGTCACCGTGACACTCTCCTCCCCGATGCTTCCAATCAACGCTACCATCTATAGTATTTTATGGGTTTATTTATGATTTAAATAACTCTATTGTCTTCCAAAGATCTATTACACTAAATTTTTTCCTTTTAAAACAAAAAAAGCATGATTTATTCATCACTAGAAATCATAAAGAATCAACCTTTAACATATTTTATATATATAATAAGATTTTTATTTCAGGTCTTGTGTGAGGTACATATTCTATCCAAAAACTAAAAAATTGGAATTTATATATCATTGAAATAAACATTAGATACATTTTAGTTCTGATACAATTTCATCTTCTTCTATGACCATTGAGGAAATTATTTTAATTTTTGATACATTTAAGGATCTTTTTGTTCAGAACATTCCCTTTCATAGTGGAAAAGTAAAAAAATATGTGTTGGAAGATGTTTTATTCTACTGATATCCTTTTTTATGGGTCTCAAGAGTCACCTCTTGTTATACCCTAGTGTCATAGTATACATACTTCTGTCTATATAAATCACACCAAAAACTATAACTATTAAAATATTAAGATTATGATGGAAAAAATATTTCCTATTTTTTGGTTTTTCTCTCTCTAAAAAATCATTATCCATGTAGAAATAATATTGTATTTGTATAAATTCTTTATAATAAAAACACCAATTATTTTGTGTCATTCCCCCATTTTTGACATCTTTAGGTTTAGGCAAATAATATTATCCTAATTTCAATTTCCTCCAGATATTTTAGGCCCATGCTCTAGCATGATGTCTGGTTTCTTACTCCATTTTATAACATTAAATATTATATTTTCCTTTGTTTTTATGGTGACACACCTCTTTAATGGAAATACTCACTTTAGAAAAAACTCCTAGGATATATTTTTCTTCAACTAGATGTTGTTTCTTTGAGTAACCAAATTTCATGTCATATGTAAAGAGTCATTTTCATTCATTACACTTACACCACCAAACACTGACTTCTATATCTCATTCATCATCCCTCCTAACCTATTATTTTACAATATTGGATAATCCATAATTGATTCGCACTCGTTCCTCCACATTGAGCTTAAGATCCACTCCTTTTCTAAAGTACCAAAAATTAAAGTTTTAAATTTTTCAATCTATGATATCATTTAGGATTTCTCAACCTCTTATTGTTATATATAGATATAAGGGTTATGAAATAATACATTTTCTTTCATGGTGTTATCCCTCTATTTGTGATGTTATTGAATGGATACATCAAACAACACTTTCAGATCAAGTCACCCCAATAAATCATTGTCATTACTATCACAATTTTCAATTAATGTTCTATTGATAACATTTAAAAATTAATCTTCACTACGGTACCTACAATTATCAACTTATTCCACTTTATACTCATCTGAACTTCCTTATTAATGCCATAAAATATTGTTATTATTGATGAATTTTAATTTCTTTTATCTCATTGTTGTATCACTATTAGTAAAAATATTCATTAACACCTCATCATCATCATCTTCAAAGTTTTGAAAATACTTCGCAAAGAGGTGATCAACCATGACACATTAGAAACAATCAAAAATAGTCTTTCCTTTAAATTTCCATCCTCCCATCTTCAGGTTTTTGGAAACAAATATCAAATCATTTACATTATCTTCTTTTCGAATAACTTTATTAAATAATTTATCCATTTATATGAATAAAAATTCCTATGATTTGTTTTTTCTCTTGTATCGTTATCACAGTTTCCTATTTTATATGTGACATGTGTTCTTTGGAGGATACAAGTAAATAATTCTTTTGGATCCTTGTCTTCAATTATATACCTTTTGGGATTAAACCATCATTCAAGTATCCTCATGATTCATTTCAGGATCATAGTGTCAAGAATATATTCCCCAATAACTTTCATGTCTACATCAAAATCATTAAGATGATTGAAGAATGAATTAAAGTTTTCTGTCAAACTCATCTTTATATTTTCATATTTATTCATTGTTACATGCCTTATTGTATATACTAGAACAAAGAGATCCTTTAGTAGAAGAATCATATATTATTATACGATCCTAAACATAGACTCAATATGATGATCTTCTTCCTCTTCCAATCATACAAATCTCACATGGTTGTTTATAGTAATTACTGTTTGATACTATAGTGTATGAGTTCTAATTCTCAAAATTCTCCCCTCAAGAATTCATAGAAAATTATCTTTAATTTTTCAGATTTTCTCTTCTCTAAATCCCACATGAATATAATTTCCATAAATGTTATAGAAACCTCCATGATTCGAGACGTCACATATGTTATCATACAAACTCAGAATCGCAAACCGTGATTCAAAGTTGGATTTTTCATTGTGATCTGACAAAAATCATCACAGTTTATTAAATATACATTGAAATTGAATCAAATGAGTTTTTAAAAGTTGAATATGTCTCATATTACCATCATTTATATATTTGAATTCTCCCATTAAACCTTATAATCCATGCATTCTTGTTCCACTTCAACCTTTAGTAATCTACCACTTCACTGAACGTCTAAAATTTCGTATAAAATGGTAAGATCACACTCTTCTCTCAATTTCATTAGTGATGTTTTATTCTGAGGGGAGAGGTTTCTATTTAATTTATTCATTTATATTACCATACTATTTTATAAGGCCTGATATTTTTGTTTTGGTATGGGGGATGGGATTATTTTATGCTTTTTTATATTACATGTATGACTCCCTTATCTTTGATTTGGTGTTGTGAGTTTGGATTGAGGGTAGTGGATGTTGTATGTTTATGATTATTTTTAATTTGACACTATTAGTTTTATATTTCCTATATTGTTATAATTCATTCTTACTTTATATTTTTCTTTAGAATACTGATATCCTTATACAAATATATTATAATTAAATGAAGAATATATATACTACCAATACTATGTGTTATCCTATGGGAAATGGGAAGTATTTTTGTAAAATAATTGAAGAACTAAAATAAATAATGATGATGAAGAGTATGGAAATATAACATTTTAATTGGATTCTTCATTATACTATATTCAGTTATTATTTATTGGACATTTGATTCAGTGTTGCATTGATGATATTATGTTGAATCATATGTGTAACAAGAATTGATTTAATAATGGTAATATAATGTAAGTTAAAATTCATACAGGAACTATAGATTCAATAAAATGGAAATGTTTGTCTAAGGATCATTCTATTGAGATGAATTTGAGGGATGTTTCATGCTTATAATTATAGTTTCTTAATTTAATTTTAAAAAGGATATTTTATATGACCCATAATTATCATATTTATGTGATATTAGGAGTGTTTATTAGACACTTGAGAGTATTATCTAATTTTCAATCCTTTTTTCTCCCCTAGGATGATGTACTTTAGTTTTGGGATGGTTAGATAGAAGTTTGAGGGAATAAGATAGTGAAAAATGTTTCTTTTTAGGTTAATTCCATTATATGTGTCTTAGGATGAGGTTTGTAAGAAATTAATATATATATGTGGGATTTTTTATGATAGGTTTGGGTAAGTCTTAGTGATGACATTCATGATTGATTATTGATATGATTTAGGCATTGGATTTGATGTGTTGGATAGCTGTCAGAATTGGGTTTCATTACCATGTTACCTAATGGGTTGAGCCAACCATTTTAATTTGTTTCTTCCCTATTCGTTCTTTGGGTGTCATTTGGGGTATGTATATACACATACCTATATGGGATTTTCATATACATTTCATGTATTTTACAAATGGTATAAAGATTGGATTTGAATTTAGTGGACCTTGTATTAGTGGAGCTTAGCAGTTCATGGTGGTGTTGAACATGTTTGGTGGTCTGATCTTGGTAACATGATCCAATCTCTACCATTATATTTCCATTATAGTTGTTCATGTGTTAATGCCTCCATTTCCATTATGTTAGGGAAATTATTTTTCCCCTTATACATTTGTATTATGTTTCTATTCATCGATGTAATTTAAATAGGATTTTTATTACAATGATTACTATATAGAGGGGGTTATAGTGGTGGTAGTGGGGGTGAAAGTGTGTGTGTGTGTGTGTGGGGGGGGGGGGGGGGGTGGAGGTTGGGAGAAGATGGGGTGAATGGGTAGGGGGAAGTGTGCAGGGGGTAGTGGGGGTGGGGGGGCAGGGGGGTGGTTGTTTGGGGGGGGGGGTGTCCAGGAGGGAGGGTGGGGTGTCCAGGGGGTGGTGTGGGAGTGGGGTGGGGTGTCCAGAAGGGGGTGTCTGGGGGGGTTAAGGGGGTGGGGGGAACTATGCCGGGGGAATGGGGTGTTGGGGGAAGGGGGCTGTCCAGGGGGTGAAGGGGGCTAGGGGTAGTGTGCATGGGGTGTGGGGGTGCAGGGGGATGGGGTAGAGGGTAGGGAGGGGGCAGGGGTGTGGGGGGTGTCCAGGGGGTAGTGTGCAGGGGTAAGGGAGGGGGTATGAGGTGTGGGGGTGTGGGGGGGGGGGGGGGTTGCCAAGGTATGTACCTTTTAATCATTTAACATTATATTTTTTTAGAAAAAATATTTTATACATTCTCTCAGCTTAGAATTTTTCGGTTTTTTATATTTTCCTTTTCTTAATATGAATGTTTGCACGAATATGCATGCATTTGGGTGTCTAGGGGGTGTACAAGGGGTGTATATGGGGGCTTCCAATGGGTGTACATGGGGTGTCTAAGGGGGTGTCTAGGGGGTGTCAAGGGGGTGTCTAGGGGGAAGGGTTGTAACACCCCAGGTAAATAAAGAATATGACATCTTTATATTTATCCATTTTTGTGAATAAAATATTAATATTACTTTAAAGGGGACACTATGCTCGATGGCGTACCCAATATGAAACAACGTGTTTCTTGGGAATCTTACGTTGCACTCTAATAATAAAATAATATTATTTTAAATGGTAGTTAATGACTAGCCGTTATAATGGAGTGAAGGAACATAACTAACTACAAAATGATTATATATGTTTGTCAAATATTTTTACTTTTTACAACAAATGTTAGAGGATTAAAAATGCGAATGAATCCAATTTTAAGCGTAAACATTCTAATATTCTATAAAAGGTCGATTAACCGCCTTTTGATGGAGAACCTCTTTTAAATACACTTTTTGACAATTTTATGTATTATATTTGACAAAATAAAATTCTTCTTTAGAATCGGGACATCAAAATTTACTTTGTGTAAATATTTGGTATTTTTCCGAAAAAATTCAATTTTTAATGAATAGTGAAAAATGTTGTATTTTAATTCAAAACATCTTTTTAATATAATTTATTTATATGATTAGATTATATTTTGAATTGGTTTTAAAGTGAAATTAGAATATATTTTTACCATTTAATCAAATAGTGGTCGTTGGAATTAATTTTACTTTGAAATCGGACTTAAACTAGTGTCAATCTTTTGATACTTTTTGTTTCATAAAAACACGCTATTTGCTCTGACAACGGGAATTAATTATCAAATTAATTAATGCAACTAATATGTTTTTAATTTTGTAAAATAGAAATCATTTTTGAATTCGGAATATCAAATATATCTTAGGGTGAATTTTTGGTAATTTTCTGAAAAACTTCAATTTTTGATGAATAGTGAAACCACTAAGTGGTACTTATAAAAACTGATTTTCCGTTTAAATAAAATTTTTCCACCTTTGTGTTTTGAATTTCAAAATTCTGACATACATGGTTGTCATTAAGAAGTAAAATTTGGTTCAATGGGATTAAAATGATTTTTTTGCTGAATAGTAACTTATTAAGTTTTTAATCGCGATTAGAGGTAATTAGAGTAGTTTAAGGTAAAAATAATGTTTTAATAATATGAGATGAGAATGAAACATGTCCTACCCTCATTGGATGTGTCATGGCCGACCAAAAAAATACATGGGTCAACTTGGGGACCCCATGGAGCCACTTTGGTTGGGAAATGACATAAATAACTTTTTATTTAATGTTAAAGTAAAAATAACACAAACATGAAATGTTTTACTAAAACATTTTTTAATGGGGTTATACAAGTCATATTTTTGACTATAAATATTCATTGGAAATACAAAATGATTTCCTACATCATAGTATTTTTATTTTAATTTTTAGACATTAAATAAATTATATTATTTATGACATCATGATGATGCAACAATGACCTCATTATTTAAAGATTTAAATAAAATGGAAAGATAATGTAAAATCTAAGACCTACACATGTCCAAAACCTATTTTATGGGTGGATTTAGAACTCTTATCAACTATACACTAATTTTATAAATGTGGGACATTTTAAATCCGAAAATCATTTTAAAATAAAGGATCATTTCTTTACTTTCCAAGAGTGCCCATCCTCTCCTCTTATAAAAGGCCCCCACATCTACCTCCTTACCCACACTTCCAAAGACTTTGGATCGGCCAACCCCTGCCCATTTTGTCTCTCAAAATCCCTCTTTAACTCCTTGAATCCTCACTTTGGGCAGAAGTCTTCCCAAGGAAGCCTTTGAGCCCAAACCAAAGGGATTTACCCGATTTTAAGGTAATGTCTTCACTTGAGTCCTTTTGTTTTATTTTGCTTCTACGACCCCCTAAAATATTTTTATTCATTTCTTTTGTAACAACTACAGTATCTTAAATATACTAGGATGTTTTTATAATAAGTATTGAAGCTACAATTACACACACCTTCATCTAATGGTTAAAGAACATACTGTTTCTGTGGTTGCCGATTTTCTGCCTCACGAAACGATGATTGTTCAATATTCTTTTAACTCCTTTAAAGGTGGCCATTAAGATGTCACTATATTTATATATTATATATAATATGATTATGTTTTACTTAAGCTTCTTTATTTTTCATTTATGGCAAATCCTTTATGGTTACCATTATGAGTAAATGCGATATCTTCATTTTAGGAAGTGCGGACTACCGCCCCCTCAAAGTGATTTTATTCGTTAATGCCATATGTGTGATTTATAAAGGATGTAATTAATGGTATTATATATTATATTATACTGGAATTATAATATACCTTTATATCATTATGATTCCATTCTATAAAATACGAAATAGAAATGAAAGTAGCGTTCATGCGTACGTACGGCTTACCGTCTCCATGAACAGTGCATTTCATTTCTTACCTCTAAATGATTATGTAATATTATAAATGCATTTATATACTGGATATATATGATATATATGATATATACATCATGATTATAACTCTGGATATAATGTATTAATGAAAAACTTGTAATTATAAAGAGCATATTTTGACTCAAGTACCAATGATCGTTTAAACGACCGTTATTAACTAAAATAATTACATAGTGTTCATGACATGGTAATAAGTGATATAAAAGGAATAATGGACTTGAAAAAGGTTCTTAAGGAAGTAGAAATTAACTCAAGTTTATTATTTAGGAGATTAAGGAACGATCGTGTCAAGTCGGACCCGAGGTAAGGGATCATACTCCTCTCTTTCTTTTTAAGTACACTCTTTTATGTCATTCCTTTTAAATCTCATCTTTATTGTTATTGGGATGTTCTTTTATATTACTATTTCTTTAAACTTTATGATAATATGATGAGAGACCCTAGTTTCTCTCATCAATCCATTTTGTAATATTTAAGTGGCGCTGTTAGGCTGCCATGTTTTCGTAAGGGATTTTTCATCTCACTTTTATTCCCGTGAGATTTATGCTACATTTGCCACAATCTCCTTTGAGTGGTGTACGTCCTGCCCATTATTTTACTCATTGTGTAATATAATTTCATTTATGAGTATTTACATCAATGTTGTATTGTCTTTCTTTCACGGGGTGCATGTCTTGAAAGATACCCATGTCGGTAAGGGAACCTTTCACCCTCCTCTTTTTAAAAGACTTCTTTTGTTATGTCTTTTAATTCACATAATATTTTGTTGGGATATGTTATTATATATCCTTATTGATTTAAATTTTATGTCCATGTGATGATATACCCTTTTTATCTCACATCAACTCTTTTTCTGAATTTTGAAGTGACACCGTTAGGCTTTCGAATTTTTGAAAGGGAACTTCTTAACCCAATTTTGATTCTTTGGGATAAACTTGTACACCTTAAATATGTCATTATATGATTATGTGTGAATGTCCTCTGATTGTTTTACACTTAATACCCACTTATATTTCAGGTATTCATTTTTCACACATAATTATGTAACTGATTTATCCTTAATTCAAGGATACCATCTTTGTATGGGACTTTGTCTCAATGTCCTTTCATTGAGGCATATTTTATTTTATACACAACCTTCTTTTATACGGTGTATAAACCCCTTTGAATTTTATGTTTATCCAAAAATGAATCTTTTTATATGAAGCATTTTACTAAACGACAAAAGGGGAATGTTTTTGTCGTACGTATGCGGCAACAACGACTTCTCCGCCTCCGTGACCATTATTTGAGTTTCGGCTTCCTCTACAAGCCATACCTTTTTTTAAAAAGAAAAATAAATACCATGTTTTACTTTTATTTTATTTTGGTATTGAAAATGGTTTTCATATGGTTTTTTATATCAATGTGTTTTATTGATATCTTGTGATTGAAATGTGGAAATGTTATGTTTCCTTTATGCGTGTATTATGTGATACGATTATGTTGAGGTTCTTGGGTATTATTATGAAGATGGGTGGTTTCGTGATAAACTAAGGGCGGGTGAGCCCGATATAGCTCTCCAATGCATTGGGTAACGCGAAGGAGTGAAACGTTAAGGTTTCTCCGAAGAGATTTAGGGAATATACTATGGTGGGTATTCCAAATGTAACCAAGAGGGTTACTCCCTACGTAAGAATGTTATGAATGCCTCAAGTTACCTTTTATGTCTTATGAATTCTATGATTTATTCATGATTTGATGAGGTATGTTAAGGTGCCTATGTTTTATGGGTAAAGTATGATTTCATTCTTATGTATATATAAAATCATGTTTCCTTTCTATATTTTTATATCCCTTACTGAGCATTTTATGCTCATCCCATGTTTTTTTGAAATGTTTTTCATAGGTCAAGGGAAAGGTACATGATATGATTATAGTTTCATGGAACTATCAAGAAAGAATCCATGTTTTATTTTAAATATGTTTCCGTTGATGGGAAAAATGAATACTATATTTTATGTAACCACTTTGTTTAAATGTGGAATGTAATGAAAGTTTCATGGTCTAATTCTCTAAAACTCTAAACCAGAAAAGACCCTCAATGTGTAATCTTGTAATAACTTAAGATTAAGTAAGGTTTAAGGTTGGGGCCTTATAGTTGGTATCAGAGGTCAGTTTAGATAACTTTAGAGGTTAGGGTATTCTTTAAGAATAAGTGACATTACCATAATGGTTAGAAATTCAGAAAGAGTCCTAGTTTTAGATAATCTGAATGAGTAATTATATCTTAGTGTTTATCTTCCTCATTAGTACATGATGGTTTTGTTGATATACTCACATTGACCTTTTTGGTTTTAGTAAATGGCTGGATCAAGCAGGCACCAAAGTGACAGTGGATGTGAAGGAAACTGTGACAGCTTTTTGAGCAAGAAACTGAATGATATGGGAGCTGCAATGAGAATTCTATTGTTTATCCTCAACCAACTATCTGGAGTCATGATTGACCACCTAAACCTTGGTGATTTCTATAAGGAATCATATATGCGAGAAACAAATCCCTACAGAACTATGGGTAATAATCATAAAGGTAAGTATGTTCAAAAACCTAAGTGTCAAAGATGTGGAAAGAAACACCTAGGAAAATGTTTCAAAGGGACAGAAATATGCTATAGATGTGGAAATGAAGGTCATACAGCAAGAACCTGCGATGGAAAAAGGAAGCATCCAGTTGACTCGAGGAAAGGGAAAGATGTTCTTTCTGAGGGATCAGTTGAATGTTTTAAATGTGGTGTGCATGGTCATTATGCAAACACATGTCCTATGAAGAAGTTTCGTGAATGGGATCACCAAGATCATACAAATATTCGTTTACCAATACCGAATGCCATTCCGATTAAGGATGAAGAAACTGACAATGACCAATCAATGGTATGGATTATTTCATAACTTGTATTTTCCTATTTTGGAATCTTAGGATATGATTCATGATTTTGTTTGTAGGAAAGAATTATTTCAGAATAAGTTGGAAAGGAATGGTTAATGGATCATGAAGAATGTTGAATGAGTAAGAAGTCAACATATAAGGGCTTCAAGAGTTATGGTGAAATTCTTAAGAGTATTAAGTCTCTTTTGATGATGGGGTTACATTAGAAGACATTTTATAGTATGTGTAACCCTGATGTTTAATATATATGAATTTTATTCAAGGAATAGTTATCTGTTCTTTTCTGGACATAGTTATAAAGAACCATTTGGGTTTATATGATCGTTACTTTTGAGGTAATTATGGGTTACTATATGTTATGATGGAAGTGAAAGGTATGAGATTAAATTGAGGTTAAATTATTTTATGGTTATTTTTGATGATTTTATATCTTTTTGGGAATGATTTGAGAATTATATAGTTTTGGAAAAAAGGACAACACGCAGACCGTGTGACAACCCGTCGCGTCGGACAAAGCTGTGGGAATCGAACCCACAACCAAAGTGAAACTGGTATTTATCGCCTACCACTAGACTATGTGAAGTCCTTGGTTAGTTTGACTGATTCTTTTTTGTTAGATTATATTATGAATTAAGAGTAAGTTGATTTTTGGTTATCTATGGAAATTAATTAACCTATAATGGAGGATATGAGATTAGGTTAATTACTTTTCAATACGCGACTTTAGGAGCAACTAATGTTGTTTAGAGATAAATGTTACGATTTAACTTGGAAGACTATGTGACTAAATCCTTCAAATATTTGGGATTCAATCTTAGTTTGGTTTACTTTGGAGAATTTTATGGAAAAATTGTTTATCGAATGGTCCTCGTTGAACTTTGGGTTTTGTTGGAAAAATTTTGGAGATTAAGAATAGATTTTATTTTTATAAAGGGTTATCATTTTCTGGATTATCTGATCTTGTACTAACCTTTTTGGTTTTGGTTTTGGTTAAAGTCTAAAGACATGGGAATTATATAGTTCTCTTTTGTGGATTAGGTGATTCTCTAGAAGTTGATTATAGTGAACAAGTCTTCCTAAATACTCGTCATTTGGAGAAAATATGAGTTTGTGTAAGAAATCTAATAAAAGTTGAAAGTCAACATGATAAGTAATTATGTTTCCTTATGAATAAATTCCTCAGTAAAAAAACAAAAATTTTGTCTATTAACTTTTCCTACTGAGGAATCAAATACCGTTTAACCCATCACAAGTTTGTGATTTTCTTGTGGTTAACTTTCTCCTAAACATGTTTTCTATCACTCTCCATCAGAACATGACCCTTTGTTTTCTCCTCCATGTCCATGTTTTCTTTCATGGAATCCTAGTACGGGTTAACTCGGGTGACCTCTGTACTTATCTTTCTTTATTTTAAAGTGATTGTTTTACTGACTCTTGTTCCGATGTGGGACTTTCAAGGATGTTTCCAAGACCAATTTTAAAATTGCGAGGACGCAATTCTCAGAAGGGGGGAAGGATGTAACACCCCAGGTAAATAAAGAATATGACATCTTTATATTTATCCATATTTGTGAATAAAATATTAATATTACTTTAAAGGGGACGCTATGCTCGATGGCATACCCAATATGCAACAACGAGTTTCTTGGGAATCTTACTTTGCACTCAAATAATAAAATAATATTATTTTAAATGGTAGTTAACACCTAGCCGTTGTAATGGTGGGAAGGAACAGAACTAACTACAAAATTATTATATATGTTTGTCAAATATTTTTACTTTTTAAAATAAATGTTAGAGGATTAAAAATGCGAATAAATCCAATTTTAAGCCTAAACATTCTAATATTCTTTAAAAGGTCGATTAACTGCCTTTTGATGGAGAACCTCTTTTAAATCCACTTTTTGACAATTTTATGTGTTATATTTGACAAAATAACATTCTTCTTTAGAATCAGGACATCAAAATTTACTTTGTGTAAATTTTTGGTATTTTTCAGAAAAAGTTCAATTTTTAATGAATAGTGAAAAATGTTGTATTTTAATTCAAAAAATCTTTTTAATATAATTTATTTATATTATTATATTATATTTTGAATTGGTTTTAAAGTGAAATTAGAATATTTTTTTACATTTAATCCAATAGTGGTCGTTGTAATTAATTTCACTTTGAAATCGGACTTAAACTAGTGTCAATCTTTTGATACTTTTTGTTTCATAAAAACACTCTATTTGCTCTGACAGCGGGAATTAATTATTAAATTAATTAATGCAACTAATATGTTTTGAATTTTTTAAAATAGACATAATTTTCGAATTTGGAATATCAAATATAGCTTAGAGTAAATTTTTGGTAATTTTCTGAAAAACTTCAATTTTTGATGAATAGTGAAACCAATAAGTGGTACTTATAAAAACTGATTTTCCGTTAAAATGAAAATTTTCCACCTTTGTTTTTTGAATTTCAAAAATACGACATACATGGTTTTCATTAAGAAGTAAAATGTGGTTCAATGGGATTAAAATAATTTTTTTGGTGAATAGTAACTTATTAAGTTTTTAATCGCGATTAGAGGTAATTAGAGTAGTTTAAGGTAAAAATAATGTTTTAATAATATGAGATGAGAACGACACATGTCCTACCTTCATTGTATGTGTCATGGACGACCAAAACAATCCATGGGTCAACTTGGGGACCCCATGGAGCCACTTTGGTTGGGAAATGACATAAATAACTTTTTATTTAATGTTAAAGTAAAAATGACACAAACATGAGATGTTTTATTAAAAAAAATTTTACATGGGGTTATACAAGTCATAATTTTGACTATAAATATTAATTGGAAAGATAAAATTATTTCCCACATCATAGTATTTTTATTTTAATTTTTATACATTAAATAAATTATGTAACGCCCCGACCCCAGTTACCCAGAGTCGGTGCATTATTACATAACATTGGCATGATCACAAGAAAGATCAAATCTCTAAAGACCGATTGGTTTAGTAGCCTTGGAAACACTAGATATATTCATAAGTTTTAAATTACATCATAAAACAAAAAACTACTACAACAACATATTGTCTCCATAATCCACACTCATATCCCCACATAATATCCCTGCAGGTCATTCATAACTTACTTCTTCACTTCCTGGGAAAAATAAAACATAGAAAAAGGGTGAGCTCAAATGCCCAGTAAGGATAACAATATAGCGGAAAATTTCATAAATAAGAATAAACATTTAAGGCAATGTATAACTAAAACAAACGCCTTTCAAACATGAACTTTCAACATAGTATGGCATAAATAAAATGAAATAATGCCATTTACTTATTCACATGGATATTCTACTAATCGAATAATCACATGAAAAATCAATAACCACTTTCATAATGATGGAATGCATAATGATGAACTTTAATTTCTTTTCAAGGCCTCGTCCCAAGACCTTGGGGCTAACTGTAACCGGAACCCAACCCGGAGTGCCTCTAATAACCGGACACCAACCCGGAGTGCCTCTAATAACCGGACACCAACCCAGAGTGCCTCTAATAACCGGAGACCAAACCGGAGGGATTAAATTTACCAGTACCTAACCTGGAGGGCTTACTTCTACCAGTCCCCAACCTGGAGGGCTTACTTTAACCAGTCCCCAACCTGGAACATACTTGTCCAACACATTCATATGAAGTAAAGGTTGAAATATAACATAAACATTCTTATTGGAACTAGCATACGAAATGTCAATATTTTACTCATAAACCATGAATGCTATATAAATGACACATCTACAGTCAAACATATCACAAAACTTCATTACAGTATGGAAGTTTTATATCATAATAAATCAACTTCAAATAATCTTAAAATCTATCAAAGGATGTTGACATAGATGAAAATGTTTTTTAAAAATTATTGAGAGAAATATCCCTTTTTCATGAAAACATTTTAATGTTACCCAATTTAGAAAGTAAGGCATTTAAATACATTTTTGAATCAAAGTGTCCCATACCACTTTGAAACTTTTGAATGGAATTAACACTTTTAAAACATTCATTTTCATATAAATAAATCCTTACAAACCATTTTGAAAACATGGACATAAATGAGAATGATTTAGAAGAATAAATATTTAAAACATTTAAAATGATGTTTTAGTAAAAGTTCCCTTAGAAAGAATCCCTTTGAAAACTCTTTTATGAAATATGTACATGGATAGTAAATATGTCCCTGTAGATACTTACGTAAAAACAACCTTGGATATTAAAGAGATTGTGAAGTAAACCCTTATCAATTTGGTAACTTATGAAACATACAACCCATGAAAGAGGTATCATACAATGATAATGTAAATACACATAAGGTAAAGTGTATTACACAAAGAATACAATTATGGGCAGTACATACACCACACAAAAGATAATAGTGGAAATATGGCATGAATCTCACCGAAATAAAGAGTGAGATGAAAACCCCTTACCACGTTAATAAACTGAGTCGTATTGCCAAAAGTTAATAACCACCAAATGATTTATAGAATAACATGAATATAAAGAGAATCATGATAATATATATCAAATGGCAGTACACAATACACCACTTTCAATAATTTAGTGGCGAACAATGGAAATCTCACGGAATTGAATGTGAGATAAGAAAATCCCTTACCTTGTACTTTTCCTTGGTTGGGGTAGGTTAACCTCCTGTATAATGGTGAAATAATTGTTATTAAATTATTCAAGAATCATATATATTAATATGATATCATATATGATCTTTTAATATTGATTTGATAATAATATCTTAGTATTATCATTGTTTCGGGTGTTAACTTACTTGTTTTCTTTTATATGTTTTGTTATGTAAGCCATGTTTGTAAAGGATAAGTTGTATATTATTCATATCCAGAATGATATCAAGTCCTTAAACATCATTTTTCAAATCATCAAATGATAATTATACTTGAATGGATACGATGGAGAATGAATCTCATCGCGTTCGTGGAGACGGTAGTCCGTACGTACGCACGAGCGACAATATCATTCTTTTGATATTAAAATAATATATAAATGGATGGTATATCATATATACAGAATCATTAACTTGTTATATTTATTATTTAAATGAGTTACACATTATTATTATACCCATCCAAATAATAATATATTGAATAACAATTACACCACGACGTGGAGACGGTAAGCCGTACGTACGCACGTATGGTGAAATGTTATTCAAAGGGTGGATAGAATACTGAATATGGTTGTACCATATTTATAATAAAATCACAGTATATTTGAGATACTGTATTTATTATTTTAGAATGGTAAGAACAAAGAAAGAAGAAGTTGAAGAAGAAAGGAACTTGAAAAGGGGTGGTGAAAACATTACCTCTTCTTCGGGTTCTTCCTTTTGATTTGATCAAAAGGGCTCCTTAGGTTGGCTTTCTGATCATACTAAGCCCTCTATGTTGTAGTGAGGGAAGTTGGGAGAGTATTTGGGCAGAGTTTGGCCGAACCAAAAGGCTTTGAAGGTGTGAAGAAATGAGAAGGAGGAGTGCCCTTTTATAAGAGGGGTGAGGGGCACCTTTGGAAAAGCTAGAAATATTAATTTATAATAAATTCATATTCGGTTTATAATGGATCTAAAGTTGATTATTCAAAGGTTAAGGTGGGGATAGGTCGAAAACCACTCAACCAATATAATTTAGACAGGTTTGGGTACTTATATTAACCTTATCTTTAAGTATTAACTCTAAGTTAATTAGTTTCACTTTTACAATGTCTCTTTGTATTTTTATATAATATGGTTAATAAACATACTATATACATCCAAGAGACCCCCAAGTGGTCCATTAATGATGAACCTATCATGATATAAGTCTCTTGGCCGAACCTTAAATTTTTAGGAATTTAATATCAATTAATAATATAATTTTTGTTTTAAGAACTCTTTTATGTTAATTTTGACACTATTCAATTGTTGATTTTTGTGAAACTCATAAAAGATTGATTACTTCGAACAAAGTCAATTAAATCAATACTAATATATCATATTATCCTATAAAATTAGTTTAATTCATTAAAAGTTTCATATTATATTTATTTGGGTATTTATAATATCAATTATTTTAATTGTTCACTATTATAGTAATTACTGCATCATCATTGTGTCATAAATAAAATAAATTATTTAATGTCTAAAAATTATAAATAAAATATCATTATGTAGTAAATCTTATTATATTTCTAATTAATATTTATAATCTAAAATCCAACATATATAACCCTATGTAACAATTGTTTTGCTAAAAGATATATGCTTGTGTCATTTTTGTATTCATTTTAACTTAATTAAAATAAAGTGTCATTATCACCTACAAGTGGCACCATGGGGTCCCAAAATCGACCCAAAGATGCCTATGGTCGAATATGTATCAACAAATAAGTCTAGGACGCGTTTTAGGGTAATTTAGTATTATTATAATATTATTGTTTAACCCTTATTTACCAGATTTACCCTTGACTATGGTAAATAAAATATTTACCACAGTAATTATTCAAAATGTCTAAAAATAAAAGTTACCTATTTACAAAATTTGGACATCCTGATTCAAAATATGGAATCCATTTTTCTAAATTCAAAACACAGAAGTGGCAGAAATTAATTTAAAATTAATTCCCGCTGTCAAAACAAAAAGCGTGTTTTTAAGAGATAATAACTATCAAAAGATTGACACTTGTTTATGTTCGGTTTAATTGTAAAATTATGTTCAATGACCAAAATTATATTAAATGGTAAAAATATATTCTAAATATACTTTAAAACCACTCAAATTCATAATTTATCACTATTAATTATTTTGATTAAAAAAGTTGTTTTTAATTAAAATTTAGTAATTTTCACTATTCATCAAAATATGAAAGTTATCCGAAAAGTACCAAAATTTCACCTTAGGCTAAATTCGATATTCCGAATCCAGAAATGAAGTCCATTTTAAAATATAAAATACATATAATTTCGAAAAGTAGGTATTACTATTCATAACGGCTAGTTTGATTGGTTGTGGTGTGTGTTAAAACTCAAGGTTGCGTACAACACACGCCACTGTATTATTCAAAGAAAGCGTACCGTGGAAGCTTGGGATGTTTCATTTTAAATTTTTGATGTCTTTATTTAGTCAAAAAGTTTAAAATATTGTATTTAAAAAGGGTTCACTATTAACAGTTGATAAAAGTGCAATACTGAAAATGAATTTGTTCTTGCATTATATCTAAGAAACTCATAATATGGATTCTAAAATTATAAGGATTATATAAAGTTTAAAATTTAGATAATACTATTCATAACCTCTTTTGAATGGATTTTTTTTGTAAGTCATGGTGTGATTGAACTCGGTGTTGCGTGTAGTGCAAGTTATTGAATTATTTTGAAGAAATAACACACTATGAAATCTTGGGGTGTTACATTCTCCCCTCCTTCAATAAATTGCGTCCTCGCAATTTGAAATTGTTTTTCGAAAATAAAAGGTTGAAAATAGAAAATATATTTGTGGGAAAACCCACATCGGAAATTGGGTTACTAAAATTTAGTCTTAATACGAGGAAAAGAGAAATGAAAGGGTCACCACCAAATTATGATCTCGATTAGGAGAACATTGGTGGCAATTGGAGACATATAATTGGAGGAAAAACGTAAATATTTATAGGTAGTGATTGAGGTCATCAATCACAAACTAGTATAAAATTGAGGTCCTTAAATTCATCAATCTATGATGATTTGAAATACCATCGGTTCAACAAAACATAGGGTATTATGATTACACATTTTTGACGTTTCAAAATATCTTAGTTGAAATCCCACATCGAAAAATGAATTAACGAGGCCTCTATTTAAAATAAAGAGTGGAAAGTATGAAGATTATCGAAAATAACACATACTAGGGTTCCATGTAGGAAAATATGGATATGGAAGAGAAATCTAACCATCAATTATCTGATGGAGAGTGGTGGAGAACATGGCTATGAAAAGGCCAAAAATCCCAAAGCCATAAATTAGTGATGATTTAAGGTACCATCTAGGAGAAGATTTTTGTTCTAAGTTCCTTTTATTAATGTTGAGGAATTTATTTATGAGATTGGCTAAGATCATAAGGAGATATACTTACTTTATAATTAGAGTTTTATCCATTAATAAATTTCTACCACAAACTCATCTTTCACTCTAAAAGATAATAGAATGTAAAAAAAAATTCTATTTACACTATTCGTATAAGGTTCCAAAATAAACGAATTTATAATTCATCTACAAGATATTTTAATAAAAACTACATTATTTTATTCAGGAAATCTCGTGGGCCAGTGGTAGGTGATACACCCTTGTCGCCCTTCGGTCGCGGGTTCAAGTCTCGCGGCCTTGCCGGACGCGACGGGTTGCCGCCCGACCTCCGGGTTGTCCTTTTATGGCAATCCAAAATTAATCTCAAACTAGAATTTACCCAAAATACTTCTGACCAAACTCACAGTCCAACATTTATAAGGAAGTTAAACATAATGTAGATCCCTTTTACCACGTAATAGCATATGAATACCTTCATCATGTATTCTTTTAAAACACTGAAACATCCTGAATTACCATAATCCATATTGATTACATTCATGCTCCCTTATTCCATATAGAATGCTGGATATACTTCTTCAATCCAAAAATGTTTTAAACCCAAACAATGATGGAATATACAAATCATTAATTAGTTTCAAGGTAGTCAAGAATATCCAATATAATTTATCCAAATCAATCATGTATTATTCTAAAATCACTACCTCGGTATCAGAACCATATTATGGTTTATCATTCTCTCAACCATATATTTTCCAAAAATTTAACCTGCTATTGAGTCACTTTTCTTTGTTCCACACAATCTCAAGTCCTTAATGAAATAGTACTACAATGCAATCCTTATATACTCCATAATTATTATAACAAGTACATTTTTGATACAACACTCAATTGACATAATCAACATAAGAAATCTAATCATTCCTCTTCATCTGTGGTAGTATCATAACTTGATTATTATCCAATAACATCATTTGTGGCATATTCTGATGACTAGGACATAGGTTCGCATAGTGTCCAAACTCCTTGCAAATGAAGCATTGTACATTTGAAACCATTTTCTTACCCTTGCAGTCATGTACTTTGTGCCCTTTTCCACCACACTTATAACAAACTCCCATTCCTTTCAGACAAGTTCCAGGGTGTTTCTTCCCACAGTTATCACATATGGGAAAATTCTTCTTTTCCCTCTTCCCTTTATCCATCTTTCTCTCTTCCATCCTTTTCTTCTCTTGCTTCCCTTCAAAGCCATAGGACTCAGTAAAATATTTACTTATCTTATCAACACATGATATTATTTCTTCGTATGATGATAATAAATGGGAGACTATTTCTCTTATAAATTCTGGCTTAAGGCCATGAAAGATATGATCATTGTTTCTCTTTGGATCATGTGCATTGCTGGAGTTCTCATTCCTTCTACTGGGCGCCATTTCTAAACAATGGAATAAACTAGATCAGTTTATGAATCAAAATACATAATCCCATACTTATAAAACACTTAACATAAATTGAACTATTTATGGATATAATCCATAATCATAAAAATGTCTCCTTTGAGGATGTATATACTCATAAACCCTTCATAATGGTTTGTAAAGAAAATGAGAATTATCCTAAGCATATCCCCCGAGAGTGTCGTAACCAAGAGTGCAGCAAGGCCCGTTGTCGTGCACCAGTTCCCGTTCGAGTCTAGCTCAAAGCAGTGTTTTTGGGTTTTACCCCTAGGTACATCTGTGCCAGAGCCGCCTCTACCTGCTCGTATCCAGACAGGGATGTATTGCTCGGAAAACTCACAAAATCTCTACAATACTAAAATTCTAGGAAGTTCTTCTATACTAATCCTCAAAGTTCATCTTAGGTCTACGTGCTCTAATCAGAGTTTATCTAAATCTAGTTTCCAAGGTTTGTACTAAACTTCCTCTGATACCAACTGTAACGCCCCGACCCCAGTTACCCAGAGTCGGTGCATTATTACATAACATTGGCATGATCACAAGAAAGATCAAATCTCGAAAGACCGATTGGTTTAGTAGCCTTGGAAACACTAGATATATTCATAAGTTTTAAATTACATCATAAAACGAAAAACTACTACAAAAACATATTGTCTCCATAATCCACACTCATATCCCCACATAATATCCCCGCAGGTCATTCATAACTTACTTATTCACTTCCTGGGAAAAATAAAACATAGAAAAAGGGTGAGCTCAAATGCCCAGTAAGGATAACAATATAGCGGAAACTTTCATAAATAAGAATAAGCATTTAAGGCAATGTATAACTAAAACAAACGCCTTTCAAACATGAACTTTCAACATAGTATGGCATAAATAAAATGAAATAATGCCATTTACTTATTCACATGGATATTCTACTAATCGAATAATCACATGAAAAATCAATAACCACTTTCATAATGATGGAATGCACAATGATGAACTTTAATTTCTTTTCAAGGCCTCGTCCCAAGACCTTGGGGCTAACTGTAACCAGAACCCAACCCGGAGTGCCTCTAATAACCGGACACCAACCCGGAGTGCCTCTAATAACCGGACACCAACCCGGAGTGCCTCTAATAACCGGAGACCAAACCGGAGGGATTACTTTTACCAGTCCCTAACCTGGAGGGCTTACTTTTACCAGTCCCCAACCTGGAGGGCTTACTTTAACCAGTCCCCAACCTGGAACATACTTGTCCAACACATTCATATGAAGTAAAGGTTGAAATATAACATAAACATTCTTATTGG
Organism: Viscum album; assembly: GCA_963277665.1. Taxonomy (NCBI): domain Eukaryota; kingdom Viridiplantae; phylum Streptophyta; class Magnoliopsida; order Santalales; family Viscaceae; genus Viscum; species Viscum album. Next base: position 86,746,144 of record OY728166.1, on the reverse strand, counting down.
AACTAGCATACGAAATGTCAATATTTTACTCATAAACCATGAATGCTATATAAATGACACATCTACAGTCAAACATATCACAAAACTTCATTACAGTATGGAAGTTTTATATCATAATAAATCAACTTCAAATAATCTTAAAATCCATCAAAGGATGTTGACATAGATGAAAATGTTTTTTAAAAATTATTGAGAGAAATATCCCTTTTTCATGAAAACATTTTAATGTTACACAATTTAGAAAGTAAGGCATTTAAATACATTTTTGAATCAAAGTGTCCCATACCACTTTGAAACTTTTGAATGGAATTATCACTTTTAAAACATTCATTTTCATATAAATAAATCCTTACAAACCATTTTGAAAACATGGACATAAATGAGAATGATTTAGAAGAATAAATATTTAAAACATTTAAAATGATGTTTTAGTAAAAGTTACCTTAGAAAGAATCCCTTTGAAAACTCTTTTATGAAATATGTACATGGATAGTAAATATGTCCCTGTAGATACTTACGTAAAAACAACCTCGGATATTAAAGAGATTGTGAAGTAAACCCTTATCAATTTGGTAACTTATGAAACATACAACCCATGAAAGAGGTATCATACAATGATAATGTAAATACACATAAGGTAAAGTGTATTACACAAAGAATACAATTATGGGCAGTACATACACCACACAAAAGATAATAGTGGAAATATGGCATGAATCTCACCGAAATAAAGAGTGAGATGAAAACCCCTTACCACGTTAATCAACTAAGTCGTATGGACAAAAGTTAATAACCACCAAATTATTTATAGAATAACATGAATATAAATAGAATCATGATAATATATATCAAATGGCAGTACACAATACACCACTTTCAATAATTTAGTGGCGAACAATGGAAATCTCACGGAATTGAATGTGAGATAAGAAAATCCCTTACCTTGTACTTTTCCTTGGTTGGGGTAGGTTAACCTACTGTATAATGGTGAAATAATTGTTATTAAATTATTCAAGAATCATATATATTAATATGATATCATATATGATCTTTTAATATTGATTTGATAATAATATCTTAGTATTATCATTGTTTCGGGTGTTAACTTACTTGTTTTCTTTTATATGTTTTGTTATGTAAGCCATGTTTGTAAAGGATAGGTTGTATATTATTCATATCCAGAATGATATCAAGTCCTTAAACATTATTTTTCAAATCATCAAATGATAATTATACTTGAATGGATACGATGGAGAATGAATCTCATCGCGTTCGTGGAGACGGTAGTCCGTACGTACGCACGAGCGACAATATCATTATTTTGATATTAAAATAATATATAAATGGATGGTATATCATATATACAGAATCATTAACATGTTATATTTATTATTTAAATGAGTTACACATCATTATTATACCCATCCAAATAATAATATATTGAATAATAATTACACCACGACGTGGAGACGGTAAGCCGTACGTACGCACGTACGGTGACATGTTATTCAAAGGGTGGATAGAATACTGAATATGGTTGTACCATATTTAGAATAACATCACAGTATATGTGAGATACTGGATTTATTATTTTAGAATGGTAAGAACAAAGAAAGAAGAAGTGGAAGAAGAAAGGAACTTGAAAAGGGGTGGTGAAAACATTACCTCTTCTTCGGGTTCTTCCTTTTGATTTGATCAAAATGGCTCCTTAGGTTGGCTTTCTGATCAAACTAAGGCCTCTAGGTTGTAGTGAGGGAAGTTGGGAGAGTATTTGGGCAGAGTTTGGCCGAACCAAAAGGCTTTGAAGGTGTAATGAAATGAGAAGGAGGAGTGCCCTTTTATAAGAGGGGTGAGGGGCACCTTTGGAAAAGCTAGAAATATTAATTTATAATAAATTCATATTCGGTTTCTAATGGATCCAAAGTTTATTATTCAAAGGTTAAGGTGGGGCTGGGTTGAAAACCACTCAACCAATATAATTTAGACATGTTTGGGTACTTATATTATCCTTATCTTTAAGTATTAACTCTAAGTTAATTAGTTTCACTTTTACAATGTCTCTTTGTATTTTTATATAATATGGTTAATAAACTTACTATATACATACAAGAGACCCCCAAGTGGTCCATTAATGATTAAAATATCATGATATAAGTCTCTTGGCCGAACCTTATATTTTTAGGAATTTAATATCAATTAATAATATAATATTTGTTTTAAGAACTCTTTTATGTCAATTTTGACACTATTCAATTGTTGATTTTTGTGAAACTCATAACAGATTGATTACTTCAAAAAAAGTCAATTACATCAATAATAATATATCATATTATCTTATAAAATTAGTTTAATTCATTAAAAGTTTCATATTATATTTATTTGGGTATTTATAATATCAATTATTTTAATTTTTCACTATTATAGTAATTACTGCATCATCATTGTGTCATAAATAAAATAAATTATTTAATGTCTAAAAATTATAAATAAAATATAATTATGTAGGAAATCTTTTTATCTTTCTAATGAATATTTATAATCTAAAATCCAACATATATAACCCTATGTAACAATTGTTTTTCTAAAAGATATATGCTTGTGTCATTTTTGTATTCATTTTAACTTAATTAAAATAAAGTGTCATTATCACCTACAAGTGGCACCATGGGGTCCCAAAATCTACCCAAAGATGCCTATGGTCGAATATGTATCAACCAATAAGGCTAGGACACGTTTTAGGATAATTTATTATTATTATAATATTATTTTTTAACCCTTATTTACCAGATTTACCCTTAACCATGGTAAATAAAATATTTACCACAGTAATTATTCAAAATGTCTAAAAATAAAAGTTACCTATTTACACAATTTGGACATCCTGATTCCAAATATGGAATCCATTTTTCTAAATTCAAAACACATAAGTGGAAGAAATTAATTTAAAATTAATTCCCGCTGTCAAAACAAAAAGCGTGTTTTTAAGAGATAATAACTATCAAAAGATTGACACTTGTTTATGTTCGGTTTAATTGTAAAATTATGTTCAATGAACAAAATTATATTAAATGGTAAAAATATATTCTAAATATAATTTAAAACCACTCAAATTCATAATTTATCACTATTAATTATTTTGATTAAAAAAGTTGTTTTTAATTAAAATTTAGTAATTTTCACTATTCATCAAAATATGAAAGTTATCCGAAAAGTACCAAAATTTCACCTTAGGCTAAATTCGATATTCCGAATCCAGAAATGAAGTCCATTTTAAAATATAAAATATCTATAATTTTGAAAATTAGGTATTACTATTCATAACGGCTAGTTTGATTGGTTGTGGTGTGTGTTAAAACTCAAGGTTGCGTACAACACACGCTACTGTATTATTCAAAGAAAGCGTACCGTGGAAGCTTGGGATGTTTCATTTTAATTTTTTGATGTCCCCATTTAGTCAAAAAGTATAAAATATTGTATTTAGGTTCACTATTAAAAGTTGATAAAAGTGCAATACTGAAAATGAATTTGTTCTTTCATTATATCTAAGAAACTCATAATATGGATTCTAAAATTATAAGGATTATATAAAGTTTAAAATTTAGATAATACTATTCATAACCTCTTTTGAATGGCTTTTTTTTTGTAAGTCATGGTGTGATTGAACTCGGTGTTGCGTGTAGTGCAAGTTATTGAATTATTTTGAAGAAATAACACACTATGAAATCTTGGGGTGTTACAAATTATATTATTTATGACATCATGATGATGCAGCGATGACCTCATTATTTAACGATTTAAATAAAATGGAACGATAATGTAAAATCTAAGACCTACACATGTCCAAAACCTATTGTATGGGTGGATTTCTAAACCTTATCACCTTATACTCGAATTTTATCAATGTGGGACCTTTTAAATCCGAAAATCATTTTAAAATAAAGGAACATTTCCTTACATTCCAAGATTGCCACTCCTCTCCTCTTATAAAAGGCCCCCACCTCTACCTCCTTACCCACACTTCCAAAGCCTTTGTCTCGGCCAAATCATACCCATTGTTTCTCTCCACATCCCTATATAACTCCTTGAAGCCTCACTTTGGGCAGAATTCTTCCCAAGGAAGCCTTTGAGCTCAAACCAAAGGGAGTTACCTGATTTTAAGGTAATGTCTTCACTTGAGTCCTTTTGTTTTATCTTGCTTCCACAACCCCCTAAAATCTTTTTATTAATTTTTTTGTAACAACTACAGTATCATCAATATACTAGTATGTTTTTATAAAAAGTATTCAAGCTACACTTACACACACCTTCGTCTAATGGTTAAAGAACATACTATTTCTGTGGTTGGTGATTTTCTGCCTCACGAAACAATGATTGTTCAATATTCGTTTAACACCGTTAAAGGTGGCCATTAAGATGTAACTATATTTATATATTATATATAATATGTTTATTTTTTACTTAATCTTCTGTATTTTTCATTTATAGCATATCCTTTATGGTTACCATTATGAGTAAACGCGATATCTTCATTTTAGGAAGTGCGGACTACCGCCCCCTCAAAGTGATTTGATTCGTTAATGCCATATGTGGGACGTACAAAGGATGTAATTAATGGTATTATATATGATATTATACTGGAATTATAATATACCTTTATATCATTATGATTCCATTCTATAAAATACGAAATAGAAATGAAAGTAGCGTTCATGCGTACGTACGGCTTACCGTCTCCATGAATGGTGCATTTCATTTATTACCTCTAAATGATTATATAATATTATAAATGCATGTATATACTGGATATATATGATATATATGATATATAAATCATGATTATAACTCTGGATATAATGGATACATGAAAAACTTTTACTTATAAAGAGCATATTTTGACTCAAGTACCAATGATCGTTTAAACGACCGTTATTAACTAAAATAATTACATAGTGTTCATGACATGGTAATAAGTGATATAAAAGGAATAATGAACTTGAAAAAGTTTCTTAAGGAAGTATAAATTAACTCAAGTTTATTATTCAGGAGATTAAAGAACGATCGAGTCAAGTCGGACCCGAGGTACGAGATCATACTCCTCTCTTTCTTTTTAAGCACACTCTTTTATGTCATTATTTTGAAAGATCATATTTATTTTTATTGGGATGTTATTTTATATTAATATTTCTTTAAACTTTATGACAATATGATTAGACCCTATTTTCTCTCATCAATCCATTTTGGAAGTTTTAAGTGGCACTGTTAGGCTGCCGAGTTTTCGTAAGGGATTTTTCATCTCACTTTTATTCCCGTGAGATTTATGCTACATTTGCCACAATTTCCATTGAGTGGTGTATGTCCTACCCATTATTTTACTCATTGTGTAATATACTTTCATTTATGAGTATTTACATAAATGTCGTATTTTCCTTCTTTCATGGGGTGCATGTCTTGAAAGATACCCATGTCGGTAAGGGAACCTTTCACCCTTCTCTTTTTAAAAGACTTATTTTGTTATGTCTTTTAATTCACAAACTATTATGTTGGGATATGTTCTTATATATCCTTATTGATTTAAATTTTATGTCCATGTGATGAGATACCCTTTTTATCTCTCATCAACTCTTTTTCTGAATTTTGAAGTGACGCCGTTAAGCTGTCGAATTTTTGAAAGGGAACTTCCTAACCCAATTTTGATTCTTTGGGATAAACTTGTACACCTTAAATATGTCATTCTATGATTATGTGTGAATGTCCTATGATTTTTTTACACTTAATACCCACTTATATTTCGGGTATTCGTCTGTCACACATAATTATATAACTGATTTATCCTTAATCCAAGGATACCGTGTTTGTATAGGACTTCATCTCAATCTCCTTTCATTGAGGCATATTTTATTTTATACACAAACTTCTTTTATACGGTGTATAAACCCCTGTGACTTTTATGTTTATCCAAAAAGGAATCTTTTTATATGAAGCGTTTTACTAAACAACAAAAGGGGAATGTTTTTGTCGTACGTATGCGGAGACAACAACTTCTCCGCCTCCATGACCATTATTTTAGTTTCAGATTCCTCTACAAGCCATACATTCTTTTTTAAAAAGAAAAATAAATACCATGTTTTACTTTTCTTTTATTTTGGTATTGAAAATGGTTTTCATAAGGTTTTTTATATCAATGTGTTTTATTGATATCTTGTGATTTAAATGTGGAAATGTTATGTTTCCTTTATACATGTATTATGTGATACGATTATGTTGAGGTTCTTGGGTATTATTATGAAGACGGGTGGTTCCGTGACAAACTAAGGGCGGGTGAGCCCGATATAGCTCTCCAATGCATTGGGTAACGTGAAGGAGTGAAATGTTAAGGTTTCTCTAAATAGATTTAGGGAATATACTGTGGTGGGTATTCCAAACATAACCAAGAGGGTTACTCCCTATGTAAGAATGTTATGAATGCCTCATGTTACCTTTTATGTCTTATGAATTCTATGATTTATTCATGATTTGATGAGGTATGTTAAGGTGCCTATGTTTTATGGGTAAAGTATGATTTCATTCTTATGTATATATGAACTCATGTTTCCTTTCCATATTTTTATATCCCTTAGTAAGATTTTTATGCTCATCCCAAGTTTTTTTGAAATGTTTTTCACAGGTCAAGGGAAAGGTACATGATATGATGATAGTGTCAAGGAAGTGTCAAGAAAGAATCCATGTTTTATTTTAAATATGTTTCCGTTGATGGGAAAAACGAATATTGTCTTTTATGTAACCACTTTGTTTAAATGTAGAATGTAATGCAAGTTTCATGATCATATTCTCTAAAACTCTAAACCTGAAAAGATACTCAATGTGTAATCTTGTAATAACTCATGATTAAGTAAGGTTTAAGGCTGGGGCCTTATAGTTCATATCAGAGGTCGGTTTAGATAACTTTAGAGGTTAGGGTATTCTTTAAGCATAAGTGACATTACCATAATGGTTAGGAATTCAGAAAGGGTCCTAGTTTTAGATAAAGTGAATGAGTAAGTATATCTTAGTGTTTATCTTCCTCATTAGTACATGATGGTTTTGTTAATATACTCACATTGACCTTTTTGGTTTTAGTAAATGGCTGGATCTAGCAGGCACCAAAGTAATAGTGGATGTGAAGGAAACTGTGCCAATTTTTTGAGCAAGCAACTGAATGATATTGGAGCTGCAATGAGAACTCTTGTGTTTATCTTCAACCAACTATCTGGAGTTATGATTGACCACCTAAACCCTGGTGATTTCTATAAGGACTCATATATGCGAGAAACAAATCCCTACAGAACTATGGGTAATAATCATAAAGGTAAGTATGTTCAAAAAACTATATGTCAAAGATGTGGAAAGAAACACCTAGGAAAATGTTTCAATGGGACAGAAATATTCTATAGATGTGGAAATGAAGGTCATAAAGCAAGAACCTGCCATGGAAAAAGGAAGCATCCAGTTGACTCGAGGAAAGGGAAATAAGTTCTTTTTGAGAGATCAGTTGAATGTTTTAAATGTGGTGTGAATGGTCATTATGAAAACACATGTCCTATGAAGATGTTTTGTAATGGGATCACCAAGATCATACAAATATTCGTTTACCAATACCTAATGCCATTCCGATTGAGGATGAAGAAACTGACAATGACCAATCAAAGGTATGGATTATTTCATAACTTTTGTTTTCATATTTTGGAATCTTAGGATATGATTCATGATTTTGTTTGTAGGAAAGAATTATTTCATGAATAAGTTGGAAAGGAATGGTTAATGGATCATAAAGAATGTTTAATGAGTAAGAAGTCAACATATAAGGGCATCAAGAGTTATGGTGAAATTCTTAAGAGTATTAAGTCTCTTTTTATGATGGGGTTACATTAGAAGACTTTTTATAGTATGTGTAACCCTGATGTTTAATATATAAAAATTTTATTCAAGGAATAGTTATCTGTTCTTTTGTGGACATAGTTATAAAGAACCATTTGGGTTTATATGATCCTTACTTTTGAGGTAATTATGGGTTACTATATGTTATGATGGAAGTGAAAGGCATGAGATTAAATTGAGGTTAAATTATTTTATGGTTATTTTTGATGAGTTTATCTCTTTTTGGGAATGATTTTAGAATTATATAGTTTTGGAAAAAAGGACAACACGCAGACCGTGTGACAACCCGTCACGTCGGACAAAGCTGCGGGAATAGAACCCACAACCAATGTGCAGCTGGTATTTATTGCCTAACACTGGACTACGTGAAGTCCCTGGTTAGTTTGACTGATTCTTTTTAGTTAGATTATTTTATGAATTAAGAATAAGTTGATTTTGGGTTATCTATGGAAATTTATTAACCTATCATGGAGGATATGTGATTAGGTCAATTACTTTTCAATACGAGACTTCAGGAGCAACTGATGTTGTTTGGAGATAAATGTTACGATTTAACATGGAAGACTATGTGACTAAATCCTTAAAATATTTGGCTTTCAATCTTAGTTTGTATTACTTTGAAGAATTTTATGGACAAATTGTTTATCGAATGGTCCTCATTGAACTTTGGGTTTTGTTGGACAAATTTTGGAGATTAAGAATAGATTTTCTCTTTATAAAGGGTTATCCTTTTCTGGATTATATGATCTTGTACTAACCTTTTTGGTTTTGGTTGTGGTTAATTTCTAAAGACATGGGAAGTATATACTTCTCTTTTGTGGATTAGGTGATTCTCTAGAAATTGATTATAGTGAACAAGTCTTCCTAAATAATCGTATTTTGGAGAAAATATGAGTTTGTGTAAGAAATCTAATAAAAGTTGAAAGTCAACAAGATAAGAAATTATGTTTCCTTATGAATAAATTCCACAATAAAAAAACAAAAATTTTGTCTATTAAATTTTCTTACTGAGGAATCGAATACCGTTTAACCCATCACAAGTTTGTGATTTTCTTGTGGTTAACTTTTTCCTAAACATGTTTTCTATCACTCTCCAAAAGAACAAGACCCTATGTTTTCTCCTCCATGTACATGTTTTCCTACATGGAATCCTAGTATGGGTTAACTCGGGTGACCTATGTACTTATATTTCTTTATTTTAAAGTGATTGTTTTACCGACTCTTGTTCTGATGTTGGACTTTCAAGGATGTTTCCAAGCCCAATTTTAAAATTGCGAGGACGCAATTTCCAAAAGGGGGGAAAGATGTAACACCCCAGGAAAATAATGAATATGAAATATTTATATTTATCCATATTTTTGAATAAAATATTAATATTACTTTAAAGGGGACACTATGCTCGATGGTGTACCCAATATGCAACAACGAGTTTCTTGGGAATTTTACGTTGCACTCTAATAATAAAATAATATTATTTTAAATGGTAGTTAACGCCTAGCCATTGTAATGGAGGGAAGGAACAGAACTAACTACAAAATGATTATATATGTTTTTCAAATATTTTTACTTTTTAAAATAAATATTAGAGGATTAAAAATGAAAAAGAATCCAATTTTAAGCGTAAACATTCTAATATTCTTTAAAAGGTCGATTAACCGAATTTTGATGGCGAACCTCTTTTAAATCCACTTTTTGACAATTTTATGTGTTATATTTGACAAAATAAAATTATTCTTTAGAATCAGGACATCAAAATTTACTTTGTGTAAATTTTTGGTATTTTTCCGAAAAAGTTCAATTATTAATGAATAGTGAACATGTTGTATTTTAATTCAAAACCTCTTTTTGATATAATTTATTTATATGATTAGATTATATTTTGAATTGGTTTTAAATTTAAATTAAAATATATTTTTACCATTTAATCCAATAGTGGTCGTTGGAATTAATTTCACTTTGAAATCGGACTTAAACTAGTGTCAATCTTTTGATACTTTTTGTTTCATAAAAACACGCGATTTGCTCTGACATCAGGAATTAATTATTAAATTAATTAATGCAACTAATATATTTTGAATTTTGTAAAATAGATATCATTTTTGAATTCGGAATATCAAATATAGCTTAGGGTGAATTTTTGGTAATTTTCTGAAAAACTTCAATTTTTGATGAATAGTGAAACCACTTAGTGGTACTTAGAAAAACTGATTTTCCGTTTAAATGAAATTTTTCCACCTTTGTGTTTTGAATTTAAAAAATCTGACATACATGGTTTTCATTAAAAAGTAAAATGTGGTTCAATGGGATTAAAATAATTTTTTTGGTGAATAGTAACTTGTTATGTTTTTAATCGCAATTAGAGATAATTAGAGTAGTTTAAGGTAAAAATAATGTTTTAAAAATATGAGATGAGAATGAAACATTTCTTACCCTAATTGGATGTGTCATGGACGACCAAGAAAATCCATGGGTCAACTTGGGTACCCCATGGAGCCACTTTGGTTGGGAAATGACATAAATAACTTTTTATTTAATGTTAAAGAAAAAATGACACAAACATGAGACGTTTTACTAAAACAATTTTTACATGGGGTTATACAAGTCATATGTTTGACTGTAAATATTAATTGGAAAGCTAAAATGATTTCCTACATCATATTATTTTTATTTTAATTTATAGACATTAAATAAATTATATTATTTATGACATCATGATGATGCAGCAATGACCTCATTATTTAACGATTTAAATAAAATGGAAAGATAATGTAAAATATAAGAACTAAACATGTCCAAAACTTATTGGATGGGTGGATTTAGAACCCTTATAACCTTATCCTCGAATTTTATCAATGTGGGACCTTTTAAATCCGAAAATCATTTTAAAATAAAGGAACATTTCTTTACTTTCTAAGAGTGCCCCTCCTCTCCTCTTATAAAAGGCCCCCACCTCTACCTTTTTACCCACACTTCCAAAGCCTTTGGCTGGGCCAAAACCTTCCCATTTTGTCTCTACACATCCCTCTCTAACTCTTTGAAGCCCCACTTTGGGCAGAAGTCTTCCCAAGGAAGCCTTTGAGCTCAAACCAAAGGGATTTACCCGATTTTAATGTAATGTCCTCACTTGAGTCCTTTTGCCTTATTTTGCTTCTCCAACCCCCTAAACTCTTTTTATTCATTTATTTTGTAACAACTGTGGTATCTTAAATATACTAGGATGTTTTTATAAGAAGTATTCGAGCTACACTTACACACACCTTCGGCTAATGGTTATAGAACATACTGTTTCTGTGGTTGGCGATTTTCTGCCTCACGAAACGATGATTGTTCAATATTCTTTTAACACCTTTAAAGGTGGCCACTAAGATGTCACTATATTTATATATTATATATAATATGTTTATGTTTTACATAATCTTCTGTATTTTTCATTTATGGCATATCCTTTATTGTTACCATTATGAGTAAATGCGATATCTTCATTTTAGGAAGTGTGGACTACCGCCCCCTCAAAGTGATTTGATTTGTTAATGCCATATGTGGGACATATAAAGGATGTAATTAATGGTATTATATATGATATTATACTGGAATTATAATATACCTTTATATCATTATGATTTCATTCTATAAAATACGAAATTGAAATGAAAGTAGCGTTCATGCGTACGTACGGCTTACCGTCTCCATGAATGGTGCATTTCATTTCTTACCTCTAAAAGATTATGTAATATTATAAATGCATGTATATAATGGATATATATGATATATATGATATATAAATTATGATTATAACTCTGGATATAATGGATACATGAACAACTTGTAATTATAAAGAGCATATTTTGACTCAAGTACTAATGATCGTTTAAACGACTGTTATTAACTAAAATAATTACATAGTGTTCATGACATGGTAATTAGTGATATAAAAGGAATAATGAACATGAAAAAGGTTCTTAAGGATTTATAAATTAACTAAAGTTTATTATTCAGGAGATTAAAGAACGATCGAGTCAAGTCGGACCCGAGGTAAGGGATCATACTCCTCTCTTTCTTTTTAAGTACACTCTTTTATGTCATTCCTTTTAAAGCTCATCTTTCCTGTTATTGAGATGTTCTTTTATATTACTCTTTCTTTAAACTTTATGATAATATGATGAGAGACCCTATTTTATCTCATCAATCCATTTTGGAAGTTTTAAGTGGCGCCATTAGGCTGCCGAGTTTTCGTAATGGATTTTCATCACACTTTTATTCCCGTGAGATTTATGCTACATTTGCCACAATTTACTTTGAGTGGTGTATGTACTACCCATTATTTTACTCATTGTGTAATATACATTCATTTATGAGTATTTACATCAATGTTGTATTGCCCTTCTTTCACGGGGTGCATGTCTTGAAAGATACCCATGTCGGTAATGGAACCTTTCACCCTCCTCTTTTTAAAAGACTTCTTTTGTTATGTCTTTTAATTCACATAATATTATGTTGGGATATGTTATTATATATACTTATTGATTTAAATTTTATTTCCATGTGATGAGATACCCTTTTTATCTCTAATCAACTCTTTTTCTGAATTTTGAAGTGACGCCGTTAGGCTGTCGAATTTTTGAAGGTGAACTTCTTAACCCAATTTTGATTCTTTGGGATAAACTTGTACACCTTGAATATGTCATTCTATGATTATGTGTGAATGTCCTATGATTGTTTTACACTTAATACCCATTTATATTTCGGGTATTCCTTTGTCACACATAATTATGTAACTAATTTATCCTTAATACAAGGATACATTCTTTGTATGGGACTTCGTCTCAATCTCCTTTCATTGAGGCATATTTTATTTTATACACAACCTTCTTTTATACGGTGTATAAACCCCTTTGACTTTTATGTTTATCCAAAAAGGAATCTTTTTATATGAATCGTTTTACTAAACGACAAAAGGGGAATGTTTTTTTCGTACGTATGCGGCGACAACGACTTCTCCGCCTCCGTGACCATTATTTGAGTTTTGGCTTCCTCTACAAGCCATACCTTCTTTTTTAAAAAGAAAAATAAATACCATGTTTTACTTTTCTTTTATTTTGGTATTGAAAATGGTTTTCATAAGGTTTTTTATATCAATCTGTTTTATTGATATCTTGTGATTGAAATGTGGAAATGTTATGTTTCATTTATGCAAGTATTATGTGATATGATTATGTTTAGGTTCTTGGTAATTATTATGAAGACGGGTGGTTCTGTGATAAACTAAGGGCAGGTGAGCTCGATATAGCTCTCCAATGCATTGGGTAACACGAAGGAGTGAAACGTTAAGGTTTCTCCGAAGAGATTTAGGGAATATACTGTGGTGGGTATTCCAAACGTAACCAAGAGGGTTACTCCCTATGTAAGAATGTCATGAATGCCTCAAGTTACCTTTTATGTCTTATGAATTCTATGATTTATTCATGATTTTATGAGGTATGTTAAGGTGCCTATGTTTTATGGGTAAAGTATGATTTCATTCTTATGTATATATGAACTCATGTTTCCTTTCCATATTTTTATATCCCTTACTGAGATTTTTATGCTCATCCCAAGTTTTTTTGAAATGTTTTTCACAGGTCAAGGGAAAGGTAAATGATATGATGATAGTGTCAAGGAAGTGTCAAGAAAGAATCCATGTTTTATTTTAAATATGTTTCCGTTGATGGGAAAAATGAATACTGTCTTTTATGTAAACACTTTGTTTAAATGTGGAATGTAATTCAAGTTTCATGATCTAATTCTCTAAAACTCTAAACTTGAAAAGATCCTCAATGTGTAATCTTGTAATAACTCAAGATTAAGTAAGGTTTAAGGCTGCGACCTTATAAGGGTTGTCCAGGGGGTGTCCAGGGGGGGGGGGTCTAGGGGGGAGAGTGTCTAGGGGGTGTCCAGGGGGTGTCTCCTTGCAATCAGTAAACCTATTCTCTCCCACTTTATCAATTTCCAGGGATCTTGATTTCTCTTCTAATATGCAATATCTTTTTAATTGAATCACAAGAAAAATTTCTCTCCCGAGATTCAGAATGGTTAATCATTACAAATAGTAATGTCATAGTAATTTCCCTATTTTGGCTTCTTGATGGATTTTCCTTTTTTATCATTTGTTGACTTTTATGACTTTTATTGGTATGAAGGATAGGGATGCATTCTATATAGATAACCAATAGCAAAACAAGGCCGATGTAATTTATTTTCTTCCACGAGTTTCTACTGGGATTGACGTGAATATAAAATTAAAGAGGTTATGGTTATTTTATACAATTTTTTATAATACATTAACAACAATTTATTGTTTTTTTAATCAAATTGTTTTGGCAACACCATGCTTGTAGAATTGATAATTTTGAGTTTACTCTTGAGTGTGCAATTTTCAATCTTCTGGGAACTGCTTTGTATCACGGTTGGATAGTTGATCCCCAGTTATTTACTTTTAAATCTTGTACATTTATAGTTTTTTAGAAAAAATATTTCATACATTCTCTCTATTTACAGTTTTCCTTTTCCCCTTTTCTTCTTTCCTTTTATTAATATGCATGTTTACATGTATATGCTTGCATGGGGTGTCCAGGGGGTTTCTAGGGGGTGTCTGGGGGGTTTCTAGGGGGTGTCTAGGGGGAGGGGGTTTCCAAGGGCGTTTCAATGGGGGGGGGGGGGGTTCTAGGGGGTGTCTAGGGGGTTCCATGTGGGGTGTCCCGGGTGGTGTCCAGTGGGGGTGGGGGGGGGGGGGTGTCCAGAGGGTGCCTAGTGGGGGTTGTCCAGCGGGTGTCCAGGGGGGTGTCTGGGGGTGTCTAGAGGGGGTGTCTAGGTGGGAGGGGGTGTCCGGGGGGGGGGGGGGTGTCTAGTGGTTATCCATGGTGTCTAGGGGTGTCCAGAGTGGTGCCTGTGGGGTCTAGGGTGGTGTCCAGGGGGGTGTCTGGGGGGGGGGGGGGGGGTGTCCAGGGGTGTCCAAGGGGGTGTCCTGGGGGGTGTCCATGTGGGGTGTCCACGGGGTGTCTTGTGGGGTGTCCAGAAGGGTGTCTAGGGGGGTGTCTTGAGGGGTGTCTATGGGTTGTCTCAGGGGTGTCCAAGGGGTGTCTAGGGGGTATCTAGTGTGGGTGTCCAGTGGGGGGGGGGTGTCCAGGGGGTGTCTAGGGGGAGGGGGGTGTCTAGGGGAGTCCAAGGGGGGTTTCTAGGTGGGGTGTCTAGGGGGTGAAAGGGGGGTCTGTCTAGGGGGACAGTTGTGGTGTTCAAGGGGGGGAGGGCCTTTGGAAGGGGGTGTTCTGGGGGGGTCTATCCAGGGGGAAGGGAGGGGCTACCAGGAGAGTGGTGGGGGGTCTATAGGGGTATATTTTTATGAAATTGGAATTGTTATATCAATGATTTAAACCCGTGGATATAGGCCTATTTTCACAGTTTGAAATAGTGGTTTTAGGCCCCTAGCTTGGGTTTCAATCCATGGATATAGTCTCTGTGTGGATTAAGGTTCTACCACGGTTCCAAACCATGGATATAAGGATATAACCATGGTTTGAACTGTGGATATAGCTATTTAGTCATAGTTTGAAATGGTGGCTATTGACCTTTACCTATAGCCATGCTAATTCCAGCCACGATCCCCGGAACCGTGGATATAACTTATAGCCACAATATTTGGGCTTATATCCATGGTTTAAAACCAAGGATATAATCTTAATTTCATGCAGTGTAGGATGTTCACTCTAAACCTTCACTTGTTGAAATACTATACATCTTGACACATAGTCTGCAATTTCTCACTTCATATTATCCAAAAAAATGTTCTTTTAGATATATATACATCTTTATGCTACCAAGATTTATAGAGAAATTTGAGATATGATAATCATCTTATAGTTCCATTTTTAGCTCAGGTATTTATGGAACACATAAAATAATTCAAAATTTTAGAACTCCATCATCACACACAAAGTCTGCAAATATTCCTTCCTTGGTAGATTTAGTTTTCATTTGAATGTAATTATCATTAGATTGAGTGTTTTTTATCTTCTCCAGTAAGTATGGTTTAGAAATCATTTGGAAGACGAATGAAATTTAATATTCCTTAATAATAATTATATTCATATTTAATATATAATTGAATATAGTATCCCTCTAAATCTTTATTTGTATTAAAATTCCATGATCTATCTTGTTTAATGCATCTACCACCTAATTTTCCTTTCCCAAGTGGTAGTGTATTGACAATCATAATCCTTGAGTAACTCAAACCATATCCCTTTCTTCACGTTGAGTTATTTTTGTGTAAAAAAGTATTTCAAACTCTTATGATCCGTATATATCTCACATCTTTCACTATAGAGATAGTGTCTCATTATTTTCATTGCAAATATTATAGATGCTAACTTAAGATCATGAGTTGGATAATTTTGTTCATGTTTCTTCAACTACCTTGATTCATAATCAATAACTTTATCATATTACATAAGCACCAAACCA
Organism: Viscum album; assembly: GCA_963277665.1. Lineage (NCBI taxonomy): Eukaryota > Viridiplantae > Streptophyta > Magnoliopsida > Santalales > Viscaceae > Viscum > Viscum album. Next base: position 86,729,734 of record OY728166.1, on the reverse strand, counting down.
TTCTATTATTTGATGCATCACTGTATATCAAGAATCCATCATTTCCATAGGGAAGAGTTAAAATTGAGAATTGACCAATGTTCATTTCAATATTAAAAACATTATGTGCATTATTTTTTCTATATGAACTTAACCCATTACATGTGAACTTGATTATAGGGTCAGAAAATCGAGAAAATCTCTGAACTAAATATCGATTATAACCTATTTAGCCTATAAAACATGTACCTCAGTTGTGTTCGTTGGTGTAGGACATTCTTGGATTTCCCTTGTCTTCACATGACCAACTAAGATTCCATCCTTTGAGAGAATATGTCTAAGAAAAGAAACAGATTAAATCCAAGATTCACACTTACTAAAATTCCTATATAATTCATTTCTTCTAAGAGTTTTCCAAATAATCCACAAGTGATTCTCATGGTCTTCGTAGATTTTTTTGTATACCAAGATATCATTAATAAATACCACAATAAAGTCATCAATATATTTTCGAAAACATTGTTCATTAGATCCATGAAAATAGAGGGTGCATTAGTCAGTGAAAAAGGCATTATTGTAAACTCATAATGCCCATAGCTGGTTCAAAATGTTGTCTTTGGAATATCGTCATTCCTCACATGCAACTCATGATATCTCAACATAAGTTCAATCTTCGAAAAATATTGAGCTCCATTATGTTGATCAAATAAATCATCAATGCATGGTAGATGATACTTATTATTTATGGTAATAAAATTTATTTCTATATAGTCATTTCCAACCTCATGAATCCATCATTCTTCTTGATGAAGATGACATGGGCTCCCCCTTGAGAAACACTAGGGTGAATAAATACCTTGTAACTCAATTACTCTAGTTGTTTCTTTAGCTTCAATAATTCCACAGTGGACATCCATTATGGATTCTTTGATATAGGTCATGAGTCATGAATTAAATAAATAGAGAACTCAACTTCCTACTCTGGATTATGTCAACGTAAATTCTTTGTAAATACATCAATGTATTCTTCCACAATAGGTACATATTCAATTTTAATATTTCTTTACTCACTCGTAGATAATTTTTTCTCTTACTCCCCAAGAATTTAATTTTGTAGAACTATTGGGGGTGAATCAAGATAAGAATCAGATGGTGGGGTTTCTACTCTAAATATAAGGGACTATATACCATTCTAAAAAATTGTAACCTATTTCTTCTTGAAATATATTTTCACATCAAAATTAAAAATCCAACTCATAAAAATAATTACATCAAATTAAACCATTGTTATGATGATAAGGATACCAACTAAAGTTCATTTATGTGTCATAAATATGATTAACTGACACAACTTTGTTGCAAAAATACTTCCCTTATGAGTTTTTACTGACAACTCCTTTATTAAATCAAATTAAAAATTTCTAATTTTAATGGAAAACTGTGTATACAAAAAATAATGTGATGATATAGAATCAAATAAGGCATTGGATAAGTATGATGAAATAATTAATGTTCCTTCTAACACATCATTAAGAATTTCAACCTCATTAGTAGTGATTGCACAATATTGGCCTTGCTCCCATTTCCTTCTTTGATGTAGGTTTCCTTGATGATTATGACACTCATTTTCATAGTGTCACATCTCTCTACAATTGTATCATTAAACATCATTAACTTTTCTCTTCCCCTTTCATTCACTAGATTGATGACCCATTTATCCATGCTTATATAAAAATACCATTTCTTTGAAGAGTTTTCTAGGATGATTCTTTGTATATTTATTTCATAATAGAAATTTCTTCATTGCATTCTTCTTCATTGGAACATCATCTTTTACATAGTTATTATAATGCCTCTTCTAATCTTGATTTCCCTTGAACAAATTTTGATCTAGAAAATTCCTTCTCTTTTTTTGATGGCACTTAATACAATTTCATCGTATGATTAAAATGTTTTAAAATATAGTTCACTATGAAGACTTTGCTTCAATCCTTCTAAGAAATGATCAATCATGTCATCCAAGTCACATATGTAATCTATGGAAAACCTAGATAGTCTTGTGAAGGTAGCCTCATACTCTACAACTCTATCTTATTCCCTTTTCTTCGAAGCTAATGAATTTATTCTTCATATTGGTTCTTTGCTCCCTGAGGGAAATATTTGTCAAAAAATATTTCCCTAAAATTCCTCCATTCCATATCTTCCATTTCATCTTCCTCTGTGGTATTATGGATCAAGGACTACCATTGATCAACATCACCTAGGGACAATATACTTTCATCACTACCTTTTAATTTTCATTGCATCTTAATTCTAGGAATATCTTCTCAAGGGACATGATCCACTACTCAGATACCACTAGATAATTAGTCCCACTAAAATATGGGGGATTCTGTTGCATGAAATGATCCAACATAAGCGTATCATGGTTATTCGTCACAGCCTGAGTAATTTGTCTCAATATGGTCTTGATCTGATCTGCTCCAACACTGACTATGTTGACATGCTCAGTGGAAAAATACTTACATTTTCTATAGGTATAGATTCACATTCTTCTATCAGGTGCCATAACTAAAAAAGACATATACTAAATTAGGTCCTAATTTATAATTTCTAACTAGAAAACACTTCACACAATCTGAAAATTTCTGCACAACTAAACCCATAATCATAAACACTGTTTCAATTTACTTTTAAATCATTAATAATGATTTGTAAAGAAAATTTGATTTATCATAAGAATATAAAACAAGAGTGTCAAAACAGGTGCACATTAATTCCCATTGTCAAGTACCAGGATACCCGGGGTCCATCCCGAAACTCCTTGTCGATGTTATTACTCCTTGGTATATCTGTACCAGAAACACATCCACTTTTACTATTCATACATGGATTCATTTTCATGTAACACCCACATAATATATACTTTAACAATATTATAGGATTTTACTCTATTATTATCATCTAAGACTATCTTAAGGATATCTTCCCTAAACTAGGTTTTCTAAATCCGTCTCCCAAGGTTTCTATTAAACTTCCTGTGATACCAATTTTATTGCCCCAACCCCACAATCCCAAAGCCAGTGCATTATTATATTATATTTTCTTGATTACAAGGAATAATGTACCGAATGAATGATTAGTTTAGAAGTTTTGAAGAAACTAGATAAATACACGAAAGCCATTTTACATTGGGAAAGAAATTAAATATAATATATAACAAAAACTAATAAACTACATCCATGAAAAATCAATAAATGATCCCTTCTTCATAACATGTGGAAGGAAAACAAATTAAAGTGGTGAAGTAAAACCCTTAGTATGGGTTACAAATATTGGAAGCATGAATAAAAAATAATTTAATCATAAAAAATTTTGAATAGTTAATATGGCATGGTGGATTTTTTTTTGAAAGGTTGGGGCAGAAGCCTCAATTTATTATTTAAATCAAAGACTTCTTTAAGACTGGGTAGAGGGAACCCTCCCCAAAGGCCCAAGGCCATGTAGCCTGAATACAAGGTTTGAAATCCCTTTTTTGGCCCAAATAACCCCTCTGTGAATAGTAATTCTATAGTACCCGCGCTGCTACAGTAACTTCTACAGTACCAACACCGCTACAGTGCCTCTACCGCAATAGAGCCACCACTGCTACAATGTCTCTACTATAGAACTGCTAAAGTACCCTGCTATAGTATTGCTACAGTACCCAAAAATTCACCCCTTCAATGATTTTATCCTAGGTCTTTTGGATTCCAAGAAGGAACCTATACCACTTGGGTACAATCTTGTTGACTCATGGTGGATAAATAAAAAACAAACACCATTAATAAACTGAGAAGGAAACTTCATCCATAAATTTTTCCATAGTAAAAACATTATTGAAATTAGTAAATGAATTATGAATAAATAGAATTATTATTAATTGGACATCATGTATCTAGCACATGATACCTCTATACCATCGATACGGTTTATGTCTATGGGTAGAAACCAATATGATTCCTTTTTAGAGACAAACTCAAAGGGTTTGTCGCCCACAAATTTTTCTCATGAGACCTGTCGATGAATTGAGCGACAATAAAAGGACCCTCTCATCAATTAAAATCTAAATCATTTGTTATAAATTGATTTTGTATAATAAAAATATTTCTTCTCAATATCCGTATAGAGTATAGGATATAGATTCATCAATATTTCCATAGTTAAAATAACATTAAAAATAAACACTGTGTGTAAAATAGTATACAACATAGAAAATAATCATATACATGATATGTTAATATGGATATAAAATATAATTTCAATTTAAAAGTGATCTCATATGGGCCGTAGGTACACTACATAATAATTATTAGGTTCACAATACAAAGAAGTCACAACGAAATGGAAATTGAGACAAAGCCCGTTACCATATTGTAATCAATCATATCGTGTGAAAAAAAAATTAATAATCATAAAACGAATCATTTAATACCATGTATATAAATAAAATCCTGATATTATATATCAAATGTAATTACACATAAACAACATTCAATAAATAAGGGGCGGGCAATGGAAATCTCACTGGAATAAAAGTGAGATGAGAAACCTTACCTTATGCCGGAATGAGTTCATCGATTGATCATAATGACCTAAATAATCAAATTTTTAATCATTAATTTATAATTAAAGAATCTCCCATACATTCAATTGATTTATTATAACCTTATTAGGTTCATTTATTTCCTTTTTTATGGGTTTAGGATATTCAACATTATTGTTTTGGAACCATTTTTTCCTTGGTTTTCATGATCAGATTACTATTATTCATGAATGGATGTTCATTTGAAATGTGTTTAATAATAAAAAATTGTTAATATGTATTATTAGTGAAATTATAGAGATATAAATTATCTTATAATGAATTTGGTTATATACCATGAGGTTGAATCATTTGATAAATGTTAATGATAAATTCTTGGAATAACTCAGCGGTATGTGTACAATGAACTTGTTTTGTATTATTATTTTATATTAGGAGTGTGTAAGTATTCTAGAAAATTACAGAAGACAAAATAAAAATATTATGATTTTTTTCAACCATTAATAGGTTTCATGACCAGTTTTGAATATATTAATGCAGATTGAAAACCCGTCTTCCTTGAATGTGATAAATCAACACATCTTGGACAATGTTTTTATTTATAGTATAAAAAGATGGAAAAGAAGAGATGATGATGGAATATTATATTATCATTAAAAAAGTATAGTACATATATGGTAATAGAGTTTTCCTAACATTTGGATGAGAATAGGTGAGAATATAAAAGATTACAGAGGAACTTGAAATGAAAATAAAAGAATTTAAAAGAGGAATTTACATCTAGAATCTATCTTCCTCTGAGAACCTCTTTAGGGGAGAGGATTTGGTCTTTTGAGGATACCAAGTATTCTAGATGTGGGGAGGATATTAGGGATATATTTTTTAAGAATTTAGGCAAGTATTGATTCTTGATAGGTGTGAGTAAATGAGGTTGTGAGAGGTGATATTTATAGTGGAGGGGAGGATGGTTTTCTTAATATTTTAATCATTAGTTTATTATTTTTCCATGAGACCAGAAATAGTGATTATTCCTTGAAAAATATTAATAATTGAATTTGAGTTTTAACCAAGTGTTCTTACATCATAGAAACATCACCTAAGACTCAATAAATCATGTTTTTAGCATTTATTGTAAATTATCATATTTTACTATTCACAAAATTCAAGTATTTCAGAAATATCCCAAAAAATCACCCAAACAATTTTTAGATGTGTAGAATCCAAAATTGAACTCAATTTTGTGATAATAATTTTATAAATATTAAAATCTTAATTTTTAATTAAAATCATCATTAAATTGAAAAATACCAACACTTAGAATATTGACATTCATTTTTAAGGTACCAAAATTTTATTTATACTTTTATGGGTAAGGTTACCATAAATAAGGATCATATAACTATTCATAAGGGTATATTAGTATTAATAAGGGTATGTTACTATTCATAAGGTTAAGTAACTATTCATAAAAAATATTTTGATTTTATTAGACTCCAAATATCACCCTGATTACAACCGTGTATGTCCATTTTTTGAAATTCAAAACACTGAAGTGGAAAATTTAAATTTAGTGGCTAGGTTTTGAATATATCCTATAAATAACCGAATTTTGTTTCATAAAGACTCAATGATTCATGCAATATATGATTTCTAATGAATTGAATGTATTTAAGAGAAACATACTTTAAAATGTTTTGGGTGATATATAATTCAAGGTTATTTGTTGAGACATCATAACATTGTTTGATTAGACAAAACACTCATGAACCAAACATGGAATCTCATGAGATCCAAACATTACCCGGTGAATTTAAGAGATATATAATTTTTGGTCCACCCATCACATTCATATTATGTAAATTAGATTTTGTTTTATATAGATCAAACCAAATAAAAAATTCCATGATCAAATTTAATCCAATTATTAAGGAGTGTGGGTTACATATATGGAAATAACCAATCAATGATTGAATAGTATAACAAGGTGAATGCACTTGAATATAAATGGGTATGGTTATTCACAACAACAATTATGTTAAAGAAAAATCAAGGGATAATTTTGGCAGTATAATGGGAGTACATAATGCTTCATGGATAAGATTAATGGGATTGAACAATATGTAAAAATGAAAAATTGAAAAACAAAAGGATTATTAAAAATAATGGTCTTGAATAATGAGTAGGTGTAAGAGAATACCATACCCAAGAGGAGCTTCTTAAGAGATTATGAACAACCTTGGAGTGATTTGGAGAGGGAGAGGGAGATGATAGTAATTCTCAATGCGTTTTGGGTAATGATGAATCAGAGTTTGGGTGGGGATTTATAAAAAAATAGAGGGGGATCCATTAATAATTTATAACTTTAGTTTTTATAGTAAAACTAATAGATTAATAAAAAACAAAACATCCACATGGTTTCTACAGAAGAGGATTGGATTTCAATATTTTATTGGGATAAAATCCAAACTCATTAATATAATATAATTTATGATAATTAATTGATTCATGTTCTTAATGAATTGTTTATACAACCTTAAATTATTGTATGGGTTTAAGAGGGTTCATTTTAGGTTTGTAAAATTAATAATATAAATTCAAAAATACATTTTTTGAGTTTAAATATACTTTTGGTCATTAATGAATTTAATAGATTTTATTAAATCACTTTCAGGCTATTATGATGTCATAATAAATATTGTATATTTATACCGTATTTATTTTTTACCCAAAAAAATAACTTATAAAATTATTATAAATTCACTATTAAATAATTTTGATGCTTTGATATGAAAAATAATATTTTTTTCATAAAAATAATTTTCTATGTACATGAATTTCCACTTAAAAATAAAAAATTCTTATTTATTTAAAATTTATTATTTTTTTGAAAATAAGAATTCTATGACCCTTATAAAAATTACATTGTACTTTTTTAAGTAATATTGTAATTTATACTTAAATATATATCATTTAATATGAATATTTCAGGAAAATATTTTTTTTAACATTACTAGAAAGATTATTTTAATTGAAGCTAAATATTTCCAAAAAATAAAATTTTTCTTTCTTTATATCAAAATATTATTTCTATAAAACTCGTTATATAATAATTTAAATATATATAAATAAATATTGAAATGGGATAAATATAATAATTATTTTATTAAAAATAAGATATTAAAATTCATACTACTAGGTTCTAGAAACATATCCGATTATTACCCCAGTATATTCCCTAAGGCTATGGTTTACAATGGTTGTACATTCTTAGGGTGGTTCGAGGAACATGTTTTTGGTGGTGATCTCAATAATCTTTAAATTCTCCTGTAAAGAGTATTAGACACGTTTTTGTTGTTGAATCTTGGAATGGGATTGGTCAATGAAAAATCTCAGTGATGACATATACCTCATAAGATCCGATTAATTGGCGTATTATGGTACAATCCAACTTGTTAATTCCAAAGATTATCCCTTTTGTTTAAATTATATCTTATCATAGCCTTTAATATATTATAATCTGATTTGTAATAGTAGAATGTATATATACATAATAGTTATAATTATTAAGGGTATTTTATACACAATAGAAAAAATGATGGATATATTTTATAGTGGTTTGAAAAAATAAATGAAATATAAAACTTGTTTTTTCTATAACTACATTACTTAATAAAAAATATATTCATTTACAATGGAATATCATTTATAAAAATTTGGATCATTACACATTCCACCTAGAAGAGTAATATTTTGTACATGAAGTGAGTACACATTCTATTTTTTGAAAAATATGCTAGTGCTTGAACATTCATTCATGATCATATATGTGAAACCCATGTTCTTGGGTAAATTATAGGTGTTTTAGTAAAATTATTGAATCATTGATCTAATTGGGAGTATCTTCTAAAATTACACAAATAAGAAATCAATAAATTTGATTGTATACTTATTCAAAACCTCTAAGTATAATCGTTAACAAAAAGAAAAAATTTCACTACAAGATATACATCTATAATATAATTTTATATGTTCATAATTAATAATTTCATATTATTTCAAATAATGTACCTTTTTACAGGAGTAGGGAACTACTCTTGAATGGATCATTAATTCTTATGTTACTAAAATTTTTGGTAAACACACATACCATGTCATTGATCATTATACTAATCAAATAAATTTCCATCTGAATGCTTTCTGATTTGTAACATATGAAATAAAATTCCCCATAAAATATAACTAATATAATTTTTCAAAAAAAAAAATATTTAGAAATTCATGTTATCAGAAACCATATCATTTTAAATAATATCATTATTTTCATTTTCTTAAATGGAAAACTAATATAGAAACATGAAATCCGCATGAAAAATAAATTAACTAAAAAATACATAGAAAATAGTCTATATATATAATATTTTCCACATATAACAGAAACTCTAATCAATATATATATATATATATATATATTGATTAATATTACATATTAACATTTTAAATTAATATTATTAACTATTGATATCTAAATATAATTTAAAAAAAATTGATTTATATTAGCATACATGATGAAAAAATAAATGTCACTCAAAAAATAATTATATTTAAAATATGTAGAATGCTTGTGTTTGTTTAAAATACAAATATTTGTATTAAGAATCATAAAAACAAAAACTATTAAGGTAAAATTAAAATGTTTCCATTTTAAATATGTTTGAGTTATCATTTTAATATTTTTATATTTTTTAATAACATTTATATACATAAATCTATATTAATATCTGGAATATTTTACTTTTCCAAAAAACATAAAAAGTATTTCTATAAAAACATCACTCCCACTGAAGACAGATATTATATATTTGTATTTTATGATTTAAATGGAATTTTTATTCAATTAAACACAAAATATAAGCTTTGGACATATGTTATGAAATAATATTTTATGTTATACAAAATTGGGTTTTTAAAGAATAGTAACCTATATTATTTATTAAATAAAATCTAATTATTTTTTATTATCAATTTCATGGGTCCCTTAATGTGTAAAATGGTGAATTTACATGATAATTTTTACTTATAAATTTATTTTGACGTTTCCATTAAATTATGAATATTGTTTTACGCTTGGGATGAATTTTGAGTTTTCTTTGATCTATTTGGAGTTTAAGGGATATTTAGTTATTATTAGATCAATAAATATTTATCTTGTTAGAATATGTGCTAATATATCCTAAAAAAAATAGATGGAAATTATATCACTAGGACTATGTCCATAATCAGGTGGTTTATCAAGGGGTGATATACATTATTCGATCATGTGTTAGTCCCAAGATTGAGAATTTTTTTAGTTTAATATTAACTGCCTAGTATAAAAAACATTTATGTAAACCTATGTTAAATGTATGGTTTTTACGTATTTTATAAATGATTTTTCATGTAACATACTAGGTAAATAAATAATATGACATTTTTGTATTTATTAATATTTGTCAATAAAATATTAATATTACTTTAAAGGGAATTCTATGTTCAATGGCGTACCAAATACGCAACAATGAGTTTCTTTGAAATCTTACGTTGCACACTAATAATATAATAATATTATTTTAAATGGCAGTTAATTCCTAGCCATTGTAATGGCATGAATGAAAATAACTAACTACAAAATGATTATATATTCTTATCAAATATTTTTTCATTTATCCAAATAAATGTTAGAGGCTTAAAATGCAAATGAATCCAATTTCAAGAATAAATACTCTAATACTTTTAAAAGATGGTTTAACCGCATTTTGATGGCGAACCCTTTTTAAATATAATTTTGAAAATTTTATATGTTATATTTGACAAAATAAAATCCTTCTTTAGAATCTGGACATCAAAATTTACTTTGTGTAAATTTTTGTTATTTTTTCCGAAAAAGATCATTTTTAGTGAAAATGTTGTCTTTTTAATTCAAAACCTCCTTTTAATATAATATATTTATATGGATATATTATCTTTTTAGTTGGGTTTAAAGTGTAGTTAAAATATATTTGTACCATTTAATCCAATTTTTCTCATTTGAATTAATTTTACTTTGAAAATGGACATAAACAAGTGTCAATCTTTTGATAGATATTTTTTCTTAAAAACACGCTATTTGTTTTGACAGCGGGAATTAACTATATGATTTATTAATGAAACTTCTATGTTTTAAATTTGGTAAAATGAACATCATTTCTGAATTTTTAATATCAAATATAGCTTAGGGTTAATTTTTGGTATTTTTCTGATAATGTCTTTTTTTTATAAATAGTGAAAAATACAACTTTTTAATTCAAAACTGCCTTTTCATCCAATTTATTTATATATTTAGATTGTAATTTCAATTGTTTTTAAAGTATAATTGAATTATGTCTTTATCACTTAATACAATGTTGTTCATGTGAAGTAATTTCACTTTTCAATTGGATGTAAAAACAAGTCAATCTTTTGATAAATTTTACTTCTTAAAAACCCGTCTTTTTTTTGACAACGGGATTTAGTTTTAAATTAATTACTAAAATTTCTGTGTTTTAAATTTGATAAAATGGATTCCATATTTGGAATCAGAATTCCCAAATTAGGTAATTAAGACTCTTTTGTTTTTGTACTTTATGAATAGAAACGACGGTAATTATCTTTAATTATTGTGATTAATTAGTAATCGGGTAGTTAAGGGTAATAAAATAATATCATAATAATAACAAATGACCCCAACATGTGTCCTAGTTCTACTGTTTGTGTCATGGCCGACCATGGGATGCCTTGTGCCAAACCTTGGGACCCCATGGAATCACTTTTGAGGTGATAGTGACACTTTTTAATTTTATGTTTTTAAAAGGAAAGTATAACCAAAGTATGTATCACCCAAGTAAAAAAATTATTAGTTGTGTCTGTGTAAATGATCTCTTGGAATATAAATATTAATTGGAAATCTAAAAAGATTTCCTACATCATAGTATTTTTTTTATAATTTTTAGACATGAAATAAATTAATTTATTTATGACACCACGATGATACAACGATTATCTCATTAATGAACAATTTAAATAAAATGAAAAGATAATGTAAAATCTAAGACTTACACTTTTCTAAAATCTATTGGATGAGTATATTTCTAACCCTTACCACCTTATCCTTGAAATATATCAATGTGGGACCTTTAAAATCCGAAACTCATTTTAATATAAAGTAACATTTCTTTACTTTCCAAGAGTGCCCATCCTACCTCTTATAAAAGGCCCCCACCTCTACCTCTTTACCCACACCTCTCAAGCCACTGGATCGACCAAAATCTGATCCTTTTATCTCTCCACATCTCTATTTTCGTTCTAGAATCCTTCCCTTAGGCAGAAAGCTCTTTGAGAAACCCTTTTGGTTCAAACCAAGGGGAGTTACCCTATTTAATGGTAAAGTCTTCCCTAATGTTCTTTTGTTTTATTTTGCTTCTCAAACCCCCTAAACTCTTTTTATTACTTGATTTTGTAACAAAACCAGTATCTTCAACATACTAGTATGTTTTTATGAGAATTATTATAGCTAAAATTACACAGAACTCCGTCTAATGGTTAAAGAACATACTGTTTCCGTGGATGGCGAATTACTGCCTCATGAAACGATGATTGTTCTATCTTCTTATACCACCTCTCATGGTGGAAATTATGATGTAAGTATTTATATATATGATATATATTATATTTATGTCCTCTCTATGCTTCTGTATTTTATATTTAAAACATACTTTTATTCTTTGCATGTTGTGCAAATGCGATTATTTCATTTGAGGAAGTGTGGACTACCGCCCCCTCAAGTGACGTGACTCATTCATGCAATACATGGAATTTATAAAGAATTAAATTAATGAACTTATGTGACCCATATAAAATAAATATTATACCTTATTTATAATATATATATATATATATCTCATCTAGTTTTAATTCCATTATAGTGCCAAAGCAATGAATGTAGCGTTCATGCGTACGTACGACCTACCGTCTCCATGAACGGTGCATTTAATTTATTTTTATCTCCAAATATTATAGAATAACTATAAAACAAATATATACTGGATATATATGATATATAAATCATTAATACTATTCTGGATATGATTTACTTACAACTACATTGATAATTCTTTTCAAATAAGATCGTTTTTGACTCATGTACCGAACATCGACAAAACATATGATATGAACTCACATAATTAACTAATTATTATAGCATGATAATATATGATATTAATTTAATAATAAACTTTAAATTATGTCCTTAAGAAATTATAAATTGGCCAAAGTTTTTTATTCAGGAATATAAAGAAATGAACACGACAAGTCGGACTTGATTTAAGGGATCCAACCTCTTTCTTTCTATTTAAGTACTCTCTTTTATGTCATTTCTTTTAGGCTCATCTTTCTTATATTGGGGGATGTTCTTTTATATTAATCTTACTTTAAATTTTATGTTAATATGATATGAGACCCTATTTGATCTCATCAATCCATTTTTTTGTATGTTTTAAGTGGTGCCGTTAGGTTGCCGAGTTTTAGTAAGGGATTTTTCATCTCACTTTTATTCTTGTGAGATTTATGCTAAATTTTCCACTAATTACTTTGATTGGTGTATGTACTTCCCATTATTCTACTATTTGTGTAATATAATTTAATTTATGGGTATTTACATCAATGTTGTATAGTCTTTCTTTCATGGGGTGTACGTTTCTAAAGTTACCCAAGTCAGTAAGGGAACCTTTCACCCTCCTATTTTCTAAAAGACTTATTTTTGTTATGTCTTTTAATTTACATCAGATTATGTTGGGATATGTTCTTATATATACGTATTGCTGTAAATTTTATGTCCAAGTGATGAGATACCCTTTATCTCTCTCATCAACTCTTTTTCTAAAATTTCATGTGATGTTGTTAGGCTATCAAATTTTTGCAAAGGAACTTCTCAACCCAATTTCGATTCTTTGTGTTAAAATTATACTTCTTGATTATGTCATGATATGAATATGTGTGGATGATATTTGTTTTTTTACAAATAATATCCACTTATATTGGGTTTATTTATACATGTCACACATAATTCTTACATTGATTTATCCTTGCAATAATGACATGATCTTTGAATGGAATTACGTCTCAATTTCTCTTCCTTGAGACACTTCTTGATGATATGCATTTTTATTCTTTTTAATGTGTATATTGTAACACCCCAGGTAAATAAAGAGTATGAAATTTTCACATTTATCCATATTTTTGAATAAAATATTAATATGACTTTAAAGGGGACACTATGCTCGATGGCGTACCCAACACGCAACAACGAGTTTCTTGGGAATCTTACGTTGCACTCTAATAATAAAATAATATTATTTTAAATAGTAGTTAACACCTAACCGTTGAAATGGCAGGAATGAAAATAACTAACTACAAAATGATTATATATGTTTGTCCAATATTTTTACTTTTTACAATAAATGTTAGAGGATTAAAAATGCGAATGAATCTAATTTTAAGCGTAAACATTCTAATATTCTTTAAAAGGTCGATTAACCGCCTTTTGATGGCAGACCTCTTTTAAATCCACTTTTTGACAATTTTATGTGTTATATTTGACAAAATAAAATTCTTCTTTAGAATCGGGACATCAAAATTTACTTTGTGTAAATTTTTGGTATTTTTCCGAAAAAGTTCAATTTTTAATGAATAGTGAAAAATGTTGTATTTTAATTCAAAACCCCTTTTTAATCTAATTTATTTATATGATTAGATTATATTTTTAATTGTTTTTAAAGTGAAATTAGAATATATTTTTACCATTTATTCCAATAGTGTTCATTGGAATTAATTTCACTTTGAAATCGGACTTAAACTAGTGTCAATATTTTAATACATTTTGTTTCATAAAAACACGCTATTTGTTCTGACAACGGGAGTTAATTATTAATTTAAATAATGAAACTTTTATGTTTTGAATTTTTTAAAATAGACATCATTTTTGAATTCATAATATCAAATATACCTTAGGGTGAATTTTTGGTAATTTTCTGAAAAACTTCAATTTTTGATGAGTAGTGAAACCACTAAGTGGTACTTATAAAAACTGATTTTCCTTTTAAATGAAAATTTCCCATCTTTGTGTTTTTAATTTCAAAAATCCAACATACATGGTTGTAATTAAGAAGTAAAATGTGGTTCAATGGGATTAGAATAATTTTTTGGTGAATAGTAACTTATTAAGTTTTTAATCGCGATTAGAAGTAATTAGTGTAGTTTAAGGTAAGAATAATGTTTTAATAAAATGAAATGACCTAGACACATGTCCTACCCTCATTGGATGTGTCATGGCCGACCAAGAAAATCCATGGGTCAACTTGGGGACCCCATGGAGCCACTTTGGTTGGAAAATGACATAAATACCTTTTTATTTAATGTTAAAGTAAAAATGACACAAACATGAGATGTTTTACTAAAACAATTTTTACATGGGGTTATGCAAGTCCAATATTTGACTATAAATAGTAATTGGAAAGCTAAAAATATTTCATACATCATAGTTTTTTTTATAATTTTTATACATTAAATAAATTAACATATTTTTGACATCATGATGATACAACGATGACCTCATTATTTAACGATTTAAATAAAATGGAAAGATAATGTAATATCTATAACCTACACATGTTAAAAACCTATTGGATTGGTGGATTTCGAACCCTTATCACCTTATAATTGAAACAAATCAATGTGGGACCATTAAAATCCGAAACTCATTCTAAAATAAAGTAACATTTCTTTACTTTCCAAGAGTGCCCCTCCCCTCCTCTTATAAAAGACCCCACCTCTACCTCCTTACCCACACTTGCAAAGCCTTTGGCTTGGCCAAAACCTGCCCATTTTGTCTCTAAACATCCCTCTATAACTCCTTGAAGCCTCACTTTGGGAAGATGTCCTCCCAAGGAAGCCTTTGATCTGAAACCAAAGAGAGTTACCCGATTTTAAGGCAATGTCTTCACTTGTGTCCTTTTGTTTTATTTTGCTTCTCCAACCCCCTAAACTCTTTTTATTCATTTATTTTGTAACCAATATAGTACATTAAATATACTAGGATGTTGTTATAATAATTATTCGATCTACACTTACACACACCTACGTCTAATGGTTAAATAACATACTGTTTCTATGGTTGTCGATTTTCTGCCTCATGAAACGATGATTGTTCATTATTCTTTTAACACCTTTAAAGGTGGCCATTATGATGCCACTTTATTTTATATATGATATATATGGAATTTATGTTTACTATATGCTTATGTATTTTATATTTAAACCATACCTTTATTCTTTTCATGTTGTGTAAATGAGATAATTTCAAATGAGGAAGTGTGGACTACCGCCCTCTCAAGTGTTGTGACTCGTACATGCAATACATGGAATGTATAAAGAATGAAATTAATGAAAATATTTGACCTATATAACATATATATTATACTGTAATTATAATATATATATATATATATATCATTTATTTTTAATTCCATTAATATGACATAGAAATGAAAGTAGCATTCATGCGTACGTACGACTTACCGTCTCCATGAACGGTGCATTTCATTTCTTACCTCTAAATGATTATGTAATATTATAAATACATGTATATTCTGGATATATATTATATATATGATATCCAAATCATGAATATCATTCTGGATATAATGAACCTTTGACCACACGAACAACATGTAATTGTAAGAAGTCCACTTTCGACTTAAGAACCAAATATCGACAAAACAAACATTATTAACTTAAATGATTACAACATGGCAATAAGTGATATAAAAGGAATAATTAACTTGAAAAAGGTTCTTAATCATGTATAAATTAACTCAAGTTTATTATTCAGGACATTAAAGAACGATCAAGTCAAGTCGGACCCGAGGTAAGGGATCCTACTCCTCTCTTTCTTTTTAAGTACACTCTTTTATGTAATTCCTTTTAGGATAATCTTTCTTGTGATTGCGATGTTATTTTATATTAATATTACTTTAATTTTTATGTTCATATGATGAGAGACCCTATTCTCTGTCATCAATCCATTTTGGATGTTTTGAGTGGCGCTGTTAGGCTGCCGAATTTTCGTAAGAGATCTAACCTCTCTCTTTCTTTTTAAGTACTCTCCATTATGTCACTTCTTTTAAGCTCCTCTTGGTTATGATGGGGGATGTTCTTTTATATTACTCTTGCTGTAAATTTTATTATAATATGATTATAGACCCTATTTGATCTCATCAATCCATTTTTGGAAGTTTTCAGTGGCGCCGTTAGGCTACCGTGTTTTCATAAGGGATTTTTCATCTCACTTTTATTCCCGTGAGATTTATGCTACATTTTCCACAATTCAATTTGAGTGGTGTATGTACTGCACATTATTTTACTCATTGTGTAATATAATTTCATTTATGATTATTTACATCAATGTTGTATTGTCCTTCTTTCACAGGGTGTATGTTTCGAAAGATACCCACGTCGGTAAGGGAACCTTTCAACCTCCTCTTTTTAAAAGACTTATTTTGTTACGTATTTTAATTCACATAAAATTATGTTGGGATATGTTCTTCTATATCCTTAGTGATTTAAATTTTATGTCCAAGTGATGAGATACCCTTTTTATCTCTCATCAACTCATTTTCTGAATTTTGTAGTGATGCAATTAGACTGTCAAATTTTTGCAAGGGAACTTCTTAACCCAATTTTGATTCTTTGGGATAAGCTTTCACTCCTTGAATATGTCGTTATATGAATATGTTTGAATAAACTCTGATTGTTTTACACTTAATATCCACTTATATTTGGTGTATTAGTTTGTCACACATAATTATGTAATTGATTTATCTTTAATCCAAGGATACCGTCTTTCTATGGGACTTCATCTCAATCTCCTTTCATTGAGGAATATTTTGTTTTATACAAAACCTTCTTTTATATGGTGTATAAACCCCTTTTACTTTTATGAAAGGAATCGTTTTTATACAAATAATTTTACTAAACAACAAAAGGGAATTTTATTTGTCGTACGTATGCGGCGACAACGACTTCTCCGCCGCCGTGACCATTATTTGAGTTTCGGCTTACTCTACAAGCCATACCTTTTTTTTAAAAGAAAAATAAATACCATGTTTTACTTTTATTTTATTTTGGTAATGAAAATGGTTTCCATAATGTTTTTATATCAATGTGTTGTATTGATATCTTGTGATTGAAAAGTGGAAATGTTATGTTTCCTTTATGCATGTTTTATGTGATAGGATTATGTTATGGTTCTTGAGCATTATTATAAAGATGGGTGGTTCCGTGATAAACTAAGGGAGGGTGAGCCCGATATAGATCTCCAATGCATTGGGTAACATGAAGGAGTGAAACTTTAAGGTTTCTCCGAAGAGATTTAGGGAATATACTGTGGTGGGTATTCCAAACGTAACCAAGAGGGTTACTCCCTACGTAAGAATGTTTTGAATGCCTCAAGTTACCTTTTTATGTCTTATGATTTATATGATTTATTCATGATTTGATGAGGTATGTTAAAGTGCCTATGTTTTATGGGTAAAGTATGATTTCATTCTTATGTATATATGAACTCATGTTTCCTTTCCATATTTTTATAACCGTTACTGAGATTTTTATGCTCATCCCAAGCTTTTTTGAAATGTTTTTCACAGGTCAAGGGAATGGTACATGATATGATGATAGTGTCAAGGAAGTGTCAAGAAATAATTCATGCTTTATTTTTAAATACGTTTCCGTTGATGGAAAAAAATGAATACTATATTTTATGTAACCAGTTTGTTTAAATGTGGAATGTAATGAAATTTTTATGATCTAATTATCTAAAACTCTAAACCTGAAAAGATCCTCAATGTGTAATCTTGTATTAACTCAAGATTAAGTAAGGTTTAAGGCTGGGGCCTTATAGTTGGTATCAGAGGTCGGTTTAGATAACTTTAGAGGTTAGGGTATTCTCTAAGCACAAGTGACATTACCATAATGGTTAGGATTTCAGAAAGATTCCTAGTTTTAGATAAAGTGAATGAGTAAGTATATCTTAGTGTTTACCTTCCTCATTAGTACATGATGGTTTTGTTGATATACTCACACTAACATTTCTGTTTTTAGTGAGTGGATGGATCTAGCAGGCACTAAAGAGACAACAGGTTTGAAGGAAACTGTGGTCGTTCTCTGATTAAGATACTAGATAAAATGGGGGATTCAATGAGGAAACTCGTGTTTGTTCTAAACCAACTATCAAGGAGTCATGATCAACCACTTGAACCTTGGTATGATCTGTAATGAATCATGTACGAGATGACCAATCGATGTGGAAGTTCAGGTAATAATTATAAGGGTAACCATTAGAGTTTATATTATCCTTACTTTTGAGGTAATTATGGGTTATTATATGTTATGATGGAAAATGAATGGCATGAGATAAAATTGAGGTTAAAATATGTTATGATCATTTTTGAATATTTTATCTCGTTTTCGGGAATGTTTTAAAATTATATAGTTTTGGAAAAAGGACAACACGCAGACCGTGTGACGACCCGTCGCGTCAGACAAAGCTGCGGGAATCGAACCCACACCCAAAGTGCGACTGGTATTTATCGCCTACCACTGGACTACAAGAAGTCCCTAGTTAGTTTGACTAATTCTTTTTAGTTAGATAATTTTAGGAATCAATAGAAAGTTTATTTTGGGTTATCTATGGAAATGATTAACCTATCATGGAGGATATGTGATTAGGTTAATTACTTTTCAATACGAGACTTTAAGAGTAATTGATGTTATTTGGAGATAAGTGTTAATTTGTACCTTGGAAGACTATGAGACTAAATCCTTCAAATATTTGGGTTTCAATATTAGTTTGGTTTACTTTGAAGTATTTTATGGACTATTTGTTTATTGAATGGTATTTTTTGAACTTTGGGTATTGTTTGATAAATTTTGGAGATTAAGAATAGATTTTTTTTATAAAAATGGATTATCCTTTTTGGGTATTATCTGATATTGTACTAACCTTTTTGGTTTTGGTTTTGGTTAAGGTATAAAGATATGGGAGGTATATAGTTCTCTTTTTTGGATTAGGTGACTCTCAAGAAGTGGATTATATTACTCTTAATCTGAATAAGTCTTCCTAAATACTCGTCTTTTGGGGAAAGTATGAGTTTGTGTAAGAAATCTAGTAAAAGTTGAAAGTCAACATGAAAAGTAAGTATGTTTCCTTAAGATCAAAAATAAATTCCTCAATGAAGAGTAACATAAAACAAAAGTGTTGTCTGTTAAATTTTCCTCCTGGGGAATCGAATACCGTTTAACCCATCACACGTTTGTGATTCTCTTATGGTTAACTTTCTCCTAGATATGTTTACTATCACTCTCCATCAGAACATGACCCTTTGTTTTTTCCTCCATGTCCATATTTTCAAACATGGAATCCTAGTATGGGTTAACTCGGGTGAACTTTGTACTTATCTTTCTTTATTTTAATGTGATTGTTTTACTGACTCTTGTTCTGATGTGGGATTTTCAATGAAGTTTCCAAGCCCAATTTTAAAATTGTGAGGACGCAATTCCCAAAAGGGGGAAAGGATGTAACACCCCAGGTAAATAAAGAGTATGAGATTTTCACATTTATCCATATTTGTGAATAAAATATTAATATGACTTTAAAGGGGATGCTATGCTCGATGGCGTACCCAACATGCAACAACGAGTTTCTTGGGAATCTTACGTTGCACTCTAATAATAAAATAATATTATTTTAAATAGTAGTTAACACCTAACCGTTGTAATGGCGGGAATGAACTGAACTAACTACAAAATGATTATATATGTTTGTCCAATATTTTTACTTTTTACAATAAATGTTAGAGGATTAAAAATTCGAATGAATCCAATTTTAAGCATAAACATTCTAATATTCTTTAAAAGGTCGATTAACCGCCTTTTGAGGGTGAACCTCTTTTAAAACCACTTTTGAAAATTTTATGTGTTATATTTGACAATATAAAATTCTTCTTTAGAATTGGGACATCAAAATTTACTTTGTGTAAATTTTTGGTATTTTTCTGAAAAGGTTCAATTTTTACTGAATAATGAAAAATGTTGTATTTTAATTCAAAACCTCTTTTTAATATAATTTATTTATATGATTATATTATCTTTTGAATTGCTATTAAAGTGAAATTAGAATATATTTTTACCATTTATTCCAATATTGGTCATTGGAATTAATTTCACTTTGAAATCAGACTTAAACTAGTGTCAATCTTTTAATACATTTTGTTTCATAAAAACACACTATTTGTTTTGACAGTAAGAATTAATTATAAAATTAATTAATGCAACTTATATGTTTTGAATTTTGTAAAATAGACATCACTTCTGAATTCGGAATATCAAATATATCTTAGGGTGAATTTTTGGTAATTTTCTAAAAAACATCAATTTTTGATGAATAGTGAAACCACTAAGTGGTACTTATAAAAATTGATTTTCCTTTTAAATGAAATTTTTCCATCTTTGTGTTTTGAATTTCAAAAATCTGACATAAATGGTTGTCATTAAGAAGTAAAATGCGGTTCAATGGGATTAGAATAATTTTTTGGGGAATAGTAAGTTATTAAGTTTTTAATCGCGATTAGAGGTAATTAGTGTAGTTTAAGGTAAGAATAATGTTTTAATAAAATAAAATGACCTATACACATGTCCTACCCTCATTGGATGTGTCATGGAAGACCACGAAAATCCATGGGTCAACTTGGGGACCCCATGGAGCCACTTTGGTTGGAAAATGACATAAATACCTTTTTATTTAATGTTAAAGTAAAAATGACACAAACATGATATGTTTTACTAAAACAATTTTTACATGGGGTTATGCAAGTAAGATATTTGACTATAAATAGTCATTGTAAAGATACAAATATTTCCTACATCATAGTATTTTTTTTATAATTTTTAGACATTAAATAAATTAACATATTTATGACATCATGATGATGCAATGACGACTTCATTATTTAACGATTTAAATAAAATGTAAAGATAATGTAATATCTATAACCTACACATGTAAAAAACCTATTGGATGGGTGGATTTAGAACCCTTATCACCTTAACCTAGAAACAGATCAATGTGGGACCATTAAAATTCGAAACACATTCTAAAATAAAGTAACATTTCTTTACATTCGAAGAGTGCCCCTCCTCTCCTCTTATAAAAGCCCCCCACCTCTACCTCCTTACCCACACTTCCAAAGCATTTGAATCGGCCAAAACCTGCCCATTTTGTCTCTCCACATCCCTATCTAACTCCCTGAAGCCTCCCATTGGGCAGAAGTCCTCCCAAGGAATCCTTTGAGCTCAAACCAAAGGGAGTTACCCGATTTTAAGGTAATGTCTTCACTTGTGTCCTTTTGTTTTATTTTTCTTCTCCAACCCCATAAACTCTTTTTATTAATTTATTTTGTAAAAAAACTAGTATATTCAATATACTATGATGTTGTTATAAGAAGGATTCTAGCTACACTTACACACACCTATGTCTAATGGTTAAAGAACATAATGTTTGTGTGGTTGGCGATTTTCTGCCTCACGAAACGATGATTGTTCAATATTCATTTAACACCTTTAAAGGTGGACATTATGATGCCACTGTATTTTATATATGATATATATGTAATTTATGTTTACTATATGCTTCTGTATTTTATATTTAAACCATACCTTTATTCTTTTCATGTTGTGTAAATGCGATAATTTCATACGAGGAAGTGTGGACTACCGCCCCCTCAAGTGATGTGACTCGTACATGCAATAAATGGAATGTATAAAGAATGAAATTAATGAAAATATGTGACCTATATAACATATATATTATACTGAAATTATAATATATATAAATATATCATTTCTTATTAATTCCATTAATATGACATAGAAATGAAAGTAGCGTTCATGCGTACGTACGGCTTACCGTCTCCATAAACGATGCATTTCATTTCTTACCTCTAAATGATTATGTAATATTATAAATACATGTATATTCTGGATATATATTATATATATGATATCCAAATAATTAATATCATCATGGATATAATGAACCTTTGACCACACGAACAACATGTAATTGTAAGAAGTCCACTTTCGACTTAAGAACCAAATATCGACAAAAAAAACATTATTAAATTAATGATTACAACATGGAAATAAGTGATATAAAAGTAATAATGAAATTTAAAAATTTTATTAATCAAGTAGAAATTAACTCATGTTTATTATTCAGGACGTTAAAGAATGATCGAGTCAAGTCGGACCCGAGGTAAGGGATCATACTCCTCTCTTTCTTTTTAAGTACACTCTTTTATGTCATTCCTTTTAAGATCATCTTTCTTGTGATTGGGATGTTCTTTTATATTACTCTTACTGTAATTTTTATGTTCATATTATGATAGACCCTATTCTCTGTCATCAATCCATTTTGGATGTTTTGAGTGGCACCGTTAGGCTGCCGAATTTTTGTAAGAGATCTAACCTCTCTTTTTCTTTTTAAGTAATCTCCTTTATGTCACTTCTTTTAAGCTCCTCTTTGTTATGATGGGGGATGTTATTTTATATTACTCTTGATGTAAATTTTATTGTAATATGATGAGAGACCCTATTTTATCTCATCAATCCATTTTTAGAAGTTTTAAGTGGTGCTGTTAGGCTGCCGAGTTTTCATAAGGGATTTTTCATCTCACTTTTATTCCCATGAGATTTATGCTACATTTGCCACAATTCCCGTTGATTGGTGTATGTACTGACCATTATTTTATTCATTGTGTAATATACTTTCATTTATGAGTATTTACATCAATGTTGTATTGTCCTTCTTTCACGGGGTGCATGTTTTGAAAGATACCCATGTCGGTAAGGGAACCTTTCAACCTCCTCTTTTTAAAAGTCTTCTTTTTTTATGTATTTTAATTCACATAAAATTATGTTGGGATATGTTCTTCTCTATCCTTAGTGATTTAAATTTTATGTCCAAGTGATGAGATACCATTTTTATCTCTCATCAACTCATTTTCTGATTTTTGTAGTGATGCCGTTAGGCTATCAAATTTTTTCAAGGGAAATTCTTAACCAAATTTTGATTCTTTGGGATAAGCTTGCACTCCTTGAATATGTCGTTCTATGAATATGTGTGAATAACCTATGATTGATTTACACTTAATATCTACTTATATTTGGTGTATTAGTTTGTCACACATAATTATTTAATTGATTTATCCTTAATCCAAGGATATCGTCTTTGTATGGGACTTCGTCTCAATCTCCTTTCATTGAGGCATATTTTGTTTTATACACAACCTTCTTTTATACAGTGTATAAACCCCTTTTACTTTTATGAAAGGAATATATTTTATACAAAGCATTTGACTAAATGACAAAAGGGAATTTTTTTTTGTCGTACGTATGCGGCGACAACGACTTCTCCACCACCAGGACCATTATTTGAGTTTCGGCTTCCTCTACAAGCCATACCTTTTTTTAAAAGAAAAATAAATACCATGTTTTACTTTTATTTTATTTTGGTATTGAAAATGGTTTTCATAATGTTTTTATATCAATTTGTTGTATTGATATCTTGTGATTGAAAAGTGGAAATGTTATGCTTCCTTTATGCATGTTTTAAGTGATAGGATTATGTTATGGTTCTTGGGAATTATTATGAAGATGGGTGGTTCCGTGATAAACTAAGGGTGGGTGAGCCTGATATAGCTCTCCAATGCATTGGGTAACGCGAAGGAGTGAAACTTTAAGGTTTCTCCGAAGCGATTTAGGGAATATACTGTGGTGGGTATTCCAAACGTAACCAAGAGGGTTACTCCCTACGTAAGAATGTTATGAATGACTCAAGTTACCTTTTATGTCTTATGATTTCTATGATTTATTCATGATTTGATGAGGTATGTAAAAGTTCCTATGTTTTATGGGTAATGTATGATTTCATTCTTATGTATATATGAACTCATGTTTCCTTTCTATATTTTTATAACCCTTACAGAGCTTTTTATGCTCATCCCAAGTTTTTTTGAAATGTTTTTCACTGGTCAAGGGAAAGGTACATGATATGATGATAGTGTCAAGGAAGTGTCAAGAAATAATCCATGCTTTATTTTTAAATATGTTTCCGTTGATGGAAAAAAATAAATACTATATTTTATGTAACCACTTTGTTTAAATGTGGAATGTAATGCAAGTTTTATGATCTAATTCTCTAAAACTCTAAACCTGAAAAGATACTCAATGGGTAATCTTGTATTAACTCAAGATTAAGTAAGGTTTAAGGCTGGGCCTTATATATATACAACCCCTTTTACATTCCATATCTATATTATGTCTATACACAAGTCATTTAAATGTTTTTCAAATGGTCTACGTTCATGTGGCTTATAATTTAAATGTTCAAAATGGAAAGGACTCTTTTATTAAAACATTGTTTTAAATGGTTTTAAAGATTTATTGTTTTTAACATTTATCATCCATGTCCATGTTTTAAAAATGGTTTTATGGATTTATTTATGTGTAAATGAATGTTTTAAAACCCTTTCAAAAGTTTGGAAGTGGTACGGGACACTTTGATTCTAAAATCTCTTTTAAATGTCTTCTTTTAATATTTTCAAAGTATAAAGGGATATTTCTCTCATAGAGTTTTAATGATTTTAGTAGATGTTTTTATTTATGATAATATCATGATGTGATCTCTTGTGATTGAAATGTGAAAATTTTATGTTTCTTTTATGCATGTTTTAAGTGTTATGATTATGTTATGGTTCTTGGGAAATGTTTAAGAAATCGGGTGGTTCCGTGATAAACTAAGGGTGGGTGAGCCTGAGATAGCTCTCCAATGTATTGGGTAACATGAAGGAGTTAAACGGTATGGTTTCTCCAAAGATATTTAGGGAATATATTGTGATGGGTATTCCAAACGTAACCATGAGGATTACTCTCTACGTAAGAATGTTATGAATGACTCAAGTTACCTTTACATCATATGATTTCTATGAGTTATTCATAAATCTTATGATTTAATGAGGTATGTTAATGTTATTATGTTTTATGAGTAAATTTTGATTTCATTTATTCTTATGTACACATGGACTAATGTTTTATTTCTGTATTCTTATAACCCTTACTGAGATTTTTATGTTTATCCCATGTTTTTGAAATGTTTTTCACAGGACATAAAGTGGAATAGGGTCAAGGATGGGATCAAGAAAATGTCAGGCTATCTATGACAAGGAACTAGACATGACTATTTTGTTTAAGAGTTTTTATTTTTGTGAAAAAAATGGAAACTGAGTAGATGTGCCTACTTAGTAATCTTTGAGATGTAATAGTTATGTCCTAATTCTCTAAAACTCTAAACCTGAAAAGATCCTCAATGTGAATTATTCAATTTCATTCAATATTAAGTAATGTTTTAAGGCTGGGGCCTTATATTTGGTATTAGAGGTCGGTTTAGATAGCTTTAGAGGTTAGAGTGTCGTTTAAGCACAATTGACAAGTTGTGTATAACCACACTAGTTATTATATTAGATAGAGTCATTGTTATTTATGAAAGTTGGAATTAGTTTGAGATAACTTGGATAAGTATATATTATTGTTTATATTCCTCTTTTGTACATGATGATTTTTTTGTTATACACTCATTGATATTTTTGGTTTTAGTAAATGGATGGATCTAGCAGGCACCAAAGTGACAATGGGTTTGAAGGAAACTGTGGTGGTTCTATGATTAAGAGACTGGATGAAATGGGGGATTCAATGGGAAATATTGTGGTTATTCTAAACCAACTATCAAGAGTCATGATCAACCACTTGAACCTTGGTGAGTCCTCTAATGCATCAGGTACGAGAGAACCAACTCGATGTGGAAGTTCAGGTAATAATTATAAAGGTAACCATTAGGGTTTATATGATCCTTACTTTTGAGGTAATTATGGGTTACTACATGATATGATGGAATATTAAAGGCATTAGATAAAATTGAGATTAAATTATGTTAAGGTTATTTTTGAAGATTTTATCGCTTTTTGGGAACGTTATATGAATTATGTAGTTTTTGAAAAAGGACAACACGCAGACTGTGTGACAACCTGCCGCGTCGGAAAAAGCTATGGGAATTGAACCCACAACCAAAGTGCGACTGATATTTATCACCTACCATTGGACTACGTGAAGTCCTTGGTTAGTTTTACTAATTCTTTTTAGTTAGATGATCTTATGAATATAGAATAAGTTTATTTTGGGTTATCTATGGAAATTATTAACCTATCATGGAGGATATGTGATTAGGTTAATTACTTTTCAGTATGAGACTTTAAGAGTAACTGATGTTATTTGGATATAAATGTTAATATTTACCTTGGAAGACTATGTGATTAAATCCTTTAAAGATTTGGGTTTCAATCTTAGTTTGGTTTACTCACAATTGTTTATAGAATGTTCATTATTGAACTTTGGGTTTTGTTAGACAAATTTTGGAGATTAAGAATAGATTTTCTTTTTATAAAGGATTATCCTTTTTGGGTATTATGTGATCTCGTACTAACAATTCTTGTTTTGGTTTTGGTCTAAAGACATGGCAAATATATAGTTCTCATTTGTGGATTGGGTGATTCTCTAGAAATTGATTATAGCACTCTTAATGTGAAAAAGTCATCCTAAACACTCATCTTTTGGTGAAAATATGAGTTCGTGTTAGAAATATAGTAAAAGTTGAAAGTATACATGACAATCAGTATGTTTCCTTATGATTTAGTTAAGCTCATAAATAAATTCCTCAATGAAAAGTAACTTTAAACTAAAATGTTTTCTGTTAACTTTTCCTACCGGAGAATCAAATACCATTTAACCCATCATTAGTTTGCGATTTTCTTTGGGTTAAATTTCTCCTAATCATGTTTCCTATGACTCTCCATCAGAACACGACCCTTTGTTTTCTCCTCCATATCCATGTTTTTATGGAATCCTAGTCTTGGTTAACTCGGGTGACCTTTGTACTTCTCGTTCTTTCTTTTAAAGTGATAGTTTAATTGACTCTTTTTCTGATGTGAGGCTTTCAATGAAATTTACAAGCCCAATTTTAAAATTACAAGGACGCAATTCCCCAAAGGGGGGAAGTATGTAACATCTCAGGTAAATAAAGAATATATCATTTTTGTATTTATTAATATTTGTTATTAAAATATTAATATTACTTTAAAGGTAATTCTATGTTCAATGGCGTACCCAATACGCAACAATGAGTTTCTTTGAAATCATACGTTGCACACTAATAATATAATAATATTATTTTAAATGGTAGTTAACACCTAGCCATTGTAATGACAGAAATGAACAGAACTAACTACCAAATTATTATATATTCTTGTCAAATATTTTTTCATTTATCCAAATAAATGTTAGAGGCCTAAAATGCAAATGAATCCAATTTTATGAATAAATACTCTAATACTTTTAAAAGATTGTTTAACCACCTTTTGATGGAGAACCCTTTTTAAATATACTGTTGAAAATTTTATATGTTATATTTGATAGAATAAAATCCTTCTTTAGAATCTGGACATCAAAATTTACTTTGTGTAAATTTTTGTTATTTTTTCCGATAAAGATCATTTTTAGTGAAAATGTTGTATTTTAATTCAAAACCTCCTTTTAACCTAATTTATTAATATGGATATATTATCTTTTAAATTGGGTTTAAAGTTTAGTTAAAATATATTTTTACCATTTAATCCAATTTTGGTCATTTGAATTAATTTCACTATGAAAATGGACATAAACAAGTGTCAATCTTCTGATAGATATTGGTTCTTAAAAACACGCTATTTGTTTTGACAGTGGGAATTAACTATATGATTTATTAATGAAAATTCTATGTTTTGAATTTGGTAAAATGGACATCATTTCTGAATTTGGAATATAAAATATAGATTAGTGTTAATTTTTGGTGTTTTTCTGATAATGTCTTTTTTTAATGAATAGTGAAAATACACCTTTTTAATTCAACAGTGCATTTTCATCCAATTTATTTATATATTTATATTTTCATTTTAATTGTTTTTAAATTATAATTGAATTATATTTTTATAACTTAATAAAATTTTCTTCATGGGAAGTAATTTCACTTTTCAATTGGATGTAAAAACAAGTCAATCTTTTGATAAATTTTACTTCTTAAACACCCATATTTTGTTTTCAAAATGGGATTTAATTTTAAATTAATTACTATAATTTATGTGTTTTGAATTTGATAAGATGGATTCAATATTTGGAATCATAAGGTCCAAATTATTTAATTAATACTCTTTTGTTTTTGGACATTATGAATAGTAACGACGGTAATTATCTTTAATTATCATGATTAATTAGTAATCAGGTAGTTAAGGGTAATAAAATAATATCATAATAATAAAAAATAACCTCAACATGTGTCCTAATGCTACTGGTTGTGTCATGGCCGACCATGGGAAGCCTTGTATCAAACTTTGGGACCACATGCAATCACTTTTAGGGTGATAGTGACACTTTTTAATTTTATGTTTTTAAAAGGAAAGTATAACCAAAGTATGTATCACCCAAGTAAAAAAAATTAGTTTTGTTTGTGTAAATGATATCTTGGACTATAAATAGAAATTGGAAAGATATAAATATTTACTACATCATAGTATTTGTTTTATAATTTTTAGACATTCAATAAATTAATTTATTTATGACACCATGATGATGCAGCCATTATCTCATTAATGAACGATTTAAATAAAATGAAACGATAATGTAAAATATAAGACTTAAACTTTTCTAAAACCTATTGTATGAGTATATTTTAAACCCTTACCACCTTATCCTAGAAATATATCAGTGTGGGACCTTTAAAATCCGAAACTCATTTTAATATAAAGTAACATTTCTTTACTTTCCAAGAGTGCCCCTCCTCCCTCTTATAAAAGGCCCCCACCTCTACCTCCTTACCCATACCTCTAAAGCCATTGGCTCCGCCAAAATCTTATCATTTTATCTCTCCACATACCTCTCCCCATCCTAGAAGCCTTCCCTTAGGCAGAAAGCTCTTCAAGAAACCATTTTGGCTCAAACCAAGTGGAGATAACCGATTTAAAGGTAAAGTCTTCCCTAATGTTCTTTTGTTTTATTTTGCTTCTCCAACCCACTAAAATATTTTTATTCATTGATTTTGTGACAAAAAAAATATCTTATAAATACTAGACTGTTTTTATGAGAGGTATTCTAGCTACACTTACACACACGTCAGTCTAATTGTTAAAGAAGATACTGTTTCTGTGGATGGCGAATTACTACCTCACGAAAAGATGATTGTTCTATCTTTTCCTACCACCTGTCATGGTGGACATTATGATGGAAATATTTTTATATATGATATATATTATATTTATGTCATCTCTATGTTTCTGTATTTTATTTTTAAAACACACCTTTATGATTTTCATGTTGTGAAAATCTGATAATTTCATTTGAGGAAGTGTGGACTACCGCCCCCTCAAGTGATGTGGCTCGTTCATGAAATACATGGAATTTATAAAGAATGAAATTAATGAACTTATTTGACCCTTATAAAATATATATTATACTGGAATTATAATATATATATATATATATCTCATATAGTTTTAATTCCATTAATGTGCCAAAGCAATGAAAGTAGCGTTCATGCGTACGTATGGCCTACCGTCTCCATTAACGGTGCATTTCATTTCTTTTTTATCTCCAAATATTATGGAATAAGTATAAAACTAATATATAATGGATATATATGATATTTAAATCATTAATACTATTCCATATATGATTTACTTACAACCACATTGACAATACTTTTCAAACAAGATCATTTTTGACTCATGTACCGAACATCGACAAAATGTATGATATGAACTCACATAATTAACAAATTATTATAACATGATAATATATGATATTAATTGAATAATAAACTTTAAATTATGTCCTTAAGAAATTATAAATTGACCAAAGTTTATTATTCAGGAATATAAAGAAATGACCAAGACAAGTCAGACTTGAGGTAAGGGATCCAACCTCTCTCTTTCTTTTTAAGTACTCTTTTTTATGTCATTTCTTTTAATCTCATATTTATTATGTTGGGGGATGTTATTTTATATTCCTATTACTTTAAATTTTATTTTAATATGATTAGATAACCAATTTGATCTCGTCAATCCATTTTTTGGATGTTTTATGTGGCGATGTTAGGCTGCCGAGTTTTCGTAAGGGATTTTTCATCTCACTTTTATTCCTATGATATTTATGATACATTTGCCACTATATACTTTGAGTGGTGTATTTACTTACCATTATTATACTCTTTTTGTAATAAAATTCTATTTATGGGTATTTACATCAACGTTTTATAGTCCTTCTTTCATGGGGTGTACGTTTCGAAAGTTACCCAAGTCAGTAAGGGAACCTTTCACCCTCCTATTTTTTAAAAGGCTTCTTTTTGTTATGTCTTTTAATTTAAATTTTTTATGTTGGGATATGTTCTTAAATATCCTTATTTATGTAAATTTTATGTCCAAGTGATGAGATACCCTTTATCTCTCTCATAAACTCTTTTTCTAAAATTTCATATGACGCCATTAGGCTATCAAATTTTTTCAAAGGAACTTCTTAAACCAAATTTCGATTCTTTGGGTTAAAAGTATATTTCTTGATTATGTCATTATATGAATATTTGTGGATTATCTTTGTTTGTTTTACACTTAATATCCACTTATATTGGGTGTATTTATATATGTCACACATAATTATGTCATTGATTTATCATTGCACTAATTACATGATCTTTGAATGGGATTACGTCTCAATTTCTCTTCCTTGAGACACTTCTTGATGATATACACTTTTATTCTTTTTAAAGAGAATGTACAACCCCTTTTACATTCCATATCCATATTATGTCTATACTCAAGTCATTTAAATGTTTTTCAAATGGTCTACGTTCATGTGGATTATAATTTAAATGTTCAAAATGGAAAATGAATCTTTTATTAAAACATTGTTTTAAATGGTTTTAAAGATTTATTCTTTTAAACATTTATAATCCATGTCCATGTTTTAAAAATGGTTTTAACAATTTATTTATATGGACATGAATGTTTTAAAACCCTTTCAAAAGTTTCGAAGTGGTATGGGACACTTTGATTCTAAAATCTCTTTTAAATGTCTTCTTTTAATATTTTCAAAGTATAAAGGGTTATTTATCTCATAGAGTTTTAATGATTTTAGTAGATGTTTTTTATTTATTTTAATATCATGATGTGATATCTTGTGATTTAAATATGGAAATTTTATGTTTCATTTATGCATGTTTTAAGTGTTATGATTATGTTATGGTTCTTGGGAAATGTTTATGAAATCTGGTGGTTCCATGATAAACTAAGGGCGGGTGAGCCCGAGATAGCTATCCAATTAATTGGGTAACGCGTAGGAGTTAAACATTATGGTTTCTCCAAAGAGATTTATGGAATATAATGTGATGGGTATTCCAAATGTTACCATGAGGGTTACTCCCTACGTAAGAATGTTATGAATACATAAAGTTCCCTTTACGTCTTATGATTTTGTTGAGTTATTCCTAAATATTATGATTTAATGAGCTATGTTAAAATGCTTATGTTTTATGAGTAAAGTATGATTTCATTTACTCTTATGTACACATTGACTAATGTTTTATTTCCGTATTGTTATAACCCTTACTGATATTTTTATTCTCATCCCAAGTTCTTAAAATGTTTTTCACAGGACATAAAGTGGAATAGGGTCAAGGATGGGATCATGGAAATGTCAGGCTGTCTAAAACAAGGAAATAGACATGAATCTTTTGTTCAAGAGTTTTTATTTTTGTGAAAAAAATGGAAACTGAGTAGATGTTCCTACTTTGTAATCTTTGAGATGTAATAGTTATGTCCTAATTCTATAAAACTCTAAACCTGAAAAGATCCTCAATGTGAATTATTAAATTTAATTCATTATTAAGTAATGTTTTATGGGTAGGTCCTTATATTTCATCTCATATAATATGAATCCAAGGGGTAAAAAACCCAATATTCTCTAATATATATGGTGTTCTTCATGTTTTTCATGCTATTCATGGTGGAAGGTACAATAAGAATGAATTGATATGCAAAAATTGATTCTAAAATGATTCATTATTTAGGAATTATAATTGATTTATTTACTTTACCCCTTATTCCATTTTTCTTAAATTTATCATCCTTTGGAAGATGTAGATAAACTATTTTCATTTCAACCACGTAAAATCCTAAAATGATTATAAAATATAAATAAATAAATATTGTTGAATTATGTTTCAATAAATATGAATTTTGAATTAATATTTTAATAGATTTTAATAGTTTATTAATGTTTTATTTACTAGAATGATCAGGAATAATTATATATATTTTTATAATAAATAAATTATATTGGTGATCAATCATTGAATTATATGATGAAAATTTATAATGTTGTTCTTTGAATTCAAATAAAATCGACGTGTGATGTATGATGATTTACGGTGTTAAATAAAAAATATTTTGTACCAAATGAATCTTAAATATATCTCTTTCAAACTTCTTAAATATAGGTAAATATGATTTTTATTTTGGGTGGATAAACCTTTTCACCAACCATTGTTATTTGATTTCCGCTTTTATCGTTGATCATACTGGTATTTGATCATTGGAAACTAGTTCTATGATGAGGGTTTAATTTTGGTGTAGGTTTCGGTTAGGTCGTAGCAGCATGACTAGATTTTTCATTGTTACATGGTTATGGCATTGAATAATGATAAGAGGTATCTATTAATTGTCTAAAATGGAACTACAAAAAGGTGATATGATGTATTTGGGTGCTGTTGGACATAGTCAACAATAACATAGGGGCATGTGTGATGCATCAGTAGTGGTCCGAGCAAGATATATTGAAATAAATCATGGAGAGATGGTCTAAAATTTCATTCTATTATTAAAGATAAACCTAATTAGTAATTACTGCCTAAATAGTGTGTAGTATTTTGTTTTACATTCCATGTCGGTCATAAACTATGGAATCTGAGGTTTATATATGACACAAAGATCAAAAGGGTCTTGAATCTTGGTCAGATGTTTTATATTATGGAACTGTGTTCCGTGATGTGTACATGAGTACAATCCCTATCAATATATCAAACCCACATGTGGTTTAATCTTTAACACACATCATTTATTGTTTATGGAGAGGCTTGATATATACAAAAAGAATATAAAATGTGGTTGTGTGGTTCAACATTACATTTACCTCATTGTACATGTCATGACCTTTTAGAAACTAGTATGAGTGTGTATCAAGAGTAAAAACCATCCATCCTCAGTAGGTCAACACTCTATATAACTTAAACCACATGCCATATATTATTTTATCTAACAAGGAATTCTATGAATGTACATGATGTTTTTTCCATGGATTCACCCACACCGTGTACCCAAATGGGAAACATAGTGTAGGATACCCACATGGGAAGGACATTGAAAACACATGACTAACTACTAGGTGGTACATACATTCTATATATTGAAGGGAAGAACTCCATGTATGGGTAAATTTATTGAAGTCATCATATATTTTATATGGGGTTTTAGTTATGAACATATGATTTTTCCAATAAAAAATATTTTCCACATAGTGTGTGATAATACATGGAACATTAAAAATTAAGGTTGTTACCAAGTAATATATGATAATTTATGCTCATTGGTTTTTTATTGATGAAGTTATCGAATGTGTGAGTCTTTTACTATCTTTAAGTGGTCAGTATTCACCATGTATAAGTTCTCAAATCTGGGCATGGATCCCATATATGTATCATGGTGTAGGTAATTCAAAATATAACTCAAGGATTTTGTCTTCGATCCTCTATGGAAGGGTACTCCATTAAATAATGGGGTTTTTTCATCATGATCACAATAAGGTGTGTGCACCATATTATATTAAGGTTTATTACTCCTCTATGTGATGTAGTGTAGGTCCTACACCTATAGAATTCAAGGTTTTCTAACTTGATAGGTTGAAGGAAATTACGTCATTAGGGTCTATTTCCCTCCTTGATTGATGTTCACTCCATAATTAGTTACAATTCCCCTATCAGAGTTATTATATAGCATAATAGGAGTATGGGGTCTGGGTAGTTATGTTGAAAGATTATATGGATATTCTAGGTATTGGGATATATCGAGAGTGATTATTTATCTTTAGTATATCACTATAACTAAGTAGCCAGCGTTAGTATTTTTAAGACTTCAGTTACACTTAGTGTCTATGGATTCTTGTGATATACAACTCTATGAAACTAATATAATCAAATTAGAAAATTTTCTTTTCCGATGGTTATTATAAGGTTAAGGAATATCCATTTCATTTGGAATATCCTTTCCATTCCCTCAAACATGGTTTTGAGATAACTTATTTTTATATCATTACGTTTTCTTATTAGGGAATCTCATTAACCATGTTTATACTCACCCTGTTGGGATTTGTTCTTACACGGGGTGCTTCTTTGAAAACACTACAAAAATTTGATTTCCAATTGTGTATGTGGAGATAGTGGGGTTAATTCTTAGTAGTAGATGGTGGTTTATTGTGGGAAATTTTTATTGGTCAAGTAAATTAGATGGTACTATAATGTGAGATGTATATTTCCATTCCTAGATTTAGTTTCACCTGGGGATTTTTTCCACT
This sequence comes from Viscum album, assembly GCA_963277665.1. Lineage (NCBI taxonomy): Eukaryota > Viridiplantae > Streptophyta > Magnoliopsida > Santalales > Viscaceae > Viscum > Viscum album. Next base: position 86,694,252 of record OY728166.1, on the reverse strand, counting down.
GAAGATTCAGTCCCCTTTAAGTTCATTACTTTGTGGTTTTGAACTTGTCCTATTATATGTTATGCATTCATAATATATATTCCAATTATATATATATATATATATATTAGTGGTGTTTTGGATAATATTGTGTTTTATTGATCCATTATTTTTTCTGGTTGTCATAGGATATGGATTCCCATGTATTTCTATGCCTTCTTAGTTCCATTCACCAACTCCTAACCCATTTAATGTGAGATGAGGGTGGAATACACAACCCACTACCAACATAGGTGGGGCCCTAGTGGATTGGGTTGTGTTATAATGGTATTAAATTTGTGTTTGTACTAGGGAATATGTTTTTAGTTTCTTGTCCTGTGAGGGTTGGTTTGAGAATTTATGAATAAATATTTAGTGGGTACTGAGTGTAGTTATCATACCATGGTGACCAATGTATGCATGGTGGTAGATGAATCATTTCAATATGATTCTAATAAACCTATTATAAAGCGAGGAAATCTAAGGAATAATATCTAGGGTACAATTATGTTGGAACATGCATCATATAGTGGTTAATAATGATATTTTTTCATTCCATACTATGTCATATCACCAAGATATTCTATAGTGATAACAGGTTTATCCCATATAATATGGAATGTTTCCCATAGACCAGAATCTCATATTCATTGGTTGGGTGATTATGTTCCCATATTGGTGGTTAAACCTCTCTATACTGATTATCTGGATTAAAATAAATCATTAAGGAACTTGACTCTAATATATCATAGACCCTCAAGAATATGGAATATTATTCCATCATTTATTCATAGGAAACATTTTTATGTGGATCATATGGTGGTTCCCAATAATCTAGAAAGGGTTTATCATAGTTTGAACATGTTAAATACATTCCATTAATAGACACCTCATGGGTCTTTACGGTGAGTCTAATCCCTGTAGTTAAAGTATTTTTTGGAGTGTGGGACTCATTCATATATTAATGGTTTGTATATAAATCAGTTATAGAGTTATTCTTTTGTTTATTATTACATTTTTTTATAGTGTTTTATTTGATGATATTTAACTAAACTCATTATGGTATTGTATATTCGTGGATGGAATTGGAACTTTTGAAAAGAAATTATATTTGATGAAATTGAAATGTAATGGACCCTCTAATTGATGGATTGAACTTTACCAAGGGTTTTTGGAAGTTAAGTGAGATTACTAATCCATTTGGTCACATTACTAATCTTAAGCATAAAATAACTATTCATAATTCATTATTCATCAAAAATTAAGTTGATCTTATTAGATTCTAAATTTCGTACTGAACATAATTGTAGCAGACCATTTTTTGAAAATCATTACACATTTTCAATTATTTAAGGTTTACATATACTTTTTTTAAAAAATATTTTTTTTCTAAAAATCATCAAAAATATGCATACTATATTTATACGGACATTTGAAAATTCAAAAACTTCACCATAATAAGAGAACACAATTTTATTTGTAACAAAGGATTACACAAGGCAGTTACGGTCTCTTTACATAGCCCCTTATAACACCAGAATATGACCTAAGATTAAGGTGTCCTAGGGTGATATAATCTTGGGGTGGCTCAGCCAACATTGCACGAGTAGTAATTTCTATAAGTTTGAACTTCTCGTGAAGGCGATTCCGTTCTATCTTCACACGATGAAGTTCGGCTTGGGTTTGGTCCAGAACAAAGCCCAATGGTGCTACCTCCTTCCCAAGTTCTATTAGATGGGCTTCGATTGGCCTGAGACTACTGGATGAGGCTATCAAATCTTCTTTCTATATTAATTAACCAAGAACACTTGTATTTAGAGACAATAATCGAAATGTTTAGTTTCCAGCGGTCATATTGACCAATGGTCATATAACAGTCAAAACCCAATGGTCTCATTTTAATTATACTCATGTTATCAAATGAAATAGTTTTGTTGAGTATAAAAATAAAATAACACACAAAATTAGGACACAATATTTATTCAAAATTTCGGGTCGTTACAATATTCCCCCATTATGAAATTGCGTCCTCGCAATTTTTAAAATTGGGTTTTGAAATTTCATTGAAAGTACCACATCGAAAAAGGAGTCAGTAAAACTATTACTTTAAAAGATAGAAAGGGAAGTACAAAGGTCACCCGAGTTAACCCACACTAGGATTCCATGTAGGAAAACATGGACATGGAGGAGAAATCAAATAGTCAAGTTCTGAGGGATACAGATAGAAAACATGATTAGGATTAAGTTAACCACAAGAAAATCACAAACTTATGATGTGTGTAAACGTTCTTTGATTACCTAGTAGGAAATGTAAACCAACAACGTTTTTGTTTTACATTACTTTTCATAATTTTGAGGACTTCATTTACTACATAGAACAAAAACATAAGAAAATATACCTACCTTCAAGTATAGTTTCATCCTTTAATAAGTTTCTACCAAAAATAATCTTTTCTCCAAACGACGAGCATTCAAAAACACTTTGTCTCATCAAAACCCAAGAATCATCTTCTTGAGAGTCACATAATCCACAAAAGATTAAATATCAATTTCTCTTATCTTTTATCAATTTCCCAAAAACAAAAAGGGTATGATAAAACAACTCTTCAAAAAGAAAGAATCCCATAGGAATGGAAACTACATTTAAATCATCAAAGTTCCATGGTACTACCCAAAGTTCAGCATAGACCATTCCATAAATAACTATCCATAAAATTCCTTAAAATAAACCAAACTAAAATTGAAACCCAATTATAAGAACTATCTCATAACATAGTCTTCCAAGATAGACTTTATCATTCATCTCCAAACAACATCAACCACTCTTATCATCTTATAACAAAAGTAACTAACCTAATCACATTTTCCCCAATATAGGTTAATCATTTCCATATGTAACCTAAATTACTATAAGTTCACCTTAAATTCATCGATTATTCAAAATATAATTCAACCTTTACTTCACAAAGAAAATACCGTAGTAATCTATTTACCTCGATCAAAAATGGTTCCCAAAATAGTGAACGTCTTCAAAAATAATAATAATCTTTTAATCCCATAATCACCATTTTTTAAGAAGAACAGCTTCACTACATCAACATGTGGTACATAAAAATATATTTTTTCCTTAATGATTTAAAATCATCTTAGGTAGTGACTCGATGATCTTAGAAAACATGAAAGATATGCTCATAGAGCACTAACTAAAATACAACATGGCATAGACAATTATTGCGAAGAAGTTACATGTACATCAGTCATCATGATCCATCTCAGCATAGGACTTGCATTGTTCCCTTGTCCTCAAATATTTTTGATGTTAATCATGCTTATCACCCATTCCAAGAGATAATTGCCTTGGATAATGTCTAACTTTTCCACATTTACGACATCGAAATGTATAAGGTACATTAGATCGAACCTTATCCCATTTCATCACATTATCCATTTTTTTAAAGCAATTGGCTACTTTATGCCCTATCTTCCCACACTTAAAACATCTCCCAGTTCCTTTGTGACATTCTCCTGGGTGCCTCTTCCAACAATTTTTGCAAAAAAGAAATTGGGCCTTCTTTCCCTTATCAACTTTATCAGATTAACACCCTTGAGACTTTTCCTTCTTCTTCCTTGATGAATTTGGGCATTCAACTAGGTACCAATTATTAATTGCGATTTTTGATATCTGGTTTGGAATAATCATAATATGTTCAACTTGATCTTTCATCATCTATGTCACATTAATAGGGAAATAGTCACATTTCCTATCACATTGGTTGTTGGGACATGCTCTTCCATTTCCCACCATTAACCAAGAAATGAATGTATAATTAGGGTACTTAAATACTCAGCCAATAATCATTAAAATGAAACTTTAATCATAGAAGGATAAACTTGTAGAAGGAAAGTATACCCAAACTTGTGATCCCCTAGGTTCCAATCTAGGTTATCCATGATCATATATTCTTATGTGAATATTTATTTTATTTTATCTTTGTTCCTTTAATAATGGTTCATACTAAGCTTATGAATTTACCAAATCATACCCCCCCAGGAGTGTCGTAACCAAGAGTGCAGAAAGACCGATTGTCGTGTACCAGTTCCCGTTTGAGTCTAGCTCAAAGTGGTGTTTTTGGGTTTTAGCCATATGTACATCTGTGCCAGAGCCACCTCTACCTGCCCATATCCAGACAGGGATGTATTTGCTTGGCAACCCCTTACTCAATACTCACCAAAATACCAGAAATGTTTCCTATATTTAAACATTTCTATAGGTTTCTTCCTAATGTTTTCATATCCTCATTTCCACAAATAACTAAACCATCCTTTTATACCAACTATGGAATCCCGCCTTTTTATAACATAACTTTTCATTAATTTTACAAAACCAAGGATCTTTAAGTTTTAGTGTCTTGGAAACCAGGAACTTAAAACATAAAAACATAAAACATTCTTCGTAAACACTTGAAAAGATTCTACTTATGTTCATACTAGGTTCATTAATATATCTCATAACCTGGGGATATACATCAAAAGAAAGGGTGAGCAGAAGGCCCAGTAAGGGAAACAAGGGGAAACATTTAACATGTAAACTTGAGATACATCAACAATGTCATGAAAAAGAACTTTAAGGCATGAGAAAGAAATAATGAGGCATATCATAATAAAAAATACATATTTCATACTTGAATATCTGGCTACAACATTTAATATTGACAATCATTTCCGTTTCACCAAGGTCCACCCCCAAGGTGTCATTAAAAATTACCAAGATTATTCACCAAGGTGTCGTTAAAAATGGTCGTCTCTAGAGATTAAGTCTTTACCCAATTAATTGGAGCGCTATCAGGGCGCACCCTTAATTTGTCTTTATTATCATGTGAGAAACATATATCATCATAAATAATTTCATAAACAAACCATATAGCATAAAAGAAATGGGTTTCATTTCATAATCATAACGTTTTAAAAACTGCTTTAAAGAAATGATTTTATGTCACTTTAAACCCACGAAAAGGGAACGCGGGTCTCATGTATGTAAATCCCAGAATATAAAATAGAAAATTTTGGTATATATGTGAATACCCCTTTAGAAGAAATATCTTTGAGTATTCACTTAATAAAATAATTTAATTTGAGAATAAGAGAGAGACATTTTGAGATGGAAATTCTGCAGCATAACGGCTAGGTTACGAGGTTTTAGAAAACATTGAAAAGGGAGGGGACATGGGTCACCCACTCATAAATGATCCATAAAAAAGTATGGGAACAGAATATAAAGGATTTAAGAACATTTCAATGAAATTTTAATGATATACCATATGATATGAAGAACATGAAAGGAAGACAAAAATAAGATTTCCTTTATGAAAATTCGACAGCCTAACAGCGTCACTTAAACATCAAAAAAAAGAATTGATGAGATCAAATAGGGTCTATCATCATATGAACATAAAATATCAGTATTATAGATAGAGATATCAAACCCCAACATAATAAAAAGGAACTTGAAATACTTGACGTGAAATTAGAACTTTGAAAAATGAGAAAGGTGAATGAATCCCTTAAAAAGTCGGTAGCCTAACGTCGTCACCTAAACTTCAACAAAAATGAATTGACAAGATAAAATAGGTTCTCTAATCATATTAACATTAAATATCATTATTATAGATATAGATATCATACCCCAACACAAAAAAAGGAACTTTAAAAAGTTTACATGAAAGTAGAACTTTGAATAATGAGAAAGGTGAACGAATCCCTCAAAAGTTCGGTAGCCTAACGGCGTCACCTAAACTTAAAAAAAATGAATTGATGAGATAAAATAGGGTATATCATAATATGAAAATATAAGATCAGTATTATAGATATTGAGATCATACCAAAACATAATAAAAAGTAATTTGAAATACTTGACATGAAAGTAGAACTTTGAATAATGAGAAAGGGGAACGAATCCCTTAAAATTTTTGGCAGCCTAACGGCGTCACCTAAACTTCAACAGAAATGAATTGACGAGATCAAATAGGTTTTCTCATCATATGAACATGGAAGATAAGTATGATAGATATAGAGATCATACCCCAACATAATAAAAAGTAACTTGAAAGACTTGACATGAATGTAGAACTTTGAAAAATGAGAAAGCTAAAAGAATCCCTTAAAAATTTCATAGCCTAACAATGTCATTTAAACTTTCTTAAAATGAATTGATGAGAGAAATAGGGGGTCTAACATCATAGGAACATGAAAAAGAAAATTAATAGGAATATAAAAGTGCATCCTCCAACATAAAATCATGGAGCATAAAAGAAATGACATAAAAGAGATTACTTGAAAAGAAAGAGAGAGGTAGGATCCCTTACCATAAAATGTATCTCTTAAAACTCAATGGTTGGGATCTTGAGGGCTTGGGGGCACCTTGGGAGGAATCCTTGGGAGGTAATGAGATTAGAGCTTCGTTGGGGGAGAGTTGGGAGTGAAAACTAAAGGAGGGTAGGGTGAGTATTTATAAGGAAAGTGAGAAGACATGGCATTAATGGCCAAGGGACACCTCACAAGTGGTTTTCTCAAAACCATGGGCTCTCCCATGGTATTTCCCATGGAGTTAGGCCACATGGGGCCCCCATACAATAATTTCTCACCTTTGGTCTGCCAAACCTTAAAATATTTCATGACATCATCATGAAACATTTATGACGTCATTAAACATACTGAAACCCTAAAACTGTATTTTTACTATTCACTGAAAATTCAACTTTCTCAGAAAAATCCCAAAATTTCACCTTAACCAAATATCAATGCTCTGATTTCAAAAATGAACTTAATTTTATAGAAATAATTTTCTAAATATTTTTAATTTAATTTTAAAATTAATGCACTATTCACCGAAAATTTATTTTTTTTTCAGAAAAATCCCCAAAAATTTCTTTTACATAATATCGATGCTCTGAGTTCAAAAATGAAATCCATTTTATAAGAATAATTTTCTAAATATTTTTAATTTATTTGTTAATTAAAAACACTATTCACCTGAAAAAACTAATACTTGACTAATAATTTCTGAAACAGTTATTTACCTATTTTATTGAATCTCATTACTTAATCAAGGTGCCTAGATTATATTAATACCTTCTTTAAGTGAGATTACTAATCCATTTGGTCACATTACTAATCCTAAGCATAAAATCAATATTCATAATTTACTATTCATCAAAAATTATGTTGATCTTTTCAGATTCTAAATTTCGTATTGAACATAATTGTAGAAGATCATTTTTTGAAAATCATTACACATTTTTAATTATTTAATGTTTACATAATTTTTTTTAAAATATCCTTTTTCTAAAATTCAAAAAAAATATGCATACTATATTTATACGGACATTTGAAAATTCACAAACTTCACCATAGTAAGAGAACACAAATTTATTTATAACAAAGGATTACACATGGTAGTTATGGTCTCGTTACATAGCCCCTTATAACACCAGCATATGACCTAAGAGTAAGGTGTGCTAGGGTGATATAATCTTGGGGTGGCTCGGCCAACATTGCACGAGTAGTAATTTCTATCAGTTTGAACTTCTCGCGAAGGCAATTCCGTTCTAGCTTCACACAATGAAGTTCGACTTGGGTTTGGTCCAGAGCAAAGCCCAGTGGTGCTACCTTCTTCCCAAGTTCTGTTAGATGGGCTTCGATTGGCATGAGAATACTGGATGAGGCCATCACATCATCTTTCTATATTAATTAACCAATATCACTTGTATTTAGAGACAATAATCGAAATTTTCAATTTCCAACGGTCATATTGACCAACGGTCATATAACAGTAAAATCCCAATGGTCTCATTTTAATCATACTCATGTTATCAAATGAAACAGTTTTGTTGATTATAAAAATAAAATAACACACAAAATTAGGAAACAAGATTTATTCAAAATTTCGGGTCGTTACAAAATCATCTTGTAGTCACATGGATAATCAATTACTCCGATCATGATTCCATAGATAAATAAATAAATTGGTTTACTCAATAAAAGATTCAATTATCAGATGTTCTAATTGAAATTCCACAATACATACATGAAATTGGAATTTAAGAATATGGGAATTGAATTGAGACCCCCTACATAAATATTCATGATGAATACTCACCAATGGAAATCCAAAATTGAAACCAAACAATGAAGATCATGAAGGAGAACTAGATCTAGATCCAAAACCTAGACATGGAAACAAAATAATCATGACCCATCAATCCTATATCTAGATACATCACCAAAAGATGAAAACATTCCATTTTCATCTATAAAGAGAGATGGGAGAGAGATAAACCTAATCGAGAAGAAACCACATATCTGTAGATGAGTAGATATTTAATTTAGGGTTTTATTCAACAAGAATGTTGTTCAAGATCCTTTTAGTGTCATTTAGAAGACTCCAAAAACTGATAAGAATGAGTTATGGTCGAGTTGGGTTGAATTTACATGATATATGGGTAGTTTTATGATTTTTGATCTATTTTTAGTTAAAATTAATCTTGTGTACATGATTTATTGGGTAGGGGTGCATAGTTTTCCAAAAAGTGATCCTAAAATGCATTCCTATTTGGGGGGGGGGGGGGTGCACAGTTTCTCATAATTGGGATCAAAAGTTTAAAAACTGTGCACTAGACGTGCAATCCCTATCTCTTTGGGGTTGGATAGTTTTTTGGGGTTGTGTGGATGGTTTTGTCAAACCATGTGCCAACCGTACACTACCCAAAGCCCTTCCAAAAAAATCCAAATTTCACCAAAACACACCCAGGATAAATCACATCCAAGATATACTCAAAACATGAAAAAAGTGTACCTATATAAAAGCTCGATACATTGTGAAAATATTTCTGGATCATATAATATATCGACCTTATAACAGCTCATCCTTAAGCTATACTCCCAAAAATATCTAAGATTCCATGTCAAAATGATCTGGCCACTGAGCTGGCATATCCTTTTCTATATCCCATATTTCCTCCTGAACACAACCATGTTTCGAAAATATATAAATCATCAGCATTGAATTTCCCTATTACACTTTCTCACTATGATCCAACACACTTATCAGGTTCTCCTCAAATTTTGTACCGGTCTCAAGCTCAACATTAACCGCATTGATCACATGAGAAGGTCCAAGGTGATATCGTTGATGTTTTGAAACATGAAAATTTTCATTTATAACATTGTACCTATATGGAAGAGCCAATCAACACACTATTTTCCTACTCTCTCCTCAACGAAAAATGGTCCAAAAAACCTGGTCACCAACATTCCCTACCTATGAATCCTATAGTGACCTAATCTAGGTGACACACAAAGAAAAATAATGATCACCCACAACAAAATATAAGGGTTGCAGAAGTCGATCAACATAAGAATTTTGTATAATCTAAGCTATAGTAATGTGCTTATGAATTAGATGAACTTGCTCTAACATATCCTGCATGAGTCTTAGTCCCAACAACTTTGACTCACATGGATTCATCCAACATAGAGGTGATCTACATGGCCTACAATAAAGAGCCTTTTATGGTTCAATATGAATAGTTTCTTGGAAACTGTTGTTATAAGAGAACTCCTCCAAATCTAGAAGCTTCTCTAGAGATCCACCTATGTCTAGAAAACATGCTCTAACTGTATTCTAAAACACCTTGATAGTACGTTCTGACTAGACATATTTCTTTGGGTGTAATGATGTACTCAGTAAAACTTGTGTACCAAGTGCCTTCTGCAACCCTTTCCAGAGGTGTGAAGTAAAATATGAGTCACAGTTTGGAATAATACTCAATGGCACCCCATAAAGATATAATATATCCCAAACATATATATCTCCGAACTAATCCACTGGTAAAGTCTTTATATAGGAAATAAATTCATAACTATTTTTAGTCTGTCCACAACCACACAAATAACACCATTTTTTAGAGGCATCCTTGGGAGACCTACCAAAAATTCTATAGTAACTTTATCCCACATGCATTCTAGAATGGAAAGTAGTGGTAGTAAACCACAACATAATTTATTCTCATCCTTCACATGTTGAGTGGTGTGGAATCATTTCACAAACCCTACTATATTCTTTTTCATGCTCGAACTCCAAAACTGTCGTTATAGGTCGTCGAATATTTTGGTATCACCTGGAAGAATCTCCCACTTCAAGGCATGAAATTCAGGAATAACCTCCAACCACTTTCTCATAGTCCCAAAAACATGATTCCTAATATATATGATCTCATCCTCTTCTATGGTCCAATATGAAGGTGACTCCACACCTTCAAGGCTCTCCCTCAGGACCAGAATTCTGGATCCTCAAAATACATGTCTCCAATCTGGATCAAAATTATGGACTCCAATAAAACTGATATGATACTCATCTGCTCCTAGACCTCCTAAATCACACCATGGAACTCATACTATAATTTCATCACTTTCAAATCAGCACTAGTCTCATGAACTACCTTATTCTGAGTTTTCCTACTTAAAGTGTCATCAACACTATTTCCATTCACAGGTGTATATGCTAGATCAATTTCAAATGACTAAATATAATAAAACTATCTATGATATCTTCGATTCAAATATCATTGTGAAAAAGATTCACTTCAAGGTCTTTAGATGAGTATACATATTGAACTTTTGACCCAAAATATAATTCCCCCAGTAAATCAAATAATAAACCACTACATTTAATTCAAGGTCATGCATAGGGGTGTTTCATTCATATAGCCTCGAATGTTGACACCCATACACTATAACTCAATCCCTCTACATTAACACTACTTCAATGATTATCCTAAAAGAATCCAAAAAATACTATATAGACCGCACCAAGTTTAGGTAGGCCCTAGATTGGTGTCATAGTAAAATTCTTCTTCAAATCCTATAATTAACTCTTACATGCTCCCAACCGATTAATCATTATCCCCTTATTGGTTATGCCCAAATGAGGTTCTTATAAATTGGTAAAAGTCATGGATAAACCTATAATAACAACCCTATAATCCCAAAAAACACATGATATCAAAAACAATTATAGGGCTTCTCCCAATATTCAATTAATTGAAACTTATTTGTGTCCACAAACACACCTTCCTCTGAGATGATGTGACCTAATAAATTTACCTGATCAATCCAAAACGGACACTTAAATTGGTTGACACATATCCAATTCTGTCTCAGTGTCATCAAGAACTTTTCAAGATATTGGACATGATCATCATAATTATTATAGTACACCAAGATGTCATCACAAATACTACCACAAATTGATCCAAGTAAAGATGGAGGATTATAATTTTTAAGGCCATAAACACTACTTGTGTGTTCTTCATCCTGAATAGAATCTCGATGAACTCTTATTTTCAATAACTACTTATGAAAGTAGTTTGAGGAATATTATATGGTTTACCTCTCAACTGATGATACCCCGATCTCAAGTCTGTCTTGGAAAAAACAAAATATCCCCTCAACTGGTAAAATAGATCATTGATATATGGAAGAGAACACTTGTTATATACTATCATATCATTCAACTTCTGGTAGTGAATACATAACTTTAATGTCCAGTCATCCTTCTTATAAAACAATACTATTGAACCTCATGGTGATGTACTCGGGTGGATAAACCCCTTATCCATCAACTCATCCAACTGAGTCTTATGATCCTGATGCTTAGTTGGTGCCATTATGTATTATGGAATAGAAACTGGTGTAACCCCTGAACTAAGCACAATTGTAAATACCACATCACACTCAATAGGAATCACAAATAAGTTATCAAGAAACACATCATGGGACCTCCTTGATATAGGTTGAATGGAATCCTTTTTTACACCTCCATCATCCAACAACAGAATTGAAACCTTGGTAGTGAGCTCCCCCAATTTTAGATGAACTGGCCCTGCATGGCCTATATTGATATCCCACTTTCCATGGTGAATATATTTGTTACCCTCTGGAGATGTAGAAGTCACTCTCATGTTTTAACAATATATGTGGGATTCTTATGCCACCAACCAGTCCAATCCCATAACTTGGTCAAAGAATGACATATCCAGAATGTAAATATCTCAATATAAATGATACTCTATAACCTTGAGAGAACACCCATTTCACAAACAGATTTATCTCGATCATACATCTAAATGTGTATCCATCATCATAACTCCACTCATAGACTCCACTTATAGGATAAAAACATTCATAGGTTGGGATGATATAAAATAATGAGAGGAACCAGTATCAAATAAGGCACTAGAAATCATAGAGGATACCAGAATAGTACCTATAACCATCGATGGTCCATCCTTTCTAACCACATTTATAGGTTTAACTCCATGAAACTGTCCTACCCCACTTCTCTAGGATGTATTATAATTCCCCTGAACTACACCACTCTACTGATATGAGTGTTATTTCCTAGTAGAACCACATCCACTCCCTCTACCACCACAACTAGTAAAACTCTAACCACTAGACTTATATGGTGTATAAGATCCCATTCCCACACTCAAATTCTATATAGAGTCTCCATCATTACCCATCATCCATGGGGTCTCCATCATTACCCATCATCTAGTACAAACCATCAGTCCTCAAGTAAAATCTTCCTTCAAGACCCCCTTAGATATGAGATCATGATACACCACTATTGAAAACATTTTCAGCCGAATGATATTAGCATAGGACATAATATCACATTTAAACCCAAACTAGAAACACATTTCTAGGGAAATCTCATCCCCTTATATAACTAAAAAAAATTGATGCCATCCAATAAAGAGAGAAACATAATCCATCATGGGAATACTCCCCTGAGCGAAGTTTATGAACTTGGATACCCATTCCTATCTCAGTATCTCTGGATAAATGTACTCCACGAAATTCTCTAAAAATTTATTTCTCACTATACCATCTTATAACCCTTTACAACACTGAACATACAATAAGAACTTCACTGATACTCATAACATATAGGTATCCCACGTAACCCTCTTCTCATAAATATTCTATAAATGGTCAATAATAGTCAGTGTGGACTCAATCCAAAACACTGATTCATCAGGTCCACCCTCTTCAGTGAAATTTATAAGGTGTTGTAACAAAAAATCCCATTTTCTGTTAGACATAATCTTCACAACACACTCTAGGTTTCTCTCCATAAACTACATAAGAATATCAATGTTCTCATGGAACTTCTCTATGGATCCGTCAACTAGCACTATCGATGCCTTGGGTTCAACTATTAGAGGATTATTTTGAGCCATATACTCATATCTTACAATACTAAAAGGTCATCTACAGGCATATATCTACATTTAAAAACACAAATATTAGGAAAATAACACAACAACGACATATTTAAAAATAGAGAATCAAAATGATCCAAAATAAGTTTTCCACCAAATCCTATCAGATATTCAAAAATGAGGTGCTATCAATACTCTTCACCATCCAACATATAGGTCATGGTTAGCAAAGGGTAAACTCATCCCCATTATTAATGTTTCTCATTTGACACCCTTGTAATCACATGTTACATTATTTTAAAAATTCAAATATTGTTATGATGATTTTCAGTTCAGTTACGAATGCAATGAAAAACATTTCAATTTCAATAACAAAACTAAAACCGAATTTTCTGTGCATGCCTAAAAATGATTCTTGTTATAATAATTTCTGAGTGTCTAGAATGATTCATGAATACTCAAATATCATAAAATACCTTGAAGGAATTCAATTATAAAAAATCTCAGAAAAAATTATCACATCACATATGAAGTGCATCCCTCAAGATGAAGTAACATCTAACATTAACAACACACATCAATAACAACAATCCCACCCTGGGTACTTGGGTTTCCCCCCAGTACATGGGTCAGGTACTCCCATGAATGATCTCAAGACCATGGCCTGGAACTTCCTAGTATCTAGTCTACAATATCCAATTAGTATAATGAAAGAAAATAAAAATAAATATTTCCTCTGATACCACATTATAAAATCTCAACCTAGGTGCTAAACAACGGTGCCCCGAGCTAATTACTCACATGAAATAATACACCTTCCTATAAACTAGATGTTGCTGACTAATAGTGATGGTCTAATATAAAACATTAGTAGATGACACCCTCTTTATCATAGTAATAAAATATCACACACACATATATATATATCAATAATAACCAAATTATATAGTCAATATCCAAACAAACCAGTATCACATGATGAATAAAAGAGAAATAAAATATCCAAACCAAAATATAGATATGTTATTCCATGTACTTTCCTAATGTCACATAAAAAACCCAAAATAGAGATATACTGACACTCCCAAGAAGGACCCAATTCTATATGGGTTCAATAATCCATGCTCCATCCCAAATAATCCATCTAACACAGTTCTCTTTCCCTTATCCGGTCATGAAATCATGAAATCTATTCATTTATCGATCATGAATCCTATGTAGTGTGTGATCACAACATAGTTGGAAACCACCAATGTCATTTAAAACCATATCAAATAAACTAAATCATATTTATTTGTATAAATAATAATGTACAATTCATATAGTAAACAATTATCACATTTAATTATTCTTTAACTAACTATATAGTTCTCTCAGTTCATGGAGTCACCCTTGTTATTAGTACCTACTTTAGCCCATGACATGTTATGAACTATCCTCATGGGATATAACATATAAAAATACCATGGTTAACAATTTTAATTTCATTTAAAATCATAACACAGGTGATTAGAACCATATTCCAATGCCAATATCATTTGAATAGAACATCATGCATAACTCCTCATAGATATTTGAAGCAAATGTCCTAATCTCACAGCTCAATATCAGATTGTATTTGGAGCCTTAGACCATATCCCACACTCAAAATTTCATATGATTATTTTGAGCCTTAGTCTCAATCCCACACCTCAATGTAACAAAGGTATATTTGGAGCCTCAGTTCCTATCCCAAACTCATTTTTCACATTTGGGTATTAAGATCCTCAATCTATATCCCACACTCATATATCAATCAATCTCACATATATCAAATATATCACATCAATAAATGTTTATCAACATTAACCATATTATTACAATTAAAATCAGTTAATATAACATTTAAAATACCAAAACAAATCATCCTTCACAAATTTAACCACATGGAATAATATGAGAAATTCAGCATTAATCAATATTCAATATTCAATTCATATAACCCACTAACCCATTAATGTAAAGTCAAAGATCTCATAATTCCCACCATAAATTAATTCATAATAAAAATAATTAACCAATTACATAATCGCAATTTCCCCTCAACCCCACAATAAATAAATTCCATCAGTTAATTAACTGAATAAGTAATCCAATTCCATGAATTTCATAATCAAAATTACCCAATTAAATTTATCCAAGTTAAAATCATATCATATTCACATGGAATCTCAATTAATCATTTCATTATTCCATCAATTAATTAATAAATTTATCTACTCAATTCAAGATTCAATTTTCAATGATGAAAAATTATAATTCCACAATATATACATGAAATTTTAATTTAAGACTATGAGAATTTAATTGATACCACCTAACACAAGATTGATGACGAATGCTCACCGACCGAAATACCCAATTGATGCAGAACAACCAAGATCATGATGAAGTATGAGATATAGATACAAAACCTAGATCTGAGACCAAAATAATCAGGATTAATCAAAAATAGATCTACATCCACAACCAATTTAAGAAATTAATTCCCTTTTCATCCAGAAAGAGATATGGGAGAGGGAGAAACCTAATCATGAAAAAATAACATAACAAAAGAGGTTATGATTTTCCATCCAGGAGTTGATTCATAAAAAAATAGTGTTCTAGATCCCTACAAATTCTTCTAGAAGCCTAAATATACTAGAATAATGAGTTAGGGTCGAGTTGGGTCTTCTTTGTGTGATGTCTAGGGGGTTCATGGATTTCTAGATAAGTTTTATTGAATAATTAAACCTATTCACATAGTTTTCTGAGATAAGGTGCACACTTATAAGAGTGAATATAGTTTTAAAAAACATTCACGAACTATTCAGTCCCTCTATATCTATGATTTTAGGGATTTCTATGGAAATTGACAGAGTTTTGGAAAATTGTGCGCCTACCGTGAACTTCCCAAAACCCTTCCAAAAACATCCAATTACACCCAAATTCTCCCAAAATATAACCCAACCAAGATATACTAAAATAAAAGCTAAAAGTGTTCATAGAAAATATTTAAATATCTCCAGAAAAGTTTAGGATCATACATTCTCTATTTACCATCTTTGTATAATCGTTAATTCAATAAATGAAAATCATTGAGTGAATTTCTTATAGTAAGGCCGAATAAAAAATGAACACCTTCAAGGACAAACTTCCAAAAAATTTTGTAAAAAATTTAACGAAATTCATAAATTTAGCCACATACTCTATGACTAATAGATTATATTACTTGATGAAAAATAAATACATTCTTCTTGAAATATGAAATGTGTGAGGATAGAATTTATTATTGAACAATTCCCTTAAACCATCCCATATTATGGATTCATTAACATTAGCTTAAAAACTAAACCCCACCATTTGAATTATAGATCATCAAGAATATGCATTTAGAATGTTACATTTATCTTAGCTTGTGTACTATTGAGATAAAAGATTGAATTCATCATATTACTCCACACCTATCCTTTTTCATGATCTGAATCCCCGCTGTGAAAAGGTTGAAGGATTATACTTTTTGAAATAAACTATGTGGTATAACAATGAAGTATCATTGTTACTTATTCATCTATCAAAAACATGAAAGGATAGGATGATTCATTGGACCGAATATTGGTTCACCTATAGCATATATGTAACCACATTTTCTATAGCCTCTTTTGTTTGATTTCTATAATGACTAATCAGTACCATTCTCTATAACCAGAAAATAATTCATTTCATAGAACTTGTTATCAAATTAAGTCTTATCAATTTCAGTTTACTACCTAAACATATATCACAATCATAAATTTCCAAAATACATCAATTTTAAGAATTAAAATAATTTTTCAAAATACCACAAATATTCTCATTAAAATCAATCCATTTTAATCATTTTCATAATTAAACTCTTTTTAAACATTTAAAAAATTATTAAACTCAAAATGAACAATGTTGTTCTTGTGGGAAGTTAAACTATCATTAAATGATATGTAATCCATATTGGTTAAACCCATGATGATGATATGAAAACACAAAGATATTTCTTAAGACAATTGTGTACACAAACCACACGGGTAAGTTGTGTCGCCCTCAAGGAATGAAAAAAGATATGATACCATTTGTAAAATATTGCATTTTACAATAGAATGAGAAGATATAAGAATGCTACAATCCTTGGGTGAAATCCCTAATAAACCAAAGACATAAAAAAATGAATAATCTCATGAAAAAATTACTAAAATCTAGTATCCAAATCCCATATCCATGACATGGTATCATTTCACATAAATGAAAATATATGGTACCTTCCCATTACCTGTATCCTTAATTATGAAATCTTAAAATACACAAAGGCACCTTAGATGGTAGTGATTATAAAATCATTAGTATTTTCTTAAAGACTTCCCAACTCATTAAACTAGGAAAAAACATGTTAGTACAAGTTATAGAAGACATTTTAAAAATAGTATTAATATTTGTTTATCAAAACCACTATCAATTTATAATAAAATAGAAAATATTATATAAAAACCTATTAACATTTTATTAACAAATGATAAACATTTAAATAAAAGAATAATCATTTTCCTTGTATGATAATAAAAAATTATCAAAACCATTTATCATTTATTTGGAATTCCCATTTTCATGTTTTTACACACATACATATATTTATTCATGTTAAGTGACAATTGCATACTCATGACCAGTCTCTTATCAATCCACCAAGTCATCACATGGTGTCGAATCTCCTTGATCCCCAATGGAATAAAATCCATATATGGTCATGTAACAGTACCATAATGGTATATATACCTTATTTAGGGTCACGTAAAAAAGAAAAAGTTAAAGAAACGACGTATACTAAAATTCATGTCAAACCATTTAACCAAAACCAATATTTCTTGAAAATATTTCCTAAAACATATTATATCCTTTAAATCAATGGCATTATTTTCAAAATCAAATTTTATTCTTATTGAAAAAGTGGGTATTTCCAAAACCCTACCAATTTCTCTAATTCCCATGTCTATAACCAAAACAAGATTTCCCTCAAGAATCACATGATTTTTTTCTTAACAATTTAATGAAAATTATTTAATCAAAATCAAGCCATAAAGTTTTAATTCTTGTACAGATGAAAGAGAACCCAACTACCTCTCAAAGGTTTGTGATAAGAATGCTCGACACTATAATTCTCTCAATTTTGGATTGGATCTTCTTCCCTTCAATAGATTCAACAATATGTCATAACTATGGTTATTCATTAATGGAAACAATGTCTGGATTGTGTTTGTTGTCTATACACACTAGGTTGATTAGGGATCATAACAATAGAAGGATCTTAAAAAACATGAATTTTAAGGTTCACGAAGAATCCAATGGAAGAATGGGATCATTGTGAAAGGCCATGACTATGAATATGAGGATACCCCCACATTATTAGACATAAAAAAATAATTATAGAGAACACTGAATCACTCTAAATTCTGAAAGGTTGAGAGATTCAAAAATCAAGTATTAATTTTTATCTTGAGTATCATGAAAAGAATATATTAGTCTTTACCAATGATTATGTATATTGGAAAAGCGAGTTTTTTCATGTTTGGTAATTCTGAGATGAAATAGAGTTTTGCAAAGGATGTTTTCATTGTGAAGCTTGGGAGCTTTATGAAA
Organism: Viscum album; assembly: GCA_963277665.1. Lineage (NCBI taxonomy): Eukaryota > Viridiplantae > Streptophyta > Magnoliopsida > Santalales > Viscaceae > Viscum > Viscum album. The sequence goes on along the minus strand of OY728166.1, from coordinate 86,675,266 downwards.
GAGCTTCACAAAAAAAAGTTTTTGAACCTATGATTCATGTTGATAGTGATTTCATTTTCATCAAATCAGGACATTGATGTAAGTATAGTATCATTGTAGTAAGGTAAAAAGTCACAAATTTCAATCTACCAAAGATACCTTCATGTTGTTAAACTGAGTAAGACCTCTCCCAATGTAGTGATATAGGGGGATATGATGGAAGTTTTCCAAGGGAGGTAGTGAGATATCATTAAAATCTTTTAAATATATTGTTCTTGGAATATAGTGAATGTTGGTTATATTATGTATTCCAAAACTAGTGATGATTAGTGGAATTAGGTATGACTGACACACTATCAACATATACTCCTTGGAAATTCCCTTAGTGGAGAACCATGTAAAACTACTGTGTTGTCCCTATATATGTGAATTTTTAACTCCATAAAATTACCATTAGATAGGTTTAACAAGTTCCTAACAATTTGGGAAAAATATCTGTCACATTAAAAGAAAATTTATCAACCAAAATTCACCCTACCCTATAAGGGATCTATGGGGTCACACAAGTGATATTGGAGACTATAGTATAATGGTGTTTAATCATTCATATGATGTTTTAATGGATAATATTGTGAATTTTAGGGTAGTTTAAATATTTTATGGTAGAAAATTCCAAATTTGGATGAATAAGATGATATATCATTTGACTTCCCATGGGATGGAAGTTCTTATGGCCACATATTAGGGGATGAAGATTAATGATTAGATGGGTCTTTATATGACCAAAAAAGACAATAAAATGATTGATATATATGTTAATGCATAAAATTCCAATACTAAATATCTATCTGATCAAATCTATTCATATGTGATGACTTTCACTTCAGCCAAGTCTATGTGGGAAATATTGGAAATTATATATGAAGTAAACTAAAAAGTGAGGGAGGTGAAACACCATATTTTTTAAAATATGTTTGAATATTTAAAAATTCAACCACATTAAAATTTAGATAATCTTTCTAATCAAATTAAAAGAATTTTTGATACAATTAGAGGAATTGGTGGTGAAATAAAATATATTGACATTATGAATAAAATATTGAGTAGGCTTCCACCTATGTACAATCCAAAATTTTCCTCCCATAAGGAGAGGTATCTCTCTATGATTTCTCTTGATTATCTTCTAAGAAGACTAGTGGCTTATGAAATGAGAGTCAAACCAGAAAATGAAACAACTCTAGTAAGCAAAGAAATAGAATTAAATGACATGAAAAAACATGAGGTTTCCAAAATAGAATTTATGAATATAACAAGGAACATGAACTTCTTAATTTTTTTCTAACATATTCAAGAGTGTAAAATCCAAATTCGAAGGAAAGCTTACTCTGGCTTGTTTTCAATGTGGTGGAGTTGGGAGCATTTTGTAATGCCCTGACCCCATTTTCCCAGAGTTGGTGTATTATTTTAATAAATTATAATGATTACAAGGAAACAAATACTAAAGTACTGTGCAGTTTAGTAATTTTTTAAAACTAGATACATACATAGGATCAACATTTCAACATGAAATGAAATAAAACATATATGTTTAATGGGGAATATCCACAACACTATGTTTTCCCGGCAGGGCATTCATTATAAATTCTTCATGTACTGAGAAAATGAAACATAAGAAAAGTGGTGAGATCAAATGCTCGTTAAGGGTAAGAAATACAACAGAAGATATCATAAACATAATCATTAGGTTTGATGAATAACTAAAAACACATTCCTTTAAAAATAAACTTGAACATAATATGGAAGGAATATGATCTGAGTAAATATGCCATAACGAAGCCCTATAATTGTTATTCTACTAGTCAAATAACCACAAGAACTTTAAATTATTAGTTTCATAATGAGGTAATTCATAATGCGGGATATCATAACCATACAGTCAAGGCCTCATGTAAGGACCACAAATTTCTATTTTGTCAAGGCCTCATTCCAGGACCGTAGTTGGTCTCATTAGACCTATCGATGCATCAGGGGGATATAGAAGGCCCCATAAGATACTTAATAATTCCCAAGAATTCCTCATATGAATTGGGATAAACATAAACAACTTATACATTCACATTGAAAGAAACATATGAAATGTAAATAACTTTCCCTAAACATTAAGCATAAACAATAACCATTCAGAGCAAATTGATAAATAGTCTAAAGATAGAACATACACATTCAAATTAATTAGAAAACCTTCAACAAAATATTTTGGATTATTTAATAATATATAAAACTCTATCAAATAAAATATTTATTAAATTATGTTGACATAAATAAAGATACTTTTAAATGAGACTATTGATAAATTCTTGAGGTAATAATCCCTAAACATTCAAAAGTGTCCCATACCACCTTTAAATAATCAAACAATAATTCCTTAAAATATCATGAAAATATATAGAATAATGATACTATATACCAAATGTAATTACATACACCACATATAAGTAATATGCAGTTAACAAGGCATATATGTCATAAAAGTTAATGTGAGGTGAGAAAAATCTGTTTTACCTTAGAAAGAAGAGTTGTTTTGAAAAATCATTTTTATTTTTCAAAAATCAATTTTTAAATATGTATATCCAAAAATATAAAAGTTAAGTACATTTATATTACATTTTATGCATAAATTATTTCCCACTTAAGTGAAATCATGATAAATGTTTTTTTAAATAATCTTTAGAATTAAAACATTTTATTGTGGTTTAAGGAATTCATTAAATAGATTTTAAAGCACAATGGAATGTTTAATTTCATAAAACCATAAATGAACCAAAATATGTTTTTCATGTTAAAAACTGTGATTTTAGAATGAAAAATTTGGATTCAAATAGATTATAGAGTGAACTAAAAAATAGATAAGAATTCTAGAAGTTCCTGGAATAGATCTAGAATTTCAATAGAATTTTTGAAATATTATTTTAAAACATGTAAATCACCATAAAATAAAGAAATGATATGATTGTTAAACATATATAGAACATTCACACATAATTTATGCTGATTAAATAAGAATAAATAATAATTTCATTGAGGTGAGTAGAGAATAAGAGCAACCTGAATGGAAATGGATGTTCAGATAGAAAATACTTACCACTTTGTAATCAAATCATATTCCCCAAAATTAATAATAATTAAATGATACAATTAATATCATTAAAAATATATATTAATGATATGAAATATAAAATGGAAGTATAAATACAACATACACAAGTAATAGTTGGGAATACAGAATATCTAACAGAAATGGAAGTGAGATGAGGAATCCCCTCACCTTAAGTCCAATGGTGTTCTTCACTTGTTCTTAATGTCATGATTATTAAAATTTAGGTTCATTAATTAATATTTTCAGAACTTACTATACATGTAATTATTTAGTATCACCTTATTAAATTCATTCATGTAATTTTTTATGTGTTAAGAGGTTCAATTTCATTATTTGGGTCTGTTTGTTTCATGATCAGTATACTTATATACATGAATGGAGAATCGTGTAAAATTAGGATGATTGTATAGAATTGAAGTTTTATGTTATTAGTTAAAATAAAAAAGTTAACATGGTTGTAAATTTCATTTTTTACTTAGAGTGAAGATGAATCATTATAAAATTTTTTAATTGATTTCCATTTGTGTTAATTGGTGGTTTTTTTAACACAACGAACTCATTTTTTTATAAATCAAAACCATTTGTAAAAAAACATTAAAGAACCATATATGAGACATAATAAATATATTATATTCTGGTGAAACCATAAAAATGGTTTCATGACCATAATTGAAGATGGTAATGGATATTTAAAACCCATCATCATGAATGTGGTAAATTAGCCCATCTGGGATGGTGTTTTTTATTACTAAAATAAAATAAGGGTAAAGGAGAGATGATAATAATTTCTTCCCTAATCATAACAAAATTAAAGTAAATGTATGTTAATGGAGTTTTCATAAAATTTGGATAAGGATAGGTGAGGATAGAAAAGAAAACAAAGGAAGTTGAAAATAAAGTAAAAGAATTGAAAAGAGGATTTTACCTCTAGAATTAATCTTCCTTGAGAGCCTCTTTAGAGGAAATGATTTGGTCTTTTTATGAGAACCAAGAGATTATGGACATGGGGTAGGAGCATGGGATAAAATTTTAGAAGAATTTAGGAATTTCATAGGGATTTATAAGATTGAATTGAGGAGGGAGTGAGGGGGCTTTATAGTGGAGGAGAGTAGGGTTTTCCCATTATTTTACTCATTATTTTATTATTTTGTAAAATAAAACATAGAGTATTTATTATTGTAAACAATAACAGTAATATGTTCATTTGAGTTCAAGACAAGTGTTCTTACATCATCCGTGATTCTAGTTATAGTGAATTTAACTCATAATGCATATATATGGTAAATTACTGTATTTTACTATTCATCAAAAATTCGAGTATTTCAGAAAATTCCCAAAAATTCACCCTAACCATTTTTCAACATGTTGGATTAAAAAATGAACTCCATTTTTTGAAAATAAATTTATAAATATTATTAATTTAATTTTTAAATAAAATCCTAATTTATTCGAAAAATAACAATTTTAAAACTATAATTCGTATTAGTTCACATTGAAAATTTAATCAAGATCTAATTATCATATAACCTTAAGATAATAACATAATAATATGATTTACTATTCATAAGGTTCATATTACTATTCATAAGATTATGTTACTATTCACTAAAAATTAATTTTGTCTTATCAGACTCTGAATATCTTACTGAAGACAACAGTGTATGTCATTTTTTCAAAATTAAAATTAGAGAGGTGGAAAAAATTATGTTTACTGGCTAGGTTATAAAAATTTGTTTTTTTAGAGACTTAGTGTTTCATGAATTCGATATTAAATTTATTTTCAAAATGTTGGGGTGTTACATTATCCCCTCAAATAATTTTTTCCCTCAAAATGTGAAATTGAACATTGAAAGTTAATGGTTGATAATTGGAAATTCCCTTTGGGAATGCCACATCAGGAATACAGTTAAAACATACTCTTAAAAATAGGTAAATGGAAATTACTAGGTTACTATAAAACTACAAATTCTAATTGGACAACATGGTCATGTATGAATAATCAAACCATCATGTTTTGATGGAAACTAATAGAAAACATGCTCAGATGAAAGATCATTACCAAAAAAACATTACCTAATGTCATGAAAAATTTCATTGATATCATGAAAAAATATGACAATAGGAAAAGATTTTTATTTATGAAAATTTTATGAGATTTTATTAATTATTCCACACTATAATAGTATAAATATATTTTTCTATTTAATAAAAACAATCTTATCATTTTTTTGTGACTTGAAATATCATTACTTCATCTTGGAGCACAGGTTGCATCATGTTGTGACATTAAGTGCTAAAACATCATACAATGATAAACTTAAAACATTTAAAAAATGGTTTAACATTTCAAAAGATCATGATCAAATAATTTATAATCATTCTCATATCTATAATTCCTATATCCATGTACATGAGGTACTTTGTAATCTCCATTTTTTTAGAACTCCATGTTCTATCCTACTCAATGCATCTCCTAACTTATTTGCCTTTAATCAACACGAAGAAGCCCTGAATTTTTACATTCCTAACAAGTGAATATCCTCATAATTTGTCCTCTTGAAATATGGTAATAACTCAAATTATGATAAAACCTTGTTAGAAACATGAATTCAAGCTTACACATGCTATTGGATATATTCCTTATATCCAAAAATGTTGTAAACTCCACAATGATAGAAGAGACCACTTGTTGAGAAGTGAAAAGGTAGTTTTTAGGTAGTCATTACTTATCCAAATGAATCATTTATTCATCATTATAAATTTATTAAGGGGTTTCCTTCCCTCAATCATGAGTTTTACAAAAAAATTAACTTCTCACTAAATATATTTTCTTTGTACCATTCAACATATGGTTTCAAATATGTAATGAAAAAATATGGTAGTACAATCCTCATATGTTCTATAATTCTTATAACTAGTACATTGTTTTATTAAAATATTGAAATGAAATGATTCTTGAGTAGGTATATTAATCATTATACTTCATCTACAGAAGCATCATAACTTGATCATTATCTAGTATCATCATTTGGGGTATATTACTTTGACGCTTGGGAAATTGATTCGCATAGTGTCCCATATCCTTGATGTTGATGCATTGTACATTGGAAAACTTTTTCTTGCCCTTGAAATCACAAAATTGGTTACCTTTTTCTACACACTTATAAGAAAATCCCATTCCCTTCAATCATTTACCAGGGTGATTCTTTCTACAGCTATCAGATGTGGGAAAACCCTGCATTACCTTCTTCCCTTTATCTATATTTTTCTCTACAATTATATTCTTATTTTGGTTCCCTTAAAATCCATAGAACTTGAAAATTATTTACATACCTTTTAACACAAGATATTTTTCCCTCTTATGATGAGGATACTTGAGAGATTATCTTCCTTCAGAAAATCACTTAAGACCATAGAGATATGATACTTCTTACTATTTAAATCACATACATTAGTGAAGTTCTAATTCCTTAAGCTGGGCTCCATTTAAAAATAATACCATTCACTATATTAGGTTATGAATCATTTTGTATAATCTCAACATAGAAAAACACTTTCATAAATTGAAATCCTATGTATGGATGATCCCATAATCATAAACATGGTTTCATTGAGGGAAAAAAATTAAAATTAAATCCTTCATAATGTATTATAATGAAAATGTGAATTATCCTAAGAATATAACCTATGAGTGTCAAAACTAGGTAAATAGTAAGGCCCATTATCATGTACTAGGATACCCTGGGTCATGCCCGAAACTTCTTGTCAGAGTTTTCGATCATAGGTACATCTGTGCGAGAACCAAATCCAATTATAGTATCCAGATATTGATTAATTTTCTAGAAATATCCACATAATCTATTTCTTACAAAAATTTTAGGATATTCATGCATACTTATCCTAAAAGACTATCTTAGAGTTTTGTTCTCTAATATGGATTTCCTAAACCTAGTTTTTATATTTTCAATTAAACTTCCTCTAATATCAACTGTAATTCTTCTATCTCAATTTCCTGGAACTGGTGCATTGTTTTAATACATTGGCATGATTATCGGGAGTCAAATATTGATGGATATAGTAGTTTAGTAGTTTTTGAAAATCAGATACATATATAGGTTCAGCATTATAACGTGAAATGAAATACAACATATAAGATTAATGGTGAACATCCAAAACTCTATGTTTATCACTATAGGTCATTCATAATAAACGTCTTCATGTCATGAGAAAATGAAACATAAGAAAAGGGGTGATCACAGATTATCATTAAGGGTATGAAATACAGTAGAATATGTCTTAAACATAAACACTAAGCATGATTAATAACTAAAAACACATGCCTTTAAAAATAAACTTTTACATAATATGGAAGGAGTATGAGCTGACTAAATATTACATAATAAATCACTATCATGGGTATTATACTAGTCTAATAACCACATGAAAATTCAATAACTAGTTTCATAATGAGGGAATCAAAAATGGCAGACATCATAACTGTAACGTCAATTCCTCGTGCCAAGACAAAAAAATACCCATTTTGTCAAGGCCTCATGCAAAGACCGTAGTTTCTGTCATGAGACCTACCGATGCATCAATGGGATATTTCGGGGCCCAACTAACACTTACTAAGTCAAATTAATTCTTCATAATAATTGGGATAAAAATAAATAACATATACATTCATATTGAAACTGACATATGAAATGTGAATAACTTTCCCTGAACGTTAAGCATAAACACTAACAATTCAGAGTGAATTGGTGAATGTTATAAAGATAGAACATCAAAATTAAAACTAATCAGAAACACTTCAACCATATATTTTATAGAAAATCATAATATATAAACATATTTTAAATACTAGATTCATCAAAAGATTTTGACATAATAAATATACTTTTAAATTAGACCATTGATAAATTCATGAGAAAATAATCCCCAAAAATTCCAAAGTGTCACATACTACCTTAAAACATTAAAATAATAATCCATTAGAATTTCATAAAATAATGAAACTCTCTATATAATATACCAAATGGAATTACATACACCACATTCAAGTAATAAGTGGCGAAAAAGGAATATATGTCATAAAAGATAAAGTGAGGTTATAAAAAATCTATTTTACTTTGGAAAGAATAGTTCCCTTAGAAAATCATTTTTATTTACCATAAATATATTTTTAAACATATATATCATAGAAAATAAAAGGTAAATACATTGATATTTCATTTTAGGCATAAATGTTGTCCTAATGAAGTGAAATTATGTAAATTTTGTTTAAAGAAGCTTTAGAATTAAAACAATTTATTGCAGTCTGAGGAATTCATTAAAGAGATTTTAACAAGAAAATGCATGTTTGATTTCATAATACTAGTAATGAAAAAAAAATCATTTTAAAATTTGTGATTTTATAAAGACAAATTTGGATTAAAACATATTATATAGTGAACTTAAAAATATGCAAGAATTCGAGAAGTTCCTTTAACCGAGTTTGCATTTCAGAAGAATTTTCGAAGGATTCTTTTAAAACAAGAAACTCCAAATAAAATAAAATAGTATTCTGATTGGTAAACATATATAGGAAATTCACAAAGAATTTATGAGGATTATAAAGAATAAATTATAATTTCATTGAGGTTAGTATAGAATAAGAGCAACCCAAATGAAAATAGAAGTTCGGGTAGAAAATATTTACAACTTTGTAATCAATTGAATATTATTCCACAGAATTAATATTCCTAAAATTATTCATTTAATATCATTAAAATAAATATATTCATGATATGAAACATCAATGGGTTGTACACATACACCATAAAGAAGTAATATTTTTGAATAGAGAAAATGTCACAAAAATGGAAGTGAGATTAAGAAACCCCTTACCTTAAGTCCAATGGTGTTCTTCAAATGACCTTAATGTCCTGAATAATTAAATATAGGATGATAAATTAATAATTACAAAACATAATATACAAGTAATTTTTTATTATAACATTTTTAAGTTCATTCATGGCATTTTTGATGGTTTAATAGGTTTAATTTCATTATTCGGGTCCGTTTGTTTCATTATCGGTATACATATATATATGAATGGAGAATCGTGTAAAGTGGAAATGGATGTAAAGAATTAATGTTATATGTTATTAGTGAAAATACATAATTTTAAATGGTTTTAAACTTCATTTGATTAATATGAGTGAAGCTGAATCATTATATAAAGTCTTTATTGATAACTGTTTGGGTTAATTGGCAGTTTTTTTATCACAACGAACTAATTTTTCTTTATAAATAAAAAACATGTGTACAAAAAGATTAAAAAACCATATATCATTCATAATACATATATTATATTTTGTTTAAACCATAATAATGTTTTTGTGACCATAATTGAGGATGATAATAGAAATTGAAAAGTCATTATCCTTGAATGTGGTAAACTAGCACATCTCAGATGGTGTTTTGTTACTACTAATATAAAAGAAGGGTAAAGGAGTGATAACAATAATTTATTCCATAATAATAAAATGATTAATGTACATGTAATTTATTAGAGTTTTCATAACATTTGGATGATTATAGGTGATGATAGAAAAGAAAACAAAGAAACTTGAAAAGAAAGGAGAAGAATTGAAAAGAGGAATTTACCTCTTGAATTAATCTTCCATGAGAGCCTCTTTAGGGTAGCACATTTGGTCTTTTTGAAAGACCAATGGATGATGGACGTGGGGGAGGATATTGGGAGGATATTTGAGCAGAATTTATATAAGGAACAAGGATTGAGAGGAGTGAAGAGAAGAGGGAGTGAGGGGGTTTTTATAGTGGAGGAGAGGAGGGATTTCCCTTTATTTTTCTCATTATTTTATTATTTTTCCAAATACAACCAATAGTATTGATTAATATGACCTAGAATAGTAATATGTGCATTTGAGTTCTAACCAAGACTGATTACATCATCCATGATGTTAGGAATAGCCAATTTGACTGATAATGTATATATATATGACAAATTATCATATTTTACTATTAATAAAAAATTTGAGTATTTTAGAAAAATCCCAAAAATTCACCCAAATTTTATTTTCAACATTTAAAATTTAAAAATAAACTCAATTATTTGAAAATAAATTAATATTTACTATTATTTCTATTTTTATATAAAATCACAATTTATTCAAAAAATAAAAATTTTATAACTATGATTCATTTTATATCATGTTGAAAAATTAATTCTGATCTCATTATATGATACCCTTAAGTCGATAAAATAATAATATGATTTACTATTCCTAAATTTCCTATTAATATTCATATTACTATTCATAAGGGTATGTTATTATTCACTAAAAATTAAGTTTGTCTTATCAGAATCAAAATATCTTACTAAATAAAACCCTGTATGTCAGTTTTTCAAATTTCAAATCATAGGGGTGGAAAAAATCTTGTTGAATAACTAGGTTATAACAAAATGATGTTTTGTAATGACTCAGTGTTTCATGCATTCCATATTAAATTTAATTGAAAAATCATGGGGTGTTACATTATCCCCTTATTACAAAAAATTCACCCCCAAAATTTGAAATTGAACGTCAATAGTTAATGGTTGATACTTGAAAACCCCTTATGGTAATCCCACATAAGAAATACGATTAAAATACCCTATTAATAAGAGGAAAAGAGAAATTCATATGTTCCTACAAAACTACACATTCTAATAGAAAAACATGGTCATTATAGAATAATTAAACAATCCTGTTCTGATGGAAACTGATAAAGAACATGCTCAAATGAAAGATCATCAAAAAAAATACATAAAATATAGTTATGAAAAATCTTATTGATATCATGAAAAATGTATATATGATAACAGGAAAATGTTTTTATTTAATCCTCTTTTCCTATAATTGATGAATTATAACACTATGTAATAGTATAAATATATTTTTCTATTTCATAAACACAATATTATCCTTTGTTTATGCCTTGAACTATATTTACTTCATCTCTTAGAACATGTTGCATCTATTAGTGACATTAAGCTCTAAAACCTCATATAATGATCAGCTTAAACAATTTCACAAAGAGTTTAACTTTCCAAAAGATCATGATCCAATACTTTTGAATAATTCTCATATCCATACATTCAAGGTCTATGTACACAGGGTCCTTAATAACCACCATTTGTTTAGAAATCCATTTTCTATCCTGCTCAATGCATCTCCTACCTTATTTTCATTTAATCAACATGATGTAGCCCTAAATTTTCACATTATTGACATGTGAATATCCTCATCATGTGTTATCTTTAAATATGGTAATAACTCAAATTACCATAGAACATTATTAGGAAATTCATTTATCCTTACACATTCTATTTGATATATTCTTTATATCCAAAAATGTTGTAAACTCCATCGATTATAGCATAGACCACTTGTCGACAAGTCAAAAATCAGTTTTGAGGTAGTCATCACATATCCAAATGAATCATATCTCCATATTTATCTTCATCATTAAAAATTTATTAAGGGTTTTCCTTTCCTCAATCATACATTTTCAAAAAAAATTTACTTCCCACTGGATATATTTTCTTTGTACCATTCAACTTATGGTTTCAAATCCTTAATGAAAAATTATTTCATTACAAGCCGCATATATTCCATAATTCTTATAAATAATACATTGTTAAAAGATATATTAAAATTACATGATTCTTGACAAGGAATATTAATAATTATACTTCATCTGTGATAGCATCATGACTTGATCATTATCCAGTATCATCCTTTGGGGTATATTTCTTTGATGCTTTGGAAATTTATTCTCATAGTGTCCAATCTCATTATAGTTGAATTTTTGTACATTTGTAACATTTTTCACTTCCTTTAAATCACGAAATTGATGTCATTTTTCTCCACAGTTATAACGAACTTCCATTCCCTTCAAGAATTTACTATGGCGATTATTTCCACAGTTATCACATATGGGGAAACCCTTCTTTCCCTTATTCACTTTATCCATACTTTTCTCTACCATCATGTTCTTTTTTTGGTTCCCTTCAATTACATTGGAGTTAGAAAAGTCTCTATATACCTTGTTAACACATGATACTATTTTTTCATATGATGAGGATACTTGGGAGACATTCATGATTTTAAAATATGGCTTAAGACCACGAGAGATATAATCCTTCTTAATATTTAAATCACCTACAATGGTGAAGTTCTTAATAATTCATATTGTATCCATTTCTAAATAATGGCATACACTATATTATGTTATGAATCATAATGTACAATCTTAATTTAAAATAATACATTTCATAAATTAAAATCCTATGCATGACTAATCCCATAATCATAAACATGGTTTCTTTGAGGGAAAAAAATTATATTTAAACCCTTCATAATGGATTGTAATGTAAATTTAAATTATCCTGAGCATATTCCCCAGGAGTTTCAAAATGAGGTGCATTGTCTGGCCCATTTTCATCTTCTATAATACCCCGGGTCAAGCATGAAAATCCTTGTTAGAGTTTTTACTCTTTGGAACATCGATGCCAAAACAACGTCCGATTTTAGTATCCAGAAAAGGATTTATTTTCTATAAATATCCGCATAATATACTCCTTAAAAAAATTCTATGATATTCTTGTATACTTATCCTCAAAGACTATCTTAGATATTTGTTCTCAAATCTACGTTTTATAAATCTAGTTTCCATGTTTTCTACTAAACATATTATGATTCCAACTGTAATGCCCTAAACCCATTTTCCCAAAGCTGGTGCATTATTTTAATATATTGGCATGATTACAAGGAATCAAATCCCAAAGGGTTGAGTTGTTTAGTAGTTCCTGAAAACTAGATACATACATAGGTACAACATTACAACTTGAAATGAAATACAATATATAAGTTTAATGGGGTACATCTGCAACTCTATGTTTATTGCAGTAGGTCGTTCATAATAAAATTCTTCATGTCCTGAGAAAATGAAACATAAGAAAAGGGGTGATATTAGATGCCGTGTAAGGGTAAGAGATATAGTGGAAGATATCATAAAAATAAAAATTTGGCATGACGAATAACTGAAAACCCATTCCATTACAAATAAACATTATCATAATTTGGATATAATATGAGATGAGTAAATGTGCCATAATAAAGAACTATCAATGATAATATACTAGTCTAATAACAACATGATCTTTCAATTACTAGTTTCATAATGTGGTAATTCATAATACGGGACATCATAACCATACCATTAAGGCCTCAGGCCAGGACCATAAATATCCATTTTTCAAGGCCTAATGCAAAGACCGTAGTTTGTCTATTGAGACCTACAGATGCATTGAGGGGATATAACATGCCCCACCTGACCCTTACTTATTTTAATTAATTCTTAATATGAATGGGTATAAACATTAAAAAAATATACATTCATATTAAAACTAAGATATGAAATGTAAATAAGTTTCCCCGAACATTAAGCATAAACACTAACCATTTAGAGTAAATTGGTGGATGGTATAAAGATAGAGCATCCACATTCAAAATAATTATAAACCCTTAAACAAAATATTTTAGATGATATCATAAGATATTAACCTTTATTAAATAAATTATTCATCAAAGGATGTTGTCATAAATATAGATACTTTTTAATGAGACCTCTGAGAAATTCTTGAGGAAATAATCCTTAAAAATTACGAAGTGTGCCATACCACCATGAGAAATTAAAATCATAATCCCTTAGAAATTCATTAAAATAAAAATACTCTATATATTATATACTAAAGGGAATTAAATACACCAAATTTAAGGAATAATTGGTGAACAAGGCCTACATCTCATAAAAGTTAATGTGAGGTGAGAAAAATCTATTTTACTTTGGAAAGAAGAGTTCTTTTGGAAAATCATTTTTATTTTACATAAATATATTAATAAACATTTATATCCTACAAAAGAATAGGTATGGACATTGATATTACATTTTAGGCATAAATTATGTCCCACAGAAGTGAAATAATGTAATAAATGGTTTTAATGAAGCTTTAGATTTGAAACATTTTATTGCGATTTAAGGAATTAATTTAAGATATTTTAAAGTGAAAAGGAATGTATGATTTCATAAAAATAGAAACGAAAAAAATATAATTTTCAGGTTAAAATTTTTGATTTTACAAGGGAAAATTTTGCTTAAAACAGATTATATAGTGAACTTCAAAATAGGTAATAATTCGGGAAGTTCCATGAATCTAGCTTGAATTTCAGAAGAAATTTTGAAAGAAACTTTTAAAACATGTAACTCCCCATAAAATAAATAGGGATTATTAAATGTAAATTTTATATATAAATATATAACATTAAAAAATAATTTATGAGGTGTACATAATAATAAATAATAATTTCATTGAGGTTAGTAGAGAATAATAGCAACCCAAATGAAAATGGAGGTTCAGGTAGAAGATACTTACAAATTTGTAATCAATTGAATTGTATGAGCCATAATTAATAATACTCAAATGATACATTTTTTATAATTAATGTAAATAGATTAATAATATTAAACATCAATGGAAAGTACACATACACCATACACAAGTAATAGTTGTGAATACAAAATATCTCATAAATTTAGAAGTGAGATAAAAAATCCCTTACCTTAAGTCTGATGATATTCTTCACTTGATATTAGTTACCAGAATAATCAAATTTAGATTCAATAATTAATAATTCCAGAACATAATATACATTTAATTATTTAGTGGAACCATATTAAGTTAGTTCATGGACTTTTTAATGGGTTAAGAAGCTCAATTTCATTGTTTGGGTCTCTTTGTTTCAGGATTAGTATACTTATATACATGAATGGAGAATCATGTAAAATGAGTATGGTTTTCCACAATTGAAGTTATATGTTATTAGTGAACATCCAAATGGTTACATGGTTGTAATCTTAATTTTTTTACTTGGAGTGAATTTGAATCCTTTTATAAATTATATAATGATAACTGTTTGGGTTAATCGGCGGTTTTTTGAACACAACAAACTCATTATGCATCATAAATCAAAAAAATGTGTACAAAAATATTAAGGAACCATAGATGAGAAAAATATATATATTATAGTGTGGTTAAACCATAATAATAGTTTCTTGAACATAATTGAATATGGTAGTAGAAATGGAAAACCCATCGTCTTTGAATGTGGTAAATTAGAACATCTCAGATGGTGTTTTTTACTACTACCTTAAATAATGGTAAAGGAGAGATGATAATAATTTATTCCATAATTATAACAAAATTACAGTACATTTAAGGTATTGGAGTTATCATAACATTTGGATGAGGAGAGTAGAGGATAAAAAAGAAAAAAAGAACATAAAAAGAAATTATAAGAATTGAAAAGAGGAATTCACCTCTTGAATCAATATTCCTTGAGAGCCTCTTTAGGGGATATGATTTGGTGTTTTTAAGAGTAAAAGGGATTTTAGAAATGGTGGAGGATCTTAGAGGAGATTTTAGCCGAATTTAGACAAGGGAAAAGGCTTCAGAGAAGTGAGGAGAATGGGGAGTGAGGGTGGGGGGTATAATGGAGGAGAGGAGGGTTTTTCATTTATATTACTCATTATTTTATTATTTTTCCAAATACAACCAATAGTATTGATTCTTGTGACCCATAATTGTAATATGTGCATGTGGGTTTGAACCGATCAATATTACATCATTCATTATGCTAGGAATTGTGAATTTAACTGATAATGTATATATATAGTAATTACTGTATTTTATTAATCATAAAAAAATTCAAGTATTTTAGAAAAATCCAAATAATTCACCCAATTTTTTTTTCGATGTGTAGAATTAAAAAGTGAACTCCATTTAAAAAAAATATTTTATAATTATTATTAATTTAATTTTTATATAAAATCATAATTTATTGAAAAAATAACCATTTTAAAACTATAATTCGTTTTATATCACCTGGAAAAATTAATCAATATATCATTATATTATAACCTTAAGACAATAAAATAATAATATGACTTACTATTTACAAAGTTCATATTACTATTCATATTAATATTAATAAGGGTTTGTTACTATTCAATAATAATTATTTTTGTCTTACCAAACTCTAAATAGATTACTGAACTCAACCATGTATGTCAGTTTTTCAAAATTCAAATCACAGAGGTGGAAAAAGTATGTTTACTAGATAAGTTATTACAAAGTGGTGTTTTTTAGAGACTCAATGTTTCATGAATTGAATATTAAATTTATTTTCAAAATATTGGGGTGTTACACATTTCCACTTAGTACTACAAAAAATCTATAATGAATAAAGTAAATATTGATGTACGAAAAAAAATCATAAAAGGTTTCCCCAATAGGGAGACTTCAAATCTGGAAAGGAATAACAGAGAAATATTTTATTCAATAAGAAAGAAAAATATTGTAATAAATTTTTCTGGGACAGAGAACTAGAGATTAAATATGAAATATAAGCATCCATGATGGCTATTGTTGAAAATGATGAACCTTCAAAAGATAAAGATAATCAGTTTATTTGTGTTGTTGATCTCAATATGGAACTTTAGGGTGAGCATGATAATCTTAAATAACTAATAAATAGAAATATAAATTTTATATCCATTCTAAAAGATTCATCATAGTATATTGCTCAATATTAAGTAGAAAATTATTGACTGGATCAGTTAACAACTCTTGAAAGCTCAAACGAATTTGGGGAATTTTAGCTTAGGATTGAAGAGCAAGAAAAATTCCTCAATGATCTTACATCCATACTTGTGGATAAGAACAATAATATTGAGGGACATGAATAAGTAGTTGTTACCCCATGTAGTGAAATAGTAACGGAATCAAATTCAAGGTAAATAAAAAACAAATTATAGTTTGGAAGATTCTCAAATTTAGTGCTATTAGGATGAGCTAAACATGGTTTTGAAGGAGTAAATAAGGAATTGAATGATCAGAGATCAACATACATGGGATAAAGTGGAATTGTCAATGATGCAGAAACATCAATGTTTGGAATCAAGATAAGACAAAATAATGTGAAGTTGAAAGTTTGACATTTCTAAAAGGCACCAAATGTCCTGAGAAAAATAACTTAAAATAAAATGTAAAATAGAGTAGAAAATTATCCTCAAGTATGAAAAGGTGATTACCATACAACTAATTTTAATAAAGAAGGGTAAATGAGTAGGAATGTAATTGAGAATAAATTTTTTCTTATGAAATGTCAATTTGGGGGCTTTATGGGCCATACCATGTCCTTCTTTGAAGAGGAAATGAATTATCATAATGGGGAAGCACTTGGAAGTCAAAAAAATAAAATGAGACTATATCATTAAATATATTTAACAAATTTTTTATATGGATATTTTTTTTCATTATTCTGAATATGGGAATAATGATGTCTATTTCAGGCAGAGGAAAGGCGGGAACATTAGTTAAAAAAATCAGAGAAATGTCTATACCCACAAACCATGCAAAGTTTTACTTGAAAATAGATATTCTCCTTAGGAAGAACAATATGAGTATGAAGAACCCATTAATATGGAAAATATATTATAAAGTCTTCATTTAGACACCACTCAATAAAATATCTCATGTATGTAAAATTAGAATATCGAGAAATCCCACATTATCGAAATAGCTATCAAAGCTACAGAGAATAGTATCACCTGGATTTCTGATAGTGGATTCTCATCATATATGATGGTATATGAAGAATTATTAAAGAATTATATGAAAATAATTGATGGAATATTGAGGTTAGACAAAAATTGTTATTTAATGATCAAATGTAGTGGATGTGCATAAATGTAAAATGACGAGATTAGGAAAACTAAGGTTATCTATGTGGATGGATTTTGTCAGAATCTCCTGAGCGTGATTCAACTCTATAACATAGTGATAATAGTTAAATTTAATCAAAAGGTATGTGCTATCAAAGGAATTATATATAATACTCTCTATAATGGATGTAAAATAGATGGAAATTTATTCCAGGTTGATAGAAATAAGAACATTTGTTAATTGATAGTTGAAGAAGAAGACAACTTGTACGGGGAAAAGATATCTTGGATGAAGATATTAATAAATATTCCCAATATAAATCATTAATTATAAAATAAATGTGTTGTTTTGATGCATGGAAATATAGCCACGAGTTCATATCTATCAAAGAACAAAAGGGAACAAAATCATAATGATCTTGTCCACACAGACATATGAGGTCTAATTAATGTGGATGGAACATATGGACAAAGGTAATTTATTCATTTTATTTAGGATTATAGTAAAATGGATTATGTAATTTTAATACATAGGAAACAACATATTCTTGATTATATGAAATGTTATCATTGAATAGTTGAGAATGATTCTATCTACACAATCAAAGTTATATGATTTAAAAATAGAGGAGAACACACTTCCATTGATTTTAAAAATTACCTTGGAAAACATGGAATAAACCATTTGGTGGGTGCAGTGAGAACTGAAAAGTAAAATGGAGTTGTTGAATAGAGAAATTTACAGTAGAATGATATTTTCAGAACTATGTTGATTGAGTGTTGTATCAGTTATTTTTACTGGGAAGACGATTTTCATGCAGAATTGTACACATAAAATTGAATTGGGCTTTATATGGGAGAAACCAATGTACCATATGAGTTATGGTATGGAAGGAATCCATCTCTAATGTGTTTTCATGTTTTAAAGTTAATATTTAATCTGAAACTAATAAGTAAATCATGGAATGCATGGTTACACTTCAGATGAGGGGATATTCCTTGCATATTCAATGAAGAGTGTTGCCCAAAAATGTTTCAATGATCATCTTAGGGAAATTTTTAAAAATAGTGATGTTGTGATCATTGAAGATAAAACCATAAATACATAGTGGAGATAATATTATTATATGATATAATATTAAGAATAACCATGACATGGGAGAGATTCAAATATAAAAATTGTGGAAGGATTGCAAAAAAATCAGTGCTCAAAAAATTATGATGATTTTTAAGAAGAACCAAAAGAAGAAACCATAGCTTAAGAAACATAGCCATAAACTCACAAGAGAAATAGAAGATAAACAATTTATCAATCCATCATAATTGGGGATTCTAAAGCATAAACACATACAAGGATAATGATGAATGAATCACATTCTGCCTTAAAACGAGTTGTGGAAGAAACAAAATTTGAATAATTAGTTAAGGATGAATCATGGGTTAAGGTCATGAATGGAGAACTTGATAAGATTGAAAAGAACCCTACATGGGACCTTGATAAAATACCTAAAAATCACCATGTTATTGGAAAAACGTGGATCTTTAAAAAAATGATGAGCATGGAAATGTGATCTGAAACAAGGCCCTCTTAGTTTGTAAATGCTATGCACAGATTGAGGGCATTGATGTTGAAGAAACATTTTCTCCAGTTTCTAGACTGGAGTCAATTAGGATTTTCTTTACTATAGAAATTCAAAGAGGATATAAAATTTATCTAATGGATGTCAAAATATCTTTCTTGAAAGGATTTGTTAAAGAGTAAGTATACATTAAACAACCGGTAAGATATAAGATTGTAAATGATGAAGAAAATGTGTATAGGCTAGATAAGGACCTATATGGTCTAATTCTGGAACCACGAGCATGGTATTATATAATTTTTGATTATCTGAAGAAGATTAAATTCAAAATAGCAGTATAGATCATAATATCCATGTGAATAATTAACAAAAGATTAATTTATTGTTCTTGCGTACATTGATAATATTATATTTGGTGGAAGAAAAATGGTTTTAGTGGAAGAATTATCTAATAAAATGAAATAATAATTTAAAATTTCTATGATCGGTGAACTAACATACTTCTTAGTACTATAGGTGATTAAAAAGAAAGATAACAACTTCATTTATTAGGAAAAATATTCAAGTTATATTTTCAATAAATTCAACATCCATGACTCTAAACCAATTTTGACTCTGATTTTGTTTGGGTCAATACATGGAAAGCGCGAGGATGGGAATTTTGTGGATCCCACCCTATCCCGAGGAATCGTTGGAATCTTATTATACTGGATTGGGACAAGTCCGGATATCATGTTTGCAACATTCTTAGTGTCTCTATTTCAATGTAATAGAAAGTAGGATCAATTGGAATTAGCTAAAATAATCATGGCATATATTAAACGTATTGTGAATTTTTTCTTATACTTTGCTATAGGAAGATAAAATGAATTATAATCATTTTCTGATGCTAACTGTGCTAGAGATGTGGTGGATAACAAGCCCACAATTGGAGGATGTTTCCAAATATGAAATAAATGTGCGGGAAGGATGAGTAAGAAACATAAAATCAATTTTATCAATAGAAATGAATCAGATTATATCTATGATAAAATGGATTTCACTCATCTATTGTGGATGGATAAATAATAGACTGATATTGTTAATGAGATGAAATAGCTGATGGTGATTCACTGTGATAATAAGAGGGCATGTGTTCCTATGAAGAATCAATTGAAACACTCATGTATAAAAAAATTGAGATCATTTATCAATTAATCAATTGAAGAATTGATTAATGTGTGGTTAAAATGGAGCACATGAGAACTGATGACCAAGAGGTTGACATTATAACTAATCCATTAGAATCACATGTGATTGAGAAACATCAGATGATATTTACTATTCAGCCACCTCTCAGTGTATGTGGAGGTTATGAGTGGTCCCTTATACCCATTTCTGTTAACTGTTTTAATCTATTTTTGGAAGTGATACTGGTTTATGTGGGAGATTTACTCTAGGGGGAGTATTACTTAAGTTGTAAAAGTACAAATATATGCTCTTTGGGTTTATTTCCAAAGGTGGAGAGTTGAGAAATTGATAAATTCAATTTCGTAATGGTTTTTTTCTCTTTGGAATGATTGAAATTGGGTTGGTTTAATAGTTGTGGGTTTTTGAACCATGAAATGCTTCTGTGACAAGAAGAAAATTTTGTGTTATGAGGAAACACTCAAAGATTAACAATGAAATCATTAAGAATTGAATAACATGAGAACCCAATTCGAGGTTTCCGTTTTTTTTCTACACCAATATTTGATCATGTATAATTAGAGTTATTTATGACTTGTCTCTCACGTTTAATGTTTTGATTATGGAAAGTGATTTATTGATTTTTTCTATTGAATTCCAACAATTTCAAATGGGGAGGATTTTGGAAACAAGGATTTTCTTTACTTGAAATAGAGGCTTGTGTCTATTATTTTTAAATAAACACTAGTTTGACTAGGTATTTTTCAATATATGTGATCTTATAGTATAAGTTGACTACAATGTTGAATGTGGTGTCATTTTCTAGTGTTTTCCAAATTTTTGGGGCTCAAAATCTGGATGATGAACCAAGAATTTTGAAAATTAGTTTTCTAGGATGGACTCTTCATAAATATGGTAATGGTATGGGTTTTAGGAAGTCTATGTTTTCCAACTTCTATGATTCATGAATATGTGGATCATCCCGAACAAGCGTTGAGAATGTCCTCATGGGTTAACAGTAATCTCCGCGATTATGAGAAGTGGAGAATCATGAATGCAAAAAATGCTGATGGTAATATCTTTGACTAGGAGAATAATCTCTAGAGGGTTAAATTTCAATGAATCATATTGAGGTAAGGATCTTTAAAAAAATGGTTTTTGGATAATTTTATATATTCTAAAGGCATGGGATCATCATGGAAGGATGAGCCTATAAATATGAGGATTCCACCACATTATTAGAAACATAATAATTGGAGAAAAATAGAAATCACTATGAATTATTGATGTTTTATATCTTTATGAATAATGTATTCATTTCTATTATGAGAATCTCAAATAGACCATCTTAGTCATGACCATTGCTCAGGTAACTAAGAAAAATGTGTTTTAGGATGACTGGTTATTCTATTACAACTTAGAGTTCTGTGATGGCAGTTTTATTCACAATGTTTTTTAGATTTGAGAAATAGACTCGTGAAGGTTATTTGCGAATTACCGTTTCTGAAGAAACAAATTAAGTGAACAATTCATTCAAGTGCATCCACTCGGGACATCGATGCAGGTGGAGTCGTGTGATAGTTAGGTAAAAACACTTAAATTCCAATACAATGAAGAAACATTTATGTTTTTAAATTTAGTAAGATCTGCCCCAAAGCAATGAGCTAGGGGGTTGATGGAAGTGTTCATAAGAAGGCAGTAATATATAATTAAAATCTTATAAAGGAAGTGTTCCTAGTAAAGAGTATCTATGTATGAACTTTTAAGTTCCACAAATTGTAAATATTATTGGATTTAGGTACAAACGACACATGGTTGACATGTGCTCCTAGGAATATCCCTTAGTGGTGAACTATGTAAAACTATTGTATTGTCCCTCCATATATTAAATTTTAATTACTACACGTTACCATCAGATAGGTTTAACAAGTTTGTAGCAATGTAAAACAAGATCCATTACTTTAAAAGAAAAATATTACCCCTTGATTCACCCCTCCCCGATCATGGTGTTCTGGGGTCCTACACAATAAATAATCAATATTTCCATTATATAACATGGATTAATACAAAAATGGATTATCACTATGATTCTAAGAGAGATAAGAAGATAGATAAAGGGTAGATACAAGAAGAACGTGAAATAAAGATCTCTGATGCTCTTCGATTACAAAAAGGTAACATTGAATCAAAAATATTTTCCATAGAATATTTTGGAGGGGGTAGTTTGAGACACTATGAGATTAGTGAAATAATGTGGGTTTTATGTATTTCATCATATATAAAATAAATTTTCTGTATTAATTAAATCCTATCTCACAGTTAGGGCGCATGGTTTGGAAAAAAAATGTGCCAACTATTTGGTGATACTTCCTTAAGGATACCCATTACATAGTTAACTAACATGGTTTTTCAAATTTTCGTACATCAATTATTTTCCCCAATTAGATAGTATACATTATTTATTAGGAATCTGGATGGTTTGGATAAACTATGTTCTAACCATGTTCCTATCAAGAGACACCCCAAAAGGATTCATAATTTCCAATATGTGGTCCACTATTTGTACTAACCATTCATAAACCATTCACCTCTAGATACTCCCCCAAAATACTCCAAAGCTAACTGGAAACTCCCCAAACATATCACAAATATTATATAGTCTCAAATAATTTTAAAAAAATGTCATCTTCCTGAAACCGAGTTTGTTATTAGTTCCCTCTCATTTTTTTCAAGGGTTGGATATTCCATTGGGATTCCTAATTAGATCTTATAAATAGAGAATAATATTTATAAAAGTCCTCATATTCTAATATCAGTTGGGAGGGTGAGTTTTCCCATGATAAAGGAATAAATTTTATGGGATTCTATCATATTAGTATGATTCTTTTTGTTTTCATCCATGGTGTGGATTAGATGGTTCATTATTTTTTTATAAGATATTTTTGGGTGTTATGGTGAAGCATCTAAACTTTATATTCAACCATTCCTTAGTTCATGAGTATTGTATTATATAATCTATAAAATATGGTGTTTTTATTACCTATATATTCTTTTGAGAACATGAATTATATGATGGAAGATAAAATGGGGTTTCTCTTGTTTGAATATTGGATTCCATTTCTTATCACATTAGAAGCTATAGTAATATATTCGTTAGTTTATTAGATATTCCAACTAAGCTTAGTATGTTGAAAATATAACTCGTAGACTAGTTAGTTGAAGGTTTTCATTAAGCATAGTTTTAACTCTTTGAACTATGGTAAGGATAAAAGGGTTTCATAAATAAAAAGGTAAGGTTTGTTTTGTATGATGGGTTTTGAGTGGAAACAATTCCTTGGTCAGTGTATAGATATCATTACAGATCTCATGAAAATATTGTGATGGTTTTAGAAGTAATGAACTACCCTATTGTTTTTAAAGAAATCGTAGTCACTCTCCTGGTATTTATTGATTTCATCTCAAAATAATTTCATTAAAATGTTAACATGCTGAGCATTGATGGTTTTATATTCACTATTTTATAGAGCTTGAGTAGTCTGGTGGGATATTTACGTTTTTATTTGGGATATAGAGAATTCATTCCATTATAATGATATTTTTCATGACCCGTTCTAGAAAGGGTCATGTCCTAACTACCACAATCTCTCATTCGATAGGATATAGGCTAAAAACTAGTGTCGAGTAGGTATATCCCCCAAATGGGTGGAAATTTCTTAAGTACCTACACACACGCACATCTCCAAGAACAAAATTATAAAATATAAAAACACTAAGTAAACAAAGCATGTATAAAATAAGATACCAACCACATCGTATGAAAGTAGAAAATTGGAAACTAAATAGTTCCATAATAAAATCCCACCAAAAAAAGATTTTGTCAATGTGAATGCACAGGTTCTTTAAAATCATATTCAGAAAACCCTACCTGAAGGGTAGTTGTATGATAGTTGTTTGAAGCCATTGGAGTATGCCTCATTTATCTGATCACTCTAAGAACCACCTGGTCCTAGTCCACATAAAACTCCATGAAATCATAGATCATCTGCACAATACACAACATGTGCAGGAAAATCCCAGGCAGGGGTGAGTAAAACAACACTATGTAGGAAATCCCGAGACCAAAAAAAATACCGCCAATAAATACACAAAGAATTCAAAAAAGAAAATACATAAAGTATACCAAAAATTAATATGCGAAGTACACCAAAAGGTAATTACATGACGTACATTCAGATCATACAGGTGTAAGTATAAAGCACAAAAAACAGTATTATCAATCGTAGTCCCTGTAAAAAATGGAGTGTTTATAACAAATGGAGTTTCGGTAACACACAGAGTGTCGCTAACACACATATTGGCGATAACACATAGAGTGTTGGTAGAAAATGGGTTTTCATTGAGGAATGCATCCCATAATTCATAAATCCACCAAGTCACATAGTCACCAAGTCACAACTAGCCACTAGATTCCACTCATAGCGTGCTTGTGCCTGGAGGACCCACTAATAAAGCCATTATGAGGTATTAAAACTTCGAAAACAACTCCCTTAGAGTATCTAAAAAAAAACTTTTTGTTGAAAGGGTCCTCACGCCACAAAAGTATCATAAAATGGATAAATGGTTTGAATGTTATAGATGATTAACTAAAAAGCTCCGACTTGACCTGGTCCAGCCGACCCGACCTGGCCTGGTCTGGTCCGACCCAACCCACTGGGCCCACTAGTCTGCTAGGTAGAGCCCACTGGGCCACTAGAGCAGATCATCTTTCTTGATCTCGCCAACCACATTTGGGCCGGTTTGGAGGGCCGCACGTAGTACACCCTGATAGTGTGCCTGGCCGATCAATGTGGTGATGTGCCTTGTTTTACGTAGCACTCCCGCCTCCTCCATAATCCCCACAACCTCACCACCATGGGTTCCCCAGACTCAACTCCATGCTGTGTGCCATCTCTTCTTCATGGACCCCAGTCTCCACCTGCGACTTCCACCACTACAGTCTCCCACATTTTCCTACCTGGACTAGGTCCTAATTCCACCACCAGCAGCCCTGCCTATTTCCCATCACCACCTCACACTCCCTCAGGACTAGCCCCATTAGCCACATCCTTCCCTCACTAGCAGCTGATCTACTATGAGACTATCTTGGGTTGTGGCCTTATACCACTGTAAGCTGCATCCCCACCTGAACCACACCACACATCTGTCTCTCCTTTACTATGACTACACTAGGTAAAATCCTTCAATCTTGGATCGTTATTCCATGGATTGGGGGTGCAATGGTAGACTGTTTTCATAGGGGTTTCAATGGAGAATGACACATGAAAAACTAGATTGATTGAAGGGGGAGAGAAAAATCACTTGAATGCCCAACGAATGGATCTTGGACTTACTCAGGGCAGCCTTGATCCATTGATGGTCAATGGTTTAATTAAGAAAAATAAATAGAAAATCATAAAGATATATCATCCCTTTAATCCCCATAATAATTATCCATCTCGTAAGAATGGTCAAACCACAGATCGACCTATTAGTCGGTTGGTCTACGTTCACCGTTTGAATATAATAAGGGAAAGGAAATAAAAAAGATATCAAACACCTTAACTAGAGTTTAGATTTATTGTTGACGAAGGGTGGTGCAAATTCATTGTCATTGGTCAATCTACTATTATATGATCATAATTTGTATCTTGATTCACCAAAATATTGAGAGAGACTCCATCTGTTTGTCTCAGAGATACTTCAAGGTTATGGTGATAACCCTAGAACCTTATAAACCCAAATATAAAGAAAAGATCCCCTATGCCAGAATAAAATATTTTAATTAAATATTTTAAGGATGTTTACGTCCAAAAATTATCTTTCATGTCCGACCTGCGTTGGATGATGTTAGGACCCACCTAAGGTAAAGTCCATGTTCTTAATGCAATAATACCCTCATATTTTTGATATGAAGACCAATTTATATTTTATTCTAGTTTAAGGAATAACCACCCATACGCTTTATTAAAAAATTAACATTTCTCAACAAATGATTTTGGGAACACTGGGACTCTAAATCTCTCGCAATCTTATTTTTTGGTCTTGGAATTTTCCCAATTAAGTTATAAAAAAAATACAAAAAATTTCAGTCAATACATTCTCCCCACCTTAATTATTTACATCTGAAAAATCCAAAATGATATCTACTAAAGAAAAATGTGAGGGTACTGAGCACGAATTTGAGCCTCTCACTCTCAAGTGCTCTCATAGAGATTCCAGTGCTCCCACAAAACACGCACGAGAAGAATCGACCGCCCATATAAGATACGCTCCTGTAGATCTAAGATCTCCACCATGTATTCCTAATAAGTCACCCCATCATCAATATCCCACTCACCCCTGTTGAGGATGTGTGATGGATCATGAACATACCTCATTAACTGCAACACATGGAAGACATCATGCACATGATGAAACCAGGGGGGTACAGCTATGTGGTATGCCACCCTACCAACTCTAGGTATAATCTAGAGAGGTTCGATGTCTCTCAGAGATAGGTTGCTACCCTAGCCAAATCTCTACAATCTCTATCGATGTGAGATCCAAAGGAACACATGGTCTCCACCCTATAACTCCAGAGGCCTTAATCCCCTATTAACAATAGACTTTTGTCGGCACTGTGTAGTTTTCATCCACTCATGGATGATCTTAACCTTCTTAGTTATAGCCAAATCCAACTCTAAATCCATGAATTATGACTCCCATGAGTCCATCCAGGACAGCAGTGACATTCATGGTCTCTCGTACAAGGCCTCAGATGGTTCTATACAAATAGTGGAGTGGTATATATTGTTTTACAAAAACTCCTATATAGGAAGGTGATCCTCTAAACTACGACCAAAGTATTGGATGAAATAAAGTAGATTTTACTCTAATACCTGGATGGTCCTCCCCGTCTAGCCATCCATATATGAATTAAAGTCCATGATCAAGTGAAATTGAGTCCCAAACACCTCCTCCAATCCCTTCCACAACCCAGATGTAAAACAATTATCACAGACTGAAATGATCATCGAGGGAATTCTATGAATCCTAGTTACCTCATGCACTTAGAGGTGTCTCAACCTCTCTACTTAACTCTATTCTTGAATAGGTATGAAGTGGGATGACTTGTTGAGTCATTAAATGATCACCCAAATGCTATTGTGTACCCAGTATATTCATGGTAAACCAATCATGAAGTTCATCGATACACTATCCCACATCCACTCTAGCACATCATGTGGTTGGGTCAAGCCCACTAGAACCTAGTGCACATCCTTCCCTTGCAGACAAGTAAGGCATCGAGAAACAAACTTTTCCACTTCCATCTTCATCCCAATCCACTATAACTGACATCATATGTTCTTTTACATCTTCACCACACCCAGATATACCACCAAATGAGATGTGTGTAATTCCCTTTGATCCTCCTCTTACAACACCACTGGTACAACTGTGTGCCCTCTGAAAAGGACGACGTGCTCCCCACTTATCAAATACTCATCATGGGAAATCCATGTGAAAACTAAGTATTTCAGGTCTTATAGTCAATATATCTAAGATGTTCCTCCTTGACTCTCTTCAAGAGTGGATGGGTGACAACAATCAATTAGAGGTAAGCTTCTTCATCTTCATCCACAAAGCATATATGCAACATGAAAAACTAATCTGACACATCACTCAATAATTTCAAGCTATATCTTCTACTGAGAGTTTCCACCACAATGTTTCCCTTCCCAAGAGTATAGAAAATCTAAAAGTTATAGTCTTGGAGGAACTCTAGCCACCTCTTATATCTCATATTCCGATGTAACGACCCAAAGTATGTGAATGGAAAATTCCCTTCTTATATTTATAAAAACACAAAATAATGAACTACTAAGTGATAAGTGACCTGTAAACATAATTTTGTCACCCCTATGTTTGGAATTTTAAAAATCCAACATACACGGTTGTGTTCAAGATAGTTTTTGGAGTCTAATGAAACAAATTTTTTTTTGGTGAATAGTAACCTACCATTATGAATAGTAACCTACCTTTATGAATAGTAATATGACCCTTATGAATAGTAAATAAGAATAACATTACCTATGAATAATAAAATAAAATTTAGACATCATAGAAAGTGATAATTTGACCTTAGTGAACGTTTTTTTGGTATTCTATAAGTCATAAATAATTAATTATAATTAATTAATTAATTTAAAAGAATATTTATTTCCCTGAAATGTATTCATAAATTATTGAATCAATTCCTAATAGTTTTTTAGATAATTTTATAAGACGCTACGTAATTTTTGAAAGAACTGCAAAATCAGTTTTAATTTTAAAAACTGTTTTTTTAAGAAAATTATGATTTTAATTAAAAATTAAATTAATAATATGTAGAAAATTATTTTTGAAAAATGGACTTCATTTTTGGATTCTACATGTAGAAAAATGTTTGGGGTAAATTTTTGGGAATTTTCTCAGATACTTGAATTTTTGATGAATAGTGGAATCCGATAATTCACAATAAAAGCTAAATAATGTATTAATTGAGTCATCGATGATGTTCTGCTGATGTAAGACCACTTGGTTCGAGATTACATTATAAAATTACTATTATTGGTCATCCAAGACTCACTATTCCTTGTCTTAGGTGAAATTAATAAACTAATCAATTTTATATTAAGGAAACCCCTCTCCCCTCCACTATAAAGGCCACCCTTCACTCCCTCTTTTCCTCACACCTCTCAAGCTCCAAGCCTTCTCTAAAATCTGCCCAAACACCTTCCCTAGCCTCTCCCCCACGTCCAAGAGCTCCTGGTCTCATCAAAAGTCCAATCTTAGGCCCTTAAGGAGGTTCTCAAGAGGAGGATTCTAAAGGTAATTTCTCTCCCTCTTCTCTTTTAATTTCCTTTCAAGTTCATTTTCATTTCATGATCTCTCCCTACCTATATTCATCCAAATAGTTTTGTAACTCCATTATTATACATATACTGTAATATTATGATTATAATGATATATTATATAACCCCACACCCTTTCCCTCTTCCTTTTATTTTATTAAAGAGAACGTTGTTCATGAGGTGTTAAATTTATCACCTTCAAAAACGACATGTTCTCTTCTTACATTTCTACCTTCAATCTGGTCATGAAACCATTTTTATGGTTGAACCAGAATATTTTATATGTATTATGTTCTATTTTAAGTTCTGGAAACAACCTATGGCCATATTACTAAGTTAAATGTTAAAACAAGTTCGTTGTGATCAAAAAACCGCCCAAATTAACCCAAATAACCATCATTAAATTCGTATCTAATGATTCGTCCACTTGGATCTAATATAATTCACTATAAAATTATTAAAGCTACTGTAATATCATTAATAACATGTAATATCAGTTCTGGATGTTTACCCATGATCTACCCAAACATCAATTTAAGAATACAAGTGAACCACTCAAGAAAACCATAAAAACGAACATCCCCAAACAATGTTTTTAAACTCTATAAGTCATCCAAAGAAACATAATATAACATAATGAAACCAGAATAAACCCTATTAATTTAAAAATGGTTCTGGATTTCTAATTAATGAATATAATGTCATTATACAGGACATTAAAGAGAAGGAAGCTTTCGGGTACAAGGTAAGGGGAAATCTCGAACCCAATTTTCTTCCTTCGGGTTCTCCCTCTTTCACTCCATTTTTGATATAGTTACTCCTCAAATATCATTTGTTCATAATTTCCTTTACTTTTATGGAATATACATGTTTGTCACTGGTTTTTATGTCCATCAAAATGTTTTCCAAAAGAACTCTTCTTTCAAGATCTCACCTTTTACCTCTCATTCATGGTTGATGGTTCTTGTATCATGTATGTTGTTCCCTATTTCTTTTGGGAACCCAAAGATTATGAATCTGTTATTATGAGATGAAACCCATTCCTTTCCATGGGTTATTTATGTACATGTTTGATATGTGTTCTATGTGGAAAGCATGATAATGATAATGTTATGATGTGATGGGTGCGCCCAGAATTCTATAGCGCAATATGAATGTTTAAATGTGATGGGTGTGCCTGGAATTATACAGCACTCCAATGCATTGGGTAAAGTGATGAATCTCATGAGTAAATGTGAAATGATGTGTGAAAAAGATGATAGATTTGTTCACAAGCATGTGTGGTAGTTAACCACTAAGACATGATGTTTCATTTGTATGCATTTCCACATTTCAAGTCTTTTATTTATGCTCATCTCATGTTTATGATCTTTTGCCTATGTTATGATTATGCTCACCCCATGATGTATTGTTCTTATCTATCCTATTACTGGGATTTTTGCTCACCCCTTTTGATGTGTATCCTCAGGTGGCTACATGTACTAAGGAGAGGGAAAGTGCTACTAAGAAGCTATAGAAGAAGAAATTAAATGAATATTTATGCTTGATGTTGTACTTTTTATGTGTAGTCCTAGTTTTCTCAAGACACTAAACCTCTGGATCCTCCATGTTTAATACTATTATGTTGTTTATCTTTGAAATTAGGTAATAGTAATGTAATAAAAGGCTGGGTCACTATAGTTGGTATCAAAGGAAAGGTTTAGTTAATTTGGGAATTAGGATTAGTGAATCCTAAAGAAAACCTCTAGCATGAGACTAAGTACAAATATGCACACAAGGATATTTACCTAGGGATCCCATATGTTATGTTTTTGGTATAATTGTTTAAATGAATAAGTTATTCATGATCTGTTTACTTATGTTTTGTTCTAACCTTTTCTATTTTAGAAAATGGTGGAAACCAGGAGAAATCAGGACAACAACTCTTGTGAGGGCCAATGCAATGATTGCCCGAATGACATCCCCAATGATTTTGGAGGAGGAGTTAAAAACTTCATGGCGATGCTTACCCAATTATCCCAGGTTATGAATAATAACCATAATAATGGGGAACATCCTCCTTCACCAAAGAGGCAGCAACTAGCAATCAAATGTTTTATGCGGCAACGACCACCGACGTTTTGTGGATCTTCTGATCCACTAGTTACGGAACAGTGGGTCAACTCCATGGAGAAGATCTTTTCTGTTCTTCACTGTTCCGAGACGAATAAGGTGACTCTAGCCATTTATCGTCTAGATGGAGAAGCTGATCAATGGTGGGCATTGATTAAGAACACCATGCCAAGGGAGGAAATTGAACAGATGGAATGGGAAGACTTTAAGATAATGTTTCTTAATAAGTACTTCCCAAGTAATCTTCACACGAAGATGGAGAGAGAATTTATAGAGCTCAAGCAAAAAGAAGTAGAATTTGTCACAACCTATGAAGCAAATTTCACAAGGCTCGCAAGGTATGATTCGGGCTTTTTTATCAACAATGATAGCAAAATTGATAGATTCTTTAGTGGATTAAAACCAAATCTTCGAAAGGCTCTTGAAATTCGAGAATTTGAGAGTTATGAAGAATTTGTTCGGTGTTCTCTAAAAGTGGAGATGGAGTTTGGAGAATGGTCCCATGGATATGGTGATAAGAAAATAAAGATGGAGTTTCAAGCTGGTGGATCTAGTGACAAAGGTGGGAAGAAAAATCGACCCACATGCAAAAAATGTGGGAAGTTGCACCATGGGAACAACCTAAAAGGTACAGCAAAATGATTCAAGTGTGGGAAGGAAGGACACCAAGCTCACGAGTGTCGAAAAGACATGAAAAGAAAGGATAATTTAGCCGATGAAAGGAGAGAACCACTCTTGGTTCAATGCTACAATTGTAGGGAGCTAGGGCACTATTCAAACTAGTGCACTAAACCTCGAGCACTCGAGGGTAATCAGCACCAACAACCACCAAAGCCAAAGGAACAGGGGAAGGCTTATGCCATCACTACTGCAGAGGTGGAACATGATAATGAAGTCGTACAAGGTACACTTCCTATTCACTCAAAAATGGCAAAAGTCTTATTTGATTATGGTTCTACGCATTCCTTTATATCTTAAAAGTTTGCTAGAACTATAGAATTGAAGCCCCAAAACCTTGAAGTAGAGATATCTGTAAAAAACCCAAGTGGTGCAATCATTTCAACCGAAGTGTTTGACTCTTCTCCTGTTGACGTATGTGGGAAGATTCTTCCGGAAAATCTCGTAATACATCCCTTGGTGGAATTCGACGCTATAATGGGAATGGATTGGCTCTCGTTATATAGAGCACATATCAACTATTGGAAAAAATAAATATATTTTCATATTCCGAACCATCCCATGCTCCTCTAAAAATGCAAGGAAGATCATGAATATCCTCTGAAAAATCCTTCAATGGTGTGGGTGTTGATTCCCTATGAAGAAGCATACCTTTCCCAAATGGTTGAGTCGAAGGAAAGTGACAAACTTGAGTAAATTCCCATCATGGGGGAATACAGTGATGTATTTCCCAAAGAGTTACCCGGAATTCCCCCGGATCGTGAGGTAGAGTTCTCAATTGAACTCATACCTGGAGCTACTCCTATCTCGAAGTGCCCCTATAGGATGAATCCTATCGAACTGGAGGAGTTAAAGAAGCAGTTGCAAGAGAATCTGGAGAAAGGGTTCATACGCCCTAGTGTATCACCTTGGGGTGTGCCAGTGCTCTTTGTAAAGAAGAAGAATGGAACCATGCGGCTGTGTATCGATTATCGGGAACTCAACAAGATCACCATAAAGAACAAGTATCCTCTCCCAAGGATTGATGACTTGTTCGACCAGTTAAGAGGAGATCAATACTTCTCAAAGGTGGATCTTCGTTCTGGATATCATCAAGTAAAGGTGAAGAAGGAAGTTATTCAGAAGACTGCCTTCCGTACAAGGTATGGCTACTATGAGTTTTTGGTAATGCCCTTCGGACTTACTAATGCCCCAACAATCTTCATGTATTTGATGAATAGAGTCTTTAGACATTACCTCGACAAATTTTTTGTAGTGTTTATCAATGATATTCTCATCTACTCCAAGATTAAGGAGGCACACGAAGAGCATCTAAGACTTGTGTTGGTGACATTGAGAAAGGAGAAGTTATACGCCATGTTTAGCAAGTGTGACTTTTGGATGAATCATGTCAGGTTCTTGGGACATGTGATCACAAGTGAGGGAATTTCTATGGACCCTTCAAAGACAAAGGTGATTGAGGAATGGCCCAGGCCGTCTAGTGTCACATAAATCCGTAGTTTTATTGAATTAGCTGGGTACTATCGACGTTTTGTGAGAAACTTCTCATGATTGTCAAGCCCGCTAACTAAGTTAACAAGGAAAGGGGTAAAGTATGTATGGACAGAAGAATGTGAGGGAAGCTTCAAGGATCTAAAGAGAAGGCTGATCACTACACCTGTACTCACACTACCAAAAACTGGAGAATGTTTTGTGATATACAGTGATGCTTCAATGAAAGGATTGGGTTGTGTACTCATGAAAAATGATAATGTGATATCCTACGACTCAGGACAGTTGAAGATCCATGAGCAGAACTACCCGACGCATGATCTAGAGCTAGCAGCCGTGATTTTTGACTTGAAAATCTGGTGACACTACCTTTATGGTGAGAAGTGTGACATATACACCGACAACAAGAACCTAAATTTTATATTAACACAAAAGGAGCTCAACATGCGTCAAAGGAGATGGTTAGAGCTAATCAAGGTTTACGATTGCTCTATTCACTATCATCCTAGAAAGGCGAACAAGGTAGCTGATGCTCTAAGCAGGAAAGAACCTGCTACTCTATCCATGTTGAGGATTGAGAAAGACCCTATCTTCTTGTATATGCAAAGGATGAATTTGGGAATCGTAAGGGTAGGGGATACATCCTACCTTGCCCAAATGATTGTGCAACCATCCATCCCACAGAAGATTAAGGAAGCACAAAGGGATGATGTGGAGATACAGAAGAGGGTGAATGCAGTAAAAAAAGGGAAGCTGCAAGAGTTCCATATCGACAATGATGGTGTGATTTGGTTTGGAACACGACTTTGTGTGCCTTCATCACCCAGGATAAAGAAGGAGCTATTGGATAATGCACATAGCTCAACTTTCTCTATCCATCCTGGAAGTACCAAAATGTATCGTGATCTCCAATAGCACTTCTAGTGGGATAACATGAAGAAGGAGATTGCAGAATATATATCAAGGTGCTTGGTATGTCAGCAAGTTAAATCTGACTGACAAAAGTCCAAAGGTATGATGTAGCCATTTCCTATACCCATGTGGAAATGTAAAAATGTTACTATGGACTTTTTCACGGGTCTCCCGAAGACGTCAAAGGGAAATAATGCGATATGGGTTGTGGATGATCAACTCACCAAGACAGCCCATTTTATCACTATTCGGGAGGACCTCTCACTTGAACAACTTGCAAGGATATGTGTGAAGGAAGTAGTGAGATTGCACGGTGTTCCACTCTCGATTGTCTCTGACCGTGATCCAAGGTTCACATCTAAGTTCTGGAGGAGCCCAAAACATACTTTGAGTACTGAATTAGATTTCAGCATGGCCTATCACCCCCAAACTGATGGTCAGTCTGAAAGGACTATTCAGACGCTTGATGATATGTTAAGAGCCTTCTCTCTTGAATTCAAAGGTGGTTGGGATCAGCATCTCCCATTGGTTGAATTCTCATACAGAAATAGCTTCCACTCGAGTATTTTGATGGCTCCGTATGAAGCTCTTTATGGGAAGCGATGTAGAACTCCATCCTGTTGGGATGAAGTTGGAGAACGAGTGCTCCTTGGTCCTAATCTTGTTCAAGAGATGACAGAGAAGGTTCAAGTCATCCAGAAACACATTAAAGCTGCTCAAAGTTGGAAAAAGAGCTATACTGACAACCGTCGAAGGGACTTGGAGTTCGACGTCGGAGTTAAAGTCTTCCTTCGAATATCTCCATGGAAGAGAGTCATGAGATTCAGGAAGAAAGGGAAGCTAAGCCCAATGTACATTGTCCCCTTTGAGATCCTTGACCGTATAGGAGCTGTGGCCTATCGTCTAGCACTTCCACCAAATATGGATCAAGTTCATGATGTGTTTCATTTATCACTACTGAGGAAGTACATACCATACCCCTCACATGTACTAAAATCAGAGGTGGTACAGCTGGAAGATGATCTCTCCTATGAGGAGCATCTGGTAAAATTTTTGGACCGAAGTGATAAGGTTCTACGAAACAAGACAACCCGCCTTGTCAAAGTGTTGTGGAGGAACCAATAGTTCGAGGAAGCAACTTGGGAACCAGAAGAGGCAATGAAGGAGAAGTACCCTCACCTGTTTGTGTAAAGTGAAATTTCAGGGGCGAAATTTATTAAGGGGGGAAGAATGTAACGACCCAAAGTATGTCAATGGAAAATTCCCTTCTTATATTTTTAAAAACACAAAATAATGAACTACTAAGTGATAAGTGACCTTTAAACATAATTTTGTCACCCCTATGTTTGGAATTTTAAAAATCCGACATACACGGTTGTGTTCAAGATTGTTTTTGGAGTCTAATGAAACAAAAACAATTTTTGGTGAATAGTAACCTACCCTTATGAATAGTAACCTACCCTTATGAATAGTAATACCACCCTTATGAATAGTAAATAAGAGTAACATTACATATGAATAATAAAATAAAATTTAGACATCATAGAAAGTGATAATTTGACCTTAGTGAACGTTTTTGGTATTTTATAAGTCATAAATAATTAATTATAATAAATAAATTAATTTAAAAGAATATATATTTCCCAAAAATGTATTCACAAATTATTGAATCAATTCCTAATAGTTTTTTATATAATTTTATAAGACCATACGTAATTTTTGAAAGAACTGCAAAATCAGTTTTAATTTTAAAAACTGTTTTTTAAGTAAATTATGATTTTAATTAAATATTAAATTAATAATATTTAAAAAATTATTTATGAAAAATGGAATTAATTTTTTAATTCTACACGTCAAAAAATGGTTGGGGTAAATTTTTGGGAATTTTCTGAGATACTTGAATTTTTGATGAATAGTGGAATCCGATAATTCACAATAAAAGCTAAATAATGTATTAATTGAGTCATCAATGATGTTATGCTGATGTAAGCCCACTTCGTTCGGGATTACATTATAAAATTACTATTATTGGTCATCCAAGACTCACTATTCCCTGTCTTAGGGGAAATTAATAAACTAATCAATTTTATATTAAGGAAACCCCTCTCCCCTCCACTATAAAAGCCACCCTTCACTCCCTCTTTTCCTCACACCTCTCAAGCTCCAAGACTTCTCTAAAATCTGCCCAAACACCTTCCCTAGCCTCTCCCCCACGTCCAAGAGCTCCTGGTCTCATCAAAAGACCAATCTTAGGCCCTTAAGGAGGTTCTCAAGAGGAGGATTCTAAAGGTAAATTTTCTCCATCTTCTCCTTTAATTTCCTTTCAAGTTCAAGTTCCTTTCTTGATCTCTCCCTACCTATCTTCATCCAAATTGTTTTGTAACTCCAGTATTATACATATAATTTAATTTTATGATTCTAATGGTATATTATATAACCCCACACCCTTTCCCTCTTCCTTTTATTTTATTAAAGAGGACGTTGTTCATGAGGTGTTAAATTTATCACCTTCAAAAACGACATGTTCTCTTCTTCCATCTCTACCTTCAATCTGGTCATGAAACCATTTTTATGGTTGAACCAGAAAATTTTATATTTATTATGTTCTATTTTAAGTTCTGGAAATAACCTATGGCCATATTACTAAGTTAAATTTTAAAACAAGTTCATTGTGATCCAAAAACCGCCCAAATTAACCCAAATAACCATCATTAAATTCTTATCTAATGATTCATCCACTTGGATCTAATATAATTCACTATAAAATTATTAAATCTACTGTAATATAATTAATAACTTGTAATATCAGTTCTGGATGTTTACCCATCATCTACCTAAACATCAATTAAAGAATACAAGTGAACCACTCAAGAAAACCATAAAAATGAACATCCCCAAACAATGTTTTTAAACTCTATAAGTCATCCAAAGGAACATAATATAACATAATGAAACCAGAATGAACCCTATTAATGTAAACATGGTTCTGGATTTATAATTAATGAATATAATTTCATTACACAGGAAAATAAAGAGAAGGAAGATTTCGGTTACAAGGTAAGGGGAAATCTCAAACCCAATTTTCTTCCTTCGGGTTCTCCCTCTTTCATTCCATTTTTGATATGGTTACTCCTCAAAGATCATTTGTTCATCATTTCCTTTACTTTTATGGGATATACGTGTTTGTCACTGGTTTTTATGTCCATCAAAATGTTTTCCAAAAGAACTCTTCTTACAAGATCTCACCTTTTACCTCTCATTCAAGGTTGATGGTTCTTGTATCATGTATGTTGTTCCCTCTTTCTTTTGGGAACCCAAAGATTATGAATGTGTTATTATGAGATGAAACCCATTACTTTACATGGGTTATTTATGTACATGTTTGATATGTGTTCTATGTGGAAAGCATGATAATGATAATGTTATGATGTGACGGGTGCGCCTGGAATTATATAGCGCAATATGAATGTTTAAATGTGACGGGTGCGCCCGAAATTATATAGCGCTCCAATGAATTGGGTAAAGTGACGAATCTCATGAGTAAATGTGAAATGATGTGTGAACAAGATTCTAGATTTTTTCACACGCATGTGTGTTAGTTAACCACTAATACATGATGTTTCATTTTTATGCATTGCCACATTTCAAGTCTTTTATTTATGCTCCTCTCATGTTCATGGTCTTTTGCCTATGTTATGATTATTCTCACCCCACGATGTATTTTTCTTATCTATCCTCTTACTGGGATTTTAGCTCACCCATTTTGATGTATATCCTCAGGTGGCTACATGTACTAAGGAGAGGACAAGTGCTACTAAGAAGCTATAGAAGAAGAAATTAAATGAATGTTTATGCTTGATGTTGTACTTTTTATGTGTAGTCCTAGTTTTCCCAAGACACTAAACCACTGGATCCTCCATGTGTAATACTATTATGTTTATCTTTGAAATGATGTAATAGTAATGTAATAAAAGGCCAGGTCGATATATCCTATCTATCTAGGAGAAGATATACATGAGACTCTTATGGCTAGAGTATATGTTAAACTACTCTCCCATCTAGTTGTGTTGCCACATCGTCAATTCAATGACTACCACTACTAGCTCAAGATCATGGGTGGAATATTTCTATTCATGATGTCTCAAATAGGTAGAACCATAGTCAATCAAAACATTCCCTTGCATTAGGAAACAACCATGCATGGTCCCTCTTGCATCCCAGAACACTACATTCCTAATGACATCCTCTAGTAGTCTCACGATGGGATTGCTCTCCAACTATTGCCTCATATCATGAAAGTACTCTAGAACTTCCCTTTGCACACAATGGATCCCCTTCCATGTCAAATATATATAGGGTGAAGATAATATAGAAAAATAAGGGTACAAAACATGGATATTACCCAGCCAAAACCAGGATACTAGGCACCTCAGTAACACTCCTCAGTAGCTCCCAAGTAAGCACAACCTCAATATTCACTAAATGCACTGCAAATCTGGCCTCTGAAATGACATGTACCAAAATTGGACCTCCCAAATCTAGAACTCACTATTTGAGAGAACCACTTAATGATTTTTCTCTAAGTGTATTTCTAGGACCATCCTCAAGTGTATCACGTGCTCCTCCCCGGATGTCGAGTACACCAAGATGTCATCAATGAAGACCACCACGAACCAGTATATGTTAGGATGTAAGATCCGATTCATGAGTCCCATGAATAGTTTTAGGGAATTGGTCATTCCATAGGACATCACCAGGTACCAATAGTCTCCATTCTGACATTTGAAGGTTTTATTCTGTACATCCTCATCCTGTACACAAAGGTATTGATATATAGACCTCATGTCAATCTTTGATAACCTCCTCACTCCCTTAAAATTATAGAAGAGGTAGTAAATCTTCAGTAGTGGACACTTTTTCGTCATGGTCACCTGATTCAGGTGCCAGAAGTCCACACATAACCTCAAGCTCCCATCTGCCTTCTTGGAAAAGAAAACTGGGGCCGACCAGGGTGAAACACTGGGTCTCACGAAGTCCTTCTTCTGCAAGTCCTCCAGCAATACCCTCAACTCACAATGCTTCATGAGAGACAGATGATATGCATGCATAGATATCTATGTTGTCTCAGGGTATAGATCAATTAATATGTCAACCTCTCTATAGGGAGGTAATCTGAGGACATCTTTAAGAAATAATTCCTCATACTATGCCACCACTATAGGAAAATGAAGAATCCTCTCATCCAATGCACTGAGGGTGAGGCTAGATAACAGACATGTAATTGGTTTTATCCTCTTATGAGTAATTCCATCATGTTCTTCATGTTTTTACTTTTCACCAACAAAGGAAAACCTGGTCCCATCATAGTGGACATGCTATACTATACACCTAAAATAGTTAATTGGAGCATGGACTGTGGATAACCAGTCCATACCGAGAATGGGATTGTAAGGGCTCAATGCCACTACCATGATATCCCAATTTAAGATCTCACGTCTAATAGTAATCTTAGACTCTCAACACTAATGTGTGATCATCGAATCCCCTCCCATAGGGGTCTCTAAACATAAGGGTTGAGTCAACCTCTCTACCATAATCTCTCATCCCTGAAAAAGGTCTGTGGAAAAACAAAGAGTGGATGGAACCTGTGTCTATCAAACCTACTACTAGTTTGGAATATTTTGGTCTAAGTAAGACACTCAAGAGGGGGTGAAATGAGTTCCTATAAAAAAATTTGTTAAAGAAGTTTATTTAAAAGACTCCCCTAGTTTAAAACTCAACAGGATAGTTAATCAAAGTAGTGAATTTATAAGAGTTCAAATTTTCAACTAATTTCTTCGAAGATTGATTATTTCTTAGTTATAATAATATGAGATGTTGATACAACTTTTAAAACTAATCTAATAATAAAATATAGTTATTAACACTACCCAAGACTAACTATCAAAGTGAAATTTAGTTTTCTGAAATATAGGTAAAAATAGAGAAAAATAAAATTTGAAAACATAGCAGATATAAAAAAAGAGGTTTAGTCTAAAGTTGAGACTTAGTCCTCTACAATTGTTGTCCACATATCACCATACATTCTATATAAGTAATGGTATTTATCTACATGCTAGATCAGGGTTAACAAAACATTACACACGACAGTCTATGTCGCATGACCTCTACCACAATTCTTCGTGGGAATTAAAGCACAATAATGCCACATAGGACCTCTACCATAGTTCTATGTGGGATAAACAAGTGTAAAAATATAGTTCTTAGAGGATATTTGGTATCCTCCAATTCAGTGCAGGAGACAGTGTGTGTCTTATAGACAGGTGCACACACTGATCAAAAATGTAATCAAAAGTCACAAAACAGAACAATAAATATTAGATGGGGCTCAAAAGGCTCTGTTTCTTATGAATTTTAGCTTTGGACTCTTTGATGTATCAGAGATGAAGTTAGAGCCCTCCGGTAGAAGAAGATACTGAAACAGAGTGTCGTGGAGCACTATGTTCTGTCTTCTAGGGAGATGAGATGTTCTTAACTTAGGTTCAATTTAATAATGCAGATATGTTGTAACTTTGATGCACAATACGTATCTGGTTCACAACAAAAAGTAATGAATAGTTTGTCATGTGATATTTCTTTCAGTATGTTTTTCGTATTTAGTCTGAGTGCTAGAGTATGTTCATTTCTGTATATCTACAGGGTGTGTTTTCCATCTCACATGCCTTATCCCTTTTATGTGTTGCAGCTTGACAATACACATGTGGATGTCCTTGGTAGATCATACTATCAGGTAACATAGTCATTAATGTTGTCTTCAAGAATAAATTAATTTAATTTTTAGAATTAAAACACTCAAATATGACCATTATAGATAATTTTAAATAAAATAAAATTAAATAATATATCAGTGACTCCTTTGTTGGTGAGTAATTAATCAGTGACTCATTCTATCGGCGAGTCCTCCTATCGGTATCCGTGTATCTTTTTTATCACTATCTCATTTTTATTGGTGTCTCATTTTATTAGTGTCTCATTCTATCAGCCCATCCATGCATTGGTAGCACCATGTGTCAGTATCACCATTCATCGGTATCACCATGCGTCGGTAGCACCATGTGTCAGTAGCACCATGTGTTGGTAGGTCAGTCCTTGTATCGCGAAGACAATTGAATTGTAGGTGACTCGTTTGAACTATCAGGGATACATTATATTTTTCAGTATCAGTAGTTCCTTTTTGTTTCTCGCATCTGTGAGTTTGAATTATAATATTTGGCATCAGTGACTTTAATTTTTGTCATTGTCTGCCTCTCATACTTAGGAAATATTTCTGTTTGGAATTTCTTACTACATAAATATTATCATAATATGATAAAGTTAAATGTGATCATATATAATCAGAATCTCACATATTTAAACATTAATGAACATGATAGAAATGACTAGACATAGTTAATAATATTCGAAATGATTAACAATATTTTATATGATTAACAAGATTTAACATGATTAAAAATATTTGATATGATTTTTTATTATTAGAAAGCTATAGGACAGACACCAATCACCTATGGACCAACAATATCCCCCTTTTTGATGATCACAAATCATGGAATTATAATGTAAAATCAATTTATGTGTAATTTAATCATTAAAATTATCATATACCATTACTAATGAATTTTGTCAATATACAGATAAGTTAAAGAGGATAAAATAGATAGTAAGAGTTTCCATGAAAAAAAATTGTATCATAGAATAATTCCTTTTCTTCATATATGTAATATGAGGTATGGAAAGTAAAATAAATAAGGCCAAACCATTCCCCCTATTTATCGTTATGATATGTTAATGTGGAATAATAATAATTGATAATTCATTTCTTTTCTCCCCCATTTGGGATTATCAAAAAAGTGCAAGAGGATTAAAGGATAAAACAATGAAATGGAATCAGATGAATAATCAAGAAGGAAGCAAGTATAAAAGGAATTTAGATGTCTCATATAATAATAGATATAACACAAATAGATTAAATTCAAGAGAACTGAAGTCCATTAATCAGTGAAGTACAAGGTATTGTAATACATCAGTTAAAGACAAAAAAAGTACAATACATCAACCCTATAAAAAATTATCACCCTACTTCTCAGGGTCAAGAGGGGGTTTCAATTTCCTAAAGGGGTTAATCAAATGTATAGCAAAAGGTTTAGTATGATAGGTAGGAGGTTATGAATGGATCTTCAGAGGATGTAGGATAACTCCTTATAGAACAGCAGGTGCATGGATGGGAATATAATGTGACAGGACACAAGGTTGAGTATTCTTTATGATAACTGGACGAATCAGGCTCAAAGCCCGAGAGACAGACATTGACTATGGTTGGGGAGGCAAGGATGTTGAAGGAGAGAAAATAGGTGTGAGAGATACAACAGTTGGAACCACTATGGCTTCACGCTACACATAAAGATATGGCTTCAAAATCTTGTTGAAATTATCAACGATTTCACAACAATACTTTACAAATTTCTAAAAATCATATTTATTTTCTAAAAACTTTTCCAAAAGAGAAGTGAAATATTTCAGCTTGTGAACATGATCTTTGAAGGATCTGGTCACAGTGGGCATGCTAAATTTATCTTCCAAATACTTTATAAGACTAGATATTTAGTTATTGGTAATAATTATCTAGAAATAACAATCCAACTTCTCTATAATCGGATCATTTTCAGTCTCAACACTATTTTAATACAACCGAGCCATATCATGAACTTTATCATTGTTCTTATCAATCATAGCCAATCATTCTAATCCAAAGGCAGCAAACATAACTGAAACATCTTCATTAATAATAGTTCTAACTATATTAAGGTCCAAAACTTAAGATGTTTGACCAGAGTTATAAGGAACAACATGAGATGAGGTATGGGTATTCATCTCATTAATTAAAATCTCCCAAAAGACTTTATACTCAGAGGTTAGTTGATTGATTTTAGAAACAAACCCATTTATATCTTTTATAAGCTCAGTGATGTTCTCAAAAACCTTCTCTGCCACTGAAATTATGTTTAGTTAAATCACATATAGAACCTTTTCTGAATTAGTATCTACATCGGTCTCACTAACAACAACTTCCTAAACTAGAGTAGGACTAGTTGCACTGATTGCTTCAACTCTTCATTAAAAGACATTAAAAACTTTATTTTATTACATAGAGTAGGAATGGACACAACTTGAGCTTGAAAAAATTCCCTATCATCATAAGACATTTCCTCCATAAATATTTCAAAGACATCCATAGTAACAGAGTCACTAAAAATGGTTTGATCCACTAAATCTTTTTCAATAGAAAAAAACATCATCATCTGAATCTTCATAGTCCAAGACAAGGTATATGTATCCAGGATTCCATTCCTATTCATACATATCATCATCATCTAAAGGAGTGAAAATGTCAAGTATCA
Source organism: Viscum album (assembly GCA_963277665.1). NCBI lineage: Eukaryota > Viridiplantae > Streptophyta > Magnoliopsida > Santalales > Viscaceae > Viscum > Viscum album. The sequence continues at coordinate 86,630,985 of OY728166.1, read as the reverse complement.
CTCTTACATCTCGATGAACCCCCTCATCTCGATCTCTTCTCACAGGTTTCTCCCCCTCAACTAGAGATCTCCTTTTAGTATATACCAAATGTGGTATAGGGGATACCAGATGTTCTACTTCATCTTGAACATCAACATTTTCTCTTTCTACAAAAACAATTTTAGGAGGTTCTTTCAACTGTTCTGAAACCACATCCTTATCAGTCTCCATATTCCTACCTTGATCATCATCATGATGATTAATATCATTACCATGTTCGATTCCTTCATAACTTCATTTTCTACCTTTATCTTCATCATTTAAATTACTTATATCATCTCCATTATCCTTCTCTTCCTCACTTCTAGATCCACTGCCTCTTTCTTCTTAATTACAGCATGATACACCTTCTCTAGATTCTTCTTCTTTATCCTATGCATCCTCTTCAGAACCACTAGACTTGATCTCATAGTCTACAATTCCTGATACATCTATCTCCTCATCCTCACCTAAAATTGGTTCTCTTGAAACAAGGATAGAGGTGAACCGGGAGTTCCATATGTCATTACACTTGGAACTTTAGTAGTTTCAGGGTCACTCCTATCATCAACAATAGATCCTTGATCAATGAATAGAGTGACATGCTCTTCATCCTCAGAATAAATTGTCTAAGTATCTGTTAGTCCTAGAATAGGATCTACTAAATCTCTTGACCTTGTAGGATGATCCACTTGAATGAAATTCTAATACACTATATTCTCATCACTATCCCATTTTCTTTTCCAGGGGTTCCAATTTATTTTCATCATTTTACATATTTCTTTTCTTAAGAAAATTTCCCAACAAGCTCAAACATTTTCACCACCTTAATCCAAACATTCATTCATTTACAGCATAACTGAGATCATCTAGGGTAAAACAAATATTTTTTTTCAAGAGGCCTTTATCATTTCACCTATGTCCACAATATGGTATATACATAGATTTATCTCAACTCCTTTCTTCCACAAATAGGTCAAATACACATCTTTATACATTATGCATGAAAATTACCCTTTTCTGGGATAAATTTGGTGCCGAATAAACATAAATAGTATCATGTACTAACCATCTAGCTCAGTAGAAATGGGCCTCCTATGTTCTTCATTGTTACTTGTCTCTTTTAGAGCTGTCTCATAGCTGAACACATCACTCTTAGGTGGAGACATACCGTGATAGTCATCAAACACACCCTCATGGTGTACCTCAAGAAATTTAGCCCACTATCTACAAGGAAGAAAGGTCATCTTTCCTCTAACCACTGATTTGATCCATGAAGCTTCACTTCCTTCTAGGAGAAACTCTGCATTCATGTAGAACTCATGTACCAGCATTGGATAATATGGCCAATGATTATTTTCGAACCATTCTATCCATCCTTGACTCTATACCACTCTTAACAAAAGAGACTTATTTTCCAATTTCCATTCTACAAGAACTTCCTTATCTAGAGTAACTATGAGGTTCACAAGAGAACAATTGATAAGAACATACAAGCTTGATTAAACATTTTTCTTCTTAGAAGGATGTTACTCATCTCCAGATCCTCCTTCAAAGGTGCGCTTCATTCTTTCCATATGAAGGTTCAGTTTAAAGGTTGGATGATGAAAGGTTGAAGGTAGAAAGAGAGAAACATTTGAGAGTGTATGGGTTAAAGTGTGAGGGTATGTATTAGATTGGATGGACTCTAATTTATATAATTTACAGAATCTTAAATCATAAAATCATCATTTGGAATTGAAGGAAATAAATCAAACAACACCGTTTTGGTTAAAAACATAAAATAGATAAAATAGTGAGTCATCAGTGTCAGTATAACAATTTTTATTCAAAACACTATAGATGTAAAAATGACAAGGTGTCAGTGTCGTCATGAAAACTGTGTTAGTTTGATAAAGTTATCAGTGGCGACATGAAATTTTCAGCTTCATACTGTCACTATCGGCATGAAAGTATTTGTCTAACGTTTCTAGTGTTAGTATGACCACTTTACATAAAATTATCAAAGGAATAACAACATAAGGTGCTATAGATTGATAATTCCTAACTCATGTCTGATGTAGTTCATTCTTCTAGTGTTAAATGGCTAAGTGAAAGTGTCATCAATATGATGTTCACTTCCAATGAACTATAAAGTGATCTCACCTTTTTGATAATGGTCTATCAAAAAATGATGTCTTACATCAATGTGTTTTTTCCTAAAATGTGAAACCGTATTATTATAAATATTTATAGCTCTTATAACATCACAATTTATGGGAACATATTTGAATTTATATCTATAGTCCTGTAATGTGTCTTTCATCAACAAAATTTGTTGATAAAAAGTACCAGTAACTATATATTCAGATTCAAAAGAAGATAGTGAAACAGAATTTTGGTTCGTACTACACCATGAAACAAGATAATTTCCCAAAAAGATACATTTGCTAGAGGTGCTTCTTATAACTAACTAAAATCCACCAAATTTATCATCTGAATAACTAACTAAATCAAATTCTTTTCATCTTGGATGGAACAGTATTTACATGGTATTATACTTAATGTATTTGAAACTTATTTTGAAAGCACTTAAATGAGAGTCTTTTGGTTTATCTTGGAAACATGCATGCAGGAACACACTAAACATAATATCAAGCCTTCTAGCTTTTAAGAAGAGTAAACTCCCAATCATTCATATTTAAGTGGTTTGATCAACAGATTTACCATCTTCATCAAGATCCAATATACTAGTTGTGCTCATTGGTGTATCACTACATTTTTTTCTATCAAATAAAAACCTTTTAAAAATATATTTAGTATATTTACATTGATTTAAAATAATAACTTTTTTAATTTTGAATATTTGAAATCCTATAAATAATTTGAGTTCTCTCATCAAACATATTTCATATTCATTTTTAATAAACTTTGAAAAATGTTGGACACACCTATTTTGATAATCCCAAATCATGTTTAAATATTGATCATGATATATTAAGTCATTTGATAACTCTTTTTAATATGTATTTATAATTATTTTATCATGAACAATGTATACTCTTAGTCTCATGACATTTCTGCATCAGCTTATAGTTTACATTTATCTAAATATAAGTTCACTGTTAAAGGCTACTGGTAAGATTCTTCTGTTCAAGGTCACCGTTATAGCTCACTGTTACTCTAGGTCACTGATCCTAGAAGGTTACAGTTGAAGATCTACTATCACTAATATAGGCTACCGGTACAAGGTTACTGTCACAAGTCTACCATTGATCTGCTTATCATAGCTCATAGACAAAGAGTCACTGTCACAAGGTCACTACTGTGACAAGGCTTCTATTAGAAGTTCACTGTCAGACTCTTTCTCAAGTCTTCTCTTAAGAACTTCACTGTTAAAGTCTACAGTTGGACATGTCTACCACTAGTAGAAGGCTTCCACTAGAAAATACCTACTGTTGAGATAGTCAACTGTTTGTCAAAGTCTACTGATGGACATATTACACTGTTAATGAAATTACCTATTGAGATAAGTCTACCAATGGAAAGGTCACTATTGATGTAGTCTGATGTTACAAAGCTTACGTTAGAAGCTTACTGTTGGAGTCTACCGCTGATCAAGACTATTGATGAAGCCTATAGTTGAATAGCCTATCGATGAATTCCACTGATGAGGAGATACTGTTACATAGAGTAACAACTACAGTTACAAGACATCCACTGACACAAAGTTCACCGTTACAAGCCTACAGACAGAAAGACTACCGTTGAAGTATACCGTGTGACATGCACCTGATACCAGTCTAATGATATTATATTATTTTCTTTACCAATTTTATTAATACTATCATAACGATCAGGTCTGGAGAAAATTAACGCACCTGAAATTATTTAATGTTATTTGTTGGCATATCAGGAGACAGTACGATGTACGAGGAAGGCCACACATGGTTTAAACATTTCTCTTATCAGCCCCTGCTGAACCAAATGAAAAATATCAGCTAAAATATATATATATATATATATGAGTAGAGAAAACCATCTGTAGAGATATACAGGTTGGACATATTGAATATACACAGAACACTCATAAGAGAGAAACGTATACAATCTCAAGAAGAACACTCAAGCACTGATTCTGAATAACTGAGAGCTTCACGAAGATCTATTGAAAGAACTCTTTTTAAGCTATAGTGATGTGCTGAAAAGAACTTCAAACCCATGAAGCTGATCATCTCTACATCTGGAATTCAGAACCTGGAAGTTGTGACACTCTGTTTTGGAGGCACCTTGCAGAAAAGGACCAAAACTTCATTTCCTTAATTCCAACGAGTTCAGAGCTGATCTACCAACACAACAGAGCCCTCTAAACTCATCACTACTATCTTTAGCTCTATTGTGTTTAAATACTTTACATTTGTGAGAAGTGTGTATGTGTTACACACAATGACTCTTGTGCTTAAACTGAGGGATACTGAAAATCCCCATACCAAACTCTCTTTACATTTGTTTCCCACGTATAACTGTGGAAGAAGCCCCGTGTGGCTTGGTAGATAAATTTTTCCCATGTATTACTGTGGTAGAGGTTGCAAAACCTGGACAGTTTGTGAAAACTATTGTAAAGCCCGATATAGTCTGTGTATCACTCTTTAAAATAGTTGATTGGTGGTAGGTGATCACCATGTGGAGAGGACTAAGTCTTGACTTAAGACTGAACCTCTTGTTTGAATTTTTGTGTTCATCTTTCCATTACACTATTTTTACATTTATCCACTGTTTGTATTTGCAAAGACAGAAATTTGTTTTACATTCACTCTGATAGTTAGTTCTGGTTAGTGTGTATGTCTGATTTGTTTAGTAAAATTGTTTCAAAAGTCGAATTAGTTCTCATACTGATTCAACTAAGGATTAATCAACCTTTGAAAAACATGTTGAACAATAAGTCACTTATATCTCTACTTCCTTAATTGACTGGGCCATTTTAATTTGGTGCATTTTAATCCTAAAAGTTTTAACAGAAATTTTAATTGGTACTCAATTCACCCCCACTATTGAGTATCCACTCCAACAAAAATTTGGTATCAGATGTTTACATTGTTATTTATAAAAAGTATTCAAACCCTCTATTTTTCAAACTGTGATTTTAGTTTTATCTTAAAGATCTTAAATTTCTGTTAGTTCTAAATTTTGTCTCTTTAATATATTCTCTAAAATCTCATTATGGAAAATAGACTAGAAGGTACTGCTAATAACAAGAAACCTTTCTTTAATTGTATGAATTATGCTCAATGGAATATTAAAATGAAAATTGATTTGGAAAGTATTGGTTTTGATATTTGGTCTGCTATAGAATCAGAATATGAGATCCCCAAAACTGCTACATCTACTTGGGATGATGCTACAAAGTCTGACTATAACAATAACTGTGATGCTATGAATGCCCTTTACTTCTCTTTATGAGATGAGGGATTTAACCGAATTTCTCCATGTAAAACAACTCATGAAATTTGGGACACCTTGGCTGTTTCTCATGAAGGAACAACCAATGTGAAGGAAATGAGATTAAACACTTATACTATTAAATATGATAATTTAAAATGAGACTTGATGAACCCATTTCTGACATGTACCTTAGGTTTAATTAGATTTTCAACACCATGAGTGCACTGGGAAAAGCTGTTCCAGAGAAGGAGCAGATCATGAGAATATTGAGATGCTTTCCAGACAGATGGAGAGGCACTTCTTTGTCTATCCGAGAGTCATGTGACATCAACAAGCTACCTGTTAAGGAGTTGATTGGTAAATTAATGATGTATGAAGAAGAATTGAAGGTGAAAAAATAAGAAGATGATGAACCCAAGAGAAAATCTGTGGCATTCAAGTCTACTGCTTCAAAGAGCTAAGACAAGGGGAAAGTACATGTACCTACTGAAAGTTCAACCAGTGAAGATTCAGATTCAGATTCAGACAGTGACGAAGAAATGGCTCAAATAGCTCGGATATTTATGAAGTTCTATAGGAATAAGAAGTTTTTCAGAAAACCAAACTACATGGGTAAGTATGATCAACAAGGTAAGTGGAAGAAGGATTGGAATAAATCTGATAAAAAAGATGATATAGTCTGCTATGAATACATAAGGAAAGGACACATCAAGGCTGCCTATCCAAAGTTAAAATTCAAAAAGAAATATGATTATAAGGACAAGAAGTACAAGAAATACATGAAAGCTACATGGAGTGCTTAGGAAGACAACACAAGTGAATCAGAAGCTAATGATTCTGAAAAGAACCATGCCAACATGTGCTTCATGACTAACATATCCGAGGTACCTGTTTCCCCTGTTATAAATGATTATTATTTTAGAAATAATAGTGATTCAGATAATGATGAAAATATGTCTAAGGATGAACTGTTTGAATATTGCAATATGCTGGAAGATATCTGTAATGAACTAAAAGATAAATATAAATATTTGATGAAACAAAAATCCTTGACTAGTAATGTTAAAACATATCTAAGTGTAGAAAAAGAAAAGTATGATCAAATTTTGAAAGAGAATACTCAACTCAAATTATCTAATGAACAATTAAGAAAGGATATTGAGAGGTTAACTGCTGGTAGGGATACCTTGACATAGTTTCTAGGAAAACATATTGCTCCAAAATACACAACTAGTCTGGGATATCATCCTGGACAGAGACAAATTAGCAAAACCAAATTTGTTCCAAAATCTGGATAGTTCACTGCTAATTCTGGACCATCTTTTGAGAAAAAAATGTCTAAAGGACCTAACAAAGTATTTATGTCTCAAAATATGTTTTTTGATTTTAGAAAACTTATAAAGAAAATTTGGGTTCCCAATGTTTTATTGGCTAACCTTTATGGACCCAAGAAGAGTTGGGTATGAAAGTTACCCCATGTTTAATGTGTTATGCAGTGATGTTTTTTAAAGAGTTCTGGTAAGACCCTATGGTACTAAGACAGTGGATGTTCAAGACATATGACATGAGACTATTTTTCTTCAAGAGTCTAATTAAAGTTGATGTTGGGAATATCACCTTTGGTGAGAATGCAAAAGGAAAAATAATCGGCTTAAGCTAGATTGGTAACCCTGATACAATATTAATTTATAAAGAACTTTTTGTTGATGGATTAAAGTACAATTTACTTATCATATCTCAGTTAAGTGATGATGGATTTAATGTTAAATTTGAAAATGATTCATTCCATGTTTTTAATTGAAAAAATGATTTAGTTTTCACTACATGTAGAAATGAGAATGTATATGATGTTGATTTAAATTACTTATCCAAACAAAATGTTTCTTAATTAAATGATTTTCATAAAGAGTCTTGGTTATGGAACATAAGTTTAGGACACTGTAATGTGCACTCACTTAGGAAGCTATCTAGGAAATGTTTAGTTAGAGACTTACCTAAATTAGAATTCCCAATTTATAAAGTGTGTAATCCCTATAAAAAAGTGAAAACAACACAAAGTTTCATTCAAACCAATGAAAAAAGTTTCAAATTCTCAACCACTTGAGATGGTTCACATAGATTTGTTTGGACCATCAAGAATTTCAAGTGTAAACGGGAAGCACTATGTTTATGTTATTGTAGATGACTTTTCTAGGTATAATTGGGTATAATTTCTAGCTCAAAAAAGTGAAGCTTGTTCCTATTTTTTCAAATATTCCAAGTCTATAGAAAACCTTAGTGGACATATAATTAAGACCCTGAGAAGTGATCATGGACACAAGTTTGGGAATCATGAGTTTGAATCTTTCTTCTCACATAATGTCTATAGTCACAACTTTTCTGCCCCTAGGACACCTCAACAAAACGGAGTTGTAGAAAGAAGAAATAGGACCCTTCAAGAAATTGCAAGGACTATGCTTAATGAGTATGATTTACCTATTTATTTTTTGGCTGAAGCTGTAAATACAACTTGTTATGTTATCAATAGAGTTTTAATTAGACCAGTTCTAAAAAGGACCCCTTATAAGATTTCGAATAATAGGATGCCTAAGGTTAATTAATTTTGTGTTTTTGGTTGCAAACTCTTTATTCTTAATACTAAAGGTAATATTGACAAATTTGCTTCCAAAAGTGATGAAGGAATTTTCCTGGGTTATTCTATCTCAAGTAAGGCCTATAGAGTGTTCAATAAAAAAACCAAATGTTTGGAAGAATTAGCCCATGTCAAATTCGATGAGACTGATCCACATGATCCTAAAACCTCTCTTGAAAATCTTGAGGACGATTTTTCATATATGAACTTTAATGATAAGAATAGTGAATCCCCTATAAAAGTATCCATTTCTGGAAATTTTCTAGAATCTTCTCATACCAATTCTAAACCAACAGACAACAATGAAGAATCTAGTTCAATCCTTCCTAGAGGTATTATGACTCTTAATAATCATCCTCTAGATGTTGTTGTAGGTGATTTAAATAGAGGTACGGAAACTAAAGCATCTCTAAGAAACCAGGTTGAACATCAATATTTTCTTTCACAGCCTGAACCCAAAAATATTAATGATGCTATCAATGATGAATTTTGGGTAATGACTATGCAAGATGAACTAAATCAGTTCAAAAGAAACAAAGTTTGGAAATTAGTGGAAAGAGCTGAGGACACTTTGACCATAGGCACTAAATGGGTGTTTAGGAACAATGTAGATGAGTTTGGGAATATAGTTAGAAATAAGGCTAGGTTAGTTGCACAAGGATATAGTAAATAGGAATGAATAGCCTATGAGGAGATCTTTTCACCTATATCTAGATTGGAAGCCATTAGGATACTACTTGCATATTCAGCTCATCTGAATTTCAAACTTTATCAAATGGATGTTAAAAGTTATTTTCTAAATGGGTATATAATTGAGGATGTATTTGTTGAACAACCTCCTGGTTTTACAATTACCCATTTTTCCAATCATTTTGTTAAACTATCTAATGATTTATATTGCTTAAAACAAGCTCCAAGAGCATGGTATGATAGACTCAACTCTTTTATTATTTCAAAAGGTTTTACCAAAGGGATAGATGATCCTACTCTTTTCATTAAATGGATTTCTAATGATGTTTTGATAGTAAAAATCTATGTGGATGATATTATTTTTGGATCTTCTAAAAATTTATTATGTACTAATTTTTCAAAAATGATGCAAAATGAGTTTGAAATGAGTTTAATGGGAGCACTCAAAATTTTTATGGATTTCAGATCTTTCAAAATAAAAATTTAATTGTTTTGAATCAAAGTAAATATTTTAAGGATCTTTTAAAATGTTTTTCTTCGGATGGTAGAAAAGGTAGTGACACACCTATGAGTACCACTTGTAAGTTGGATACTGATGAAGCTGGATAACTAGTGGATCAAACCACCTACAGAGGTATGATAGGAAGTATACTCTATCTTATATCTAGTAGACCTGACGTCATGTTTAGTATATGCATGCGTGCTCTCTTTAAAGATAATCCAAAAGAGTCTCATTTAACTGCTGTAAAAAGGATTTTTAAATATCTCAAACATACTCCCAACTAAAGACTATTTTATCCAAAAGGAAAATCATTTTATTTGTTGAGTTATTCTAATGCTGAATTTTCCTGTTGCAAGTTAGATAGAAAAAGAACCTCTGGGACATGTCACATTTTAGGCAATTCACTAGTATCTTGGTGTAGTAAGAAGAAGAATTTTGTTGCATTATCCACTGCTGAAGCTGAGTACATAGCTGCTGGTAGTTTTTGTGCTCAAATTTTGTGGATGAAACACACTTTACTGGACTATGGAAATCAGTTCAAACATTTCTCTATAATGTTGACAATACAAGTGCTATTAACATTTCCAAAAATCCAGTATCTCATTCTAGGACAAAGCATATTGATGTGAGACATCACTTTTTGAGGGATCATTATCAAAAGGGTTATATCACTCTTGAATTCATTGGCACTGAACATTAATTGGATGATATATTCACAAAGCCTTTGAATTCTGAGAGCTTAAATTACATCAAACATGAGTTAGGAATGATTAATTTCAGCATATGAAACCACACAGTCGAACCTCACTGCTAGAACTCACTGATTGAACCACACAGTTAGACCTCACAGTCAGACCTCATAGTCGGACCTCACAGTTAGACCTCACAGTTGGACCTCATTGTTAGAACTCACGGTTGGACCTCACTGTTATACCTCACCATTTCACCTCACCGGTGCACCTCACGGGTACATCTCACTATTGGATATATCGTTGTTTGACTTTACTCTTGCGGGAATTCGAACCGTTTCTATTCCTATTTATTATTTATATTGTTTTAATCCATAAATGATAAAACCAAAGGTGATGAATATATCTCTATCCACCGTCCTCTCTCAATCTCAAACCTTGCTCTCGAAATTACTAAACCCTAGCTCTTCCTTCGAGCCCTCTAACCTCCTTCAATCTCTATGGATATAACCAAACGACCCTCGACTATCAACGAGGATGTGCCAAGGCCAAAGAGAACTCGATCTGAATCAAGTGGAACCAGTAATACCCGGACAGGACCTGTCAACCCGCATCTGACCAAAAGAGAAATCTTTACTGAGAAGGAGTTAAGTGAAGAATGGCTGCTGTCGAGCAAGTCATTAGTGCTGGAAGCACTAGATGACCAAGGATGGACCGAATTCTTTTCCAACAAGAATGAACCATACTACTAGAATCTTGTAAAAGAATTCTATGAATATCTGATGTTCTAAGAGGAAGATTATGTGCATAAGATAATATCCAGAGTCAATGGAAATGAAGCCAGCTTCTCATCTATTGAGTGGGCTGCCTGTTTGAGAGTTCCTCATGAAGGAGTATATGATTATTACATTGGAGTGGTTCCTCCGGACAGTGATGTTTTTGAATATGAAAAAGCCCTAGAAGAACTAATAGGAAATGGAAAATCAAGGAAGATCATTTCTGCTGAGATGAATGGAGAAGACATGATTTTTTAAAAATCATTTAGCGTGTAATTAGTTCCAGGAGAGGAGATTTCGTTGTACTGAAGTACCAAGACATATTCCTGATGTACTTACTGAAGCATAGAAGGATGATTAACCTATGTAGGTTACTGATGGCACAATTGGAGGATATGACTAAGACAAGCTCAAAATCCAATGCCCTATTCCATGCCAAGCTTATTTCAGTAATGATAATTGTAAAGGGTGTGCATGGAAATCAATAAGAGATGATAGTGGACTAGAAAAGTGTTTGCATCTCCAAGGTTATTTGAAAATTAATGAAAATTAGCTGGAATCCCTGGAAGAAGGCATGGGTGAATGATGAAGGAAAGGTATATGAAAAGCTGACCCTACTACACATCCAACTAGGTCAAAAGACAAGAGAGATCCAGGCCTGAAGCCTGATGATCCAGAACCAGCTTATTCAGATGAGTAGGACGAATTTGAAGGTGTTGTGGACCCTAAAAGAGTTTACACCCCCATTAATGATGGGAGTGATCCTAATTTTCCTAACAGTCCTATAAGGAAAGTAGCTTTCGAAGTAGCTATCCCTCCAAAAGAACTCCCATGAAGAGAGGCTGTTCTGAAGGAAAGTGGTACTGAGACCACTGAAGAAGAAGAAGCATCTCAGAATATTGTCAAGGACACCTCTGAAGAGGATGAGGCAGAGGAATCTTGTGATAATGATGAAGGAAATGAGGTTGTTTCCGAAGCTGATGATGAAGAAAATGAAGAAGAAGAAGAGCCCAGTTTGAGCCCTTTGATAGATAATATAGACAATATAGTGTCTGGTCAGGAAGCAGGAGTGGAATCTACTGCCATTGATAGGGAAGTTATTGATGATTCAGTGGAGGATGAGACTCACCCCACTGGTGAACCAACAGAGTAAATTGTTGTTGAATCTGCTGGAGTTTCAAAGGAGGATGTGGAGTTACTTAGAGTAGAACATGTAGAGGAGAATACTCAGGAGAGAGCTCTAAGTGAGGCAGAGAATCTTGGTTCTGTTTCTGTGTTGTATGACATAGAAGGATGGTCATCAGATCCAGGGTACATGGTACTTAGACTCAATTAAGGAGATTCTGATGAGGACGACCGGCCTCAAAGGGATTCTGTTATCCTACCTGAAAGTATTCCAGTAGTTGTGGCTGGTAATTTCACAACCAAGGAGGACCTTGAATCCTTAAAGGCTGAAATGAAAGAGGACCTGTGATAATCAGTGGCATATTTGAAGAATAGCCTTGTTGAAGAGATGAGGAGTGTGGAGCAATCCTTAGAGCTATCTCTGGGATGTGCTATGTCTAGTCCAGTGAAAGAAATGCTAGATGAGGCTAAAGTGTGCCATACTCAAATTGAAAGCTGGACAGGATCTGTGGTTGCTCTGAGACAATCAGTTGCTTCATTAACCACCATGAGAAGTTCTCAAAACCAAGTGAATTCTGAGATTCAATACTTCAAAGAGGTAGTCAAGCAGTTTGTGGAAGTTTTTGAGGCTTTTAAAACATCAGTTAAAGAACATATAAACATTCAGGATGCACTTGTTCAAAAGGTGATTAGTAATTTGACTCATTCCTTCAAAGAGACAGTTGATTTCTCAGTCAAACCCCTTCCATCACCCAACACCACTGTGAACATTGACCAGATCAGAAATGTGATCCAGGAAGAACTTGCTAAGGCCAGTTCCAGTGGCACATCTGATTCTTAGGTAATTGCTACCACTAGGGAAGTCAACAATTATGTTCGTGAACTCTTGCAGGAAGCTACTTCTACTCAATAAGCCATTAAGAATAAGGTAGATTCTTACTTTGAGAAGATCTATACCAATCATCAAATGACCAAACAATTCAAGATTTTGATAGAGAATATGAAGCTGCCTCCAGTGAATCAAGCTTTTAGGGAGTAGGTCCGCAAACTGAGAGAATTTACCCCTACTTTGGATAAATTTTTTGAAAATAAAGATGATTTTTTATCTACTATGGAAAGAGGAGGAAACATTATTATGGATTTTAGAAACCTTCTTCTACCCTTTCTCCATGTGGAATGTACCCCTATCATCATACATTCTGCCTTACCTACATCACAACCTAGTGTTTCCTCCACGATGTCCCCTAATGAAGCTATTATAAGCCTTACTCCAATGATACCTCAGTGAGCTACCCACTACAGACCCACATGAGCTTCTGTTGCTGCCCCTCTGGTCATTCCTGCAGCAATTCCTAAACCAACTGATCCACCAGTTCATCCTCCATCTTCTTCTTCCAAAGGGAAAGAACACTTACCTACGGATGATGTGGATTGAGTCTATTTATATCATTTGATAGGGACTATTTATTCATTTTTGGGTCATCTAATGTCCTTTCATTAATACAATCTTTCTTTGTTCTCTATATTTTTGTTTCTTTTTGATAATCACAAAGGGGGAGAAGTACTGTGCTAATTCTAGACTAATCATGTGATTAGGGAGAAATATTTTTCTACCTTTATTTCTGATACCATGTACCAATATTTTCTGTTTTTACACTCTTATTAATCTCTGATTACTTGAGGCATTTTTGATCTATGTTTAGTAACTTTATTATATATGATATCTATCTTTAATACATACTTGCATAATTTGGGATTATCAAAAAGGGGGAGATTGTTGTACTCACCTGTTTTGATAATCCCAAATCATGTTTAAATGTTGATCATGATATATTAAGTCATTTTCTAACTATTTTAATCAGTATTTATAATTATTTTTTCCTGAAAAATGTATACTCTTAGTCTCATGACTTTGTAGCATCAGCTTATGGTTTACATTTATCTAAATATAAGTTCATTATTAAAGGATACTGGAAAGAGTCTTCTATTCAAGGTCACCATTATAGCTCACTATTACTCTAGGTCATTGGTCCTAGAAGGTTACAGTTGAAGATCTACTGTCACTAATATAGGCTACTGGTACAAGGTTACTATCACAAGTCTACTGTTGATCTGCTTATCAAAGCTCACAGAGAAAGAGTCGCTGTCACATGGTCACTGCTATGACAAGGCTTCTGTTAGATGTTCACTGTCAGACTCTTTCTCAAGTCTTCTATAGAGAACTTCACTGTTCAAGTCTATAGTTGGACATGTCTACCATTAGTAGAAGGATGCCGCTAGAAAATACCTACTGTCGAGATAGTCGACTATTGTTCAAAGTCTACTAATGGAAAAATTCCACTGTTAATGAAATTACCTGTTGAGATAAGTCTACCATTGGAAAGGTCACTGTTGAAGTAGTATGATGTTACAAAGATTCTGTTAGAAGCTTACTGTTGTAGTCTACCGTTGATCAATACAACTGATGAATCCCATAGTTTAATAGCCTACCAATGAAGTCCACTGATGAGGAGCTACTATTACATAGAGTAAAAACTACCATTAAAAGACATCCACTGACATAATGTTCACCGTTACAAGCCTACAGAATGAAAGACTACTGTTGAAGTCTACCGTGTGACATGAACCTGGTACCAGTCTAATGATATTCTTTTATTTTCACTACCAATTTTATAAATACTATCATAATGCTCATTTCTGGACAAAATTAATGCACCTGAAATTATTTAATGTTATTTGCAGGCATATCAGGAGACAATACGATGTATGAAGAAGACCACATGTGGTTGACACAATTCTCTTGTTGGTCCCTGCGGAACCAAATGAAAAATCTCAGCTAAAAAGTATATATATATATATATATGAGTATAGACAGACATTTGTAGAGTTATAGAGGGTGGAAATATTGAATATACACAGAACACTCATAAGAGAGAAACATAAAAAATATGAAGAAGAACACTCAAGCACTCATTCTAAAGAACTGAGAGCTTCACGTAGATCTATTTAAAGAACTCCTTTTAAGATGTAGTGGTGTGCTGCAATGAGCTTCAATCCCAAGAAGCTGATCATATCTACATCTGGAAGTCAGAACTGGGAAGTTGCAACACTCTGTTTTGGAGGCAACTTGCAGATAAGGACCAAAACATAATTTCCTTCAATCCAACGAGTTCAGAGGTGATCTGCCAACACAACAGAGCCTTCTAAACTCATCCCTACTATAATTAGCTCTACTGCGTTTAAATAATTTACATTTATAAGCAGTGTGTATGTGTTACACACACTGACTCTTGTGCTTAAACTGAGGGATATTGAAAATACCCATACCCTCTTTAAATTTCTTTCCCACGTATTACTGTAGAAGAAGCCTGGTGTGGCTTGGTAGTTAAATTTCACCCACGTATAATTGTGGTAGAGGTGGCAAAACCTGGACAGTTTGTGAAAACTGTTGTAAAGCCCGATACAGGCTGTGTATCACTCTTTAATATAATTTCTTGGTGGCTGGTGATCACCAAGTGGAGAGGACTACGTATTGACTTAATAATGAACCTCTTGTTTAAATTTCTGTGTTCATCTTTCCATTACATTGTTTTACATTTATCCACTGTTTGTATTTGCAAAGACAGAAATAAATTTTTACATTCACTTTGATAGTTAGTTCTGGTTAGTGTGTATATCTGATTTGTTTAGTAAACTTGTTTCAAAAGTCAAATTAGATCTCATACTAATTCAACTGAGGATTAATAAACCTTTGAGAAACATGTTGAACAATAAGTCACTTATATCTCTACTGCCTTAATTGACTGGGCCGTTTTAATTTGGGGGATTTTAATCCTAAAAGTTTTTAATAGAGATTTTAATTGGTACTCAATTCACCCCCCGTCTTGAGAATCCACTCTGACCAACAAAAAATAAATACATAATGAATTTTTTGATGATTCAAAAATAATATCATCTACATAAATTATTACTACTAAAACATCTTTAGAAATTTATTTTATAAAAGGGTAGGATCAACAATAACTTTTGTAAATCCTATGGAAATAACAAATGTGATGATTCTATCATACCAAGATCATGGATCTTGAATTAAAACTTATAAATATTTAGTTAATTTAAAAACCCAATTTGGAAACCAAGGATTTGAAAAACCAAGAGCTTTTTCAACAAAACTATGCTCAACT
Source organism: Viscum album (assembly GCA_963277665.1). Lineage (NCBI taxonomy): Eukaryota > Viridiplantae > Streptophyta > Magnoliopsida > Santalales > Viscaceae > Viscum > Viscum album. The sequence goes on along the minus strand of OY728166.1, from coordinate 86,614,947 downwards.
ATATAACCATTTAGGAATGCACTCTTGACATCCCATTGATAAAATTTGAAATTCAAATTAGTTGGATAAGATCATAGTATTTTGATGAATTCATTTCTAGAAAATGGTGCAAAGGTTTCCTCATAGTCAATCCCTTCTTCATGACTATAACATTATACAACTAATATAGCTTTTTTTCTAACTACATTATCAGATTCATATAACTTATTCTAAAAAATCCATTTAGTAACTATAATCAAGGTGTCTTTTGGTCTATCCTCAAGTTTCTAGAATTTTTTTATTTCAAACTGATTTATATATTTTTGTATATACATCACAAAAAATTCATCTTTTATATCATCATTGATGTTCATTGGTTCATGCTATGAAAAAAAGGCTTGATGTTCAACCTGATTTTTGAAGTAATCTCTTGTCTAAGTTCTTTTGTCTAAATCTCCAACTATAGCATCTAAAGGATGGTTCATGAGAGCTCTAATAGGTCTAGAAAATGATGGACTAGTCACTTCAGGTTATGCAACAGGTTCAAGTTAATCATGACTAGAGTCTAGAGAATTTATAGAACTGGAAGTTTTAATAGATTCTTTAATAGGATGGTTATAATATTTAAAATTTATGTCTAGATTTGAGACATCATTATTAAGATTTTCTAGAGAGAAATTTGTCTCATGTGGATATGTGTCATCTAATTTTACATGTAAAAATTCTTCCAAACATTTGGTTCTTTTTTAATGACTCTATAGGAATTAATAGAAATTTAATAACCTAAGAAGATTCCTTTTTCACTCTTGGAGGAAAATGTTTCCATATTATCCTTAGTGATGAGAATATATACTATTCAACCAAAAACATTTAAGTAGTTAACCGTGGGTTTTCTGGTGTTCCACAACTCATAAAGAGTTCTTTTAAGGATAGGTCTAATAAAGACTATATTGATTATATAACATGTTGTATTTATAGATTCTTCCCAGATGTATATATGTAGGTCATTTTTATTGATCATGTTTCTATCAATTTCTTACCGATTTATATTTCTTATTTATAAAAATATATTTTTTTGAGGTGTCTTAGGGGAAAAGAATTTAGGACTATACCCATTTTGTGAGAAAAAGGATTAAAAATCTTGTTTCTCAAAATAATGCTCATGGTCCCTTCTTCGGTTTTAATTTTAAGACCACTATGATTATCTACAGTCCTAGCATACATGGTGAAGTGAGATAAAGCTTCCCTTTTGTGAGACAATAAAAGGGTACAAGTATATCTAGATTAGTCACCTAAAAGAACATATACATAGTGCTTCCCATTGAGATTTAAAACTCTAGATGGTCCAAATAGATCCATGTGAACCAACTCAAGAGGTTGAGAATTTGAAACTTCTTTCTTTGGTGTGAAAAATATTTTGTACAATTTTATCTTTTGACAAGGATTAAATAATTTGTAATTTAGAAACACAAGTTCAGGTACATCCTTGACTAATCCTTTTCTAATTAGATTTATAAGTGAGAGTATATATTGCAGTTTCCTAATTTCTTATTCCAAAAAAATATTCTCCGTGAAAAGTAGTTAAACATGAAACATTTTGAGAAACTAATGAATCTATGTTAATAAGGTGCAAATTTTCATTCCTAAGAGAATAAAATAATTACTAATTTTTGGCATTAAAAACATTGCAAGCACCATTCTAAAATTTGGCATTAAATCCATCATCACATAATTGGGTGGTACTATTCTGCTAATATTTTAAACCATCAACAATCTGGACAAAGATAATAATTTTTCCTTTTGCATTATCACTAAAGGTGACATGTATAACATCAATATTGATTAGGTTCTGAAGAATGTATAATATCTTATCATATTTCTTGAACCCCCACTTTCCAAGTACCATAAGAATTTATAGGACCTCTTCAAATAGATTTCCTATAAAAATATAAAACTAGAGAATATTTTGGTACCCAGATCTTCTTAGGACTAGTAACATTAGTAATGAGTGATTTGGGAACCCATACTTAATTAATGGGATTCCTAAAAGCTAAATATATAGTATTTGATAAGTAAACTCTATTTGGGCCACTGAAACTTGAACTAATAACATATGTATCATAGCAGGACCTTGTAGAATGTTTTCCAAAATTAGGCATAAAACTATATTTTACAGATTTTGATAAAAAATGAGTTTTATAAAAGCTTATTTTCTTTGGTTGGTATCCTATACTAGCATTATATTCGCGACCTATTTGTTTACATAGAAATTGAACTAAAATTTCCTTTCTAATGGTAAAATTCTCTAAGTCTCTATTGATCTTATCATTGGTCAATTTAAGATCATTATTTTCATTATGTAGTTGAGAATTTTTCTCTTTATCTATAGTAAGTTTAGATTTAACACTGGTTGTCAAAGCATTCTATTTCATTAAAAATTTATATTTATCTTTTAGTTTATCAAATTTTTCCTCTAAAAATTTTCAATTTTCAAACATTTATTCATTATAAATTTTTTAAGATTTACTTGAATGTCCATAATAGTAATAATTATGTTCAAGAGAGTTAAGTGTTACCTCAGATGTATTTTTCATAAAACACATATTTTCTTTATTGGATTTCTCATCATGAGATGATTTTGAGTCACTTTAGCTGTCCTCAAAATCACTCTATGTTTTCTTCTTGGACATTTTATACTTTATCTCCATATCATCATACTTCTTCTTGAATTTTTTTCATTGAACAGTCAGCCTTTACATGTACCTTTATTTTGAATTTATAATAGACTATTTCATTTGACATGTCACTATTGTTCCAATCCTTTTTCCAATGACCCTTATGATCATACTTTCAATTATAGTTGGGATTTCTGAAGAATTTATGCTTTCTATAATTTTTTAAACCTTATGGATATTTGAGACATCACTTAATCACTGTCAATTGAATATTTTTCATTACTCAAACTTTCAATTTGAGTTTTTACCTTATCTTATTCCTTGTGTATGGAAAAAATGGTCTTAAAACCCACTAACTTTCTTTTTGGTTCATCCTCTTCTTCCTTGATGTCCTTTAATTCGTCCTCATACATCATTAACTTTCATATCATCTCTTTTACTATCAAAAAATTAATTTCATAGGATTATATTATTGAGACAAAAGTTCATCTCCATCTATCTGATAATAATCCAATTAATCTCATGATTTTATCATTGGGTGTAAAAAATCATCCTAGAGAGATCATGGTATTCACAATTTCATTGATCCTGAGATACATTTAAGAAATATGATCATTAGGCTTTATTCTAAAATTATCATATTTGATATTATATGTATTAAGTTTCATTTCCTTAACAGTAGAGGTTCTTTCATGTGAAATAGCTAGAGTATCCCAAATTTCGTGAGTTGTTTTACATATAGAAATTCAATTAAACTCCTCATCTCCTAAATATCATTATAAAGAATTCAAGTATTTATAATTATTATTATAGGAATCCATGTTTGGTTCATCCAAAATATTTATATTTGTAGAAGGAATCTTATATTCATATATAATTTAAGACCGAATCTCAAAACACATACTTTATTAGTGGATTTTCAATTTAATTTACCATTTTGGAAAATTTGTTCCATTGATACATAGAGGTATGTTTCTAGTAGCACCTTACAATCTATTATCCATGATAAATAATTAACAACAGAATTTAAAGAGCTAAAAATTTATAACTAAAAGAAACATAAATATATTTTAAACACAACTGAAATCATAGTTGAAAAGATATGAAAAGGATTTGAAAATGTTGTAAATAAAAGTTTAAAAAACCACCAATGATACCAAATATTGGTTGGAGTAGGAAACTCAAGATGGGGGTGAATTGAGTTTCTATAAAAGTTTCTGTTAAAAGGTTTATTTAAAAGAATATCCAAATTTAAAACTCAACAGGCTAGTTAATTAATGTAGTGAATTTGTAATAGTCTGAATTTTCAAATAATTTCTCAGAAGATTGATTATTTCTCAGTTGTAACAATATGATATATTGATACATCTTTTTAAAATAATCTAATATGACAAAACATTTATAAAAACTACCCAAGTCTAACTATCAAATTGAAATTGTGTTTTCTGAAATACAGGTAAAAATAGAGAAAAAATAATTTTGAAAAAATAGTGGATATAAAATAAGAGGTTCAATCTCAAGCTGAGACTTAGTCCTCTTCTCTTGGTGGTCACATGCCACCAAGAATTCCATAAAGATAATAGTTTTGATCCACACCCTGGATAAGTGTTAATACAATAATACACAGGACTGTCGAGGTTACAAGACCTCTACCGCAGTTCTTCAAGGGGAATACCATATAATCAAGTCACACATGACCTCTAATATAGTTTAACATGGAAAAAACAAGTGTAAAAAGATAGTTGTGAGAGGATATTTGGTTCCCTCTAGTTTACTTCACGAGGCAATGTTAATCTTACAAAAAGATGCACACACTAATCAAAAATGTAATAAAAAGGCACACAATAGAGAAATAAATATTGAATAGGGTTAGAAGGATTTATGTGTTATGCAGTTCAAATCTGGACTCTTTGATGTATCAGAGTTGAAGATAGATTCCTCTTCAAGAAGAAAACACTGAAACAGAGTGTTGTGGAATACTATGTTCTATCTTTTAGGAAGATTAGATGTTCTTCTCCTTTGATTTAGTTGAATTCTGAAGATAAGTTGGAACATTGATGCACAAAACCTATCTGGTTCACATCAAGAATGAATGAAGAGTTCATCGTGTGTTATTTCCTTCAGTATATTTCGTGAGTTCAGTACGAGTGCTCAAGTAAGTTTTTTTCTTTATATCTAAATGGTGTCTTTTTCAGCTCGCATTCCTCAAGTATTTTATGTGATGAATCCCAAAAACAAGCTTGTGGATATCCCTCATACCTCGTACTGGCCACTGACATAGTCATTAATGTTTTCTGTAAAAAATAACTAATTTAATCAGTAGAATTAAAACACTCAAATATGATGGTTAGATAAAATTTTAAATGAAACAAATTTAAAAAATCTATCAGTGACTCCTTTAATGGTGAATTGTACGTCAATGACTTATTATATCAGTGAGTCCTTCTATTGGTATTAGTGTATCATTTTTATCGGTGTCTCATTTTTATCCGTGTCTCATTTTATCGATGTATCCTTTTGTTGGTATGTATGTTCATCGGTAGCATCATGTGTTGGTATTACCAAGCATCAATATAACCATGCGTCTGTAGAACCACATGTCGGTAGCACCATGTGTCGGTAGGTCAGTCCTTGAATTGGTGAGACAATTTAACTTTAGATGACTCATTTTATCTATTAGTGAGACACTCTTTCTATTGATATTAGTATTTCCTTTGTGGTATTTACATTATTGAGTGAGAATTATAACTGTAAACATCAGTGACTCGATGTTTGTCGATGTCAGCTACTCATACTTAGGAAACATTTTTGTTTGGACTGTCTTACAACATAAATTTTATGAAAATGTGTTAAATAAATATGTGATAATAGAAAATCGTAATTTAATATTTTGAATCTTAAATAAACAAGATGAAAATTATTATAAATTATTAATAAAATATGACATGATTAACAACATTTGACATGATTAACAATATTTGACATGATTAACAAGATTTCACATGATTTCTGATTATCAAAACTAGAGAATATGGACACCAATCAACTATGGTCCAACAAAAAATACACATATCTTACCTTTAATAATCCCTAGACCACTGGGGTCCTAATACACCATCACCTATATCTCTCCTCATTTTTTCCTATTAGCTCCCTGAGCCTGGGGTGGACCACCTAAGGGTGGTGGCGGTAACACACCGAACCTCATATCACATCATGCTACTCTACCCACTCTGCTACCATGTTCTATGACCTACTTACCACCCTTCTCAGGCCTACTCCTCTGCCACAACAATCCCTCGACAATCTCATGAGCGCCCATATGAAGGGTCGACTAATCTTGAGCCACATGTCCCCAACCACTTCATGAGTAACATAGCCTATCCTTAAGCTAACTTGAATTTCCCTAGATGCCTTGAACCACTGATCCCATTTCTTGGGGTCAACCCTTGGAGTGCTTCACACTCTTAGGTTCCTATGTCTACTATCGACTACCCACCGCTGAAGACTTATCTACCCAGTGTACGCAGGTAACTCCCACTACCGGTAACTACCCTTCCAGAAAGCACTCCTTGAGAAGAGAACTCTCTATTACCCCATCAAATATAAGGTTGCAAAGGGATATCATGGATGATCTGATCTCCCATAATATCCCCTAGTTTAAGGTCGAATCCCTAAAGAACAATTATCACACCATATCCATAGAGTAGCAAGAAAGATTAGTAAACCTCACCGAGTAATCTCCAATAGTATGACTAACCTACTACAGATGCAAAATCATCTGTATGCACACCGAGTGTAATGCAGCTCAGAATAACTCCTCTCTGAAGAGTATCTTTATGTTTTCCCAAGTAAGAGTCGCCTCATCATGTGTCTGGGTCACTAATAACCTCCTCCGTCTCACTGACCCCTGAAGAATAATCATGGATAGGACTACCATCTGGTCAGCAGGAATCCTCAGAAGGTGGAATACATGTGTGAAATCCTCTATCCAATCCTTAGGTACCTAAGGGGTTTGGATTTCCCCAAAAACTAGGAGGTAGCTTCTTATAGAACTCATTAAACACACTCATTTTGCGTACAACCTCAACTGGTAGGGGTGGTAGTAACTATTACTCGACAGGTGGTGGTATCATTGTTAAACCACCTAGAGGTGATACCTCTAGTATATACCCCTGTACTGATGGCTATTCTCTAGAAGGATCATCCTCGTGATCATGTAATAGAATCATGGATGGCAGTCTGCATAGAGGCATCATGAAACAGATCTAGTTGTACAACAACCAATAGAGTATAACTAGTGAGAAGACTCTAGAAGGACATGATAACACAACCAAATCATATATGATGTGTGTACCATAAATTTTCCCTGTAACAAGTTATTTCATTTATAGAGTCAAAAATAATGTGTCGGGTTTCCTAGTGTATAGATACGTCAACCGCCGCACCACCACTGGATTCCCTGGCCTAAAAACCAAACATGAAACATTTGCCATTGTTTCCCCAAACCAACCTCACAGACTCCTGGCCCATAAGTAGAATAGACCCATTCAAATACCACTATGTCATGACCTATCCCATAGGTTCCCATGTCCTGACTATGCCAAGACCTCTTATGTTAGCCCAAGGGCTAGATACTAGCACAGAGTAGGCATATCTCTCAAATGGGAGATGTTTTTCTAATTACCTATACACACAGACACATCTCAAAGCCCAAAATGATGAAATGTAAAAACACTAAGTAAAAAATTCATGCAGACACTAAGATACCAACCACATATTATGATAGTTGGAAACAAGAAACTAAATAGTTTCAAAATAAAACCCCACCAAAAGATAGAGTCTGTCAAAAAAATGCCCAGTTTCCAGAAACTCATCCGAAGAAACCCCAACCTAAAGGGAAGATGTAGGAAACTTTTCTGAATCCGTAGGGGCACACCTCATCAATTTGATCACTCTAAGAACCACATTTTCATAGTCTACCTATAAATACTTGAAAACCTTGATCATCTGAACAAGACATGACCCATGCTGGAAAAGCATGTGTAGGGGTTAGAAAAAGAATACTCAGTAGGACACCCCAAAACCATAAAGGAATCCCATTAAGAAATACATGGAGTGTACCATAATGGAAACACAAGAAGTACAACATGAAAAAATACATGAAGTATACCACATAGGAATTACATAAATTACACTCAGCTCATACAGATATAATTCCAAAGCATTAAAATCCTGATTATTAATCGTAGTCCCCATAACACACGTAGTGTCGATAACACATAGAGTTTCTATGACACACAGAGTATTGGTAACACACAGAGTGTCGCAAACACATAGAGTTTTGATAACACATATAATTTTAGTAACACACGAAGTGTTTATTACACAGAGAGTTTCGACCAAGCATGTATCCCACAAGTCAAGAAGCCACCAAGTAATGTAGTCACCAATTCAGTTCATACCACATGATTCTTCTCACATCTTGATTGTACCGATAGGACCTAATCCTCAATCCATTATGTCATAAGTCAACTTCCAAAATATCTCACATAGAGTATATAAAAATTACCCTCTCATCACAAGGGTTGTAACACCAAAAACAACTCGTCAAACCGACAGATGGTTTTAATGATATGGTTCTTTTACTGAAAAGGTTCGACTCGAGTCAGGTGCGGTTCTGACTCGACCCGGCCCGGCCCGAACCAGTCCGATGGTTCTAGCTCGCTAGGCCACTGGAGTGGCTCAAAATTCTTTGTTTGGACTCCCATTTGTGGGCTGGTTTGGATCACCACACACTGTCTACCCTGACTGTGTTTCTGGAAAGTCCACTCATCATCATGTCATGTTTCATGCGGATGACCTGCCTACTCTACAAGCCCTACAACCTCGCCCCTGTGGGTTTCCCCGATGGGGCTCTATGCCACATCCAATCATTCCACTAAGACCTCTTATTGTAGACCTTGGCCACTGCCCATATTTTTCTCCACAAGGGGCTCCCATGGGATCATGCCTTGACTGTGTCCTACTACCGCTATCCACCGCGCTACTGGTGGCCCGTCGCCACCTCACACTCCCGAGGAATCGGCCCCACCATCTGCGTCCTACCCTTATTGTCGGCCATTACTCTAGTGTCATTCCGTACACTACGGCCTTGTCCCCAAGTAAGCTACATTTTTTCCTAAACCACACTGCACTTCCATCCCACCTCTGATATCCCATCGTGGGTACAAATCCTTTGATCGCAGATCTGTATGCCATGGATAGGGTGTGCAACAAATGATCGTTATCATAGGTATTTCAAGGTAGAAGGACTCAAAAAGAATGTGATAGATTGATGGGGGAGATATAAGGAACTTGAACACCCAAATAATGAATATTGGACTTGTTCTTGTGAGTATTGATCTATTCATGTTAGAAGATTTAACGAAGAACAATCATTAGATAATCAAAAATATCTATCATCTATTTAATCCTTGAAATAGTTATCCATCCCGCAAGAATGGATGAACCATGGATCAACCGATTTGTGGGTTGGTATATGTTTTTAATTTAAATCTAAGCTGGGAATGGAAATAATAGTGATATCAAGAACGATACCGGAATTTTGAATTGATTATTGAAAAAGGGTGACACTGCATCATTGTCGTTCACTAATCATCCATTCTCCAATCCAATTTATGATCTTGATTCACCAAACCATTCAGAGAGCCACCATATTTTTGTCCCTAAGAAACACTAGTGTTATGGTGATAACCCAAGAACCCTATAAATCCAAATATAAAATAAAGGATACATTGTGTCTAAATAAAATATTTTTATTAAATATTTTAATGATGTTTACGTCTAAAAACTCACTTTCACATATGGACCACACTAGATGGTGTTAAGACCCACAAAAGGTAAATTCGTTGTTTTGAATGCAACAATGCCCCCATATTTTTTTATCTAGGAACCCATTTAGAAGTTATTATAGTTTGAAGAAAAACCCCTGTTTACTTTATTAAAAACATAATAGATTTCAACAATTTTCTTCTAAGAACACGAAGAATCAAAATCTCATGCCATATCAGCACCTCATCTCATAATTTTTCCAATTAATTTATAAAAAGAAAACCATAGAAAAATAAAATTCATTAAAATATTTATGATTTTTTAGTTGTAGTTATATTATTAAATACTAGAGGTAATGAAATTATTTTGGTGTAAGTGGTGTAGTGGCCTCAGGGGAGCTAATGCCCCTAAAGAGAATTCTTGTGTTCAATAGATATATGGAATATTTTTGTAGTTGGAATTGATATGGATGATTTTACATCAAGAATAATACAATTTATGTCTTTTTACAATAATTATGACACCCAAATATCTATTGGAAGGGGAGGTATGCTATAGAAGTATCAAATATGGGATCATGAGTGATTAGGTATTTTATGGTAGAACACATAAAGCATTATCCTAATGGTAGATAGTATGATATATTTCTTTAAAATTTTATAGTTTTTTTCATAGAAGGATCATCATTGGTATTAAAATGATTTTATTTGAACTAATTTCTTCTAGTACAGAGTGCTCCCCTGGTGGGTTGTGAAAAATATGATTTAGGTGTTCAACATGTGGTGCCTCTATCCATGTGATGTGTAATATTACTCAATTGGTTGGTCAATTTGAATTATTATATTAAGGAATGGTTTATCATTGGGTCTATAGAGAATAGAGAAGTGTTATGTGAGTGTTCAAGACCATCCACATAAAATTATTGTGGAATGGGGTACCAAAGAGATTTGGGTTGTTTGTTTGGTAGCTTGAGGGGGTTATTGTTATTTTTTGATTTGTTCAACTGTATATTTCATGAAGAGTGTATGTAATAGAAAAATGTGCATCAGTGGTGAATGTGATCCTATTTGTATTTTTATGTGGTTGTGTGGTTTTGATGATGGAAAAAAGAGGTGTCAATCATTGATCATTGTAATATCATTATTCTTAGAAATAAATGTACGTGCCCTTTTTAAGAGATGATGAGAAGATGGAGAATGAATAATATAGTATAATAATGAAACCATATATGGTAAACATGTAATATTTAATTGGATAACCCTATGTTACATTTTCATGGAGTTTAATGGTTTTCATATTATTTTTTTGTGTTACAATATAAATATGGATAGAGTAATGCTTCTAGTATTAGAATCCCAGTTCACTACCCTTTCTATGGATTAGATTGATTGTTCAGGGTTTTATATATTTTTTATATTGGTGGAATTAGTAGTAAGGGAGGATTTTCTACTTGTATTATTATTTCTTGGGATCAATTAGAGCATCAACCTTCTGAGGAAAATCAATGAATATTGGAATTAACTATTTTCTATATGGGTATATTATCCAAGCTTCTCAGATTAGAAGCATGGGTTTTATTCCCATTAATGTATGAAAAAGGTTGAAATGTGGGTTGAATATAGGAAACTATATTTTTCAACTATGAGACTAAATTTATTCTTGAGTATCAATGTATCGAGTCCTCTAATGGTGAAAAACAGAAAATTTAACGAAATTATTAAACTTGGGAATTTTTTTGATGGTTTTATTAAACCTAGAATACAGTTTTTATCCTTGAGATGAAATTCTAAAATATTTTAAACTAGACTTTTTAGAGGATATTTAATATTTAATAAACAAAATAATATTTAACTTATGAATATAAATAAAAATTTCTCCTAAATTAAATATTGGATGTAAATTCTTCTAATAAGATTATGACTGGATCAATGTGTTTTACATATGTTGTGATCATGCATCAATACATTGAGATATAATTTTCAAAATTTTAAAATTAATTCCTAGTATTAAACACACTTGACCTAAACTCGAGATATAAATTTTATTTTAATGACCTTTCTCTTGGATTTTTCATCAATGCTTTCTATAATATCTATTGGATAAGCAATCCAATATTTTATAATCGATGAATTTTTCTTTATGTTCGTCAAATTCTTCGTGGTGGAAGTTAAATGAACACATATTGGGATGTAAATGTTGAATTTCTACCAATTCACTATTGAGATAAGATAATTGAATTTTTATAATTCTCACCAAATTTTATTTGTTTAAAATTACACCCCCAAGAAAAAATTATAAAAAGAGTTTTTTTGAACATGGTAAAATCATTAAATAATGAAAAAATAAAAATTAATCAAATATTATTTAATAATAATTAAGTGGAGATAAATTTTGATTTTTTTTGAAAAATTAACAGTTTAATCATGTTATTATATTTTTGAATACTCATGGTAAATTATATTATTTTCATCTAATTTATTTATTATTGGGGTGGTTGATCATTGAATTCAAACATAAAAATTTATAATATTGTTGTTTGTGTTTTTGTTTTAGATGATTTATGATCGAACATTGATTTTCCTTGATGGATGGAGATAAAATTAAATTATTTAGTCCCAAATGATTCTTTAATATATCATTAACACATGTTATTTTACATATATAATTATGAAACTTATTTTGATAGTTAGACCATTACACCAATTATTTGTCTTATATTTAAACTATTTTTCATCTATCAAATTATTATTATATAATAGGAAATGGTGTTAAATTAGTGATGAAATTAACTCGAGTTTTTACAAGGAAGAAGAAGTCAAGTAATATTTTACACTAAGATGTAGATGTGGATTTGAAGGTGAATATAATACAAATATGGATGGAAGTATGTGGAACTTCAATGAGGTGTGATGGTGAATCATGGGTCATTTTACCAATTCAATATCAACATTAGGGTGTAGAATATATATAGAATATGGGAACATTTTGTGATTGAGTAATGAAATTTTAAGAGATTATTTTAATGTGTATCTTATAAAATAAGATGAAACTAGTTGAAAATTACTAACTACAAAACATTTAGTCCTCCAGGTCACATGTCATGTATGTCAAAGTCCATAGTGGATGGGGTTTCCATGGGATATAATGTTCGCATGAAGTCATACTCTATGTCAGACTTAATATATGATGAAATTTTGTTCTTAAATGTATATGTAATTACATTCTATGTTTGAGGAATTAAACCCATATTTCATGTGACCTTTCAAAAATAATGTGTATCTAACAAGGAGAAAATTGGCATGTCTTAGAAAATTTTCTATGTATCCATGTACTATCACATTCCTAGTATCTAAATATATGGGAAACAAGATTTGGTGAGTTTCCTCAGTATGTACAAACTATACATTCCATCTATTCTCAGTATCTCTAAAAATTATATATATATTAAATTACATTTTATATACTATGAAACATTCCACAAACATCCACAGTATTACATGTACAATTTTTCCCATAGTCTCACACAATGCATAACCCACTTGGGAAAGTTTTATATGTTGACCAACATGGCTAGTACCAATAAAACATGGGAACAAGTATTGTTTAGGGATTTTAGATCATGTAGAATAGAGAAACATGCCATGTAATAGTCAGTTTTTTGTACTCTTTATATATTACTAATAGAGTCATATTTTTTGATTCATGAGTAGTATATTCAAATTTATTTTCCACATAGATCATGATGGATATATTTTCATTAATAACTAGGGTTATTCTGAGGCATATATTATAACATATAATGAGTAGCTTCATTGAGATGGCATTGGTGTATTGGGGAGACTTCAAATGCTTTTAATGGGTTAGTAATCCCCCTATATATGTTCTTACTATTGGTGACAGGTCCCATTTATATATTTTTGATTAGGTCCTTTATTGTAGGAATTAAGGATCAAGTCTTTTATCCTCATGGAATAGGTACTCAATTCCATAATGGGGTCTGTGGTTCTTTGGTAATGATGTGTAGTAGTTTTATTTGAAAATCATAAGGTAAGGTACTCACCCAATTATTAGGATGCAAGTATTCCACCTATAAGTTTCAATGTTTCCTTATAGGATATATTGTAAGAATTTCCAATATAAAACATTATGGTACCCATTTTAATGATGTGAAATCCATATAAAAGTATAGGTCCTATATATTGGTTATGGTGGGGTATCGTGGGAATCTATTGTTTGAATAATTATGAGGGTTGATTAAATAGATGTTTCTTAATTTTCAATATATCAATAATGTATAGTTATCATTATTATTCTGATGGTTGACATGACTTTGGGGACTATTGGTTACCTTGGGAATGTATTTCTATTCACATGGATGTGGGTTTAAGATAACTTATTATTCTATCCTTTCTTTGTGTTATTATTAAATTTTATTGAGTTTGTTTATAATCAGACCTATATATGATTTTTGGCCACACTTGATTTTCCTATATAGGTGTTCTAGGAATTGGCTAGTATGTAGCAATTATTGAGTTAGTGCATTGTAGCAGATAGTGGTTTGTGTTTGGACATGTTCTCATGTGAAGTTCATTCTAGGTAACTCTATAACATGGAATTATCTCCCTATTCCCTGAATAAGTTAAACCAAGTTATTTATTTCAACAACATTTTTATTCCCCTTTTAGGTTTTGTTTTAGGTCCCCAACCCGATTCACCTCCACCATGATAAAACATGTTCACTATATACATAATGTGCACCTTCATGTACATTAGAGGTAGAAAACTCGTAAACAAATTATATCTATATATTGGGGAGGATATAACCTCTCTATGATATACAACCATAAACATTAGTTCATGAAATATCATGAAATACTCATCATAATAATACAATAGCACAAGTACAGATATCATATCTAGGTTCCTGTCAAAAGTGAATAGCAACCATCTTGTGGTAAGAAAATGAGCTTCTGTATTTGTCATCTCAGTCATAAATGTGTCAATAGAATTTCCCATGGATAGATCTTATACTATATATTATAAAATAGAAAAATATTGGATGTATCCACCATAAATTATAGAAATTAACCTTTTTCTAAAACCAATTTCTCATTATTTCTAAGATAAGCAACATGATAGTAAAACATTCCAAAATATAAAGGTTTAGTATATTGGGAAAATAAACCTCATACATCACTTGTAAAAAATAAAACCTGAAAATTATTTAAATACTTATTCTTTATCCTCCTAAAATATCTCAAATTTAATTTATTACATGTATTCACCTGATGATATGCATCAATGAAAGGGATGATCTATGAGATAATTATAAGGAGGAATAACATAGATAGAGTAAGAGACTTGAATCAATAGTACCCAGGTGAGCATTATAATCATCGTCATGATATCATAAGAGTATATTATCATTATAAGATTTAGTTAACTATTTGAAAAGGTCATTTATTGTGGAATATTCCTAATAAATAAACATTACAACATATTGGTCGAATACCATAAATAAGTTGTGAACAAATCTGACATTGTGTTCACTCATGACATTTTTACAGAAATCATAGCATCAAAATCATGAAAAAATCACTATCTTAATGAATAATAAACTTATTCTCATAGATAAATCACATTATCTAATACATTATATGGATATATAATATTTGGCCCACCAGTCAAAACATAAAATGCTTATAATTGGGAATGTCACATGGAACAAAATCATATAATAGTCATAGTGTTGAAATAAACCCATGGAAAGAAATGGATATCAAAAATATTTTTTAAATTAAATTGCAAAGAATAACCTTTAGGGTTCTAAAATTAATAAGAAAAATCATATTATTATATAAAAAATCATTATTATTTGATACCAGAATAAACCACTCAATAGGATTAAATGATATTTTTTTGAAAATATTCATTTAAAAAAATATAGGCATATTTGAAATAATATCAACTTGGTAAAATAATTCATATCCCCATAAAAATAGAGAATTTTTTTAAAGGGAATTATTATTACATATTAAGAGAATTTAAAAATATAAAATATATAAAGATGATATAACCTAAATGGAAAGATTTTGGTTCAATAATATCTCTATCTTAAATACTAATTTATTTCATCAGCATTATTATCCTTATATAATAATTTTTTTATTAAGTAATGAAACTAGTTGTAAATTAATATTATTTTACACATTTGATAAATTATATTAATTGGATTTTTATTTTTAATTTTTTTTGATAAAGGTGAAATGTTTTGATATTATATTTTCTTTAAAATATCTTGTATTGTCTTGAATTTTTAAAATTATTTTTTTAAATTTACATAATAATAAAATTTAATCAAAATTAATATTTATACAAATATTTATAAGTTTATAAATTATAATAAATTTATTATCACCATCTATAATGGTGTTTATAAGTAAAGAGTCAGTAATGTCCATGTATGCGATTAATTGACCATTAATGAGATATGATCATAAGAAGAGGTGAGAGAAGTATAACATATAAATTTAATGTTAATATTATTGTTAAAGTTTTTTAATAACATAAAAACTATTATAAAATTCTATTTAATTAATTTTTAAGAGTTTTTCCTCAGAAAAGAAGAGATTGGTTAAGGAAGGCAAGAGGAAAATGAAAGGAAAACATTAAAGAATCTTACCACCTTCTTGGTGTTGTTTCATTTATAAAACCCTTAAATCCATGAAATATCTTTTTATATAACTCAAGACAGTATATATTGTTTTTAAGGGGATTAATATAGTTAATCTGGGTAGATATTTGGGTTTTAGAAGTGTAAGGGAAGATATGTTTTCTAAGGGGAGGGATATTTTGTATTTATACTTGAGGATAAGAATATTTTCAGAATAAAATCATAAATAAAATATAATTTCTGTGGTAAACATTGTAATAGTTATTTTTTTAGAAATTTTTTTTATTTTATTAAGAATATATTTTTAAGACATCAATACCCTTCATAAACGAGCATCATCACTTTATTAAAAAGTAATGTGAAAAAATTGAAAAATAAGTTTTATAATGGAATACATTATACATTAGACTGTAAAAAATAATTATTAGGATTCGAATTTGAATTTAATGAATAATTTTACTCATTGCACTTGTTTTTGGTTTATTCTACAATTATACATTTGATTAATCCATTATAACATCATTAATAATGAAATTAAAACATACCAGTTTCGTAAAAAAACAATATTTTTACTATTCACATAAAATTTGTATTTTTTCAAATAATTGGAAAATATCCCCCATAGAAAATTGAAATTATATAATTTTAAAAATTTAGTTCTTTTATCAACATAATTTCTTGATATAGTTAATTTTAATTATTAACAAAACATTATGCTTTTAATAAAATAAATTATAATGCACTATATTTTTTAAAAAATTTATTTTTTGAGTTTTTATCTAGATATTTAATTTTAAGAAATAAAAATATTTATATTATCTTAAATTACTCAGGATAAATATTATTTATATTAGATTTTATGATTTTAGGGTTAGGTTAATATTCCATCATTATGGTTACTATTCATAATGGTTAGGTTACTATTCATAAGGGGCATTAAACTATTCCAAAGATCATATTACCACCTATAAATACCCCATAATTATTTCATTCATCATTCAACTCAATCCCAATCTAGGTTCTTCATTTTTCATTTTTAAAATTTTGATTGGATTATTAATGTTCTGTATCTTTTTTTAGTGTCATTTTTAGTGTGATAATTCAATGATATTAATGTGATCCACATTTTCTGGTTAAAATTGTTTTATGTTTCATTTTATTTATCCCATTATTCTATTTTCCATTTTGTTAGAGATATTTATTATATAAATGTAATGTTCCCAATTATTTAAATTAAGTGTTATTTCATTTTATTATGTATTATATGTGTGTATAAGGTACTATACACTTAATTTTGAATAAGATTATTTATGTAGATGGAGAAATATATTTTTTAAAAGTTTGGGTTGTTGAAAAATTGGTACCCAGTTATAGCCAACTATGACCTCTCAACTCCTTCCCAACATCCAAACTCAACCATTAAATAAAGGGCATTTTCCATTAACAATATCTTGAACCATGCAATGTGCTATATTACCAAGGTCATATAGTAGGATATGAGTAGAACAGACTAAGACACAACCAACAATGTTCGTAATAATTCTATTAAATTCAAGTTCATGATTTATATGGTATAATAATAAATAAAATTAATAAAAAAACTCATCAAATCATGGAATGCTTAGCTGCCAATCAATATATGACCTCACCAAGATCAACTATTACTAGAATAACATGACATATCCATGGTTTGTACACACAAAGGATGAACAATATATCATCCCTCCTCTTTCAATTAAGGTAAATGAGTTATAATCATCAAGTACGAATATGTGAACAACTAAACACCATCACAACCCATCTAGGTGAATTATTTTAATCACACATCTGACATCAATTGAGAAAGAGGTATTACTAGTGGAATTATATATCACCAATATATTTTACTGATATACCAAAAGTCTCTATTATTTGGTGGACTATTTTCTACTAAATATTCCAATGAAATGATTAAAGGATTTTCATTCTTTTCAACATTGAATACGGAATACTGGAATTTGTTGAGGTAGATCTTGAAATATTAATAATGTTTTTGATATTTTATAAAGTGATTATAAAATAATTTATATGAATTAAATAATGTTTACAGTGATATGAAGGTGTTCTAGAATTATGAGTTGATAATGAAATAGGGTAATTTATTTTTTTATAAGATTAATTTTTGATTTTGAGTACAAAATTATCAATGTATTTAAGACCATTGAGAATAATAAAATTCATTTAATATTCTTTATAATACATTTGGATTTTTTAAGGGCCATTTAGATTTTTTTAAGTATCATTTAAATAATATAATATTAATATATACTTTCGGTAATAGTAATTTAGGAAACGGTATGGATCATTTTTATCAATTTTTGTAATCATTTGGTTTATTTATAAGATCTATTTAAAAAAATTATGATTAATTTCACTCTAATGAAATATCACTTTATTAAAAAAATATTAAAGTAAGGGAAATAAAGAGGAAATCATAAGATTATTTTTACTCTTAAGAAATTGACATTAGAGGAATATTTATATGTGTTATCTCCTCTGATAAATTTTTTATATTTTTGAAAAATCATATTGGATTGGGTTTTTTATCTTAATTTTATAAACCAGGAGAAAATGACTGTGTTATGATTCAATCAATGTAATAAATTATTTCAAAATGATGATATGTGTCGCCCAATGAATAAAATTAATGAAAACACCAACTTAATAAAGTTTATTTATATTATGAAATAATATTACATATCTAACAATATGGAATTAACAAACACTTAAATTTTTGAATTAGTTTCTAGTGATAACTGCTAATGAAATACTTGAATATTTTTTAAAATATCATTTGAAAATACATCAGTTTTATATGGAATATCACAGAATAAAAATAGTTAAATTATAATAGAATATACAGTGATCATTGGTGAATGACTACATGTACCACTAAATGAGGAAATATGCATATGAATTCATTATAAAATTTGGGTATAAGAATTTTTTGGAATGTGACATGGAATTTATTTTCCAAATTTAAATATTTCTATAATATTTAGAAGTTCTTATTTTAGTTGAAAACATTAATGAGCCAATTTTGAAAAATAAAAAATTTATATACAGGTAAATAGTGTAATTAAATTAGAGACTAGAATTGGGAGTTCAAAAAAGAGTATAAAATTTAATGATCTCATGCATTCAGTACCACAAGACTGAGAAGAAGATAATTGAAGATATATAGGTAGTTTTGAAGGCATAAATAATTTGGTTTCATCTATTGTTATCATTATTCCAAGATCCCAAAATGTTGATAATTTTCTATTCTAATTATATTAAAGGATAATATAGGAATATCATCATTATCTCTTTATGAGGCAACACAGACTCTGTTGTGATCTCTCTCACCCAATTTTGAATTACTTTTAATTAGTAGTGATATGTTATGAATCTTGTGGGATTTTTGTTACTATATTGGGATGTAGGGGTGGTGTTTTTTTTATTATGTAATTGATATGATACCATTACAACCCCGTCTGTTAAA
Organism: Viscum album; assembly: GCA_963277665.1. NCBI lineage: Eukaryota > Viridiplantae > Streptophyta > Magnoliopsida > Santalales > Viscaceae > Viscum > Viscum album. The sequence continues at coordinate 86,595,263 of OY728166.1, read as the reverse complement.
TATGGTAATATTTGTGTCCCGGGATAAAAAATGATCATAGTTAGGAGTAAGCATCCATTATAGGATTAAAACTGATTAACATAACTTGTGTCCTATGGTCATTTTTTATATAATTGGGTAAGGAATATATTTTTTACTTATGTGGATAAAATTATAATATATCACAACTGTTTATTTTGAATGACAAATTTATAGAAACAAACCAACAATAATTTCATCCCCATAGTTGTGCGACCCATTCTTATAACACATCAACTAGTATTAGATATCCCAATTTCCCTCTATAAGATCCAAATGTTTCCTAAAATGGATAATATAAATTATGTTAAAAGAAATTATTTCCCACTTTCCTTTAAAAACAATCATCTCTTAAAGAATAGAATATTACCATATCATCAATATTATATCCTAGAAGTTAATGATATAGAAAAAGTTATACTTACACCAATTGAGGGAAATTATTCAATTTATATCAATAATAAGGGAAATTTAGAAGTTTATGGAAGGTCCCAAAATTCTATTCTAATGTATCTTTCAGAAGAAAACGTACAGTAATGTTATGGGGATAAAAACAAGTAATGAAATCATGTACAAACATAAAAGAGGTTATTAATGAAATTTGAATGTTAAGGATAGTCTGTTTCAAATATAGAGAATCATAATTGAAGATGTGAAAATAAACTATTAATAAAAAGTTAATCTATACTTTACAAGATTCAATGATATGGTAATAAATTTGTGAGGATATAGAGAAAATGTGGATGACTCCACAAATGATAAAAAAGTGATGATACATTTTCCTAACATATTTGATCCAAAAAATCCATCATCAGAAGAAATTTCAATTTTATTATAATGAATTGAATAAAATTTCTAATTTATTACTAAATGATAATGTTTCTTGTATCTAAAAATAATATCAAGGAAAAATGGAATCTGATTTAATGAGAAAACTAAAAATAAATGATGAATTTGTTAAATAATCAAGTGTATCTAATGATGAAAAAGAATATTAATATTATAAGAGCATTGTGGATGGTATTTCAAAAGAATTTAAAAGGAAAAAATGGAAAATGAATGCTCCCACAAAGGTGTTTCAAAAGTGGTAGAATTGTTCAGTATAAAATTAATATTAAAAATAATAAAATTAGGGAATATGTGGGTGATGAAAAATATGTAATGACTTTTAAAAATGTATTATAAAATATCAAAAGAAGTGAAAAGTTATTACAAAAGAAAAAAATGTTTTCAAGGAGTAAATGAATAATTTTTTAGTGAACTACGAAGAATAAGAATAATCATAATCATGTATACAATATGAATATGTATCTATTAAAAACATTAACAACTTCATGGATTATGTGGGAAAACATTAAGAATCCACAAGAATTAATGAAAAATAATTTAAGATAACATATATGAATAATATATTAATTTTTTAACTTGAATCCAATATTCAGAAGAAAATTAAATTAAAAAAATATATATTAGGATGTTATAGAAGGAAAATGGCATTAATGATGAGAAAATGAAGATATTTTTAAAAGTAAATATGATCCTCTTTATAAAAAAATCAAGACGAAAGTTATTATGAATTCCAAAATTGGGAATAATATTATAGGAAGAATATTTCTGATGGAATAGATTTAAATACGAAATAATTATGTAACCTTTAATATTTAAATTCTTTATATGAATGAATATTTACATAGGGTTATGGAAATTAAAGATTAATAATCACAATTTTCTATAAATAATTTAATAAAAGGGTAGGTTAAATATCCTCCAATTAAAATTATAATTTTAATATTTTATTTATAATATTATAGTTTCAAGTTCCAATTTTGGACTGATGTGGGTTAATAATAATGGCGAGTAACCATATTTTACAACAAATTAATATAATAATATCTAAAAAATATCATTCCCCTAAGTTAGAAATCCGCATAACATTTAGAAAGGAAACATCTATAATATTTAGTATAGTTTTCCTATTAATATTGTGGAACAAAATACAATAGAAACTTCTAGTTCTGTTGATGTTATGTGTAAAACTAAAAAATCATACAGGTTTCAAATAACATTAATAGAAAGAAGGGATGAATTATGTTGTTGAATTATATGAATATTATAAGTGATTCACAATGTAAATACTCAGTGAAATTTTTTTACCAAGACTGTATACACATAACAAGTTTTAATTCATAAAATAAATATATGGTATATGTGACCTATAAGAAATTATATAAAAGTGAGAATGACTAATATTAGAGTTTACTATTCCTATAATGATAAAGGAAAAAATTCATAAAATCAAGATGTAAGAAAAGTAATTTTTATTTATGTTTTTTTAAAACAGTTAAACAAAAAAAAGCCATGGATTCTTGATAGTGGTTGTTCATAATATATGACTAGAGAAAAAAAATATAATTTAGAATATTGAATATTACGAAGGAAGAGTAGTAAATTTTGGTAATTAATGTTTTCTTAAAATTAGAGGATTTTTTTGTTAACAATTATTTATAAAAGATAAATTAGAAATAATTACAGTATATTAAAGGGATAAAACAAAAATTTTATGTTTTCCATGCTATGTGATAGTGGAAATGTGTTGATTTCAAATAAATACTATTTTATGAGAAAAGTATCAAACAATATAAGGATCATCGATAAAGGAAGAAGAAAACCTTGAAATGTGGTTCAAATTAGTCACCCAATAAATTTTTCTATTTGAGTGTTAATGGTGAAAACACGTTTTAGCATAAGATACTTCGACATCTTGGATAATGAAACAGAAGTAAAATAATAATGTATGATGTGGAGATATACCTACCCCTAATTAAAAAGGGAGAGAAATATTGTATGAGAAACATATCAGAAAGGGAAAATGGTTCATGAAACTCACAAACAAGTTGAGTTAGAATCAACTAGTACAGTTGATGTAATTCATGGTTACTTACATGGGATGAGAAAAAAATGCTATACTAGTGTTTATTTTTACATTATCACATTTATTGATGACTTCACCTAGATGACCAATGTAATTTTTATGACGAACAAGTCTAAATTAATAAATATGTAAAAAATTCAGATGTTAGGTTGAGGAAGAGATGGTATTATGCATCAAAAGGGTGAGATCATATAAAGGAATGAAATATTGTTTTAATTTTTTTTCAAGATCTATATTGTATATTAAGGAATAAAACACCAATATGGTGAACCCTACACTCCCCATAATAATGGTGGAGTAAATTGGTAGAATTAGAGTCGAGGTGATATGGGTTGAGCAGTGCAAGCTGAACATAAAAAATCACACTATTCATCTAGGGGAATCTATATATACTAAATTATACATACATAATAGGTTCTCTATATAACATATATAATAAATTAAATCATATGAAATATGGTACATAAAAGGACAACTATGAAATAGATTAATTTTTATTATATTCCTTGTTTCATGAAAATCAAAAATGAAAATTTTGTAATGTATGAAGAAATGGATGATGATGGTATCTTCAAGGGATACTTGTTAAATAGAAGGGGTTACAAATTCTAAAATAAGAAATCAAAAAATCAACAAGCTTATATTTATTTGATGATATTATGAATTAGTGTAAATCATATGTGAGAAATGAATCGTAATTTGAATATTCTATTACAAACAACATGTTCATTTCTAAAAAATAAAATTATGAAGATTTTGACAAAGGACCTATTTATATTGAAGTTAGTTTAGAAAAAATATTAAAAAATATTAATTAATAATAATTGAGAAATAAAATCATCAAAATTTAAAGAATCATATTAATTTAGAAAATATTATTAGTAATCAAGAATCTCTATTTAAAATAAGACAAATATTATGGTATGAAAATCATATTGTACTCATTTCATAGGTTTTGCAAAAAATAGTTTTAGAAAAATTAAATCAAAAGTATTGGATTAATTAAAAAAATTAATAATAATATTATATATGTATAAATTTCATATGAGAGATTGTACCTTTAATTGAAGATCCAAATTTTATGGTCACCAAGACTCAATTCTAAAATAATAATAATAATGTTGTGATGTTAACTAAAAATTCCAGATTATTATGAAAAGTTTATTCACTTGTCTATAGAATAGTTTTTTAACTGACAATTTTACCAATGGATATAATATAATCAATCTGAATGTTTTTAGAATTGAAAAATCATAAACAATAAAATTTATATCATATGTGGGAAAATATTGACTTTATAAATGTATATCTAGAATAAGAGGTTTTCATTTAACATATTTAAGGCTGTATACATGACAATGATGGAATTATGGTTTTTAAACCAAAGAAAAACTTCTTTGGGTTGAAACAGTCTCTCTGTGATTAGTACTCTATACTAGATAGTTTTATAAACAAGTTAAGCACCAGTAATATAAAAGTAGTTATAAACATTTAGGTTAATATATGACCATTGGCATTATAAAAGTCATACATTATGTTAATGAAGTAATATTATTATGTGTCACATAGTATTATAATGATGAATTTTATAAGTAGGTGAAGATTCATTTTGTAAGTTCCATGATAGGTGAGATAAACAATTTTCTAGGATTATAGATTGAAAAAAAAATAAAAATATATATTCTTATCCAAATAAGTCAAATAATTGTTTTTGAAATTTGGCATGCTGAGTCCTATGTAAACTTCACCGTCTATAGGATTTGGTACCAATGTTACTAAATAGGTTATAAGAAATAGTCTGAATCAGGAAGACATCAAATGCATTATTAAGAGTATGCTTTATTTAATTCCATCGCTACCAGGTATATCATATTCAAGGACACTATTTGAAATATTAAAAATAGATCCCAAATATTCAAACTTCCTAGAGGTAAAAGGATTATCAAGATATTTCAAGTAAACTCTATGTTATTGAATTTTGTAGAAAATAAATTCAAAAAAATCATGTTATCCAGATAGATTCTCGGATAGTAATTACATTGATTGGCAATCTATATCTGGTGGTGATTTATTTCTTCGTGGTGATAATCAAAATTATTTTTCTTTTTACTTATTAGAGGTATAATATATAGTAGAAACACATACATGCACACATATCCGATTTAAAAAAGTTTTGATAGAATTTCTAAAGGAAAACGTTGAGAAGACACTATGTATATCTTGTAGAAATCAGACAGATATTGATCTATTCAGAATTTTTTTGACAACACAAGATAAAAACACATTGATACAATGAAAAATTTAATAAATGTATGAGTTCAAAATATAGGTCTCAAACTAGAATAAATTTCCACTAAGGTTCAAATTACACATTTCTTTTCAAATGAAATGCCATGATAGTGGTTTTTTAAATTAAGGATGAAAAATTATGTTCACCCCCACTATCACTTGATTATGTGTTGGAAAAAACATCCCCCTAATTATATGGATTATTTTTATAGGGGGAGAGATAGTTTGGTACACCTCTTCGCCAAAATAAAAGTGAGATATAACTCTTTCTTTATATTTTTTAATCTATTTTTTGTGGTTATTTATAAGAGGGTGATAAATGAAAGTATTATTTATGTGGGGGGAATCTAAATCACTTGTAAATAACATTCACATCACTAAGATATGGAATTATTTAAAAACTTATCTTATTTAATAGAGTTTTTTAATGACTACCTTTCTTGATAAAAGGCTTTGATTTAATGACTCTGATGTGATTTCTTGAGTTTAGAAAAGATTTGTTAAAGGTTTCAACAAATACAAAGTGGAATATTGAATAGAAAAATCAATTTATTGATTTATTTTATTTTTTATCAACATTGAGTGAGTATCATTAGAAGTTTTTGATTATGTTCTCGAAGAGTTATGATTTTTTTAAGATGTTATAAATTTATTTGAGGATATATAAGATAAATTAATGAATTTATGGAGTTATATTAATGAGTCTTAGAATTCTATGTTATTGGTTATATTGGATATGTTTTGTTTATAATAGTCAATTTAGATATTGAGGATAATACTTAGAAAAGGCATGAAGACTCATACGAATTATAAGAATCATTAAAAATTATATAAGTCATTTGGATTTTCATAATGGTCATTTTTCTTTTTGTAAGTCATTAATATTTTATTAGAGTAATTAAGAATTTTCATAGGAGTAATTCAAGTAGAGTAAATGGGATTTTTTTTAATATTGTGAAAAATATGTGGTGTAATTGTAAGAGTCATTAAAAATTTTATAAGAGCCATTTTACTCTATTGCAATATCACTTAAAGTGAAAAATAAAAATCATACTATAGGATAGACTATATTATAAGGCATAATGAATCAAAGTGGAATGGGTTTTGAAGGGCCACACTGTTATTCATAAACAATGATTTATTTTTGAACTATATCATGGGCTACAATATCTTGGTTATTAGAAAATTGGACTCAAATGAAAGTTTTAATTTTTAAAAATTTCATTTTTTAATTGAATAATGTTATTTGTAAAAAATATATATGTTATAGAAAAAGTATTTTGGTATAATTATTATGTTTATAAAATGTTTATAAAATAATTAATTTTAATGTTTCTATAATAAATTATTAAATATTTATGAATAACATATTAAACAAATATCCATAATATTAAAATTTAATATTAGAATACCTTTGGAAATTATATTGGATGACTTGTAAATTTAATTTAAAAATGATTACTTTTAAATTATATGGTTAATAATGAAATTTTTATAAGTTACAAAATAATTTATAATATAAATGAATTTATATTAAATTTTAAATTGTCCCTAATTATAAATTTTGAATTATTTAAATAAAGATGCCATATTTGAGAAATTATTTAAACCATATAAAACTGAATTTTGATAATTGATATTATTTAGGTTTAAATGTTATTAAATATATGATATTCTAAACATTTACATAATATTTGAATATTCCACATATAAAATGTTTATATTTAAGATTTAATATATATATATATATCAAATATAATATGAATGATAATATGAAGGATTTCATATAATATTTAAATATAAAAAGATTATATTTATTTGATTATGGATTGTACATAATTTATATCTCAAGTATAAATTTATCAATTTCCTTTTTATTTATTTCATCTCTAGATTTATTAATCATTAATATAATTTCTATATTATGAATTTTCATTTATGACTAAGTTTTAATGTTCTCAATATACGTATGCTAATTATTATAAATTAATATAAGGAGTTACATGCCACATATGATTATTTATTAAGTTTTATTTTTTTATAACAATAGCTTGTTCTTGAGTTGTTTAAGGAATTTTAAATCAATATGATTTAATCATATTGATTTATTGAAATAAATTAGGATTGAAGCTAAATCATTAGAATTATGAATATATATATATATAATGTTAATAACATGAGATAGATTGTTAGATTAAATCCCTTCAAAAATATTAATTGTCATATTCATTCGAAAGAGAAAACGTGTTAATATCTCAATCATCCAATCATGTAGATCATGATAAACCTGGGTTACGATGGATTTTATTATGTAAGGTAAGTAATGAATGAGTTACCCTAATAAGAGTTTTTTCCTATTTTTTGGAATTGTTTTTGAGTTAAACTTATCTATGACACCCTATTATAATTTGGTTACTAGAGGAATAATGTTGATTGAATTCATACAATGGATTACGATAAAGAGTCTTCTAAAAAATCCATGATTCATATCTTATTTGATTGAAATAATTATTATCCAATATAGTTAAGTTTTAGGATAAATTCCAATGTGACCCAAATCTTTTATAAATATATATATTATCCCACTAAAGGTTATGATATACTTTAAATGTGGTTATAATTTTAGTGGGAGAACATTTAATAAAATTACTTATTAAATTAATGTTAAAAATGATACTAATATAATTAAAGAATCAATTATAGATATAAAAAATCATAATCATCATTTTCAAACATGAATTTAATATAAATTATATATAAAGGCGAATCGTAAATTAATCACCTCCTTGGACTGGTATAGAAACTTAAGAATCATTCTTAATAAAGAAGATGAAAAAATATGTAATAGAAATACCTTATTGAGTAACACAATATTTATTTAGTTCAATAGGTGGATTTAATAGATTCTTAAGAGAAACATAAATTGATTCAAATAAGGTTGTAAGGGAAATATATATTAGTTAACTAAAGGAAATTTATCATCCACTCATATAATAAATTTGATTTTGTCATCCAATGACATTGGGAGAAAAAATAGATTAATTAAGGATTTTTCTAACTATTGAAGTCATTCAACATACATCATTAGAATTCTTTTGATAATGTGAATATATTCAATATCTGTGTACAGTATTTACTCAATGTTTTTAGGACAAATGAGTTTTTAATAGGATGTCCAAACTCTGGAATTATGTTATTAGTAGTGAAGGGTATTGGTATAAGGTGGGAAAAGAAGATAGGATAAAAAAATTTTTAAATCTTGTCATAAATATCTACTGAATGTGTCAATATTTGTTGGAAATATTTCCATAGTATCGAATTGTACAAGATATTTGAATGGGATTGAGAAACTCTGTTGAAAGTTAGCATCATTTATCAATGTTATAATGTTCAATTCATCAAATTTAGATGGTATTTAACACCAAATGTTTATATTCGCATTCCTTAATTATAAACGTATTATAATTAAATGAAATAATCGAGAGAGGGTGTAACATTATTTAATTAAATGATGTAATGTTTTATTGAATCATGGATATGGATTAAAAAGAATATAAATGATTATATGGATCTAAATAAAATATGTTTATATTTATCACATTTCTCTTATGAGATAAGATAATATTTTTATTTAAGAATATTTTTTATGAAAAATATGAAATAATTTTTATAAATATTGTTATGATTAGATAAAATTATATTACTTGTTTTGAAAATAAGAAATGTATAAAAAGAGCTTTATCATTGATTAAAGATTCTATATACATTTTTTTAAAAAATTTAGGGAAAGAGACCCCACCACAAACCCGTGGAATGTTTTATGGAATAATTATTGATTTTAAATAATTATCCAAACACATATAATTCAATATAAAATATTGTTGTTAATATATTAATTGATTTTTTTAAACTAACAAGAAATAAATGTTATTTCATAGAAAAAAGTATTTTTTGAATCATAACCTTATATTCTAAAGAGTACATAGATTTTAAGAGGCTGTTGGGAGTATATTTATACACAGAGAAGTTTATATATAGAAAATAATGGATTATATATTTGAAAATAAAAAGTAAAAATTACTTAATATCCTAAATGAATTTAGAATATGTCGGAATTGAGAAATGTAAATATCTATATATAGTTATTTTGATAAAGTTCCATTAAATGTATATCCTTACGGATATTAGGTTTTTTTATAAAATAAATAATATAAGGTGTTAAACATGTCACCAAGAAATAATTTGAGATTTTTTTTTGAAATATTCTAAGAATGATAATGATCATAAACCTGAAAATAATTCTCAGTAGATAAAATATGTTATTATCATTGTAATATTATATTTTTTAAGCTAATAGTGTTATAGACTACGGTAGCACTATACATCTTAAGAGTGGGGTGAAATAGGATAACTTTGAATTTATTATTAATTAAATTTAAAGTTGAAATTATACTCAAATTTTTAAAGACATGTTAAATCCAAAATAATTATCACACACATAAATAACCTAATGTGGAAATATAATTAATCAAAAACATAAATATTTTATTTGTTTCATCGTCACTATTCTACATTCCTCGAGAAGATATCAATGATGTGTTGATATAACCAATAATTAATAATCTACTAGATTGTGATTAGAATCATTAGGACAAGATCACCACCCCTATGAGGTTCAAAAAATCTTCATCACTTCCACTCATTACCTTCCAAGAGGATTAAAAAATTATATAATGTTTATGCATTATTTAAACTCACAATGATAAAAAATTTAAAACTAACACCATAAAAAATGGGTGTCCTGCAATATTATCTATTATTAACTTCATGATATTCACATATATGAAAAAGAAATATTAAAATCCCAATCAATAATATAATTCAAATATAACCACTCTTCACTTCATAATACAAAAATATTCAATAAATTTCACACTAGTTCACTCTAGTTTCCTTCATCCAAAAATTCCTTTTTTAACACTATATCTACCTCATGAGTATATCCATATTTATGCATATAATCCAATATAAATTGTGAATTTTGAAATTTAAATTCAAAATTCAGTCTTCAAAGATCATCCAACATCCTATCAATCATATCCAACCATTGGAACTTATTTTAAAATATATACACCATTGAACTCTATTTAGGTCATTGATGTTCTGTCCATAACCAAAAAATTGATAAATAAGTTCCAAATAAACATGTTTTTCCATAACCTCCTTTTTTTCAAACTATGTGTCTTGTATTTTATTTTTCATGACCATGTTAGGAACAAAATTTGACCATACACAATGCGTTACTATAATTACAATTCCATAGATCTTTTCTAGACAAAACTCCCTTAAAATGGATTGTCCCATGCTTGTATAACTATTTTTATTCAAATGTAGAATACTCAATACATGGAATATTATCTTGATAGAATGGGGATTCTGATGTTTTTTTAATCATTCATATACACATTTGATAAAATCCTTCAAAACACCAATTTTTGGTTTCTTCATTATACTCATATATTTTTATAATCCCAATATGGATTATTCTATGATTTTTACCATTATATCCATGTTTCAGTACAATTATTAACCAATATGGTCATTAAAAGACACAGTGAATCAGAAGGCATACCATTTCAAAATCTTCTAGTCTTTCATGAAACTCACTAGTTGAACATCACTCAAATGTTGTCTACCCTGATATTTCCATCATTGTTTTTTCAATATTAAATTCTTCCATATTGAAATAAATTTCATAATGTCCAAAGCTTCTACAAATATTACATTTCTTAATCCATCATAGAATAGCCGATATTTCCAAAACCACAGTTAGTTATTCTCATAAAAAATTGTAAAGAAGATAGTAAAATGTAAATAACAAAACTCTCATGTAGCCAAAATGAAGAAAAAAAATAAATATGATACTACCATTTTTAATCCATATTTCATGTAGTTTCAAAACTCACCACAATGTGGAAGGTTATTCCTTCACTAAAATATTATATAAATTTTAGTAACTTAAATGGACTTCAAATATAAAACTACGATGGACATCTGATGAACATAAAATAGAAAAAAATATATAATAATACAATATCTAGAGGAAAAAATCTCACCCTTGGGGTTTTTTATCCACCATATATTTTTCCCCTAACAATGATAGTAAAACGATCGAGTTGGGGGTCAATTGACAAATTTACGAATTTTATATAAATTATCAAAGTTAATTTAGTGAAGTAATGTATAATAAAATTAAAGATCACAATTGATTTTAATATTAGATTAGATCAAATCGACCTAACATATAATCATTATACTATTAGCAATAGAGCATGAACCCCACTATAATTTTTCCAAAAAATTAAAGGGGGTTATAACACTTTACAATTTACTTTTACAAACATGGAGTCATAGGGAAAGACTTACATTTTTCTAATAGGTTATATAACATAAAAAATAATTTTTTTTATCATAGATCCACAAACAAAAATTAAATGCCTTTTTCTACCTAGCAGTACAACCCATGACTTACTATTTTATGGGTAGTGTAATCTGACACTAATGAAATTATCTTGAATTAAAATAACATCTAAAAAATAATTCATATATAAATAATATAAAGAATAGAAAACTATTGAAATTAGTTAGAGATTGAAGTTATGAATGTTTATGGAGCCTGGATCATGCATTCAGAGTAGTAGAATATCACATTGAAGTCTAGAAAATATGGTCACAATGGAATATATTGTAATCCTTATAGGAATGATAAATGTGTATTATTTCACCTCTATTTTTGTTGTTGTATAAGTTGTGAATTAATATACTAAGATGATCCTTTACCTGGTAATATAAAAAATATTTATGTAGATTCTTATTTCATAAAAAATTGAACTAATCTATTCATTGAGTTACCTCAATCTTAAAAAAGTGTTGATGGTGGTGAAAATAATGAACTGGTTTAAAGATGTTCATATATCAATAGTGATTCTCAATGATTTCCATGATTCTTCATATATTCATACTTCATAATAATATTCACATGGTTAAATATTATAAATATATTTTATACTTTTTAATCAAAAATAAAAATTTGTGAAACAAACCTTGTTAGAATAATTAATAGATAATTAATTAATATAATAAAAAATTCCACTAAATAAATCTTAATAAATAGCCTTAAATATTTTTTTATTGTTCCTAGATAATCATGAATACAATATATATATATGCAATAAAAATAAAATTCAAATTTCGATTGTTCTCTATTAAATATGAATTTTAATTATCATTTATGCGTCATCCACCGTGGTGTTTATTTCATTCTACCTAAAACACATATAATTTTATTTATATAAAATTATAGTAATTAATATGTAATTATGAAACAAATAATTATTAAAATTATCTAATAATAATATGTAGTAAATAAATATATAAAAAAATTGAGAAATATATCATTATTTTGTTTTTAAAAACACTATTGTATCTTATGAAAAATATGTAATCATTTTTGTTATAATTATTCATAAGAAATAAAAGGTTATAAGATAAAATGTTTCATAACATTATATTTTTTATATGATATTATATATCTCATTTATTATAGAAATTATTATAACATAGAAATGTTTTTTCATCAGATATAGTGAATGGGTAGGATATAAATTCTATAAGATAGAGATATAAGTATTATTGGAATTTCATATTATAATATTTTTTATAAGATAAAATATCCTGCAATATAAGAAATTTTAATTGATAAATATTTATATAAGATATGATTTTTTTCATAATTTATACTTTATTCGGTTTATTTTATTCTTTGTAGGGGTGAAAATTTTAGGATACACGTTATTCATAAGGATCAATATTTTCATAAGGTACATCATCAATTATATATATAATTTTTAAGGGTCACCTTATTTTCTAGAAAAATCCTCATAGGTTTGAAATTTCATAGGGTACCAATTCTTTATAGGGTTCAAACATCAAAATTTATAGGTTCATGGGGTTCAAGTGTTCTTCATGGGGTAGAACCTAAAATTCATATTCTATAATACTTGACCAAAATTATTACTTTTTACGGTAAATTTCAAAAATTTATAACCTACAATATGTACAAAAATTTACTAATTAAACTGCAGTAAGAAACATTGTTTTATATAATAAAATTAGAAAATAATAATTAATTATTAATAAATATTAATAAACATTCATTTACTCTATAATAATTGGAAGATTTAAATAAGTTATATCTATTTTTTTTAATAAAAATAAAAATATTTTGGGTAATACAAATAGAATTTTATAATTATGATAACATAAAAAATTATCAAGGGTCTATTCAAAATTCCCCACAACGATTAAAATTAAAAACAATATAATTCCAAAAATTATCCAACTTTTCAAAATTATCAATAATATTAAATAAAAAAATAATTAAAACATATATCTCACTTTTAAGAAATAATGTTTCAATAAAAATAAAGGCTATCTATCATTTTTTGATGAAAAATATGTATTTACTGATATAAAAATATCATGTTTAACTATACTTAATGTGAATAATATTAAAATGATTTCTCAAATCTTATATAACATATGTTAGCATCAAACAGATTCAATCATATTTTTCTAAATAAAATCGAATTTGACAGCGTGATTTAACATAAAATAAATTAAAATATCACAGACACCCCTAAATCGATGAATTAAAAAGGTAAATAAAATATAAATTAATAAAAACAAATAATATTAAGTTCCCTATTAATTTAATCATTTTTTATTAGAATAGAAATAATAGCGCAAAAAGATTTTTAATTTTAGCTGCAAATTTATTACTGTGTAATACTTTTATAAAATTAAAGGATCCATGAAAACAAGTTAAAACATTAGAGGAATCATGTACTGATATGAAATTAATTAAATAATAACTGAATTTCAAATGAAATTATAGAGAATCATATGATAAAAACAATTTTATTGGCTCACTGGTCATATAGAAAAATTTAAGTGCATATCATTAAACTATAAAATACAAGATGTTTATATATGATATCTACCCAAAGGTAGAATGGTGACATAACAATGAGGGATTCCAAACTAAATTAGTTTATATGATGTGAGGCTCTAAAGGTGAAATGATTTTATCCTTTAGAAAGTACTGTGAACTCAGAATAAACACTTTCCATGTAGAAATAAATTCTTAAAAGATTCAAAATAACAATTAAAAATTTTCATGTTTCGCATGAATATAACATGAAGAAATTATATTACATCATACGAAGTTCAAACATAATTTTCTCAAATATTTCTATATCTAATGGATTAGTAGAACACTATGCATGTTGATCATCTCTGGTAACTTATTCCAATAATATTTCTCCCTTTTAAACATGATTGATATTAAAATGATATCAAAAATCAATATTTTTATTTATAGAATGATGAAAAGGGTTTTTAATAAATAATTTAGTTTCTAAATTACCTTTCATAATATCACTTTTCAATATAAATTGAGATAATATTTATAAATAAGATCCTTGAGATTTTTTATATCATTAAATAGTTGTAATTTTATTAAACATATTACTGTTTCTTTTCAATTTCAAAACATGGTGGATATTTTACATATATTTCATTAGATGTTAAAATATTTAAAAATAACTTATCACATGCATTATGAAACGATATAACCTATGAAAAACATCATATACTAGTATAATTATTATAGTTTCTAATATTAAAATCCTCGATAAAGTCTCATTATAATGCATTACTTCTTAAAAAATAGATTTTGGTATGTAATTTGGCCTTATTTCTTATAATTTGTCAACATTAATCAAGTATATTTTTATATATAAATTTGGTCCCAAAATATTTTGAATCATTGGGTGGTCTACTTAAGTATAAAACATATTTCTAGAAAATTGTTCTAGTTTATATTGAATAGATAATATCATGTTAGGATCATTTAAATTTTTATGAATATCTTTAATATCAAAATCATATATAAAATAATTATAAGAAAAAATATCTCACTGAATTTCTAGTTTTTAATTTTTATTCTATATTACGAATAACTATATCTTATTAATTAAATTTATATGTTTTATAAGTTCTCCCAGGAGAGTGATCCTTATTTTCAATAGGAAATATTAAATTCTAAATTTTATTCTTCTCTAAAGTTAAATTCTCTAAATTCTTCATAAATCTTACCTAAATAAGAATTACTTTATCTCAAGGTATTTTCATTGAATTTTACTTTTACATACTATTCAAAAAACATTTTTCATTTATTTAATACTCTATAAGATTTACTAAAATTTGAATATCCCAGAAATTTTCCTTCATCAAATTTGAAATATTATTCATTGAAGGAATATTTAGTATTTACAAAGAAAAATTTTAAACCAAAAACACTAATATATTTAAATTTCAGATTATTGTATTAAAATATTACCTAAGAATAGTATTTTACAACAAATGTAATTTTATTATATAATAAATATTCATTACTAAAATTATAAAATCACAAACTATAACCCTTTATCAAATTTGGAATCAAATTTATCAATGGGATCTTTAGTATTAAGAATTAAAGCATTATAACTAGAAACTCAAAAATATACAACTTTTGGTTTCCTACATTTATAATGTTCATAAGGTATTTTCATTAAAATTTGTCTCAAGATAATTCTATTTGAAACATAGTAATTTGTATTCATAACATATTCCTAAAATTGTTTTTATTTCTTAATTTCAATTTATATTATACTTTTATTTTGATTTAAAGTCCTATTTTTTCCTTTATACTACACCATTTTGATGGGGGTGTTCTAAGGGTTGAAAAGATAGGTAAATAACCATTTTATTCACAAAATTTTTCAAAAAATAGAATTAAAAACATTCCACCACTATTAATTCTAAGGGATATGATTAATTATCATTTTTTTATTTTTCTAGCTTATAATAATAAAATAAACGGGTTCAGAAATATGTGAAAGTAAAAAAATACATGTAAATATATTATGGTAATCTATAATAACGAAAAAATTTTTCTTACCACCCATTTTTACTCATTTTATAGTTATAAATAATTATAAAATATTTTTTTAAAGGTTATATAGTTGTAGTATACATGATAGAACTGAATTTCCCTTTATGTTGTTTACCATTTATGAATATGTCAAATATATAGATGTAGCCCAGTTTTTTATTGGGATGTTTTATTACTTTTATATTTTTGTATAGATTTTTAAAATCATTTTATAATGTAGAATATTATATAACTATTAAAAATATAATCACATTACATATTAATCAATCAGTTTATCAAAATTTATAGAATACATGTTATTTTTTATGTTTGAACAGAACAAAATAGACTAAAATATAAAAATAATAAACATTAAATTTAAAACATTAACCAACATTCCATCATCACAGAACTATGGTAAAATTATAAATTTATGTTTTGAACCTCAATCACATCAAACATTTAAAATAATAATAGATTTATAAATTATTAATTCGACAAAACCATTTACCACTACTTTATAGTTAATACTTAATGTTACATTACCACTACTTTAAGACCATTTATGTATCTCAATCAATTATTTTCCAAAAATATTTAATATAGATATTTCAAAATAAAATATTTTAAATTTGTAATAGATTTTTCTAATCTTAATAAACATTCATTTTTATAATTTACTGTCATTCCAAAACTAAAATAATTACTTTGAAATTAACTTCCTTCGGAAATTATTGTGAATAATAGAATATACCATCTAGGTAGTTTAATATCCTATCATATTATAGTTATAGTTTTATTTATTTTGTTCAATATTACATATTTTCCATACTTTACCATCCATTAAGAATGCGAGAGAGATAGTTCTATAACCACCCATGTTCATTTTTAGGCCTTTAATTTTCCTTCTAAGATATTTAAAAAACATCACATGAGTCCATGAAATTCATTTCTAAAGATTTATTGTTTTAAAAAAAAAATTTATAAATATTTTTTTCATCATTATGTTTCTTGTTCAGATGAATATAAAACTTTTCTTCTTCAATATTCTTTTTATTATATTCTTTATGTTCCTTATATATATTAAAGACTTTTATAACTTCATTATATATTTTATCAATATCATCATATAATTCATCAGTTGCGGTGTTTTTAGTTTAATATTCAAATAAAAACAATAAGAATCATGTACATTATTTATTGAATCCATGAGACACAAATTTTATTATTCTTTTTCAGTTCTGTACTGATTACTAGAATCCAATTGTTTAGTATAGATCCAACCCAATGTAAGATCTCTACTCTCTTTACTGCTTATCCTCTTATTAATTCCATAAAAATCGAGCATTATAGTTTGATATTTACCTATATTCTATATTTGTGATAGATAACTTAAAGATAATTATTTGATCCAATATTACCTTTCCAACTTCCCTTGTAATACTATCAAGAGTAAAACCTCTTATTCCTTATTTATTTTTAGTTTTCATTATATACATCACTTTGAAACACGAGATACTATATTTATTTCAAAAATGTATAATATATAATAAGATAAATAAATAGAACATTAATTTATGTTATTAGAGATAAACATTTTCTTTTTGGGTCCTTTTCATTAGAAATATTGTTAATTTCCAATTCAAACTGTAATAATAAACCAATATATTCATGAAGATTATATTCATTGAAATTATTAATCTCATTGATATAAAACTTTTTAGTTTGAATATTATTCTGTAATTATCTAATAACCCTTAAAATAAAAATTTTATTATCAAAATATTCTAAAAAAACTCATTCCATTTATGATATTAACAAATATATTAAATGCATGAATAACAATTTATTCTTCTCCCATTTTGGAATCTTAATATTCATCTCTAAGAATGTAGAGTTTATTTCTTTTTAACTATATTGTTCCATAATTTTTAAAAAGTAAAATTTTCTAAATATCATAAACATTTTTTCATTAAGATCTATCATTGAATATATTTCTTCCAATTACGTATTATAAAATATTCACCTCTTAATAATTTAATGTATAAGAATTAATACGATTTTATGTCAATATATAACACCTCAATATTTTAAAAATAGGTACATCATACTTGATAGTGTATATGAAACACAAGCCCATGATATGAAGATAATGTAATTCTTTAATACTTTATGATATATTTATCTTTAAATAAATTTAATCTATTTTACAGATTTTAATGTAAGTAGCATGAGGTTTTATGAAACATGATACTCTATTAAAATATTATTATTTACTAATTACCAATATAAAATTTCCCATATGTTGTTGGGAATTAATATTGCCAACTAAATTATGAAAACTATGTGGTTCACACATGTATAAAATAAATTCAATGGTTATCTAAAGTGGCCATGACTCTAGTAGCCCAAAAATGGTGTCTGTTTTGTTATATGGGTATAAGATATAAGGAATCACATTCTAAAGGACAAAATAGTTTAGTAGTATTAATAAACTAGATACATACTTGGGTTTGAATTTCAATTGAATAAAAAAATTACAACATTTTTTTTGAATAAAATTATTCTCTCTGTCAAATCTTTAATTTCCAAAATTATACTATTCTAGGAATCCTAGGGAAAAGAAACAATATAAGGATGATAGAAAATGATTAGTAAGGGTTAAATATATCAGAATATATCATTAATCAATAAGAATAATAAATATGTCAAGTTAAATAACTAAAAATGTATTCCATTTAATCAATAAAATGAGAATGAATTGCATCCATAGATAATATCAATGTGAAAGTTTCACGAATAATGATAAATGAAACTGAATGTAGGCAATGAATAATTATCAAATGTCATGTTTCCCAAGAACATAATACCTTTTCCATCAAGATATATCGAAAAAAATATAAAATATACTGTGTACAAACTGACTTGGTTTGGACAACTATGTCTCTATTATCAAGACCTTTGACAAGATAGTTTAATACTGCTTGTTACAAATGCATAGTGTTTATCCAATTGATTTTGTCTCATGAGATTACTGACTCATCGAGGGGAGACTTATAAGTGGTCCCCAACCTGGGTTTTCCATGTCCATATAATTCCTCATATATCAAGTAAATTATTTAATCCGTAAACAATTTTTTAATCATTAAATATCCTTATTGAATAAAGAACATGAATTTATAAATATTTACTAGAAAAAAAAATAACTATCAATGTAAAAATAATATGTTGGAATGGTAAATTATTTAATAAAAAATCATATCCATGATAAATAATATGGATATTTTTGGGATCATCGGAATGTTATTATTTTAAGGGTAAGTTAATGATTACAAAGTAAAACATGGATGTTATTGTCAATTTTATCCCTGGTGAAAATAATTATAAACCATCCAGGGGAAGAATAATAATGGTATCAACATATAATAATTATAGTAATAATAAATGTTTTTTTCTAATTTATGAGTATAAATACAATAATATTATCTTGAAAAAAATTCCTAAGGAAAATAACCCTTCGATTTGAAAATGATTTGGAAAATCTATTTATTTGAAAAGTACTTATAAAAAAATTATTAAAGAAGGTCCTCATAAGCATGAAAGGAATGATTAAATGAAATTATGGTAATTATGGTGGTTAATTCCTTACATTCCATAAATTTTAAAATAACAATCCTTTTACATTTTGAAATGGTTTGCAAAGTTCTTTTTTCATAGAATGATAAGAAGATTTCTTTCATGCGTTAGGTAAAAGAAAAATGGGAATTGTTTTGAAAACAACATAATATTCCTTTTAATTTTTTTCAAATATTATAAATGGGTGAAGATGGTTTTAATAAATAATTTTCAAATGGTTAAGAACATCTTCTATTTTATTAGAAAAACCAGTTTTTTAAGAAAATAGATTTCTGACCGAAGAGAGAAATGAAGTCGAGTCTTTTTAAAAACTTTCAATCAATTATTTAAAGTATAAAAGAATGGAAAAGCGGTAATATTAAAAAAATAATTATTTAATTTAGGATATTAATATTAAAGGTTTTATTACACAATTATCAAATAATTTCCTTCAATTTAAATTCAATAACAAATAATCTCGATTAAAATGATATTGTGATGTAAACCCTTTCAAAGTTTATATCAGTTTTTTGAGAATCAACCAATGAATTGATTACGTGTATCAATTTTAAATCCAAATAAACACTATTGAAATAAAAAATAATATAGTAAAAATTAATTATATATATATTGAGATAATATTAACAACAAGGAGGATGTAATATAACACATTGAGATCAAATTGAGCTATAAAATTCTTTTCTAGTTGGTAAATCTTCCATCAAAACCCCTTGGATTTAATAATTAAAATTTTAAATAAATATTAAATTATGTATTAATTATTAATGGTATTACATATCAAAGGGACATTATATACACTATATAACAGAAATTAGGTGCATAACATTATAATATACATTAATGAAATGAAATTGAGACTAAATCTCTTACCGTACACTTCCTTTGGGTTGAAAATTGAATAAACTCCTGTATTGTGATTTTAATAATGTTATTAACTTATTTATGAACCATATTAATTATTATAATATCATATATGATCCTTTTATAACATCTTATTTCTCTTTTGTTAGTAGTCTTTCATTATTTTCATTGTTTCGAGATTTAATTGCCTTGTTTTTTCATGTGTGTTTCATCATGAAAGATCATATTTTTGAATATATTATATATTTATATCATCAAAACAATAATAATATTGTAATAATTATCATATTTTTATATTAATTATAATTTTAAAACAATCATGATAGATTGTTACGAAAAAATAATGTTACGATCATGGAGAGGGTTTGTTGTACAAACAAATGAGTAATGATTTCATTTTTCAATGATCATTGTGGAAAGAAGGTTAGTTATATATAATCATACCATAATGGTAATATTATCATATATACCATATTATATACTTATATACATCATCCATTTTTTTGTGGTGATGAAAATATATTCACATCCCTTCGTGAAGGTGGTGGTCCAAACATACAGGAACGATGTTATCATCTTTAAGTGAGCGAAAAGGTAAGAATGGAAATGATATATTATCTTTATATATTTATGAATATGTTATTAATATCATAATACTTCCATTTATATCACATATAATCCTTTACTTTAACTTTTTCACCTTCCATGTGAATCGTTTGTAAAAGGCGAATCACATCACTTTTTAGACAGTCATCCACCGTACACACGAGTAACATTGTAATATCACATACAAAATGGATGCTAAAAATGTTAGGTATCATATAATTACACCATAGGTATAACTATGGTATAAATATAAAATATATACTTTATATACATTATTATACCCAATCATGAATTGTGGTAATGTATGTATGAATGACATCGGTTCATGAGGCTATAACCTACTGTATAAATGAACGATGATTTTGTAACCCATTTGATGGAAGTGGATATGGTTTAATGTCATGAAATTATTATAATAACCTACCATTATGTGGAATATAGTGATTATATTATATCATAATGGGTTAATTATAATTTAATAAGGGGGAGAATGGAATAATATAATGATGCTTATTAATGAACACTACATCTTCTTTAGGTATCGTCCTTGGGTTTTCACTAAAGATCAACTAGGTTTCCTTTATTCCCAAAATAATGCATCTAGTATGAGGTTATGAATGATTAGAACATATTTGGGACGATGTTTTCCTAAAAAGGATGGAAGGTATAAAGAAGAGCGGACATGGGTGGTCATTTATAAGTAAGGGAGAGGACACTCTTGGAATTTTTGAAAAGAGTTTACTAATCCCATGTCTCCCATATAAAAAATGGTACAAAATGGTTCAATATATAAACATAGATTTATGATATTATAAACATTTCTGTATAAAATATTTAGACAAGTGTATACGTAATTTCTATTGTTATCTTTTTTATTTAGTTGCTGGTAAACTCAATTTCACATTAACTGCGATGATACATTTTTTACTTATTTCAGTATAAATTTTGACAAAAAAATGTTTACATTATTATAATTATAAATTATAATTATTACAAATATTTATACCATTTTTAAAAATTCATTTCATATAAGGTGAAAATATAATTTAAAATTAATCCCAGAAACATGATGATAAATCGGGTTTTTAAAAAGAGAATCTTCCAATGTTTACAAATTTATTATATCTAAATTCAATATGAAAATGACTCTAATGGATTAAATTGGAATAATTGACATATTATTGATCTAATATTACTTATAAAAAATACAATATATAATATAACATTATAAATTATTAAACCTAAAAGATAGTTTTGGATTAAAATTCAACATTTTTAACTATTCATTTGAAAATGAAATATTTATGAAAAATCACAAAAAATAACATTGTGATAAATTTTTATTCTGGTTTTATTTTTATTATTTTTTCCTATAAATTTTCAAAAATTAGAAAAATGTTTATTTTTAATTATGTGCACAAAGAATGATTGAAACATTTATTATAAGAATTTAGTTTTTCTGAAAAAATAAATGATTTTTATTTTAAATGATTCTTATTTTATTTATAATAAATAGATAACACATAAACTTGTGTAAACTATGTATTTTCAAAAAATATTTTAATCATATTCATGCCCTTCAATTTAATATATAAGTAATTGAGATTATATTAAATAATAATATTCTAATAATATATTGTAGTTTGATAAAAGTCTATTTTCCATGTAAATCAAGCAATTGAATAGAATTATCGTTCGATCTAATGCATGATAAATTAATTATTTCATATAATTAAATCTATTTAATAGATTGAATTTATTTTAAATTAAATATATTGTAAGGTAGATGGGTGTAATATTCCCTTATACACTTGGCAGTGCATGTCATACAATCTATTAAATACAATGTCCTTATTTTTGAATTTTGGGGTGTTACATTATCCCCACCTTAAAAAAATTTGTTTCCATGGAGTTTAAACTTGATCTTGGTAATCCATGGTCCGAAATTTGGAAAAAACATTTTTGAGAACCCTACATCATAATAGGATTAGTAAAATACCCACTTAATAAGATATAATTGGAAGTAAAAAAGTTAACATGGAATAACAAATAACTATGTTTCTATGTTTGAGAATATTGGTGTAAATTGAATATATAAAAATGAAAGAAAAGTATAAATATTTTTATAGGGTGATTTTATTAATTGATCATAGAAGATAGAATGATTATTGTAAAGCTAATGACCTCAAAACCAAAAGTCAAATAGGTATAAAAAGGTTATTGATATCATCTGAAATTATGTTGATAAGATAAAATTTTATTTTAGGATCAATTTCCTTTCGTAATGTTAATTGATTCATTTAATGTCTAATAATATAAGGAAAAATAATTACGTGATATATTCTTATTTCATAAGTATATTTTCATCCAATGTTTGGGCCTTATTCAGTTTCCAATTTATCATTTACGCTAAGAAATATATATCGACAAATGATATTTTTATTCCAGAATAAATAAAATATTCTTTGAATGGATCATAATATCCAAAAAAGAGTAACAAGTCTTTTATTTTCTATCTCTAATTATTTTCCAAAACCAATATGATTATCAGAAGTTATATAATATAATAAATTAATCTCTAAACATCAAAAGTGACACCACTAGTTCATCATTAATATTTAGTTTTCAAACAGATAAACTAAAAACAATTCCACATTAACTAAGAAATCCCATAGGTAAATGGAAGTCAGGAAACCCTTATCATACTACAGTCATGGGTTTAAGCCACACCGCATTGCCAGATTTCATGGGTCGGAACGCATCTTGCACATTTTATTTTTTCTAAAACCTAATAAATCATATAATGTTCCCAAATAAATATAATGAATATCCTTAAAATAAAATTAATCATTAAATAAAATTTTTAATAATATCTTCAATTAAATATTTTTTCCAAAGTTTAATAATCTTATTTGACTAATATTACAATGTTATTAATGATCTTATCAACCCTAAAGGTTATCAATAATTTTAAACTTATTTTATAAAAATGTAATGAGATTATTACTTAAATAACTTTTTTAATAAACATATACTCAAACAATAGAATATATTTCAATAAATTTCTCCCAAAACTTCTTTAATATTGGTAAAGTATAATCACGGGGAACCTAAATAATAGGTTTTTAAGATATTTAACTTGTGATAAATATTATCCCCATAAAACCTTGATATTGTCAACAAAACTTAATTTTATCAGGATATATTCCATTCTAAAATTTAACACAATCCTTAGATATGTCATGATTTCTATAACCAAAATACCAATTTAAAAATAAATATACCCAAATACTTCATCCGTTTTTTTTTCAACAAAGTTTCATTATTCATAAATGTTTTATCCATTATAATAGAGAATAGATTTATATAATTATCATTTTACCCACATTTATTAAAAAAAATATAATTGGATCCCCAGTAGAAGATTTATTTCTTTCAATCCTACACATTATTTTTCATATAACATTCATTTCATTATGCCTTTGTATCCAAACAAAAAGAATTTTCCTATTCCATTAAGCTACATTCCTAGGTTTCTCTTTCAATATTTCTAACATTAAGAAAAACAAGTCTTATTTACTTTATGGTCATCACGACTCGAGATCCTAGAAAATTCCATCATTACCTTATTTTGTGATTCTGGATGGGGGTTAATGCAATGTATTTTAATCGTATTTTGCGATAAATGATTAAGAAAAATCACAATATCTTTCACTTAGATAATCATCCAAATTTTTATCATAATCAAATCATTTTAATTCATCTTAAAAGTTAATAAGATTCAATTTGGATCCATCCATTGAATAAATTAAAAATATAGTGTGATAAATAATAATCAATGTTGGAAAAAAATATAATCTTTTATAAGATTTTTAAATCATAATTTCCATTTTCTAGTCTAAGAAACATTAGGTTTAACATTGGTCATTAATTATCACAATCTATTGGGATCCTTCATAATCGTTTGAAAATAATGTTTTATTTTTCCAAATCATATCCCTTTGGAGTGAAAACCTAGGTTCACAGTAAGTCTCATTTTCATGCACCAAGTGATAATTGTGTCAATCCCAATTCCCCCTTTGTGGAGTTATTACCCCTAGGAATAGATTTTCAATAATAACATACATTAGTAGTATCTATAAAGGGATATTTTTTAGAAGAACCCATGTAATCTCTTCCTTGAAAAAACATTAAGATAATATTCTAAAGTTATCCTCAAATTATATCATAGGGTTATGTTCGCTAATATATTTTTTCCAAAATCAAGTTCCCAAGGTTTCTAAGAAACTATATTTGATACCAACTATAGTGTCCTTGACCACATTATCTAAAGAATGTGTCTGCTTTATTACACTTGAATAAGATACAGGGAATCACATCACAAAGGGAAGAATAGTTTAGTACTCTTGTTAAGTTAGATAGATAACCGATTCTTAAATTACAATTGAATATAAAAATTTAAAAAAATTATTTTTTTATGAATAACATTATCCCTTCTTGGGTATCCTTTAATATAAAACATTTCACTCTTAATTTAGTGTTTGGGTAAGGAAACAAGATAAGAGTGGGCTCAAATTATCATTAATGGTTAAGTAAAGTAGAATCTATCATGAATAAATAAAAATAATAAATTTATTATGGTAGAAAACTAAAAACACATTCCATTTATTAAAAAAATTGAGAATGAAATTATTCAATAGATAATATCATTTAAAAAAATACCATGGATAAAGATAACTGAATATAAATGAAAGAAAATGCTTAATTATTATATATCATGTTTCCCAAGAACATGATACCTTTACCATCAAGATCTATCATCATGATGGTTTAAAAATATATATGTATAAATATATTCAATCGTTCAAATAATATATCTATGGTAAAGGCCTTTCCCAAGACAGTTTAAATTTACTTGTCACAAATGCGTAGGGTTTGGCCAACTGATTTTGTCTGATGAGAATACTGATACATTGAGAGGCTTTTTATAAACGATCCTAAACCCAAGTCATGCTGGTCCAAAGAATTCATCATATTTAGAATAATAAATTTAATTCCTAAATAATGTTCCTTATAATCAAATATCCATATTGAGTAAATAATATGGACTTATCAATATTTCATTGATAAATGAATAACATTCAATGTAAACACTATATGTTATTGTGGTATATATTTTAGGATATAATTAAATCATTAGTTAATATTATGAATATTTAGGTAAAATTTTATATTGAAAGATCCCTGGGAAGTGAATATTTCAAGGGGATGTTAATGTCTACAAAATGAAACAAATATGTGAATTTTAATACAATCCTTTGTCAAAATAATCATAAACCATCCAAATGAAGAATATGGATGGTATCGGGATATACAAATTGGATTAAGAATAATTTATTTATATCAATTATAAATATAAATATCATAAAATATCTTTTATAATCATTTTGATGATAATATACTTTTCATTTTGAAAAACATTTTAATCATAATTTTCATTGAAAAAAATATTTCAAAACATTTTCTCTAAAAATATCCTAGTGAATAGGAAAATAAAGCTTCACTGAAATGAAAATCAAGATGGTGGGTAATTCTATACATGAAGTAATATTTAAAACAAAATTACAGTTTATTTACAAAAATGTTAGGTAAGTTCCCCTTTTAGAAAATAAAAATAATATTCCTTTCATGTTTTTGGTAAAATCCAAATAAGCATTATTTTGAAAATGACATAAGATTATTTTGAAAAAAAAATTAATGAGAAAAAATGATAAAAATTTAATTAATAAATAATTATTAAAATGATAAAAACATATTTAAAAATCTTTTTAGAAAATAAGGTTTTGGAAGAAATTCTATTTCTGATCAAAGAGTGAAATAAAGTCACAACTTCATAAAAACATTTTCAAAATTATTTTAAGAATAAAAAAAATGAAAAGGGAACTATTAAAACAATATAGTGAATAAATATAGGAGTGTAAAATAAATTATTTTATAAATAAGTACTCAAATAATTTCCTTCAATTTAATTTCAATATTAAACAATCCCAATTAAAATGATTTTGTGAAGTAAACCACTAAAAAGTTCAGAATGTTGAAGTGAAAATAATACAATGAATTGATTATATTTATCTAATATAAATACACATAAAACTATTTTTAATACAATATAATACTATTAAAATTCATTTTACACATAATCTTATATTATCAATGACAAAGAAGAAGTAATATAACCCAATGAAATGAAATTGAGTTATAAAATTCTTGGCAACTCGTTATATTTTAATTAAAATCCAATTGGATTTAATAATTTAAATTAAAACTCAATATAAAATGAATTATTATGTAATAATTATATTAAATTTCAAAGGGGTAGTATATACAACATATAAAATAAACTAGGATCATAACATTACAATGTGCCTCAATTAAATAAAATTGAGAAGAAATCCCTTTCCTTACTCTTCCTTTTGGTCGAACATGACTTAACCTCTAGTATATTTATTTTATACATGTTATTAAATTATTATATAACTATATTAATGTTTTTAATATCATATATGATCCTTTATTAACATCTTATCACCCATTTATTAATAATAATTCACTATTTTTAATATGTTTGGTGTTGATTGACTTGTTTTCTCATGCGTGTTTCATCATGAAAGATTAGGTTATTCAACATATTGTATTATTATATCATCTCTATAATAATAATAATTACATAGTTATCATATTTTTACATAAATTTTATATTTAAAACCAATCATCAAATATGTCTATGAAAAATTAATTACATTACTATCGTGCAGAAGGTTGGTTTTACATAGTCAGGAGTAATGTTTCCATTATCCAATGATCATTATAGAAAGAAGGTAAGTAATATATAATCATTATAGAATGATCATATTATCATATATACCTTATTTTGTACATATATATATCACAATTCTGGTGTGTTGATGAAAAGAGAGTCACATTGCATCGTGAAGGCTGTATTTCACATGTACACAAATGATTTATCCTTATTACATTCCACGTGAAGCTTTGGTGAAAGAAAAATCACATCACTTCGCATGGCGATAGTCCACCATACAGACGAGTGATGTTATCATATATCCTTGAGAATAGTAGGTAAAAATGATATATGTGATATAATGACTCCATAGTTATAAATAATTTATAAATATCATATATAAAATTTATATCAATCTTCTTAACCAACTGTGAAAGGTGGTTATGTAATAACAAATTACATCAGCTCGCAATGCGGTAGTCCACCATACACATGAAAAATGATTTCATGACCAATTTGATGGAAGTGGATATAGTTTTAGGTCATTAAATATTATAATTAAATACATTTATATGTATGATACTGAGGATATTTTATGATCATGGTTTACAAATAATTGATCGAGGTACATAATGAAGTAAAATATTTGAACTTGTTGAAGAACATTACCTTTTCTTCGGGTACCCTCATTGGGTTTTCCCTAAATCCTTCCTAGTATGGATTTGTATCCAAAATAATGTTTTCAGGATTATCTGAGTTAATCTGTGTTATTTGGGTAGTCCTTGGATAATAAAAATTGGGATGATGGTGTAAAGAAGAGAGGAGAGTGGGTGGACTCCTATAATTGGGTGAGAGGACACACTTGGTATTGTGAAAAATAATTCAGTGATACAATGTTATTCATATTTAAAAAGAGAAAAAAATAATACATTATCGAAACTTTGTGAATTAATGTTTGAAATATTTATTAGAAAATAGTTTTTATACTAGTTTATAGGTCATTTTTACTTTATCTTTTTAGTTTTAACCCCCCCCCCTTCCTAGAAAACCAATTTTTACTCAATGTGGTAATTAATTTTTACCACAATCATATTCATTTTGATCTAAAATTAAGATCAATTTTTAAAAATTATATATAATTATTATTCAAAATATTTTATCAACTATTAAAAACTCATTTTACAAAAGTGACCATATTTAATTTAAAATTAATCCTAGAGACGTGATGAGAAAGCGGGTTTTTAAATAGAAACATTTCAAATGGTTACAGTGTTTATATTTATAAATTAAATATAAAAACCATTATAATGACTTAAATAAGATTAAATATTATACAATTGATCTAATTTTATTTTGAAAACATTCAAACACATCACTTTTCATTGTAAATTATTTAAAAAATGTATTTTTCAATTATAATTTAGTATTTTTCATTATTCAATGGAAAATGAAATATTTCAGAAAATCCATAAAATTCTCCCTAATATAATTTTGGTATTCTAGTATCAATTTTTTTTATTTATTAATATAAATTTAATAGAAGTTGTCATAATTAAATTTAAATTCTTTTCCCATGGCATGAATAAACCGACATCTTGAAAAATACAGTTTTTCTGAAATTTTTTTTGTTATTTTAAATGATTGTTATATTATTTATAATAAATAGATATATAATAAAAATGTGTAAAATATATATTTTTATAATTTAGTTAATCCTGTTAATACCATAATATTTATTTTATAGTTTATAACTATTATATTAAAATTAAAATATTTTAATAATATATTATTTTTCAAAAATCATGGTCTTTCAAGTAATGAATGCAATTATAGAAAATTTTTGTTCTATTTAAAACAATTTAAACTCAGTGTTTTGTGGCATCCATGCTATCAAAGAGATTGAATTTTTATAAAAATAAATTTATCGTAAGGTCTCGAGGTGTTTCATTCCCTTAAATACTTATTGTTTTGTATCATACACAATATCAAATAATTTTTTGTTATTTTCTAATTTCTGGGTGTTAAATAATCTACTAATTATAAATATTATAATAATTATTTCAAAAATAATATTTTTTTTTCTAAAAACTATCTTTTCATAAAAAATGATCTAGTTAAGGATTGAACAAATATTTTAAAATTAATTTATTTTACTATTAGAATATTTATTATAAAAAATAGATTTCCTTTTTGAAATCTACAAGTCAAGATTTTTATTGGTTTATTTTTTGAGAATGTAATGAAAAGAACAATTTTATTGACGAATATTGACAGATACTAAATATTAATTGAGAAATTCCTTTTTTCATAAATTATTTATATAGTTAATTATAATTTAAATTCATTTTATAGTAACATTAGTTCAATTATATATCAATTAATCAAATATAAGATACTGGAATCATTTTTATATTTAATTTTGATATAAAAACTTGGTAAACTTTTAAACATTTTCCCTTTGAAAACCAACTTTCTTATTGTATTTATGGGGTTAATATTAAATTAAATATTTCCAAATTTAGGATTAGAATTTATAAAAATGGATTCCACAATAGGAATAATAATAATTATCTGGTAAGATAAAAATAATTTTTGACAAGAATGAATAGTAAAAATAGTAAAAATCATTTACCACTATTAAGGTAAAAATTGCATTACCATGAGGTTAAACTAACATTACAAGTTTTGAAGATGAACCAAAACAATTCCAACACCAATTTTTTAGATATATTTTGAACTTATACATCTAATTTTGATAATGGTAAATTTTGGTGCCTTTTTAAAATTTAAAATCATGGGTACATCTTTTCTTTTAAGAAATTACAAATGTTCCACTCACCTCACTTACAAAAAGGAACCCCCACTCCTCCCCTATTTAAATTTACAATTCCCATTAGTTTTGCCACACACTAAAAAAAATAACTTTCATACTTCTATAAAATCATTAGACAATCATTACTTTTGTCATAAAATAATACTAATAATC
The DNA here is from genome assembly GCA_963277665.1 of Viscum album. Classification (NCBI taxonomy): domain Eukaryota; kingdom Viridiplantae; phylum Streptophyta; class Magnoliopsida; order Santalales; family Viscaceae; genus Viscum; species Viscum album. The sequence continues at coordinate 86,564,098 of OY728166.1, read as the reverse complement.
CATTTGGTGAAAACCAGATAATGTTTTATGAAGAAGAGGTAATGTTCCTTACCGAGTGTTCTATTTTATTTCTTCTTATACCTCCCTAAATTATTCTTATACCATGATTATAAATAAACTCAATATATTAAATATTATGATAAGTGTTTATGTTAATTTCAAAACAAAATTACTTATCCTCATTCATCAAATGGGTTATGAAATCATTATTTGTGTGTGATGCAGTCTACCACTTCGCGAATCAATAACATTCATTTTCTATAAACACTTTTCAAGTATGGATTTAAGGTTGTTTTTATTATATATAAATATATATTAAATCTAGTATATTATTAAACATCATTAATTTTAATATCACATATACATTCTTAGATTTCAATCTATGAGCGATAAGATATCACTACTCGTGTGTATATTGGATTACTACCTCATGATTCATTGTGATTTTTTTTCACTTATGAACTAAGTGGAAGGTATCAAGGATAAAATTTAATTATTACATGTGATTTATATTATCTTAAAATATTTCATGAAATATAATCTCACATATAACTACTTACTTTATAATCCATTATGAAGAAATAAAGTTTCTCTTCCATACACGTGGACTACTCCCTCCTCGTAGTGATGTGAAAAGTTGTTTATTTTACATTTCCCATGGATTTCAAAAAAGATTTATTTTATTTATATAAATTATTTATTTAACATAATAATGATTCTTTAAATGATAACATATTTTATATTTTACTTTGGTTCCATCCATTATAAAAAATGGAATCAATTTTTATGAGTACGTACGGTCTAAAGTCTCCAGGAATGGTCTAATTGATTTTATATCTCTAACATTCATAGATTACAATTAATAAATATATAATAAATATATATGTTATCTATAATATTTTAAAAATTATTATTATTATTTTACCATGATCAAATTAAAAGGATTAATATTACCAAACAAAAACATACAGGAAAGATGAACCTATTATCACATAAAATAGTGATTATAACATGGTATTATTAGTAAATGGTAGATAAAATTATATATGTAAATCATATATGTTGAGATTTATTTGAGAAGGGATTTATAATATATTTTTAATATACCTATATTTATTATACTGGAGTTTTTGAAATGTTTGAAGGAAGTAAAATATGTGGTAAGGGTTTCTCATCTCAATTTTACTTTCACGAGAGATACACTATATTCCCCACTTATTCCTTTGTGTAATGTAAATACTAAAGCTTTTTATATGTTATATCATGAATGCAATTAGTTTAATGGTGTTTAAAGTTTCATTTAAATTTATTTATTTCATGGGGCTTATGATTCAAAATTTACCAAAGTGGTAAGGGGTTATTTTACAGTTTTATAATTATTCAGGATTGTTTTTGTTTATGTATCCCTTGGGAAAATTATTTTGTATTTCTATCTTAAAATTAATATACATTGTTATCCTCTGGATATTAATCAAAATTTTCAACTAATTTTACATTCTCCCTCTCTTTGGTACTCAAAATTATTATTATAATTTTTTAAAAAAAATCATCATTATTTCTCACTTCGGTCAATACTCAATTTTCTTCTAAAACCATGTTTTCTAACACTGTTTTAAAAAATGATTTAAAATTTGAAAAAGGATTTTTAAAATTAGCTTTTACTCATTTTTAACTATTTAAATTTTTTAAAGGAATATTCTTGACTTATTTTGGATGAGGATATTTTCTAACATTTTTATAGTCAAAAAGGAATGTTTTGTTTAACTAATACAGTATGTGAAGAATTGCCAAATATAATGACTACCATTTCATTTAGGAATCATTTTTAAATTTATAAGGTAATTTTTAAATAAAATGGTTTTCCTAATATTTTTAAAATTATTATATTCTAATAATTATTTTCAAATGAAATTATTTTGAAAATATTCTATGAATATTCATATTTTATAATAAAAGGGTGATTTTTAATGAAAGGTTAATTTCCTCAAGAAATGTTACAGGTGATCATTAAAAAAATTTCATATAAGAAGACATCCATTGATGATACTTAATCAATAATGGGGATATATTCTAATGATACCATAAATATTATTGTTCTGTTTTTTCTTAAGATCAGTTTAACTATGGGTTTGTTATATTGACACTATTTATTTTACTTCATATTGTTTATAATTATGTTTATTAATTAGGGAGAGTACTCAAATTTTGAATGATAGTTTAAATATGAATATTTATATGTATTATAATTAACACCTTTCATATTAGGAATGGATTATATTTAGTATGTGTTGTGTGGGCCCCACTCTAGTCCCTCGATTCATGGGTAGATCTCATGAGACAAACTAGAATTGGGTTTGGCTGAGGACATACCCATTTATTTAGGTGTTATGGCATAAGGCTTCCAAATTGTGTTTAAGATGTCCTCCACTATGAATTGCATCATTTCGAACACATTTATGGATAATCCATGGGATGATATGAATATTTGGAATATTCACATTATGTTTCAATCCCATGTGATTATTTATATGGAATTACTTGATAAAAATTGATTCCTTCCATATTATTCTAATTATTTTAATTAAATGACTTATATTTTAGTTATTTACCTTTCCATATTTATTGGTCTTTATTTATTCATGGTATATTCCATTGTATACTTACCCATAATGAGCATATAATATCACCCCTTTATTATGTTTTGTTTTTTCCTAGGGTATGGGAAGTATTTTTTTATTTACATGAAGGTATATTCTACGGGGAATAAAGAAATTATAGAAGAAAATTATTTGTAAATATTATATTTTAGAATGTAATTTTAATTTCATGTATGAATCTAGTTTACCAAGATTACTAAACTGTTCAGTCCATAAAGATGTGATACCTTTTATATGTGCTAATATAACAAATCAGACATCATCTTTGAGCTGCCAAGGTCAGGTTTTCTATAGTTTGTATCAGAGTATGTTTAGTAGAAACCATAGGATCTAGATTTAGGAAAAACATTTTAGAGAACATAACCTTATTATAGAAGATGAAGATAAGTATAAATGGATATACTAATGTTTTTGAAAGGTGGAGTTTATGTGGATTTCCAGACCATACATCAATGTATCGATACAAAATGTGGAAGTAATTTTACCCAAAATGTACAGAGGGGTAATAAAATAGAAATTTGTTTTCGGTATTTACTCAATAATTACCTAGTACACACCAATGGACTTTATTATGCCCCTGGATGAACACTCCTGGGGTATATTCCTATTTAATTCAAATTTTCCTTAAAAACCATTATGAAGGATTATGGAAAAAATTTATGATTTGAAGAAATACTGAAAAAACCTTGTTTTGGATTATGATATTAGTGATACATAAATTAATTAATTTATGTTATGTATTTCACTAGTTTTGGAATTATACTTATTTTTCATAATGTTATGATCTAATATTGAGTATGTAATTTTTTAGAAATGATTCCCAGTGGATGTAATTGGAACTATATCAATTCATTTACCCCTTTAGGGATTCTTACCCTAGATTAGATAATGAAATTGAAACTGGAGGTGTAGTTGTAATTGAGCAAATTATAAACAAATTAAGGAAACTGACTCGATTTATGAGTAACATCCTTACATATATAGAGTATCTTGCTAATCCACACCATGGTGTAATAATGTTAGATTGTTTCATCTATCAGAAACCCTTATCATTAAATGATACTACAAATCCATTTTTAGATGATCAATGGATAAGTTCCATAGAGAATATATTTCCCATTCTAGGAAGTTATTTTTCATCTCTCAGAGGATGTGTTAGTATTCCTTAATTAAAAACACTAAGTGTGAGGAGGATGTATAAATTTAGGAGTGAAGGTACATTAAGGTCCTTCTCTTGGAAAATTAGTTTCCTCACGAGCAATGAGCAGATATGGAGATACAAATCCTTGGTTTTAAAACAAATGAAGATAAAAATTTCATTATGTATGAATTAAATTTTACTGGGATATCAAGGCATGTTGAATACTACCTAAATAATCCAAATAAAAATATTGATCATTTATTTGATGGGTTTAATCCAATCCATCGATGGGAAGTAATCTCCTAAACATTCTCATCGTTTAAGGATATAATAAAATGTACTATAAAAATAAAGACATAGTTCTCCAGGTATTATCTCTTCGATGGGAAGAAAGAGAAGAAGAGTTTGAGAGATAAAATCATGTATATAAGTAAAATGGAAATCAATGATTTTCCAATATATGATACTTATGGAAGGAAACACATTGGTAAATGCATAATAGTAAAATGAGTTTGCTTCATGTGTGGAGAGAAATTCGACCATGATTGTGATTGAAATAAAAAATAAAGAATACTAAAATGTGAAATGATTCTAATGTAAGGAGTTAGTGTATTACTCAAATAAGTTCCCCAAGCATCAAGAAAGTATACCTAAATATAACTAAGTGGTAAAGTTAAAGATTATTCTACAACTATAGATTAAGTGGAATGATTAATGTGCTTGTGTTTGGATCCAAGGATTATGTTATTGGACAATTTTAATTAATGATATCTTAGTTATAATAATTATGAAATGTCTATATATTTCACTCTGGTAATATTTCATTAAGAATTTGAAAGAATTTGTTGAATCGTACCCTGGACTTGGAAAAATGATTTAGTGGAAAGTTGAACTTATTGTAAAACAAAATATTGATAGAGTATTTACCTTAATATATTCCTAATATCAAGATAATAATTATAAAGATGTTTTTATAATGGTATTAGTAACCATTAGGGTTAATCTAATCATTGATGTTGAGTTAGTTATGGGATATTACAATTTTGTAAAATTATAAGAATTATATTAATATGGTTTTATAAAAAGTAGAACCCGAATACTAGGTGACAAGCCGTTGTATTTGGTTAAGCCACATGGCTTGGACCAAAAACCGAAGTATGATAAGGTTATAATGCCTACCCTTATCCTATGTGATTTTTTGGTTATGATGTCACTGTTTTTACAAAAATTATTTGATAAATATATATTAATGATGAACCAATAGTGTTACTATTTTAGTCTAGATATTAATGTATATGGAAGTAATTGTAACTCTTTTATGAATCTTATGATCTGTTAAAAGTTAATTGTAGTGAATTTGTTATAAAATTTTCATATTGGATATTAAAATTATTTAGTAAAAATGACGTATAAAATGATGAAAGCATGAAAAAAGATGAAATTATTCCAACAAAATAGAAATATATCAAGTAATTGTATATTAATATAGTAAGGGAAATCCTTAACTCTATGAAAATGATATTGAACAAAAGTTTATCATAATACATTGATTCTTATTGAACCAATAGTCTTTTCATATATTAAATATTTATGGATTTGGGGTTGTTAACTTTCTCTTTATCATTCAAATTATTGTTCCCAATGATCTATACCACTCACAATTAATCCTTGTGAATTATTATTTTCTTCTATGTCCATATAATCACATCCCACCTATGTTATCATACAGGGAAACCAAGTTATGTGACTATTCTAGATGATCTTCATACTTCCATTTATCTCTTATTAAGAGAATGTTTTATCAACCATTATCATGATGTGGTATTTCAAGAATTTTATTTTAAAATCTCAAACACTTGATTACTGTGAACATGGTTAAATTGTGGGGACATGATTTACTTAAGTGGTTTAGAATGTAACACCTCAAGATTTTAAAAAGAGTAACATTATATTTGATAAACTACATGAAAAATAAAACCAAGAATAAAAAATAATTCAACAAACTAATACTTTATAATATATTTATTTATTAATAAATTCTTTCTCATTGATATATTTTAATTCATGAAACACCAGGTTTGAATGAAACATTTCACTTTATTAAAATATTATTTTTTATACATTGCCATTGTAACCTAAGAGTTTAGTTCATGATTATGAATATAAAAAACTAAATTATTAAACATATATAGTTTGTACATTTTAATATAAATTTTACAAATTTCTATTGATTATAAATGAGATAAGAATAATTTTAAAAAACAAATGTTTTGTAAAAAATTGTATTTTCCTTAAAATCAGTCGAGTATATATTTACATAAACAACTTAAAATTAATTTTTAGCACAATTAGAAAATATATTTGAAACAAATAAACTTCATTTTTTAAATATACATGTAAAAATTTTATTTGGGTGATTTTTTGAGAATTTCCAGCAAAGAATAATTGATCCCATGAATAGTGAAAAAATGATGAATTTTAATTGAAAATTTTTTACCGCTTAAATTATTTAAAATGATTAATTATAATATATATATATATGTTAATGTTAAATATTACCAATTATATATATATACAATAAAACTTAGTTCATTAGAATCACTTTCATATTGAATTTTGTAATAAAATCTTTTTGAAGTTTGAACATTTTCTCTTTGAAAATATGTATTCTTGTCACATCTGTGGGATAAATGTTCTATTAAAAATTTTACATTATTTAAAAAGAATTTGAAAAATTAAATTTCATATTTTTAATAAGAATAATTTATTTTATCTAATATTTTCATCTTATTTTTTTACCATAATAAATACTAAAAACATTAAATATTATTTACCATTGTTATGGTAAAAATTGGTTCTATATGGGTTAAACATAAAATATAAGTGTTACAAATGACATAAAACTATTCCAAAACCCATTTTATGGATATATATAGACCTTTTGCTTTTTATTTTAAATATTGGACAATTTATGATCCTTGTGTTATGAGACAAAATGTGGGTGCAACTTTTACTTTTTAAATATTATTAGTATTCCACTAACATCACTTATAAAAGGCCATACCCTATCATATCCTCATCACAATTACAAAACACATTGTTTTGGAAAATACCTACCCATGTAAAAACTATACATCCATATTCTCATCTTATAGTCCTTTTTTGTTCATAATTCTATCCTAATAATCCTTTTCGTGAAAACAAAAAGAAGTTTTCAAAGAAGAGGTAATGTCCCTAACGGAGCGTGTTATTTATTTTATTCCTCCACCTCCTTCAATTATTATTAGAAAATGTCGATATAATAACATCATTATATTCTACATAATTATGTGTTTTCAATTAATTTAATAGCATAAATCCTCCTCCCATTGTGTAAAATGAGTTATGAAATCATCTTTCGTGTTTACGACAAACTACAACCTCACAAACCGATGTCATTCAATTCCCATCATAACATTTAAAGGATGAATATAATTATGTATTTAAAATAATTATATGATCTTTATGATATTATTATATGTATTTAATATTCATATCAAATATACATTTTTTATTTCTATTCCTTGATGGATTAATAATGTCGTCCTTGTGTACCTAAGACTACCACCTTGATAAGCTATACGATTCATTTTATATTAATGTTTACATGTAAAGTACTACAGATAAAAATTAATTAATATATAAAATATTTATTATCTATAAATTCATATTTGAATATGAAAATCATATAAAAATTATTACATTCTAATCCAGTGTAAAACAATATTGTCATTCATGCGTAAGTGTGGAATACCACCTCCATGTAACGATGTGAAATGTTTTCTGTTTTATTTTTTACATGGGATGTAATAAATATGTATTTTACTAATATAAATGGTATATATAACATATTAATGATTATTTATTTTAATATTTATTTCTCTCCTGTTTCACCTGTCATGGAAAATGGAAACTGTGTTCATGTGTACGTATGATGTACATTCTCCATGAATGGTGCAATCCATTTTTTATATCTAGAATTTATGGTTTTCACTAAATATATATATATATAAGGAATATATAAGATATTTTTATCATGGTTAGTATTATTTATATATTTTATCCATGATCAAATTCAATGGACTGAGAATACTGATCGTAAACATTCATGAAAAATGAAAAAATTATCCCCTGATACACTGATTTTAACAAATAATTATTAACAAACAAGAGATAAATGACTATAGGTAAATAAAATATTTTTTGATATACATGTTTTTTTTAATATATGTTTAATAAACCTATATTTATTATATTGGAGGTTTTGAGACAAAATAAATAATTTGAACAAGTGGAAAGGGTTTCTAATCACAAATTTACTTCCATGAGACATATGATAAATTCACAAATTATCCCTTTTTGATGTTTATATACTACCAATTTTCATATGTAATCTTGTGAATCTATTTCTATACATGGTATTTAATTTTTAATTTAAATTTATATCTTTCATGGTTATTATGATTCAAAATATGATAATGTGGCGAGTGTTATTTCACAAATCTCATCATTATTCGAGAGTATTTTTCCTTAAGTTTCCCATGGGGAATTTATATAATTTTTATATCTTAAAATAAATATGATTACTTATCCTATAGTTACTGATGAATATTTTTAAGTAATAGTTCCATTTTACGTATATTTTTTATGAAACTATTTTTAAAAAACATGACTTTATTTCTCCCTTTGGTCAAAATTACTATTTCTTTCATAACCATGTTTTCTAAAAATGTTTTCAAAAATATTTCAACGTTATCAAAAATATATATTCAAGAAATTATTACCCATTTTTTAATTTATAAAAAATGGATTGAAAGAAATCTTCTTCTACTTTTACAAATTATACACCTTTCTTACATTTTTACAGCAAAAAGTAATGTTATTTGGAACTTATATGGTATGTATGTAATTACCCTCCAATCATGAACAACATTTCTTTGAATATTATAATTAATTTTTACAATTTTCTTTTTATTGAAATATTTTTTCCTAATATTATGGAAATTAATTTAAAAAAAAATAATTTCAAATAAATATATTTTTATAATATTTTATAAATTTAATAGTTTTAAAATAAAAATATTGTTTTTCAATGAATGTTTATTTTCCTTAAGAAATGTTCCTAGTGATATTTAATAAAATTTTTCCATATTACCAGAATTACATTGATGTAACTTATTATTTAATCACGAAACACCCTAATGATACCATGTTTATTTTATTCTGGATGGTTTATGGTCAGTTTGACGGGGGATGCACTACATTAATACCATTTATTTTATCTTATATGGTTTATGATTATGTTTATTGATTTTAGAAATTATTTACTTTTTTTATTCTAGTTTAAATATGAATTTTTATATGGATTATGTTTCAACCATTTCATATGAGGAATTCATTAGACTTAGTATGGGATAGTTGGAGCCCATTATATCCCTATAATGCATCGATAGGTCTCATGAGAAAAACAGGATTTAGTTTTGGCCATGGACATACCAACTTATTTGGATGTCTTGGAACAAGGTCTTGATAGTTTTATTTTTGTGTATATAATTTTGAATTTGATCATTATAAATTTCGTAATTTATTTTCCATGGGATTATTTGATTAGTTATAGTATCCATGGTTGTCATTCAGTATCATGTTATTATTAGTATGGAATTATTTGATCATGTTTTACTAATTCCATATTATTCTCAAGTTATTGATTAAATGGAATGTGTTTCATTTATTTACCTTTATCTATTGATTATTTCTTATTTATTCTTGACACATTTTGTTGTATACTTACCCTTATTGAGTATATAATCCCACAATATATTATGTTTTATTTTCCTTAATGTGTGATGATGTTTTTTTATTGATATGTTGGGACATACTAAGGGGAATAATGGAATTATAAAAAAAATTTGAATTTTATATTTTAAAATTTAGAGTGAATTTCAAATATATATATACTTTACCAAAAATACTAAATTATCCATTCCTTCATGATTCAAAACATTTTGTTTAGTGCCAATGTAATAAAGTAACAATTCACTTTGGTATACTAGGGTCGGGGCTATTACACAAGGTATCTGGATTGGTACCAGTTAAAGTATAAGTTTGTACCATGACACCCAAATGATCATTTTTATTTTGTTAAAGAAATGATCCCATCATGTATTATAAATATTAATAATCAATATAATCAATTAAATGTTGTCTATAAGGAATTAAAAAATCATTATACTTTGATATTTCCAGCACAATTTTATCATTTATCTTAGAGAGTTTTGTCTAGGATAATGGTTAGTAATAAGATATATATAATAATCCCTATATGGGTCAAGCTTTGATACCAATTGTTTGTCCCATATAGTGATGTATGAATGGTCAACAGGTGGGTTATTTTAATTAATTTATAAATTTCTTATAAAATATACAATATAATAAGATTAATAAGATAAAAAAATAAAAATAAAAAATAAAAAATATATAATTTTATATCAAAGTGATCTTTAATGAACTCTAAACACTATTAACTTAAGACTATAAAACCCAATATAATGTTAAATTAATTTTTAAATGGATTCAAAAACCATTAACCTGATTTTTTCACACTAGGAGTCACAAACTAAAGACATTAATTAATATACTAAGAGGCACCACCTGAATATGTCATCATATTTATACTGAGAGGTGCAACCCAAAAATAACTACCTTTTTCTACATGGGGTTACAACTAAATATGTAACTTTTGAGGGGTATTATATCGTGAAACTGAAACTAAGCTCATGTTTTTGAAGGGAAAACCATAAACCAAAAAGGATTCACATAGAAAATATAATAAAAATATTGTGTGACAAAAACATGTTAAAAATGATGTTCAGAATGTTAAAGAAGCATGTATCAAATAGTGAGAGAAATTGAATGCCACGTGTTTAATTCCATCAAATATGATCATAGAATTAATGAAAAAATATTTAATATGAAGGCTCAATGTGTATGGGAACACCTCAATTTTTTAAATTATAAATAGTTTTTATCTCTTAACAACAATGATACCTTGCACTAATTATTTTAAACTATGTTTCTTCTTATACATGGACCTTAAATATTATTACTATTTACCTTTGTCATTCTTAAAGCAGTATTTGTGGAGGTGAACATAATGAACAACTTAAAATTTGTTAAAATCTTGTATGTGACTAATTTTTAACTTCCCATATACTTCACACATTTTTATTTCATAATTAAATTCATGTATATTTAATTTTTAGTTAGCTTTAATACTATATGAATAAAAAATAATTATTTGAATATAATAACAGATTTGAATAAAAAATAGTAAACAATTAATGATAATAATAAATAATTCAATTAAATAAATATTAATAAAAACCCTTAAATATTTTTATATACTTACAATAAAATATTTTAAAGAATATTTCAACAAAATACCATGTAAATAAAAATTTAAAATTTCCTACTATAAATATGAACCATTAATATCTGTTAGGCTTCCCCCCTCGAAGCCTTCACAAATTTTGTATAAAGTACTTCTAAAAATTTATTTCTTTTAATAGAAGTAACTAATAAGTAATTATGAAAAAAAATAAATCAAATGAATTAGTAATAAATATATTTTTAAAATTGAACTATATAAAACATAAAAAAACATATCATATTCTTAGTTTTCTAAAAAATTTGTTGATTATATGAAAAAATAGGATTTCACATATGGTACAATTTTATATAGGAAATTTAATTTCATATGATAAAAAGTTCATGATATAAAATTATTTATAAGGTATTAAAGATCTCATTAAATATTTAAAATCACCTAAGATAAAAATTGGTTCTCAAAAGATATAGATAATGTGAAAGATAGTTTTTTGTAATATAGAAACACCTGCATGATATGAATTTCCTATGAAAATAATTTAAATTATAAAATAATCCTAGAGGCTAAGAAGTCTATGATGATTTGGACTTTTTTAAAATATTAAATTCCATACAATATAGAATTTTTAGGGTTCATTTTAATCATTATAAGGTTTAACATCATATGATACAAATTCTTTAGAAGGTACATTCTTATAATAGGGTTAATCATTTAAAGTGTATTTGATTTCTAAGGACTATCCTCTTTATAGGAAAATTTCTCATAAGGTTAAATTTTTATAGGATGAATTTTTTTTTCATGTTTTAATACAATCTTAAATTTAAACATTTTAGTGTTCAAAACAATATAAGGTACATGTTTTTTGTGTCCATGTTTTCCTTCCAGGTTGTTACTTATTGTCTTAAATTATAATAATTTATGAAAATTATATCTTCTTAAGGTATAAATATAATCATCATAAGGTTAATGACATATAAAAATATCATAATTAAGATACAAACAAAAAATAGATTTATCAAAATATAATAAAATGATAAAAAATATGAATAAATAATAATTAGTCAACATTATTTTATTCGACAAGTAGTGAAACACTTAATCATGGAAAATAGTTTATTCCTAAAACTATTCATGTTAGAGTAAATAAGGAAATATTATTTATTTATAAAGACTTTAAAAAATAGATTTTTATGTAGATAACCGACATTTACCCCTTTTTTCCAATTACAAACCCAATTATCATTTAAAAAATTATTCCTCTTTTTGAAATTAGGAAAAATATTTAATAACTAACTATGAAAACATATATTTTTTTTGTTAGAAACACATTTTCTATAAAAAATAATTATTTTATCAACATTTTGTAAATATATTTATGTTTTTTATATTAAAATAAGCATTAAAAGTTTAACAACCCCGGAGGTAAAATTTTTTTAAAGGAAGTTTCAAAACATATATAACATGTTTTAGTAGAAAAAGGATTCGAAGAAAATTTTTAAATAAATAATAATATATTTCAATAGGATTAAACATAAAAACATACTCAAACAACATAGATCACTTAACATGTATTCATTAAATACTAACTAAAATGATTTTAAATAGAAAAATATAAAACCCCACCTTAATGTTAAATTCACTCACTTTAATAATCATTGAAGTGTAAGAATATTTTCTATTCAGTATTCCAAATTATTCTTATGATAGAATTTTGAAATCATCAAAGGGATATATAAATAAGTTAAGATATTCAAGTAATCATAAATTTATTAAAAAAAATTAAACTTTAACCAACTATCAAATAATATACCATTAAATCATAAAATAAGATAGATTTACTTGCTCACTATTTATGCATATATATTTAATTTCATGTTATTAAATAAATAAATACAAGAAGACTAAGCAAGATTAGTAACCCAAGTTAGAAACAGGACACACAAATGATTAATTCTATAATAATATAGTTGAAATGATGAGGGATTATATTGGTTAACAGATTTTAGCCATCAAGAAATACCCTCTACTATATACGAATATATATTCTCCATGAATAGATTAGTTAAAAGATATGTAAAAACATATTCCATTGTACCCTTGAATATAAAATAATAAAATAATATTTCTATCAAATTATGTTCAATATTAATTTTCTCATAATTTTCTAAATCCCATGGTTTAGTAAATACATTTACTTATAGACCATCATTTAAAACATAGTCCAAAAAAATTTATCCATTTTGAACATGATCATTAATAACCTGATATCTAACTTCAATTTATATAATTCTATAACTATATAAAGGTAACTTATTATTAAATAATGTATGGTTATATTATTCTTCTTATCATCTTCATCGTTTTAAGGATCATAAAAACTATTTAAAATATTTAATTATTTTATTTGAGTTGTGGGAATATCATGATGGCATCTACTAATATTCTTGAAGGGGAATTAAATAATCCTTAAAGATGTCTTAAAAGATTTATTGAACTAATGGAATGATTTTTTTGGATATTTAAAATTTAAATATGATAGAATGATATGGATTTGTTTATTTGGAACATAGCATGAACCATTTATCTAGTTGGATCATAGCCACCATAAAGCCGGTGGTGAAGGAAGAAAGGCCCGTAGTATTAGAAGTCCATAGGCTAGCTAGTGGAGAAGCATAAAAAAGTTAAAATTTGAAAGAATCATTGCATTCCCCCTAGAGTCTACTGGATAGACAGTATAGGAGCACTAATTACCTAGTAAAATAAGTCATTTTTCAAGGATTTCTCATTTGGATACTACCTACTTGGGGGAGGATACCGAGTATCAAATGGAATTGAGATATCAGGTCTTATAGTTCATTTTCTATTGGTTAAGATTCCTCTAATTTTGTCTTCTTACCATTATTGAAATGAAAAAAGGAAAATATTATCAATGTATTTTTTTGGCTATAAATTGACCTCTTTGGTACCTTATAAAAAACCTTTTCATGCAACTGACGAAACCAAAATGCTATGATCTTCAAATTTTTCTCATTTATCTATGGTGCCCACAATCTCCATGTTATTTATTCTTCAAATCATGTAAGTGATCGTATTGTAATTTTTTATCATTCATAATTCATTACCATTCTACCACACTGTGTTTTATTATTAATTTGAAAGAATAGAAACCATTCTTAAATGAGATTTCTTTTTGAAATCCTTTAATTCTTCTTATCACTCATCTATTTTGGTTCTCACTACCTTTTAAAGTGATAGACTTAGGTTTATTTCCAAAGTCACTAAATGGAAAGAGATTATTCTACTAGAGGTTTCTCTTAGAAATTTTTAAATATAAATTTCTGATGATATTCTAATTGTTTTCTATAACCAACTAAAAAACAAATGGGGTTTTGGTATATTAGCTACCATTAAATCAATTCGAATAATTTAATAAAACCTTAACCAATTATCACTGGATATGTTGGGTTTAATAAAATATATTTATCCAAATTCCGTTATCAAATAATGTTCTTTATTTTATTATTTCCCTATTTATATTTTTAATAACATTGGGATTATAGATTCATTTTTGAATTCACTCAATCATTCAATTTATGAATATATTATTATTATATGATTCAAATTTAATAATATTTTATTATTATTTCATTACAATTTCTATATTAATTTTATTTCATATATTATTAATTTTAAAATATTAAAACGTTTTTATATATCCCCAATCATTCAAAGTTGGTTTTTAGTCTTTATGATTTTAATTATTGATTTATTTTTTAATGTAAAATTACCCCAATTTTTATTTTACCCTAATTAAACCAATATTTGGTATGAAAGTGATATTAAAATTTTATAACTATTTCAAAACACATTTTTAAAACAAAATAAATAACTATTATTTCAAGGAAGATAATTGATCTTAATTGGTTTTTTAAACATCCATGGGGATCTTGAAGTACACTATACGGGTTCTGCTCCATTTTTCTATGGTATAAATTATGGTTATTTAGGTACACACATGTATAACTTTCATAGATCTATTAGTTATACCATTCAGATCATCATTATATAGTGTTATACTCATGTTACTGAAATAAGATAAATGAACTCCCAATTATATTTCTTATTTTGACATATATTTTTATGAAATAAAGGCCTTTTATTTTGGTTTAGAAAAAATGAATTTAAACAAATTTCTATAGGTATAATGACTTATGAAATATATAAACTCATTACATTCAAACATGTTGGAATAGAAAAATCAAATATACTATATTACATATATATTTTCAAGACATTTAGAGTATATCTATGAATCCTATAACATGAATTACAATAATTTTTAAACAATTCAAAGAAATTTGTAATTGTCTAAATGCTATTAGTAATTCTATTTCTGTAAAATTTAGTAAAAAAATACATTGGTTTTTACCTAGATATCAGGAACCCCATGTTACCTTTTTCTAAAAATATAAATATATAATGAACATTAGGGTTTATGAGATCATCATATCTCTCATGACATATTAGATCACTATGAAGAGGCAATCAATAAAGAAGGATAATTAAGTTAAAGAAACTAAAAAAGAAAACTCATTTCATGGAAATAAGTGATGATACATCTAGAAGTGAAAGCAAGATTAATAATCCTTCTATGAAGATAAAAAATTACATGAAAGATTAAAAGATATTATCAACAATACAAAAAGGAAAATGAAGAAATAGATGTTACTTTCTTATATTTCAAAGTAATATGCCACATCATGCTGAATTTTCCCTTAAACAAGAAAATTTCCAAAGAATAAAACAAAAATAATATGGCTATTAAAATTTCAATTTGGGTATAATAGAAATTATTGATATTAAACATATTAATCAAGAAACTAAATTCATAAGTGATACATGGATCATATCAATTAATATATTGAATTATATTAAGAATACTTTGCCTCTTTCTCTTCTAATTCATTAAAATCTAATTTAAGTTATAAATATTACATTATTTTTGAAATATCATGTTCAAAATTGTTTTTGTGATATTTTTTCAATTTTTAATTAACAAAAAAATATTTAAAATCTTGTTGTTTTTTTAAAAATATCATCTTTTAAATGAAAAAGATGGTTTGGTTTTACAAATAAATGAAAAACCATAGACTAAAAACCTGTAATTTCAAGTTAAAGATATTATAAATAATATTTCCCAATTAAACCATGGTGATCGATACCTGGATATTATTTTGGGATCTCAACTTGATGTTAAATTTAATTCTAGATTTGGTTTTTCCAAACAATCTAGTTTCATTAAAAATCATGAAATAATTATTTTTTAAGCGAAATTCTCAAAATAATTTTCTTAATTATTATAAGATATTTGGTTATGTTTTAAAGAATTATGTTATAAAAATTTTAGATATTGTAGACCAAAGAGAATTTTCCCATCTTCATAATTTTCAAATTGAAAAATTCTTTTTGAAAAAATTTTGATTCTAAAGACTTTATTACCTCAATTAAGTAGACCCAAGATATGGGTACCAAAACTAATCATTTCTTAATATTTTGTAGAAAAAGATAAAACCCTAATAAGAAGCATGGTATATGCATAGCAGGTTCTCAAGGCACATGAATGGTGATCATTATGAATTCATTTATCATGAAGCCTTTGATGAATGATATGTATTGTTTATATAATAATCTAAAAGTAAAATGATGGATATTGGTATGATCAATTTCTCTAATTCTTCTATAATTAAGAATTTTTCATTTTTTAATGGATTTTGTAATTACTTAAAACATATTTGAAAATTATGTGATAGAACTTTAAAAGTTATTTTCGAAAATAATTTTTGTAATTTTTGTAATTATAAACTAATTTTTTTTTCAAATATAATTTTAAAAATGTTTACATTATATATTTTTGATCTCTTTTATGTTAAATTTTTATGTGTCTATGTTTATAAGAAAATTAATCTTAACATTGGCATCGACAAGTGGTTTATTGTAAGATTCCCTCTTTTTTCAAGATCAATTGCTCCCAAGTAGTACAATATTTACCAAATTTAGGTTTCAAGTATAACACAATTTTTCATCCATTCCAATATGGAATGAAACAAAAATCATCCTTCAATTCTAAAAAGTATGTTTATAGATATAAATCCAAATAACTAGTTCACCTTGTACGTTTTAGACTAACTTATTTTTCTGTTATCAGAGGTAAATCTTACAAATTTTCAATTTTCGATGATTATTCAAGATTTACATGGGTATTAATATTAGCTCATAAAAATAAGGCTTGTAAAGTCTTTATCCAATTATCTAAGAAACATGAAAATAAAAAATCCAACAATCACTTTTCCCTTATAATCAAACATGGTAGATAATTTGGTAAAAAATACTTTTATGGGTTTTGTGATTCTCAAATTTATCACCATCCATTATCTACTGATATAACAACTCAACAAAAAGGGTTGTTGAAAGATATAATATGACCCTCCTAGAAATATTAAGGAAACTCTTTAATGAGTTTAATATAACTCAATTACTATAATATATGGAATTCAATAGAAATTTCTTTATCCTTGATTGTACTCTCATCGAACCCCTCTGTGGAATAACCACTTATGGGCTTTAGATAAGTAAATTCTTAAAGTTAGATTCATTATATTTTTCAATTGTAAATAAATTATACATAATAATAAGGATTATCTTGGAACGTATGATCCCAAATCTGGTGAAGGTATATTTCTTAGGTACTAAAACTCATGTAAAACCTATTGAGTATTTAATAATAGGATCAAGACCATATAAATGTCAATTCACATTAAATTAGATGATAATAGTCTTAAACCATAACCTAAAATTGATGTTAATGGTGTCCAATCTAGTATAACATTTATTATGCCAGTATATTATAAAGTAATTGAAGATGTTCATGTATTTCCTTATACTCCATTACCCAATTCATGGGTTCCATCCAAATAAAATCCTCTTAAAAAAATTATGAGTGAATTACTATCCGAAAGTCATACTAGAGGGCCAGTCTTAAATGAGGTTGAATATAAATATTTTTCCTATCACCTTGAAACTCAACCCTTGATGATGTTACTAAAGATGAGAATTGGATACATTACATGGAAGAGGAGTTGAACCAATTTCAAGGGAAAAACATTTGAACTCTAATAAAATGACTCAATAATAATATAATTATTAGAACTAAGTGGGGTTTTCAAAACAAACACGATGAAAAATGAATTATCACTCTTAATAAGGCTCCATTGGTTGTAAATGGACTTAACAAAGAAGAAGTTATTGATTATGGTTAAAACTTTTCACCCTTTTCATAAATATTAAACATTAAAATTATTTTTTCATTAATCACTTATTTTAATATAAAAATATTTTCAAGTATATTTAAAAAGGGATTTTTTAAATAGTTTTCTTTTGGATAATTTTTTTGGGATCAACCACTTTTTTAAAAAAATACTAAATTTAAAAATAATATTTTCATGTTATAAAACCTTATTTATGGTTTCAAAAAAGACCCTTGTAAATGGTATAAATGGTTAAATTATTTACATTTTTAAATGATTATATAATACAAAAATTTCAATCCATAATTTTTCTCAAAACCATTTCCTATAATTTATTAATTGTTTATATTTATGTTAATGATGTGATTTTCTGAAAAACTAATGAGTCTATTTCTAATAATTATTATGATTTAATTAATGGAGATTCAGAAATGATATTTATAGGAGAACACAAATTCTTATTTGATTTTCAATTTTCATAAAATTACAATGAATGTTTTTTAATAGAAATAAATAAAATAATGAACTTATAATGATGTTTAGATTGGATCATGCTATGGAAATTAGAACAATTGTGAGTAAAAATATTAATCTAACATTTTATGAATATGATAAACCTATTAACAAAAATATTTATAAATGAATTATTATAAGTCTAATTTAAATTATTTTGAACTAACCAAACATCTAGTTAAGTATATACCTTTGTACTCATTTTCAATCTAATCCGAGGGAATCTCGTTTGAAATCTCTCAAAATAATTTTATCATATTTAAAAGGAAGTAAGAGTCTTGGTTTATTTCATCCAAATGGTTATAACCTAATCGTTTTCCCAATAATGATTTAGAAGCATTATAAATACATATAAAAAATTATTGTGGAAAATATGAACTACTATGATAATCCATTATCTCATGGATTAGTAAGAAACAAAACTCTATGGATATTTTTCGAACATTAAGTGGAATACATAGACACTTGGATTTTTCGCACCCAAATTATATGGATAAAACATACTCTATTAGACTTTGGGATAACATATTATCACATCTCTATCAAATGTGAAAATAATAATTTGATTACAATATATCGAAATCATATCCAATACTACTACACCAAGAACATTGATCTGTTAAAATACTTTCTTCAAGATAAATTTAAAAAATGTGATATCATTCTTGACATTGTTTAAACAAAAAATATTTTTAATACTATATTCACCGAACCCCCTGATCATGATCAATTTTAAAATATTAAATATGAGTTGGTTATGACTAACTTGTTATTATTACATCTTAAACCTGTAAATCATAAGAATTTTTTCAATTTGTTTTATATTTTTATAATTAGCGTAAAAAAATTAATATTTTCTTTTATTTTTTAAAAATATTTTTGTAAAACTTTTCATAATTTAATAATATCATGTTCATTTGATACTTTAAAAAAATATCCGTTTATATATACAAACAAGTGGATATAGTTATAGAATATATGTTCCTAGAGGTTATTACCTCTAAAAGGATTGGTTAAATTTTTTAAAATACTATTCACCCTAAGAATGGGTTGTGGTACTTTACTAAACACCTAGATTAATAATCTCATGGAATTATCAATGAGTTTTCAACCTAATCATTGATAATACAAAATAATGGAATGGTATTTCAATGATAATTTATTTTAAAAAATATATTTTAATAAATTTTTTATTCCATATTTCAAATTTTTTCTCCCGAAATTTTTAAATTATTATTTGAAGTATAGGAAATATTTTTAATTTTTAAATGATCTGAAAAGATAAACCCTTTTAAAAAACTCATAACATATTTTAAACACATAATATTTTTAAAAACAAAATTTTAATTCTTTATTTCTCTCTTGAGAGTTATTTTAAAATAGAACATTATTATTTATAGTGATTTATTGAAAATATATCTTTCAAAATTTTATAATTCCTTTTAGTTCTAAAATTAATTTAATTTTTTTTCTCTCTATTGAATGATCATTAATAATTATAATCCTAATTTATAATTTTTTTCACTTTCTCCATAAAAAAAACCTTCTCTAATGTATTCTCGATAATATAAAAAAGTATAAATCAAGTAAAGATAATGATGTTACTTTACCCATTTATTATGTGGGATAAATAATATTGATGTTATAGGGGGGATGTTGTTTTAAATAATCCATTTTAATCTTGTCTTACTATAATTATTTATTTTATTCTTCTCTTCTATTTTTATTTAATTCTTTTCTGATAATCAAAATGGGGGAGAATTTTTCATTCTCACATTATTATGTTTTAATAAATAAAAAAATTTATGAAGTATATATTGATTTCATTTTATTTTTTGGATGACCATGAAGAGATATTGTTAGAATGTTGGAATATAATTTTACAATCCTTACATATTTTTTGATGGAAACATTGAACTCAAGTAGTGATATTATTAGATCATTTGAAGGCATAGAAGGAATAATGAAAAACCTTGGGGTGTTTGGAAAATAGTAGACATCACTCTATAGATGGTTTATATCCACCGTCTAGTTGATGGTGAATAAATAATTCCCCTCCCCCCATAGTAGACGTACACTAGCCATCTGGTAGAGAAGAACCAACCATCTAGTACAGTTAGATAGAAGCTAAAAATAATCTAGGGGTATACTAGCCATTTTATGGAGGAGTATCAGCTACCTAGTGGAATAATTTTTTGTATAGGGAGTTCTACATGGTCCACTAGCTACATCGAGGAAGCTATTGGGTATTCGATGGCATCGAGATAAAAAGTCCGAGATTTTTGTTAATATGGATCAAAATACCATTATTTTTTCTTATACAGCTTCATTGATTCTTTTTAATTTTTGAAAGTTCTAAAATAATCTATAGGATATAAATAATACCCTTGGGTACCTTCGTAATTACCTTACTCATCAAATTGACAATTCCAATATTCTATGAAAATCAAATTGATCATTTTTCTCCCATGTCCTCTCAAAACCAATGTGATCCATTCCTCCAATCCAAATTTCGATAATATTTTTATGTTCCTATCACTCTTAAAATTTTCACATTATATCATTTTGATTATTATTATCTATTTGAGATAATAATGACCATTATTATCAAATCATGTTGATTATTTTATTCTATATCACTTTATCTTTTTTTTCTTGTAATTTCAAACATCAATTCACTCAATCATTCAATTAACGATTTGATTATTTTTATATGCTTCCACTTTCTTAATCGTTTGTAATATTTTATAATTATTACATTACACTTTTTATTTTAATTTACTTGAATAATATTTTAATTTTTAAAATCGTAAAAAGTTTTTATGTATAATAAATATTTTAAACGAGTTTTTATTATTTAAGACTATAATTTATTTAAGGAAAATCCACAAACCTCTTTTAATTTTCACCTACTATGACCTAAAAAATTACCTTTTAAAAGATAATATTCAATATAAATTTTAAAAACCTTTTATACAAATATTTTGGAGCTTTTATAACTCCATAAATTGATTTTGAATATTTTAAATCATATTGAGGTTTCTTTTCATCCTCAACACCAAGGGGTTATTTTACATGTATTTAATAAAAAAATAAACCATTTAAGATTTTATTCTCACAAAAATTTAATGTATTTTATATCTATGTAAATACAAATAAATAAAAATAATTCTTATAGATTCTAATATTTCAACTCATGAAAAAGTATAATAATAATTTATGCCTTCTAATGGAAAATAAACTTGTGCAAAGAATATGCCCTTATTTTTTTATAATTTTTATAGATTCATCAGGTTTATATTAGAATATCCATTTAGTTACAATAATTATAAAATATTTATATGCTTATACTAATTGAAAATCTTTAATTCAAGAAAAAAAAACTTTATCTTCCACATAAAATATCCAATTTTAATTTTTAAAATATTGATAAATAACCTTACAAACAAAATAATAAATAAATGTATTATAAGGAAAAAAAATTACACAAATAATTTATGGTTTTTAAATTTGACTCTACATTTTCTATGTCTATTGTCCGGTCATTATCTGCGTTCCAAGATCATTCATGAGGGAAATTCTCATTTTCAATGGGTGCATTCAATTATAAATATTATTCTTTTCTAGAGATAAATTCTATGAATTCTTCTTCAAATTGATCTAAATCATCATCCCATTATATTGAAGTATTCTCATTGAATTTTACATGTGTAGAAACTATAACAACCACATTTATTCTAATATACTCTCTGTAAGATTTATTAACATTTGAATATCCCAAAAACCCTTTATAGTATTTTTATATTGAATTTATCTAAGGAATCATTCGTTCCATGAATGAATAAATTGAACCCAAAATTTATAAAATAACCAAATTTATGTTTCCTACATTTTCAAAGTTCTAATGGGGTGTTATTTGGAAAATTATTCAAATAACTCTATTTGAAACATAACAAATTTTATTCACATCTTCTTATAAAAATCCTTTTTGGGATTCAAAATGATTTCCATTTATTATTTATTTTTATTATAATGTCCTATTTTCCCTCCCACCTACACAATTTTGAGGGGGGTTTAAAGGGAAAAAATATGCGTAAATAACCATTTTATTCATAAATTTATAAAACTAAAAATTTAAAAACTCTCTATATATATCAATTTTAATTGATATGATTACGTATCAATTTTTTTAATGAAAAATATTACAATATGTATAACATTTTGATGGAATTTTAGATTTATGAGTGTTAATATAAATCCAATTAAATCAATTAAATACATATATAATAATAAAAACATATTTTCTTACCATGAATAATTTTTGTCTATATAGTTATGAATATGTCAAAATGAAAAACCTCAAAAGGACTTATCGATTGAACATCCTTGATATATCTAAAATAATATTTAAAATTTTTACCTTTTATTCATTAATCACAAACATAGTTATTGTATAGTTTTGAGTCATATAGTTGAAGAACATTTCTATGTCTGGATAGATTGTGTTACAACAAAAAATAAAAAATTTAAAAGACTCATATGAACTCGAATATTATCTTACTATACAAAATTTAATCTGTTTAAATTCTGAGCAGTTAGTTTACTAATATATATAGAATAAATACTATATTTTTATTTTTCATTAAAAAATCATATTCATATTTAAAAATAATACCCAGGTAATTTGAAATTTTAATTATAATTATATCATCTCATAACCATGATATAATTATAATATTTTGTTTCAATCCTTAAACATATAATACTTATGAAATAAAAATATATGGATATATTTTTACATCACCAAAATAATTTACTATTACTTTTTAGTTTTTCATGAAAGTTATATTTCTTAATTTACAACTATTAAATGAAAAATAAGTTTTAGATATCCTACATCGTCTATTTAGAGAATCATCTATCCATTCCCCAAGTCTCCATCTTGAGACTTCCAAGACATGTTTCCTATAAAAATAGATTAAGTATATTTTTAATATTCATTAAAATTTTGGTCTAATTGGGTTTGAAAAAAAATTATTAGAAACCAAAAAATATTTTAGTGGAGTATTTATAATTGATATTGAATGTAATTATTATAAATAAAATCTTTAATGTTTCTATGAGATTTTTTTAATCTCAATGAGCATTCACTTTTATAATTTCACATTATTCCACATCTAAAACATGTCTTTGTAGATATAGTGTATTTAGAATATTTTATAAAGTATTTATTCTATATTTTAGGTTGTTAATTATAATATCAATGGAAATTATAATTATTTTATAATTCATACCTTTTTATTATAACATTCCCAACAGTGAAAAAATTTACATAGATAAATCTTTAAACTTTCAATTTCCTTTTTTAGCTTTTCATTTTTCTTTTGAGACGTATCAAAACAATTAATTAATTTTTTGAATATATATTCTTGAACATAATTTTTTTTGAACCAAAATATTTATACTTTTCATTTCCATCATTCAGTTTTATTTAGTTGAGAAAAATTCTGCTTTTCTACAACATTATTTGCATTATTTTCAATTTTTTTGTCTTATAAATAAATATAAAATAATAACTTTTTGTAATTATTTAATTTAACTATATACATCATAATTCATGTTTTTTTTTCATATTCATAGGGACTTAAATCATAATCATAATCACATACTTGGTTTATTGAATCCATGAGACAGAAAAGTTTTTTTTTTTCCGTTTTAGTGTCACAATTATTATCATAGTGTTTTGCGCTACTCCGACCATTTTTAAGAGATAAATTATCTTTATTGTTTAACTAATTTTTATTTCCTTTTTGTTTCAATCATTTAAGTATGATAATTCGCTTTATTTTTTATCTAGAGAATATTGCTTCAAAAATATTAATTTGATATAACATTGTCTTTATGGATTCCCGTATTAACCTCCATAGAATAATACCATTTATTCCTTCTCATGTATCATCTCTTCTTATATATATATATATTACTTTTGAAACATGGGAAAACTCAACCCTTTCACTTTCCAATAACTTAAGATTAAATGAATAAGTAGTAATATTCATTTTCTATTTATGAATTAAAGCTTTTATTTTTATGAATAATTCATCAATAATATTTTTAATTTCTAATTCATATAGTAGCTGTGAACTAATATGTTCGTCCAAATTATGTTGTTTATAGTTACTCTTATTAATAACAACATTTCTAGAAAGAGACTTCTTTGGTAAATAACATGTAATCTTTCATTAAAAACATTATTATCTAAATATTTTATTAAATAGCTCATTTAATTTAAAATAAAAGTAAATCTATGAAACATTTGATTAGCATAATTGTATTCATAAATTTTGAATTTTTTATATTTATCTTTAATAATCCCATGTTTACATATTTTATAATTGTAACTTTAATAATTTTGAACCTGTAATGTTCTCTAAATATGTTCTCCAATTCAACATTCTAATATATGAATAAATATATTTCCGTTTTTTAAATAAAATATTCATCACCTTGTGATGTAATACATAAGAAACAACAACATTAATAACCAAGGTATCTAGATAATTCTTAGGTAATGTATAAGCATTTTTTGTGACACTCCAATAATCAACTATATGTTATTTAAGAAATTATTCCATCCTAGATTTCAAATTATCATGGTCAGTGTCATTAAGAAATTTTAGTCTCTAAGTAATCCAAAAATCATTAGAATTTTTCCCTTCCATCTCAAATTTAAAATTTCTCATAGATTGTAAAATCTAGGATAACAGTTAGAAATAATATATGTATATAATAATATTATAAAGATAAATTTAAGGATCAGGATTTGATACCAATTGTGTGTCCCATCTAGTGATGGTTGTATGGTAAAGTGGTGGGAGATGAATTGAACAATTTAAAAATATTAAATAAATTGTAAGATATATTATTATTAAGATGTGGAAAATAAAAATAAATCGGGAAAAAATTATAGTAGTATGGATAAATGTGATCCTACATCTATTGTTAACTGTCTTGAGATGAGAGTCTTACACCCACTATAATGTGACCTCACTTTTGAGGAGTAGTCACAACTGATTCCAACTGATTTTTTCACACCTCATGTCACAACCAAAAAAACCTTCCTTTTTCATATTAGATACAGAACGTTAATTGTCCTACCTTTTTCTACCTAGTGAAAAAATAAAAAAATTCAGTCTTTATTATAGTATATGTAACAACCTATGATGACCTTTTCTTGGTAGTATAACCCGACACTAAGGTGTTGCATTTGAATGTAAAATCCTAAACTAAAAAGAATGCATAATGAAAAGATATGATAAATATATTACTATATAAAGTGTCTATAAAATGATGTTATGAATGTATTGGAATCTTGGATCATAAATTGTGCATACTATAATGTTTCATGTTTATCTCTAGAAAACATGACCACAATAATAGTGATCAAATATTTTATATGAAGGATTGTTGTGTAGTATCACATCATTGTTTTATTATTATAATGAACATGCATATTTGACCTTGATTATACCATTCATAGGTTCTATCAAACTCTATTTATAGATTGTATTCTTTCATAACAACTTAAAACATTATATCCATCGAATTACATCATTCTCAAAGCATTAGTCATGGATGTGAACATAAAGAAATACTTAAAAGTTTATTAAATATCCATAGTTATTTATCAACCATTTCCAATATGCTTATAATGTTCTTATTTCATAATAATATTCACAAGAAATGCCTTTTTACTTCTATATGATACTCTATAGCAATATAAGAAGTTGTACATAATTTTTTTTAAATAATAAACAAAAAATAATTATTTTAAATAATAAACACTTCTTTTAATTTCAGACTAATAAATAGTATTAATTATTTTTTTATAGTTCTAATATAATCTCACATAACATCACTCTATAAAATACACGGAAAATATATATTTTATGTTTTATGATTTAACATTCAATCTTTATTGTTAGTCACTCTTCCTTCCATATAGTGTTTATTTAATTCTACATAAAACACTTCCGAATATTTTCTATAGAAATAAAATAATTAATAACTAGTTAAGGAAAAATAAAAAAATACGTAACAAAAATATATAGTAAATCAATATATACAAATATTAGAAAAACAATTATGTATTTTTTTCTGAAAAAACAATTGTATCATATGAAAAATAGGAAAAAAATATGATATATTTTTTTATAAGAATAAAAAATATGTATGATACAATGTTAAATAGAATAATATTCTTCATCAGATACTACATATCTCATTTTTTATATAAAATTTCAAAAGATAAAAATGGTTTTCATACGATATAGAGAACACATAGGATAAAACATTCATAATACTGGAACCTAAGTTTAATAAAGATTTTTTATGGTAAAAATTAACATAAATAAAAATTCACAAAATATAAGAAATTTAATATGATTAAGACTTTTCAAATAATAAATACCACATAGGATAGAATTCATGGGGTTCAAATTCATATGATACATGTTATTTGTAATGTATATTCTTATCAAAGGGTACACCATTCATAGGGTATATCCTTTATATGGTGCATTGTCTTCATGGGAAACATCCTAACAACGTTTAAATTTCATAGGGTATATATTCTTTATAGGTTTCAATACATTTCAAAAAATATAGTATTTTATGGTTCCAAACATCATTAAGTACATGTTCAAAGGGTTTAAGTTATCTTCATTCGGTAGAACATAAACTTCATCAAGTAGTATAATTTTACCAAAATCTTGACTTATTAGGTATATAACTACATATTATAAGGTATATGACTTAGAACAATTTTATAATTGAACTACATTAACAAACACAATTTTAACATAATAGAATAAAATAACAATAACAAAGAATAATTAACGATTAATAAATCACACTTTATTTTATAATAAGTGAATACATTAAATAAGAAAGATCCATTATTTCTCCAAATACTCATGTTAAAGTGAATAAAAATATTTTTTTTAATTATCAAAACCTAAAAATAAAGTTCCAATGATACACTCAACACATACATGTTTATCCAATTTTTTCCTTTCTATATATGCCCCTATAAACTACTTCCCTAAAATTCATTATCACCCATTGATAATAAAAATAAAATGGTTTATCCATTCTCAATTTATGGTCTCACCCACTATTCCAAAAACTAATCAAACAGTCATTAAAAAAAATTCGAAGCCTATATGAGACAATTCTCATTATAAGTAAAAATAGAAAGAGTTAATTTATATAACTCCATCTATATTTTCCTAAGTAAATAACATTTCTTCTACTAATTACCCATAGATTATGTCTCCAATTATCAATTACTCCCAAAAAAAGATAATTCTTATATTAATAAGATATATTGAAATAAATCATTTTGTAGAATGATGATATGTTAAAATTTAAACATTCATAGTTTGGGGAATTTTTTTAAACTCTTAGGATCAACTGATGCTTCTCAATCACAATTTTAGAAAATGTTTTGGTAAAAATATTTTAAATTTTTTTTCGAGATTCAAAAAATATCAATTTCATGGTTATTTAATCTACCTTTCCTTTTATAAATTGGTATTGCAACATAATATACTTTGTGTGAGAGTGTAGTATGTGATTCTTCCTTATCTCAATAGAAATCTTATTTTCATAATGACTTTACATTAGTAGGCTTACCAATTATCCATGATCTTTAAATAATTATTCATGAACATCAACTATATAGAAAACCACACTTTCCATACATTGATATTAAGTCTTAATAGATGATTGTTCAATATATTTTATTAATACACTCTTGAGGACAGTAAAGGTTTAGTGAATTTGGAGACTAGATATATAAAATTAATTTTTCATGAAATATATTTAACATGTCACATATATAACTTCCAACATATTACTTTATTTATACACACCCTACTTAAAATGTTTCTTCATAACCAATGGAATGGAAACCAAAGAAGCGGTGAACTCAGAATATTTGTAAGTGTAAAATAGAGAAATATTAATAATCACTAATGAATAAAATGAGTATAAGGCTATGATAAAATGATGTTAACATTTTCAAATCCACACTAAACACATCGTAAATAAAATTATTATATCATTGCATAAATCTTGGTTGTTTGTAATACATGAATCCTGAAGGAATCGAAGAATATAATCCATAAGATCATAACATTGGAATAAGACATATGTTTTTGGAATACACATATGTATAAAAACCCATTTCATTTTTTAATTGTATTCTCCAAGAGTATCATAGTTTATTTTATTCACACCCCATTCCATCATATCCTTAGTTAAGGTTCACTCCGAAGACAATAATAGTTGACAGAATTCCTTATTAA
The DNA here is from genome assembly GCA_963277665.1 of Viscum album. Lineage (NCBI taxonomy): Eukaryota > Viridiplantae > Streptophyta > Magnoliopsida > Santalales > Viscaceae > Viscum > Viscum album. The sequence goes on along the minus strand of OY728166.1, from coordinate 86,534,687 downwards.
ATTGGGTTTAATTCTCAGTCCATCCCTCGTTATCTAAAAAGATATCCATATTTTTCTAATGCATTGGAGGGATTTATAATTCTATGTCCACCTATAATATAATCAAAATCCATTAATATGTGATCCATAAGATCATAAATCATTTATCATGTATCAAAACTCATTGAAACAAAACTAGATTTATAAATATTTATATATTTCATCATAACATAACTACTGTAAAATATATGAGTTTAATAAACATATAATAATAATAATAATAATAAACCATATTTATAATGTATAAATATTTTATATTTATATCATATCATTAGTAAATAATAAGTATCATCAAATAATCTTATCTTAAATTCAAACTGCCTTTAAAAGACCACGTTGAATATTTCTTGGGGAAAATATACTTTTAATTTTAAAATTACTATTTTAAAATATTTATATTTAAAATATATTAAGGATATAAATTTATTTGAAAATAAAATAAATAATCAGGTAAATAATTCTCTAAATCATTAATCATTCATGATAGAAAATTATTTTTGTTCAGGCTATATTTATTAAAACAATGATTTGTTTCACATTTTTTGTAAACATTTAAAATTATATTATTTAGAAAATGATAAAAATAATCTGTTAAAACCTTTTTCAATCATTAAATCATTGTTAAAAATGATTTTAAAAAAACATAGTATAACATTAAAAACATTCTCTAAAATAATTTAATTAAAATATGGACATTGAATAAAATGATTCCCGACCAAATAGAAAATAAAGTATATTTTTCTTATAAAAATTGTCTCATTAATTATAAGTAATAAAGGCATGAAAATTGTATTATTACTTTAAAGTTTTATTTATATCCTGATTATAAGTGAATTAGTGACATTATAAATAGTTATATTATGAAAGTTCAACATCATAATCTTAATCAAAATAAATATATGTAAATAATTATATTGAAACATAATACTCTTATAGCTTTTGTATCTTTCAAATAAAAACCTCATGAAAGTGAGAAACGTATATTGGAATGTATATCCCAAAATTTTTTATTATAAGAATCATAACATACATTAGTGAATAATATATACACCACCCGAAAGAAACTGGTGGTGAATATATAATGTGTCTCATATAAATAAAAGTGAGACAAAGTCATTTACCTCATGTTTGAATTGAATCAAAATTGCTCTAAACTCTGATATAATAAATTTAAATTTACTATAAAAATATAATAAAATAATTTATATACATATATATCATATATGAAAAATGTATAACATTTCATATATATTTCTCCATAATTTCTTATTAAAATATTTGTTTTCGGGTTATAACCGTTTAGTTTTTCATGGATGTTTCTACTCAGATGTTTCATTACGTGAGTTTATATCTTGGTTATATAACCAATAAAATTTTATTCATTAAAAAAAATATTATATATATTCATTATATATATATATATTTATAATCATCTATAATATTTATCAATAAAAAATGATATACACTATTCATGGAGATGGTAGGTCATACATACCCATGAACGCTATTTTAAATTTTTAATGAAATATATCAATAGTGATTAATAATATTTTATCATTAAATATTCATAATAATATCATACTTTCAATATATAAACATTAAATACATCATTAAAATCATCAATGAGTGAGGGTGATAGAAAATAAAGTATATTACCACGTGGATCTCGTACTCTAAACCTACAAAAAAGCTATACATTTATTTCCCATTTTATAGAAAAGAGGGTGAATAATGGTTATTGAATAATAATAATAACATTTAATTATATTGATGATAATCAATATATAATTTTATTATTTAATGCAAATATTTGGAGCTGGTAGAATAAGAAATAAAATTTTAAGTACTTGATTAAGAGTTATACCTCTTGGTTGAGAAACCTCATTTGAATTATACATTAAGATAAGAAAGGATGGTATTATTGGAAAGACTAGAATCTCTAGCATGTGATTAATAAATCACTAAAGGTTTTATTAAGGGTTTTTTCTCTGATATAAGTCTCGTGAAGTTTTTATAATAGAGGATATTTGGTATCCTTTTACAAGGGAGGGAAAGGACACACTTTGAATTACATAATAGATTAAGTAATATATATATATATAACAATATTTTTAAGTAAAAAAAGAACCCAAAATTAGAAGATAAGATTCTATAATGTCTAAATAAAATGTCCAATCAAATTTGCGAAATTATTGGATATATTTTAATCCATATCTTATAGTTAATGAACTTTTAACCTATTTAACACTAAACATGATAACCTAACATTTGTCCAGGATAACATTTTTTTTTGAGAAAAAAATAAAAATAAACTCTTAAATAAAATTTTAATTTATAATAAAAAATTTTAAATCTATTTTATCAGATTTAATTTCTATAACTTTTGAAAAATATAATTAATATATGAACACAAAATTCATGAAAAAGGTTTTTAGGAAAATACATAATTTAATATTTAATGTCATTTTACCTTGAAATAAATAAATAAAATGGGTTCAATGAATTTTTTTTTCAAATACATAAATGACGTTTTTAGACTTTATTAGACATCCAAAAGCAAATAGATTCTTCAAACCATGGCATTAAATTCAATGAATAAAAAGTAGTTTTTAATTTTAATAAAATATAACTTATCTCCACAAAATTCAATCACCGGGTTTGAATTACAAAATAACAATTTAAAATAAAATATTTATCTCCTTAAAAATCCATTTTTGAAAAATCACTCATACAACATGATAGAGGAATGTTTTAGAGAGATTTTAACATTTTACCCCATGGTTTTCACCTAATTTTACATATTTTACCGAGGTGAAAAATATTTTCTATGGTTACTATTCATAATGAAAATAATAATGCTTAATCTATTAATTTTTTTAAATTGATTACAAATATTGAATCCATTTTATAAAATTTAATTCACTTATTTTGAAGTATTTAATTTAAAATTAATTTGGTAAAATTTGAATAAAATAGGATTTCTAGAATAAAATGTTTTCCTTTGTATAAAATTTTTTTATCCCAAAATACAACATAACATTGAGTCTATTGACCAAAATTGTATTATTAATAATATAAAAAAATTAATGTAACATTTAATTAATTTTCTAAAAAATTGACACTTTGTAAATACTTTAAATGAAAAGAAAATTTACAGTAAATTTTATTATTTTAGGTATTAATTGTAAATAGATTATTTTTAAGAAAATCCAAAAACATCACCCTTAATAACATTTATATGTTTATTTCAAAAATTATACCCTTTTATCAAATATAATTTATAAATTATCTATAAATTAATTGTATTATTTTCTCACAAAAAGTAATAAAATCTATTTTTGAAGAGAATGTATTTTAATGCATAATATTACAGTACTGATAATCGAGTACATATTTATCAATGAATTTAAAAAATATAAAAATATAAAAACATTAAACATGTTTTTTATAATATGTTTATTCATTTTCATACCCCCAGTTATAATGGCTAGGTTATAATGGCCTTTAATAAATAATATTATTTATATCATGGTTCATTTAATATCGGGTTTATGTATATCACATGCTATCCACAAAATCAATTTTATTTGAAGAGAAATATATCATAAAATCTTGAATTGTAATATTATAACCCCTTAAAATTAATTTCACCCTTGAAATTTCATCAATCCAATATTAAAAAAACTAGGATATCTTTATTTCATCACATCTTTGTGTTCCCATGTAGCGTCGTAATTTTTTTGATTCCTCTGGATTCCTTAACCAGGTGAGTAGTATTATTTCATATAACTTTATCGCTATGATCCATGATTTCTACTCTGTTTTCATTATAATAAATATCATTCTCTATTGGTATAATATCTATATTTAGTACTTGTGATAGATCGGGTGTGTATATCCTCTTGATAGATACATGGAATACATTGTGAACTAGATATGTTTTGTGGAAGCTCCAAGTTATATGTTTGAATCCTTATTTTATTAAGAATCAAAAAAGGGATAATATAACTTTTTCTAAGTTCTCCATTATTTCAGAATCTCATGAACTTCATTGACAGAGAAACTTTTAGGGATACCATCTAACGAAATTTTAATTCAATATTTCCCTCATGATTGTCAGCAAAAAATTTCTATCAACATTGAGCTACCATGATATGCTATTGAATGGCTCATAATTTATCCTATATTTCCTGAGCTATATTAGGTCCCAATATCTTTCTTCCTCAAAATTCGTCCCATAAAATTTCATTTCAATTTTTTTTTTCATATATGGATTCTTAAGGATCTATATAAATTACCACACAGAAGATGTTTTTGTTAGAAAACTTGTCTTTAAAAAGATATTGATCCTAACCACCTTTTAAATACATAGAATATTATATAAAAATATACTTAGAGTTTTTAATTCTTCTCTTATAATTAAAATATGTATGAGGATGACAAGAATTACTGAAACACGACTCCTAATCCCTAGCTTGTTGAAGACATCTCCATTACTTTGAGGTGAACCTCAAATCCCAATCAGATAAAATATAATATGGTAATCCATGAAACCTTAACACATACATAATGTATATTATGGAAATATAACAAAGAGATGTGTATTATATAATATAAATAATGTGTGTTGAATTTATACAAATTTCAACTACAACCAAAATAACATTGTGGATTTTAGACGTGTTGGTGAGCCCAATGGTATAATCTATGGGTATGTTTTCCCATTTACATTATTTAAATGATAATGGTTTTAACATCCTCGAATACTTTTTTATCTCATCCATAAAATGCAGACATACCAAAAATTGTGATACATACTCCAAAATATATCTATAATGAACCATACATTTTATACATAAATATTACATCTCATTACTAGAATATTTATTATATAAAATTAAAACCCATTCTAGAACTGTATCGTTTTACTATATTGTGATACTAGATACAAAATATTCTTATTTCATAAAATATATTCAATATATCCCAAAAATATCTTCCCACATAGAAATATTCTTAGACATACCTTATGTAAAACCTTACATTATAACATAGTGAAGGGATATGTATGAAGGGGTGATCTTAGATTCTACATTATGGTATGAAAGGTATATATTAATAGTTATTCATAACTAACATGATCATAAAGTGAAATATTACATGATCTTAACCATTTAAAATCATACCTAGTAAATCATAGATCTTAAGCATGAGTCATGAAATAAATATAGGTAGTTAATAAGACATGAATCATAATGGGATCAAAGAACATGGTCCACGATAACATAACATTGGTATATGATAATATAATAAAAGAGTGGAATAAATTTTTTCATAATCACAATCATATAAATATTATATAAAGGATACCAACTAGAATATTCATAGCATGTTAGGCTTTGAATTAATACATGTTTACCTACTTTGGTCTTGGGAAAACATCCCATTGTAACACCCCGATATTTTGTGATATTTTTTTATGAATTAATTTAAAATTTCAATATTTTTCATTCCATGCCACAATAGATATATCTTGTGTTATATTAATGAACCAAGTTATTCACACATTATAAAAAAACATAAATCTGATCTTAAACTAAATTCATAATATATATTATATATTTGTACACACAATACTATATTTGTCTTGAATTAAACACAATTACTTACTCATTCGATAACTTTCATGACATGCAAGACCTAGTTTTACCAAACTATAGTGTACTATTAATAATATAATTAAAACATTATTATAGTTTTCAGTCTACCATTGTAATGGTTTTTATTAATGAGATTAATTAAATTATGAGAATATTTTTTACACATGTATATTATAATAATTATTTGGTGATCAATTAACTAGAAATGAAAATATATTTTTTGATAATATCATAAATCTTTTTGTAGAAAACTATATTTATGAAATCAAGCTCATTTTACATAAATAAACAAATTAAACCAGTTTTAATATATTATTTTATGTGTATATATATATAGTTTAATAAACTATTTAATTTTCATCTATTGTGTTTTATAGACTAGATATAATAATAATAGCAATTTTACACTTAATGATATATATTTTTCTATGAGGTTATTTCACCACCTTTTAAAGACACACCTAATTTAAATCTAAATATTGTAACTTTTATATATTATATTTGATAAAATAAAATTACTTTTTCAATTATTTATGTCAAAATTATCTTAGTTTTAGTTTTTGGTATTTTTTCTAAGAAGTCTCAGTTTTGGATGAATAATGACAAATATAGAATAATAATTCAAAAATGAATTTTATTATTATTTATTTATATAGATAAATTATATTTTAAATTAATTTTATAATATAATTAGATAAATACTACATAAATTAATCTAATTTAGTTTATTTTAACCAATTTCACATTGAAATTGGTTAAAAAACATTTTAATCTTTTGAACATTTCACTTTAAAATATCCTCATCTCATCTCATCTACAAGATAAATTTTAAATTAATTTATAAATATTATGTTATTATAATTTTGAAAAATTTATTAATAAATTATAATACTAATAATTTATTATTTATAATAATTTCAAGAACGTTTTTGACCAAAAATAATAGTGAATGTAATTAAAATTAACTATAGTGATTAAGGTAAAAAATGAGTTTACTTAGTGGTTAAACATAAACATTAAGGGTATAATAACTAATAGACATGTCCAAAAGAAATTTTATGGACATATTTAGACCCTAAACAAAATTGGGTCCATAATAGACCATTATTAGAGTCAAATTATTTAAAGGAGACCTCTCAATAATGTTTTCTTTTTTATATTTACAACAATGTCAGTCCTCCCCAACTCTAAAAAAGGTCACTCGCCACCCTCACTAATTCATAAGTTTCAGTCCATTTGAATCATTCAATAACCACCCAAATAATCTCCCAATATCCTTCCTCTCAATATTTATTCCTCACTTTTATCAAAAATAAAACCAATGAAGTTTTTTTAATGAAAACCAATAGGAGTTATCAAAAGAAGAGGTAACATTCTTCAACAAGAACTTTTATTTTATTTTTTATTTAACCCTTAAATAATAATTATTACATGATTATATAATGAAAACAGAATAATAAATATAATTATGTTTCTTAATGTTATTGGTATGACCTACACTTTTTCACACATCCATATAATTGGACATGAAATCATCATTCATTAGTACGGTGGACTATATCCTCTCAAACTAATATCATGGGTTCTTCCATTTCCACCTCTCAAGGCTGGAAATAAAAATATAATTTATATTTTATACGAAATATATGATTTTCATTATGAATTTATTCTTATTTAATTATTATACTACACATACTTTCATGATTTTCTTTTTTGTGGCAATTATATAACATCATTTTAGGACGAGTGGGCTGCCTCTTCAAAGAGATGTGATTCGTTCACAAAGTACATGTAATTTATTATGGAAAGGTATAGTAAATGTATATGATATATATAGCATAATAATTATAATATAATTATAATATATATACATATATATATTTCATTTACATTATTTTATTCAATATACCAAGAAAATAGAAACAACGTTCATGCATACGTACGGCTGATTGTCTCCATTAATAGTGTATTCCATTTCATATTTATATCTTTTATAGATTTTTTAAATACATATATAATGGATATATATTATATATATCATGTTTTTAATTTTCTAAACAAATAAATTAGGATCTATGTAAGAGGATCAATAATAACAAGACAAAACATATACAAAAAACATAAAGGTTATTAACTGAAACTTAACTTTAACAATAAATTATTAATTAATGGGTAATATAATGTCATTATAAAATAATATATGGTATTATATATATGAATATGGTAATTTTTTAAATTTATAATAAACATATGTTTAATATACCTAAGTTTTGAATGTGTAAAAATAACTTGAATACTTAAGGTAAGGGAATTCCATATCACTTTTTGTATCCATGAGATACTTTCCATATTTTCCACTAATTTGTTTTATTTTTGTGTATATAATTCTATGTAACATGTTATATCATGAATTTAAATTATTTATTGATATTAAAAGTTTCAATTTATGATAATAATTCATGGGTCTCATGATTGAAAATTTACTGAAGTAGTGATAGGATTTCGAATCTCACTCTTATTTCTGTGAGACTTATGCCATATTCACCAATTGTTTATTTTGTTAGGTTTATATACTACCAATTAATGTATTATATGATTATTATCCTTAAATTTACGTTTATGTACATATCAATTTGACTATATCTAATTCATGTGATCTTAAAGTTAAAAAGTATCCAATTATGTAAGGAAATTACATATCAACTTTCTTTCATTGAGACACATGTTTTGTTATGAACCTATATTATTTTATAAGGTGTATATAATGTGTTTTGAGATTTTATGTAATGATAATCCTTTACATAATGATATCTTATGTTCTATTTAGTCTTATCACTTCATGGTGACATTTATTCAATGCTACCAAAGTGTTTTGATTTAATTACTACAATCTCATCATTTTTCGGGATTGTATGTGATTATGCTTTCATTGAAGAAGTTTTATGATCCATATCTCAAGGAATATATTTTAATTTATTCTCCCCTGTATATTCAGGATATCCTCATATAATGGTACCATTTATCCTTATATTTTTACTTATGATAATTAAGAAAGTTTCTTTTAAAAAATTGTGTTTTATCTCTCTTTGGTCGGAATTTTTTGTATTCAATCCTTTTTTTCTAAAAATGTTTTCAAACATTTTCTACTATTCTTATATAATCATTAAAATTTATTTTTACCCATATCATATCTTATTTAAAAAATTGAAAAATAAAATTCTATGGGTTTTCCAATCGATGCACTTTTCTATACTTTTTTACCTTGAAAAGGGAATATTCGAAATTTACAGATTTATCCACCACTATGAACACAATTTTTTGAATCATAATTTTCCAGTTTACATGATTATTTTTTAATAAATTTCATTAGCTAATTTTCTTGAAATTTAATATTTTTAAAGTGGTTTTCAATGAAAATGTTTTTCAAAATTGTTTATAGTTAATTAAGTGTTTTAAATTATTTTCTAAGATTTCATTATATGTTTTCCGGGTTATTTTCCAAGAAAATGGACTCCAAAGTGGTTTAGGTTTTAAAAATAATTTTTCAATGGGGAAATGATTTTTTCGTCAAGAAATTATTTAAATTTTTTTTAAATATTATATTATATGTTTTCCAAGAGGTTTATAATGAAAAGTATTTTGAAAATGTTTTATAACTCAAAAAGTGATTTTTAAATAAAGGTTATTTTCCTTATAAAATATTCCATGTTATCTTTCCAAATCATTATAAATTTAAGATTACATCCATTGATATTTTTTAGGCTTTACATGTAATATGATCTAATGAAACCATTCTTATTATTTCATTGAATGGTTTTTGTTTAAAATGGAATTTTTTATACGAAACTCAATCCACTTCTATGTGTTATACCATTACAAAAGACTCATGAAACTTGCTTCCTTTTATAGGTTATTATATAATGAAATTATTATGAGACATTTCCCTTTCCCACTGGGTAGGATATGATGAAATGAATAATATAACCATTTTATTTCATATGTTATGAGATAATGTCTATGAAACCCATTTTGGGTTATGATATTATGAATGTTTTATTATCATTCGGTAAATTGATGTATGATTTTATTATGTGTTGGGTTGGACCTATATCTCCCTCCAATTCTTCAGGTAATGATAAATTTTATATGTGATCAAAGGGTACATGTGTTGTAGTATATGCCAGAAAAAAATATGGTACACGGGTTGTTTCCCATGAATAAAACCAATATGGTACATTGGTCGTAGCCGAAGAATTAAAAAATGATGGTACATGGGTTATAGCCCAAGCCTAAATACAAGAGGGTACTCTAGTAGTATCATAATCCTAAAACCAAGATGGTTCATAGCATGTATCCCATGACTGAAAACAAGAGTGTATACTGATTATTTCCTATCCCATATAAAAAAGGGTACATGGGTTATATCATAATCTTGTGAATTATAAGGTACATGGGTTGTATGCCAATACAAAAAAAAGAGGGCACATGGGTTGTTATCCATAGTCTGAAGTAGGTACATGGGTGATTATCCCAAGACTAACATTTTAGGAAGGTCTTGATAGGTAGACTTGAAATAATATTTTTCAGATGATGTGCATTCAAAAATTCTATTTCTTACACCATTGTTACGATATCATGAATTGTGTACATTGATTTCCTTATGATTTTTGTATTATAAACATCCAATATTTATTCCATAACTCTTGATTTTGATCTTGGATATGTAGAGTATGATCATGAAATGTTATTATCATGTTCTCATACACTTATTTTCATGTTATTTTTACATAACATACTTGTTTACCCTTACTGATCATTTGAGATCACCCGTTATTATGTATCCATTCCCAATGTTATGACGAAACATTTTATGTAAGTATGTTGAATGGGAAGATATTTATTAGAGATATTGGAGATCATTCACCATGATAGAAGATTTTGTTTCCATGTATCCAAATGCACAAAACTATTATGGTCCTTTGGAATGTTTTTTTTCTAATATTATGAATATTCATATAGAATGATATAATATCCATGTATGTTAATATTGGGTCGCTAAAGTTGGTATCAAAGGAATGGTTTAGTCAATATTTAGAAAATAGGATGAGAAAATTTTTGTGTGATCCCTAGGTATATTTATAATGAAATTTATAGGGACATCTCTAAGGATAAGCCTGCGTAGTTAGATATTTAAAATAAGGTGTAATAATTTTGAAATCCTATAAGTAATTTTTCATGATTATGTGGCACTCTTATGTAATAATTCTTTTTCAAACTATGATTTCTATTCTTACTTAATAGTGTAAACTTAAAGGAATTAGGTTTACATTTAATGTTTAAGATGTTAAAAGTATGGTAATTATAAAAATAAATTTCCTAACTTGAAATATAATGAAGATAATTAGGGAGGTGGTATAAGTATTGGTTATACTAATGAATACAAGGAGACTAAAAACTATATGTGATCGGTATGAGATGTTCTAATAGTATTGTTTAAATTAAACCATAGAATCATTATTTAATTAATTTTTGGAACCTTAATACATAATTTATATTTCAAAATCCTAGGAAAGGGGTATTAAGTAATAAGATGATGAAGACTATGTAATGGTTTAAGAATAATATTGGTTGATAAAGTGTAAATATATTAGATTTAAAGTATTATGTTATATAATTCTTGTAGTATTTTTTTCATTAAATATTTGAAAAGTTATATTGAATGGTACTGATGACCTTATAAAGTTTATTTAGTGGAAATTTGATATTTTGATAAATGAAAGGTAACCCTTAATGTGTTCTTGATGTTTTGAAAATTATGTTTTACTTGGATAAAGATATGATTGATATGGAAAAAGTACATTGGACAGTACTTATTTCGATAGACCTAATTATTGATTTTCTTAAAAATTAGTCTATATTATCATGGATTATGTGTAAAGACCCGTAAATTCCAAGGAAATGTTTTTCTTAATTTTATTTGGAATTTTACAGGAACTCAGTTTCTGACGGCGCCTGATTCCGAGGCCCGGTGTGCCCGGAATCAATTTCCGAAGTTTGGCTCGGGTACGTTCGGTGAACGGACAAGCGGGTTTTTCTAACTTTTGAACCGGTGCTCGGAATCGAATTCTGAGGGCACCGATGGAATCGCAGCGCCGGTAATTTCTTTGAAACGCCTCTTCCGGAGTTGTGTTTTCTCGGGTGTGGTTTTTAATTTTTGGGCTTAAAGTTAAGAAATAAAATAATTGTACGACAAACTTTATTTTATTTCACTTAAGCCACTTGGAAGACACCTGAAAGCCACTTAAAGCTTCTTAAGTGGAGTTGTTATGGATAGGGTGCTATCCAAAAATATCCTACCCTCTTGGTAGGATATTTGTGAGGTGGGACCCGCACGAGCCCCACCATTTCTTTTCCGCTAAGTAACGCACCCGCGAAAACCCGTCATTATGAAAGTCAACTGATGCGTTTTCTTAATTTCTTAACGCACCAATTAATTGGGCGGTTTTCTTCGTTGAATTAATTGGGTGGTTTATTTCGTTGAATTAATTCTATGAATTAATGGGTCGTTACTTATCTCTTTATTCGTTTCTTAACCGGTTTGAAATCCATTGGCGTAGTAATAAAATAAGACCAACGCCACATCTTGAGGATTACACGTTGGGAGACCTTTGACATAATTCTTGTGCCTTCACCCTTCTTCGCGAAGAACGCGAAGAATGCGAAGAACGCGAAGAACACCGGCCTCCGACGAAGAATGCCGAAACCGCTGAAATCGACGACGCGACGCCGTGTGCCGCGACTCCGACGTTTCCTCTTCTGCGACGTTCCTTCCTCCGCAATGAAATCTTCAATCATCTGTTGGAGGTAAGAGATTTCGGGTTCCATTTAGAACTCCTTTGTGGTTTTTATCAACGCACAGATTTAATTATTATTAATTAAATCTTTTTGTTCTTGAACCTCGGAGTTCAACGACGCGATGCCCTTCCGCGACGACGCGACACCCTTCCGTGATGCCTTCTATGACGCGACGATCGCCTCCTTCCGCGGTGATCAAATCCACGAAGAACCCATGTGCGACGACTTGACGAGGTAGGGATTTTATATTGGAAATACCTTTTTATTCCCGTGAGCGTTTCTTTAAAATTAAAAAACCAGTTTCATATGAAAAATTTTAATTTATTAAAATTGTTGTTTCATGTGTTAAATAATTCTCCCATTGTTATTATCTAACGCGGAGGGTGCGGGCCAAACAAACACGGCCCGACAACCCTCCGCAGATTGTTTATTGATGTGTGGATCAACGGGCGATGACAAACGAGGCCGCAAGGTGATTTTGAGGCCTTCGCAGTGAAGGTCAGGTCCTAGGAGGACTATAGGCAAAGACGGCCGGAGAAACGGACCACCGGAGCGCGTCCGGTGGTCCGCGGAAGGCGGCGGCGGTGCGCCGCCGGAAGGGAGGCGGCCAGCGGTTCGCCGCCGGCCTCAATCAGCGGCGAAGGGCGGGGGAGCCGCGAACCCCGCCCGCGGTTTCCGCTCGGCCGCGTTGGCCGAGCCGTGGCCGTCCGGTCGGGCCGGGCCGAACCGGACCGCACCGGACCTGGCCGGGCCGGGCCCAGCCGGGTCGGACCCGGGTCGGGTCGACCCGGTTCGGGCCGACCCAGGGCTGGTCGGGCGGGGTCGGCCCGGGCCCAGACCCCCGTTTTCGGACCACTTTCGGTCAAATGCTCATAACATGAGATACGGGCCTCCAAACGACTCGCTGTCAGTGGCAAGACGATCCTTGGATCGAGACGGTCGTTTCGATATATCACAATCAAGGTTTCGGATTACATTGGGTTCGGCCGGGTTGGTTCGGTTACGAAACCAACCCGGCCCTCGGAGCGGAAACACTTATATCTTATGCTCCGGACGTCCGATTGATGTGTTGTAGACTTTGATGGATTCCTCTAAGTGAGAAGGATCTTTTGGATTACTCCGCTCGAGGTTTGGATGTCATCAGTGTGCGGTCGGGTTGGTTCGCTCACGAAACAAACCGGGCCCCAGGAACGAAAAAGCCAATAACTTCTAGACCGGGCATCCGATTGATGCTCCATCTGTTGCGTTGCGTTCCTGTTGATGATACGGAACGTTTGGCATCCTCCGCCCGAGTTTTGGATGCAGTTGGGTTATAGCCGGGTTGGATTGTACCCGAAATCCTACCGGGTCCCTGGAACGGAAAAGGATGATATCTTTCAGACAGGACGTCCGTTTGACGAACCGTCAGCGGCATTGTTGATCTCGTCGAGAAACGGTCCCTATGAGTATACCCTATGGGAGTTCAGGGTACAGTTGAGATATGGCCGGGTTGGTTCGCTTACGAAACCAACCGGGCCCCTGGGATGAAAAGGCTAATAACTCACAGACCGAGCGTCCGATTGACGCGTCGTCTATTGCGTTGATACCCCTACGACGAGGCGGTCCTTTGAGATACTTCTTCATGGGACTTTGAGATACTTGGAGTATCGACTTGTAGCTCGTGGAGAGGACCCTCCCAGAGATGAGCGTACGGAGTACGGAGACCGTGTAGCCGGCAGAGATCTGAAGACTGCTTGTCCGATTCTATTCAGAGTGACTTACATAGCCCAGTGGGGAGTACTACTTTGTGAGGTGGCAGACCCACAGTGGAGGAGCACTACTATGTGAGGTGGCAGACCCGTGGTACTCGATAGGAGGAGTACCTCTATAGGCTATGAGGGGGGAGTACTACTGTGTTTGGGTGGCAGACCCCGGCGGGAAGCACTACTGTGTGTGGTGGCAGGCCCGTGGTACTCGATAGGAGGAGTACCTCAGCAGCCTTAGGTTAGTGAGCAATACCTCGGAGTCGTGACAGGACCACTGTACACTCCAGAGACGGAGCTCTTCAGCAGTTACAGTTTTGATAATGAAAATCCTGGTTGAGCTGAGACTTTTGACCTTTGTGTTTACCTCATGATTGAGATGGGTCACTTGATAACTTAGGTATATGTATGGGCATATACCTGGATAGTGGTTATCCGTTGATTTCACAATCCTTGTGTTTCCTCATGATTGAGATGGGTTACTTGATAACATAGGTATATGTATGGGCATATATCTAAGTAGAGGTTATCTGTTGAGATCTTCTTGTGGTTATCCTTGTTGGTTTAGTGAGACCATGAGGGTCTCGGGGTCCCTACTGAGTATCGTTATACTCACCCCTGCACGGGCTATGCCCGCACCTCGTTGTGTTGGTTGCAGACAACGGGCAGTGCTGACGGAGGCCGAGTGTTTGAGGAATGGTCGGTACCCGGAGATGGACTACATGACGAGTCAGTACCCGGAGGTGGACTACACGATGAGTCAGTACCCGGAGGTGGACTACACGACGTGACGACTCACAGAGGAGGTTGACGGACGAGAGCGTGGAGGAGGCTATCTGTACCTACCCTTCAGGTAGGATCCGAGGAGAACGACCTAGGAGCTGCTTCCTTCTTCTAGCTGGTTGTCTTTTTTCTGTTTTACCTTGTTTAGTTGTAGTCGTACTTTCTTTTGGGTTTGTATTCTGGCCCATTTACTTTTCAGCATTTCTTTTGTACTTAGTGTTTTGCTTCTGCTTTTACTCTGTGGTGCTTGTTTTCTTTTGTAAAGGAAATGCCTTCCCAGTTATCGCGATTTTACGCCTTTGATGATAGTCGCCAGCCCCTGGCCTATGGAAGGTGGGCTTGGGGTAGTCACGGCACGGGCCCCGAGGATGGGTCGTGACAAATTGGTATCAGAGGAGTTCGGTTCTACCACAGATCTTATAACTCTGATGTTTCTTTCTGTGAAGCAATAGTGTTAAGAGTACCGAGTGTGGTTATCAGTTCATGGAGTCCAGTGTTGATGCGGGCTGCCGACGTATCCATACACCAGGACCCTGACAACAGATTTCCGACTTTGTGCACGAAAACACTGATTGCGTGGGTGTTTTCCAGAAGTTTTATTTAAATGTCATCTCAAACCAGGTCAGCTCACCAGGTATAATCTTTTGACCGTGTCACGTTGTTTCTTTCAGGATGCCTCCCCATGGACGACCAGCTAGAGCCCCAAGAGTGGTACGTACTGACATCCTGCCGAGCGACGAGGCCTCAGTACAGGGCCCTATCCCAGTTGAGGCACTAGCGGAGGCACCAGTGGTACTACTACCCGTTGGGCCACTGATTCCACCGGCCTCAGCAGTAGAGGATGCACATCGCTTGAGCGCACTGCATGAGTTCCAGCGCCAGAGGCCACCTAGGATTCAGGGAGGGACGGACCCGCAGGCGGATGAGGATTGGCTGGAGGCTGTGGTGAGAGTCTTCAGGCTAGTGGGGACGCCGAGAGATTTCATGGTGATCCTTGCTGTCAGCCTTCTTCAGGCAGCAGCAGGAAGATGGTGGAGCATGATGCTTCAGATGCATGATGAGGCGACACTTCTATGGGCATACTTCGAGAGCCTGTTCCGGTCAGAGTTTGTACCAGCCACCCTTCGAGTGGTGCGTATACAGGAGCTACTTCAGCTGCGACAGGGCAGCATGTCAGTGGCTTAGTACTCAGCGAGATTCACAGACCTCTCGCGCTACTCCATGGATATGGTACGAGACCTATTCTTCAGGGCCCGAACCTTCAAGCAGGGGCTCAGGCGGGAGATCAGAGCTTCGGTTGTATCGCACAACATTCCGACGTAGGCAGGAGTGTTGGAGCGAGCCCTCTTAGTGTAGAGTTTCCTTGCTGAGCAGTCTCCAGCAGCAGGACCCACCACTAGTCGGCATGCGACAAAGTCTTCTGTAGCGGGCAGTAGACAGATGACGCAGGGGTCCAAGAGGACCAGACCTACAGGTGGTCGACCGCGTGACTCAGGGTCGGTAGTGCGAGGCACCAAGGGAAGTGACAGAGCTAGACCTGCCATGAAGAGTTACTCCTGCGGCGGAATTGGTCACATAGCACGTGACTGTCCGACCCGCCATGCAGATGACCAGCAGTTAAATGAAGAACCTCCGAGGCAGAGGCAGAGGTTCGATCAGGGCGGACCACAAGGAGCAGGCGGCCATGGCAGAGGAGTTGGTCGTGCAGTTGGAGGTGGACGACGCTTTGGGATGTTTCCACCACCACCAGGAGGCCCACCCCAACCGTAGGGGACAGGAGGACATGGGAGAGCTCACCTTCAGGCAGTTGAGGCCTATGGTCATGGAGCTCCGGAAGCAGATGGACAGGAGCGGGACTAGCTTCCGACCTGGAGGCTTTTGATCCTGTTGCTTATGGTTTTGTTGATGTTTGTCTGTAGTTGCTTTGTGTCTTGTACTATGAGCTACAATAATAAAAAGACACTTATCTTTGTTTTCTTTCCTATCCTTTTGTTTGGTTGATACTGAGTGGTCTCGGTTAAACTGTTGACTTGACCCTCACTTTCGACATTTCTACTGGAGGAGACCCAGTGACCTCACACTGATGCCGACAGTGTGACTCGACCCTTGGAGGTGAGAGTGACAGTTGGATCTCTTGGTAGTTACGTCGAGGCCTTACGATGTCATCCATGGTATGAATGCATCATTCATGTTAGGATTGACTGTATTAGGCAACGAATGTGGTTCATCCAGGGGATGAGACCAGATTTCTCTTATCGGAAAAGAATAAATCATAACAGCTCTTAGGGGACTAAAGAAGGTCCAGATCATTCAAGATCAGATGAAGACTGCACAGTGTAGTAAGAAACAGGAAACCGGTTCCAGTCTTAGAGACTCGGGCGTGTTAAATGTTTCAAGAAGTGGAAGCTTTAAGGATAGATGAGTCTTCGAAGCAGCAGACATGGAGGCAGAGCTAGGAGATCAGTATGAGGTGGTGTACTTCTTAACATGCTACAACCACCAGCCTTAGTTATCCCCACCAGGCTCAGGGAGGTGGAGGGCGGTGGAAGAGTGTGGCTGCTTGCGGTCAAGGAGTGTGACCCAATGGCTATATAAATGATTCAAAGGAAAGTCTGTGTCCACTACTAGCTGCTGTAGTAACAAACATCGATATGAACCATTCCTTGCTTTCACAAATCTTGTTCCAGACCTAGAGTTTCCGGTAATCCTTGGACTTGACCCTCATGTCTGGAGATATCTTGGGAGGAGACTCGATAATCACACTTACGCCGACGGTGTGGTCAGATCCTCGAGGCGAGAGTTTCAGTTGGAATCTCTTGGTGGCAGCATCGAGGCCTTATGACGTTGGTTTGAGTATGGACTGGGCAATCACAGTTCATACACAAATTAACGGTATTAGGCAAAAAGGTTGTAGTTTAACTACAACATCGGGATGGGTTTTCCTTGGTCGGTGAAAAAGGAAACCCCAGGCAGCACAGGGTAACTCTTGCACAGGAGGGTGCGACTGATCACTCTTGATTCGGTCAACCTTACCCTTGTAGCAGCAGTCGTTTTGAGTTTCAGTTCTAACAGAAAATGGAGACCTCTGGAGTTCGAGGATGACGACCACGTCTTCTTACGGGTCTCACCTCGATGAGGTTTACAGAGATGTGGCCAGGGAGGCAAGTTATCTCCAAGGATCAACGGACCTTTCTAGGTCCTCAACTGGGTATGCGAGGTGGTTTACCGATTGACCCATCCACCTCAATTGCACTAGGTTGACGATGTTTTCCAGGTATCTCAACTGAGGAGATACATGCTCGACCCTTCGCATATCATCGACCATGAGGAGCATGACAATGGCGATGGGGTTACTTCCACAGAGGTTCTAGTGAGGATCAAGGATTGACAGGAGTGGATCCTACGGGGACGATCGATTCCTCTGGTACACTTTCTTTGGCAGCACGGAAACCTCCAGGTGAGCACATGGGAGCGGAAGGCTCAGATGCATGCTCAATACCGCCTTTGTATCCCTAAGTTTGTGGTGAAGCTTTACGGGGAAGTAAATCCCTGTGGTGGGAGTAATGTAAAGACATGTAAATTCCAAGGAATTTTTTTTCTTAATTTTCTTTGGAATTTTACAAGAACGCAGTTTCTGACGGCGCCTGATTCCGAGGCCCGGTGTGCCCAGAATCAATTTCCAAAGTTTGGCTCGGGTACGTTCAGTGAACGGACGAGCGGGTTTTTCTTACTTTTGAACCGGTGCTCGAAATCGAATTCTGAGGGCACCGATGGAATCGCAGCACCGGTAATTACATAGAAATGCATCTTTCGGAGTTGCGTTTTCTCGGGTGTGGTTTTTAATTTTCGGGCTTAAAGTTAAGAAATAAAATAATTGTACGACAAAATTTATTTTATTTCACTTAAGCCACTTGGAAGCCACCTGAAATCCACTTAAAGCTGCTTAAGTGGAGTTGTTACGGATAGGGTGCTATCCAAAAATATCCTACCCTCTTGGTAGGATATTTGTGAGGTGGGACCCGCACGAGCCCCACCGTTTCTTTTCCGCTAAGTAACGCACCCGCGAAAACCCGTCATTATGAAAGTCAACTGATGCGTTTTCTTAATTTCTTAACGCACCAATTAATTGGGCGGTTTTCTTTGTTGAATTAATTGGGCGGTTTATTTCGTTGAATTAATTCTACGAAATAATGTGTCGTTACTTATCTCTTTATTCGTTTCTTAACCAGTTTGAAATCTGTTGGCATAGTAATAAAATAAGACCAACGCCACATCTTGAGGATTACACGTTTGGAGACCTTTGACAGAATTCTTGTTCCTTCACCCTTCTTCGTGAAGAACGCGAAAAACGCGAAGAACGCCAGCCTCCGACGAAGAACACCGAAACCGCGAAAATCGACGACGCGACGCTGTCTGCTGCGACGCCGACGTTTCCTCTTCTACGACGTTCGTTCCTCCGCAACGAAATCTTCAATCATCTGTTGGAGGTAAGAGATTTCGGGTTCCTTTTAGAACTCCTTTGTGGTTTTTATCAACGCACAGATTAAATTATTATTAATTAAATCTTTTTGTTCTTCAACCTTGGAGTTCGATGACACGACGCCCTTCCGCGACGACACGATGCCCTTCCGCGACGCCTTCCGCGACGCGATGACCGCCTCCTTCCTCAGCGATCAAATCCGCGAAGAACCCGCGTGCGAAGACTTGACGAGGTAGGGATTTTATTTTGGAAATACCTTTTTATTCCCGTGAACGTTTCTTTAAAATTAAAGAACCAGTTTCATATGAACAATTTTAATTTATTAAAATTGTTGTTTCATGTGTTGAATAATTCTCCCGTTTTTATTATCTAACGTGAAGGGTGCGGGCCAAACGAACACGGCCCGACAACCCTCCGCAGATTGTTTATTGATGTGTGGATCGACGGGCGACGACAAACGAGGCCGCAAGGTGATTTTGAGGCCTCCGCAGTGAAGGTAGGGTCCCGGGAGGACCATAGGCGAAGACTACAGGAGAAACGGGCCACCGGAGCGCGTCCGGTGGTCCGCGGAAGGCGGCGGCGGCGCACCGCCAGAAGGGAGGCGGCCGGCGGTTCGCCGCCAGCCTCAATCAGCGGCGAAGGGCGGGGGAGCCGCGCACCCCGCCCGCGGTGTCTGCTCGACCGCGCCGGCCGAGCCGCGGCCGGCCGGTCGGGCCGGACCGAACCGGACCGCGCCAGACCAGGCCGGGCCGGGCCCAGCCGGGTCGACCCGGTTCGGGCCGACCCAGGGGGGGTCGGGCCGGGTCGGCCCGGGCCCAGACCCCCGTTTTCGGACCAATTTTGGTTAAATGTCCGTCACTTGAGCTACGGTCTTCCAAACGACTCGCGGTCAACGGCAACACGATCCTTGGATCGAGACAGTTGTTTCGGTATATCGCACTCAAGGTTTCAGATTACTTTGGGTTCGGCCGGGTTGGTTCGGATACGAAACCAACCGGGCCCTCAGAGCGGAAACACTTATATCTTAAGTTCCGGACGTCCGATTTACGTGTCGTCGACTTTGATGGATTCCTCTAAGTAAGACGGATCTTTTGGCTTACTCCACTCGAGATTTGGATGTCGTCGGAGTGCGGTCGGGTTGGTTCGCTCACGAAACCAACCGGGCCCCTGGAACGAAAAAGCCAATAACTTCCAGACCGGGCGTCTGATTGACGCGCCGTCTGTTGAGTTGAGTTCCTGTTGACGATACGGAACTTTTGGCATCCTCCGCCCGAGTTTTGGATGCAGTTGGGTTATAGCAAGGTTGGATTGTACCCGAAATCCAACCAGGCCCCTCGAATGGAAAAAGATGATATCTTTCAGACAGGACGTCCGTTTGACGAACCGTCAGCGGCGTTGTTGATCTCGTCGAGAAACGGTCCCTATGAGTATACCCTATGGGAGTTCGGGGTACAGTTGAGATACGGTCGGGTTGGTTCTCTTATGAAACCAACCGGGCCCCTGGGACGAAAAGGCTAATAACTCACAAACTGGGCGTCCGATTGATGCGCTGTCTGTTGCGTTAGGTCCCCTATGACGAGGCAGTCCTTTGAGATACTTCTTCGTGAGACTTTGAGATACTTGGAGTACCAACTTGTAGCTCGTGGAGCGGACCCTCCCAGAGACGAGCGTACGGAGTACGGAGACCGTGTAGCCGGTAGAGACCTGAAGACTGCTTGTCCGATTCGATTCGGAGTGACTTACGTAGCCCAGTGGGGAGCACTACTTTGTGAGGTGGAAGACCCACAACGGAGGAGCACTACTATGTGAGGTGGCAGACCCGCAGTACTCGACAGGAGGAGTACCTCTATAGGCTATGAGGGGGGAGCACTACTGTGTTTGGGTGGCAGACCCCGGCGGGAAGCACTACTGTGTGAGGTGGCAGGCTCGCGGTACTCGACAGGAGGAGTACCTCAGCAGTCTTAGGTTAGTGAGAAGTACCTCGAAGTGGTGACAAGACCACTGTACACTCTAGAGACGGAGCTCTTCAGTAGTTACGGTTTCGATAATGAAAATCCTGGTTGAGCTGGGACTTTTGACCTTTGTGTTTACCTCATGATTGATATGGGTCACTTGATAACTTACGTATATGTATGGGAATATACCTAGGTAGTGGTTATCCGTTGATTTCACAATCCTTGTGTTACCTCATGATTGAGATGGGTTACTTGATAACTTAGGTATATGTATGGGCATATATCTAAGTAGAGGTTATCTGTTGAGATCTTCTTGTGGTTGTCATTGTTGGTTTAGTGAGACCATGAGGGTCTCGGGGTCCCTACTAAATATCGTTATACTCACCCCTGCACGGGCTATGCCCGCACCTCGTTGTGTTGGTTGCAGAAAACGGGCAGTGCTGACAGAGGCCAAGTGTTCGAGGACTAGTCGGTACCCGGAGGTGGACTACATGACGAGTCAGTACCGAGAGGTGGACTACACGACGAGTCAGTACCCGAAGGTGGACTACACGACGTGACGACTCACAGAGGAGGTTGACGGACAAGAGCGTGGAGGAGGCTATCTGTACCTACCCTTCAGGTAGGATCCGAGGAGGACGACTCAGGTGCTTCTTCCTTCTTCCAGCTGTTTGTCTTTTTTCTGTTGTACCTTGTTCAGTTGTAGTCGTACTTTCTTTTGGGTTTGTATTCTGGCCCATTTACTTTTCAGCATTTCTTTTGTACTTAGTGTTTTGCTTCCGCTTGTACTCTGTGGTTCTTGTTTTCTTTTGTAAAGGCAATGCCTTCCCAGTTATCAGGATTTTACGCCTTTGGTGTTAGTCGCCAGCCCCTGGCCTATGGAAGGCGGGCTTGGGGTAGTCACGGCACGGGCCCCGAGGACGGGTCGTGACATGATGTTTAAAAATTCATGCATTTAAGTAATATATCCAATAATCTTTTTTATTAATAAGTCTTCATGTGTTCCAAATGTATTTATGGTAATTAGTGTTATTAGAATGTTTCTAGAGAATATATGATGAAGTTATTCAAATGTTTGGAAGGTGATAACCAATAGGAACCTTCTAATATACGAGGGATCAATGTTAAGTGGATTTTGAAAAAATTTGAGACCTTCTTTCTATATATTTTTATTTTTATCTTTCGAAAGCGTTACAGTCTTGACCATTTATTTAGTGTCTTAGGTTAATCTTCGGATGAGATTTTAGAGATTAATGTATAATACCACTATATGAGGATTTAGGAATATTAGATGACATATTCTAACATTTGTTTGACAGTAACTACATAAAAATGGGATTAATTATCATTCTACTTATGGATGTTATGATTCGTTAGGGAATAATCCATAGAAATCACCTATATTTCTAGAGTAAGAGATGATGTGGATGTCAAGTATGGAAAAACTAAAGCGTTATATTGTTCATTTGTAAAGGAATGAAATTAATTAGTTATATTTTCCTATCTAATTATACAATAAAATAATTCCTCAACCCGATGAAAAGTATATTGAAAATTATTTTTCATAATAACTTTGTTTTTGTTAATATGATGGTCTTATAAATAATCACATATCTATGGTTTTGAGGCCCTTAACCTACCATTGATCATTTGATAAGAAATTTATCAATTCTCTTTATCACTCTCTATAATTATTTATTATTTTCTTATATGTCCAATTTTTAATCCTATCATATTTTATTCTATACGGAAACCTAATTATGAGTTAATTTTGGTAATCATTATGGTTTTAACCTTCCCTTTTTAAAGGAAAATTTTGAATTCATTTTTATGATTGCAGTTTCTCTAAAAAGAACATTCATGTATTAAACCATTAATAACTTAGAAAATTTTTGAAAGAGAAATTACGTTTAAGGGTGTAGACTATAACACCCTAATATTATGTGATTTTTTTGAATTAATTTAAACTTTTTGATATTTTTCATTCTACAAAACACAAAATATAGCTTGTGTTATATGAAAGAACCAGTTTATTATTTATTTTCACGCAACACCATGTCGACCTTTCACTATATGCTAATCTTATATTATCATACGATATACAAAAAACTAGGTCTGTCTTGTGTTACCCACAATGTCAAGTTCTTAGATAACATTCATTACATGCAAGACCTAATTTTACAAAAATACAATGTACTATTAATATTTTTATTAAAATATTATTATATTTGTTAGTAAGAAGTTGTAATGGTGGTTATGAATAATATTAATTAAATTATGATTTTTTTTCAAATGTATATAAGAAAAATTATTTTTTAACCAATTAACTAGAAATAAAATAAAAAACTTTTGTTAATTTAAGAAATATTTTTCTAGAAAACTATATTTATTCAGTAAATTTTTTTTATAAAAAATAAATTAATTAAAATAGTTTTAATATATAAATTTAATAAATATATGTATATATTATTCAATAAAATATTTAAGGTTCATCGTGTGTGTTTTCTAGAAAATTTATCAGAATGAAACAAATTTTACACTTAAAGATATATATTTTTCTAAAATGAAATTTCAACTCCTTTTAATAGATCAATAATTTTAAATATAAATATTGAAACATTTTTATACTTTATTTGCTAAAATAAAAATAAGAATTATGCTAGGTTGAGTTTTTTTTTAAATTTTTTTGAGAAGTTTCATTTTTGGATGAATAATGAAAAATATTGAATTTTTATATAAATTATTTATGTAGTTAAATTATATTTTAACAGGTTTTAAACATTAATTACATCAATGATACATAAATAAATCCAATTTAGGTCATTGGAACCAATTTCACTGTGAAATTGGATATAAAAACATTTCAATCATTTAAACATTTCACTTAAAAAACTCATCGCCTCATATAATATATAGGATTAATTTTTTGTTAATTTGTGCCAATTTTATTTTTCAAATTTTTTTAAAATGGATTCCATATTTGGAATATGAATAGTATATAATATATAAATATTTTCAGTTTTTTGTTACAAAAAATATTAGTGAATGTTATTAAAATTATTTACAATGATTAAGGTGAAAAATAATTTACTTAGGGGTTAAACATTAACATTAGGTGGACAATATTGGATCACTACATTTTGGCCATATTCTCTATTTGGATAAAAAAATTTACCGTTATTGGAGTCAAATAATGTAAGGGACACCTCTCAATATTGTTTATATTATTATGTGTATAAGAATGTCACTTCTACACTACTATAAAAAGGGCACTCACCCCCTACTTATACACACCACTTAATACCTTTGTTTCATCCAAAACATTCCCAAATAATCTCCCAACATCCCTCATTTCAACAAAAAAAATTCAATTTAGGAATAAATATAACCAATGAAGTATTTTGGTGAAACCCAAAAGAAGTTACCCAAATAAGAGGTAGCATTCTCCAACGAGAACATTTTTTATTGATCCATCCACTCAATTATTCTTATTCCATGATTATATAATTTTTTAGTATAATAAATATATTTATATTTTTTTATGTTATGTGTATGATATATAATTTCTTCAAATTCCATAATATGGGATATACAATCACTGTTCGTGTGTATGGAAGACTATCTCCTTTCTAACTGATGTCATTCCTTCTTCCCTTAACAGCTCTCATGGTTGGAAATAATGATGTAAATTATATTATTTTATGATATTTATGATATTTATGATATTTATTATGTATTTATGCTCTTTGATTTATGATATAACACATAACTTCATAATTTTCATTTTTTTGAGAATATGATAACTACGTTTGTGGGTGTGTGGACTACCACCTCCTTAAATCTAGGTTTTTCATTCAAAATTTACATAGAATTAATTAAGAATGGTTTTAATAAAAATATTTGGTATATATGAAATAATAATTCTATTATAATTATAATATTTATATTTATATTCATATATCATCATTACATTCTTTATTTATATATGACAAGACAATGAAATCAACGTTCATTTGTACATACAACCAATCATCTACACGAACATTGAATTTCATTTCATATTTATATCTTTTGTATATTATTATAAATACTTATATAATGACTATATATTATATTTATATAATTTTTTAAATTTTTTAAATAATCAAATCATGATCTATGAAAGAGGATCATGACTAACAAGTGAAGACAAATAGGAAAAACAAAGAGGTTATTACCCAAAATGTAACTTTAACAGTAAATTATTAAAAACATGTAATATAAAGTAATAATAATACATATATGGTATGATATATATGAATATAGTTTATTTGTAGATTTATAATAAACATCTATTTATTATAAAATAGGATTTAATGTGTATGGATAAAGACAAGACATAAGGTAAGGAAATTTCATCTCTCTTTTTATATCTATGAAATACATGACATATTGACCACATGTTTATTTTATTTAGTGTATATACTTCCCTATTAAATTTTATATAATTAATTAAACTTATTTCAAGATATTAAACTTTTAAATTTATGTTAATATTTCTTGGGGATCAAGACTAAAAATGTTCCCATGTTGTAAGGGTATTTCTAGTCTCACTTTTATTTTTGATAGACTTATGACATATTCCCAAAGCATTTATTTAGTGTCATGAATATAATACCCATTAATGAGTTATGTTATTATTATATTTAATTATATTTACATATTTATTTTATGATATCAATTTCATGGGGTTTTAGAGTTAAAATGTCACCAAATCAGTAAGGTAATTTTTTCTCAATTTTCCTTTTTTGAGACACATATTTTTTATATAGCTATAATATTTTACAAGATGTATATAATTCAATTTGAAATATTATATCATTAAAACACTTATTTTAATGATATTTTATGATTCATGTATTGTTATTATTTCATGGGGACATTGATTCCAAATTACCAATGTGGTAAGATTTTATTGTTACAATCTCATTATTTATCAGAGTAGTTTATGATTATGCTTCTATTGTAGAAGTATAATGATCCATATCTCAACGAATCTTAGGGATTTTATCATCATATTTTAATTCATGATATCCTCATATATTGGTACCATTTTTTCACTCTATGATACTTAATATAATTAATACCTTATTCTTAAGAAGATATGACTTCATCTCTCTCTTCAGTCAGAAATGTATTTTATTCAAAAACCATGTTTTTTAAAAATGTTTTAAAAAAAGTTATAATATTATCCTATGATCATTACAATACATTTTAACCATTTTATACCTTTTTAACAAAAAATGGTTTTTAAAAATAAATCTATTTTTTTCTTCTAATTCTGGGACTTTACTACAAATTTTCCGGATCAAAAGGAATGTTCGACATGTAATGATTTATTCCTCGTCATCACCATCGTTTAATAGACGATTAATTTTCATGTTTACAAGATTATTTTTTATGAAAACTTATTTTCTTAATATTCTGTAAATACATTGTTTTTAATGTGATTTTCATATAATTTTTTTTGAAAAAGTTTTATGTTTGAATAACTGTTTTAAATGATTTCCAAAGATTCCATTATATGATTTGAAGGTTAGTTTTAAAGAAAAGGTTTGTTTAAATATTTATCCTTTAAAAGTAATTTTTAAAGTTGGAATTTTATTTTCCTCAATAAATGTTTTAGATTATTTTTAAATAATAATTTATATTTTTTCAAATTGGTTTTCAAAGGAATGAATTTTGAAAAAAAAAATTCCCTTAAAAAATAATTTTTAAATAAAGGTTATTTTCATTAATAAATAATCCAAGTTATATATCAAAATAATAATGCATATAGGATTGGATTTTTTTATATAGTTTATGCTTTACATGGAATATGATCCAAGGAAACCATTCTTATTATTTATTTGTATGAGTTATGTTCAAAATGATAATTTGTTTTTGAAACTTGTTCCTTTTCTACAGGTCATACTGTGAAAAAATTCTTATGAACCTATCTTTCATTGATAGTTTATTTTATGTTGAAATTATTTTGAGAACTTTATCATATCCAATGTTTATGATATTATGAAATATATAATAAACATTTTGGCGCCAAAAGTTTGGAAGAGGATGAACAAATGGATGGAATTTGGGGAGACCTCATGAATCTTGGTCATGGAGCCCTGCAGCACTATGGCCACCACGAAGTTCCCCCCTTTTGTGAATCCGCCACGGATCAAGGATGTTGGAGGATCCATGAACTATTTTGAAATTTGCGAAGCCACCATGGAGAAAGGATGCGGGAGTCTCCGCAAATCAAATTGACTTTTTTGAAGCCACCGCATAGCAATGATGCAGGAGGCTCTGCGAACCAATTTGATATTTGCAAAGCTGCCACGAAGCAAGGATGTGGGGGGATCTGTAAACCCATTTGACGTTTGTGAAGCCACCGTGAGCAAGGAGGAAGGAGGCTCCATAGTTAAAAAAATTACACATGTCTTCATGCCCCATCAAGATCTCCTTCGTAGCGCCTCTTTCCTATAAATACCAGGCTCCCCTCGTGCCCAAATGACTGATCCTTCGACCTATCTCCTTCTTAGATCTCAAATAGAGAACCACTTTCTGCTCTACCAACCACGAGCTCTTCAAGGTACTTTAGCATCGCGAAGTGCCTCTCCATTTGCTGGAATTCAACCCCTCCTCAAAGAGGGATTCCCTCCGTAGAGCCCATGGTCCTCTGAGAAGGAAGGGAATCCCCTTGGGGATTCGGGTCTTCACCGAGCACTTATGCTTCACAAAATACACTCAATTCACATGTGGACTACATGATAAGAGAGGTTCACTAGGCTTCGTGAACCACATCTCTTTGCAATTTTACACTTCGCAGGGCACACATGCATCGTGAATCATTACTCCACGAATGCATTTCCACTTCGCAAAGCACCTTCCATATGCACCTATTCCCTAAGCCTACGCTAGGACACTTCACTTCGCAAAGAATACACCTTCGCGAAGCCCCTCCACTACATAGAGCACTAGAGCTTCACGAAGCTTCAACCTATGAACACCTTTGCTTCCAAACTTCTTTTCCAGTGTTACTCTCCAGGTTTTCACAAAGTGATTTCAAATTCTCTTGGGAGGTGTTTCCCATTGCATTCCTTAGCCTTATGATTCTTCACATAGGCATGATAACAGTTATTGCTTCATCGCATAACTATGAAAATGCATACCACTCATTGGATCACTCTACAATACCCCCACACCATGGTATTGCCGATGCCTTCCATTCCCCTAGGGTGGGTTTGTACCAGTTATGTATGTCATTGGGGTACGGAGTGAACCCACATCATCCGAGATGCAGGACATTAAACTACCAAGAACCATCATCCTCCACACATGACATTATATTGTGACCCAGCTCGGTGCATCATACGCGGTTTTCCCAATCTTGGAAATTCTCTACACCCACTGGTCTATATATAAATGAGATATTCCTCAGATGGAATGAGATCCTCTTTACTGGAGCGGCGTCTATCAGCGTGGAAAGGGAAACCACCTTGATGTATTCCCTCAGCCTTTCTTACAAGAGGTGGTACCCTTACTCCTCCTTATTTCTTCCATACTAAGGACCAGAAGTGGGGATGGGCACTGAGACCTTCATCATCCCATCCCTCTCCCTTTGGGCTTTGTCGCCACCCATGCCTCCATATTGGAGTAAGTCCCAATATTCATCTCCCTGGGATGATAACCATGCGTAAGCCCCTGTTTCATATTTGGGTTGCGAACCATGCATAAGACCGTGTTTCCTTTTTGGGTCACTAACCACGTGTAATCCCCATTATACTTCCATAGATGCACCTTTCACGACGTGATCGACATGACTTTTCTACCTCTTATTTCGCTCACCGATCATGACTCATGTGGGCTTAGATCAAACACAGACCATGGAATCCTCTATGGGATGTCTAGAGTTTAAGCCCCAAACTCCCCTTCTGAACTATGTGGACTTTGATCCTTGCCAAGGAAAGGTATATAGGAATCCTCCCAGAGTTTCAAGACCAACATTCACTATTCCCGACTACTTCACGTTAGTCCACCTCCATCCAAAAAGACGTTAAACTACATGCCCCTTTTCATCGAACAGAATGTTCAATGATACCCGCTCAAACTACAAGGGATGTGACCCATATCTCTTAGATATGGTACGTAGAAAACCTCCATGATGTTAAAACCCATCTAGAGTTAATCTGTTGTGACCCTATCCAATGGTAAGCCATTGTGACCCCATCCAGTGGTAAGCCATTGTGACCCTATCCGGCGGTAAGCCAATGTGACCCCATCCAACGGTAAGCCATTGTGACCCCATCCAGCGGTAAGCCATTGTGATCCCCATTCAGTGGTAATCATTTTTTTCCCTTTGTTTGGGACCCATATCTATGGCTAGACATTGATGCTTAGATCAAATTTGGGATTCTAACCACGCATAATCCCCTGTATATCATCGGGTCGATGTCCTCTTCGTAAACACAAATTCTATGCCCCCATACTGAACTATGTGGGATTTTATCCATGGCATGTAAAGGTATGTAAGAAGAATCTCTGAGATTCAAGAACATCACCCATGTCTCATCCTGGTCTTTTCCCTAAGCCTATGTTTTTCAAGACGGTCATGCCCTATTACAGAGGCTCCACTTCAATTGGGTCCACTTCATACGGGTCACCTCTTTAGGTGTCCCATCGCCTCAACGAACTATGCGGACTTTGATTCCCTACCACGGGGATACCTAGGAAGTCTCTTAGAGGTTCAGTCCCAATACTACTATCACCTTCACGATAGTTCCATCTCATTCCCCCATCACTTCATTCAATTATTCATCATCCATCCTGATTCTTACCCGGGCCGCTACATCCCAGTGAGATCATGCCAATTCACCTCTTCACTGCTCCTAACAGTAACCGGGTAACTAACCACATGTTATCCCCAACATCAGTTTTCCCTCTAGGGGTTTCATCCATCTAATCCACTCCCATCAGTGTTTTTATCAGTATGATCTATCTCCGTTAGATGTTAAACCTGTGGCATACCTTATGTTAAACATGGGAAGCTGAGTAAAACCTCAGATACATTCCTTTGGCATATAATTCCCCGCATTCAATGTGGGATGCCTCAGGATTCATCACCCTTGGGATGCCCTATACTATGAGGATGAACCCCAGACTCCATAGTGTTACAGCATCCATACACCCCAGTGATTTCCAACGCGACTACTCCCCCAACCGAATGTTACTGCCTTGGCTAGACCCCTTGGAATGTCCTGATAGAAGTAGTGTAATTAATCGTCGTCCATGAAGATATGGCACGTGGAAGAGTTTAATGAACAACGTCTTAATCTATAAGGGATACTTGGAGTATGTTCTTTTTTCTGAGGAGGAATCCACAGAAAGTTGAACTAACATCCCATCATCTCATTTTGATCAAAGAGGAAATGTACCTGAATAAGAGACAGATGTCGCCCACCTTTGGAAAATGAGAATGCGGGGAAATATTCAGCATGCCCTCGTCCTCCTCAAACATATGGATGCGCGCATCCCTGTGAAAGAATCAGAAATAGAAATGGAAAACCTGACATGAAATTATTCTCATCAATGTGGAGATTACTATCATTCAAGATATCAAGGGATTAGCATGTCACCGGATCCAGTTATTTGACGTCGGGTCCTACAAGAAAAATAGCGGGCCCGTCGTGAAACTCACCAGAAGTCGGGGAAGATAAAATGTTGGACATCCTAGTCTACGACATTGTCAGCATAAATCCTTCATACCAGCAATGGAAGATAGAATGGTGTTGTTTCACTGGAAGTCAATTTCTTTGTTGTAGCACTAATGGTTTAATCTCCATACCTTACATGACCTAAGATTCTGCAACAGGAAACGGATCACCTCCCATCCACCGATGTAGGGCTAGGGGAAATATCAACACGGAAACCCCACGTGGCTCCACCGCTTCAACAACATCTTCTACAACCAAAGCAGCTGGGATCTCATACCACAACTCCCCTTCTAAATTTGTACAATTAAGGGTGATAAATGACATCTTTCGTCGATATGAGGAGGAGGGGATTATCCCAACTCGGGATATGGACCACCAGGATTTAAAGGCATCTGTGCCTCATTGCCACCACTTCCCCCAAGAGCCGGGCAGGGATCCACTGCTCTCCACTATGATGTAAAATTGTTTTGGGAGCCTCTACCTGGAAGTATTCGATGACTCCCTCCCCTGCGTCGATGAGGTTGGGGATTTCTGGGCTAGCCCTACTAGGATCCTATTTCAGGGGCTCCCAAGGAGGGCTCCAACTAGGCCCCGCCAGTGCCGCCACCCAACCCCATGGGATGAAGAGTAGGTAAGAAATGTTCCTTATATACATTGGAAGTGGCCCGGGCAACTTCCAATGTATATCATCATCCCCCTGTGTATTCTGAGTAGGGGACCTCATACACCCAACCCAGAACGAGGCCCCAACTGCCCCATGTGCAGGCTGTGTTGACTATCTTGGTCACCGGTGTAGGTAGTGACCGCTGCGGACTGACCAATGACAACCACACCTGGTATTGAGGCCCCCCTATACTGCCACCATTGAGGAAGCGGGTCCAACACACTTCCACGATCGGTATCGAGGTCTACCCCATGCCACCATAGATCTGAATGAGGGTCCTCCCAGTGGTAAGGACACTCAGTATAGAAGGCTCTCCCATGCTCATTGCATTGGGTATGGAGTTTTTCCTCCTGCCGTAGGCCGCCGATGTGTGGATGTAACACATCCGATTAATCACTTGCATGGGTACCCTCCCCATGTCCATACGGCAGGTGGAGAAGGTCCTCTTCACCTACTCAACCAGAGGAGTGATGGTCAGCTTCGCTTCACCCACACCTTGGACAGATGTCCTACCCGTGTTCGGCATGACCAGTATGAGGACTCTCCTCGCCCTGACTCTATTAGGAGAAATGAGCATGGACATCCCATCTGTGCTCCTGTCATCTCCTGTGGAGGTCCTACCCACTCGATAACTTTCCACAGAGATTCACTCCACACATTACTCTGTGGTAATTTTGTTCCTCCATGTGTTCCCTTTGATATCTAAATAGGTTCTCCTCACACCCTAGCTCATTCAGGCAGAAATCCTCTCCACCCCAACACCAGTGCGCTCGAAGGTTCTCCTCAAGCCAGAAATACACCATTACATGAAGAACCATCTAGGGGAAGGATGGAAGGTTGTCACCACCATAAATATTATACGAAGAAGATTCAGACTGAGATTAAACTAGTGTTCTTCTCAAATTCTGAGGCGGAATAAGACTCAGCGGTAGAACCCTCGCCTAGATCCTCTATGTCAAGGTTCAGGGTTGGAACAAGTTGCATCAGCCTCATTCTTCCAGAATGTGAGGTCTGTAAGATTCCTACCTCTCTCCATAGGTATATCTAGGAGGAAAAATATTTGGCAACTCCACAGGTTCTGGTCATGCAATCGCCACCGTCATCACTAGAAGCACTCTCTACCACGACAAGAGATCACAAAGAGATATTCTGTGGACAAATGGCGGACGAGCTGTAGTGTGGTCCACCAATATAAGCCGCATCCCCTTCTCCAAAAACTGTAGTCCCTATATTTTCTTACCACTATGTAGTATCTAAGTCACCACACTCTTCATAGGATAGCCCGAAATGCGGTGGTTTTTCAGCTCGCTCGCCGTATACTCCTCCGACCAGCCTGACATCTCAGCGATATGCTTCAGTACCGCTATCAGTTCCCCCACCACCTCCGATTGACAAGTGGGTCAATGAAGGGCCAGAACCTGAAATTAGACCAAGTAGGTTGTGGTATATTCTCGTAGAGGACCATTTCCCAAAGATGTTTTGTCCAGTTGCATCGCCAAATTTTAGGGCACCAGAAACACTCACCCAGGAGGAGGTTGGATTCTTTTTACAAACCCTCTGGGAGACTCATTTCTTTATTCATCATCAATGTGTGGCCTACCCCAGGATTCAGGCACACATTTAAGATATCAGCCAATATTGTCATATGGTTGACTTGGTTATACTCCCCGTAGCCCAGCGCCCTGAGTCACAAAGTCGTCATAGGACACTCCAACAACAATGCGTCTAGTGATTTAATGTTCTATGCAGGATAATCAAGGAGGATTCTCCCCATGTGAAAATCCATGGTTGGGGAATGTATGTGGCCCTCCAATTCAATTCTATCTGGTGCCAACCTGATATGTTAGGCGACATAAAGGATATGCCTCCGGGGCAGGGTCGCGGTTAACATGGCTAACATGCCGGGAGGTGAGAACGAGCTAGAGCTTCATGGAGAGGACCTACCTCTCAAGGGAGTTTCATAGGTATTGGTTCCATTTGGGAAGGATTAATTGTCAATAGGGAAACATATTTTGTCTTCCCGTGCCCACTGAGGCTTTGGTCCTCATACAAAATCCCATCAAGGGTAAGGAACACCATGGAGCTATCAAACACTCCAACTCATCTGGCTCAGGGAAGAAGGTAGAAGATGATCCTGAAAAGGCCGCTCTATATCAGTAACTTGTAGAGAGGAATAATGTGGTTGATGACATCCTTGATGAATGCACTGTGGACCGACGACCATACTACGATGATCCTCGGTCGGGGCAGCAGGGGAAGGCAAACATTCACCTCGGCGAATTGCCTCCAGGTGACCCTGACCATCCTTCCCACACAGACTGGGTTGTGGCTGGAACATACGGAAAGAAGACATAGTATGTGTCACCAAATCCACCAGAGCGATGGGACAATCTCTGGGATCTAGCTCAAATTTCCCCAGCTCCTCTTTAGGGCATCCGGCCAGCCGCCCCATGAGCTTTCGGGCCTACAGACTGTGTTGAAGAACCTGTCAATGCATTGGTGGCTTGGGATCCCCATCAATATAGGAACCCCTGCACAGATGATTAAATGGGGGCACTCATCGCCTGACTTGAAGCTTTACAGACTCAATAGGTGGAAATTCCACCTGATGGAAATCCATATCGGGCGTTGGTGGACGATATGCCATCACCCTCAAGTTTTGGAAATCCCACTTTTCCCCCTTCAATAGGATAGGTGACCCACCGCAGCATCTGGCCCACTTCATCTCAAGGTGTGGACCCATGTTCGGAACTCCGATGCAGCAGGAGGCCACAAAACTCTGATTTTTTGTATAGAAATTGGAAGGGCCTATGTTTGTATGGTACATCCAACTTCACATTGGATCAATAGCCAGTTGGGAAGACCTCTATAGGCAATTTATCTACCAGTTTAGTTCCACCACTCAGAAAATGAGTATCGTGGACCTATTCAAGTGAATGTAGAGGCATGATGACCGCATCATAGACTTTTTTGCCAAGTGGAATGGGCTCACCTAATCTCTTGACATGCCACTAAATCATGAGAAATTGATAACTATGTGTGTATGGAATGTCAATAAGGAACTATTCCCCTCTCTCATCACCCAGAACTGCCCCTGTTAATTCTGAGAATTCTCTGATAAGGCCCAACACCTAGAAGAATCCTTGCAACAGGCCATACGGGCATGTCCATTGCCTCCTCCAATCACCACAAGAATGGATTCTAGGTCCAAGCCCGTTGCAGTGGCTTAAATAGAGGCCCCCATACAACTAGATTCATTTCCAGTGGAGCCGCCTACAAAGCCCTGTAGAGGCCCTCTACTCAGGCGAAGCCTCTGGCCGAGCACTGCTCACCTCAGAATTGGCAGGTTCCCCAGCGCAATGTGAGGCCACCACCTAGGAGAGATAACCAGGATCCACCTCCTCGACAGGATCCTCCAGCCCCTCATCAGGGTTAGGCTCCCTTGGGCCCCCTTCTCAGATAGGTGGAACTAGAACTAATTGTTCAATGAGGATTAAGTCCCCAGTTATTTCTGAAGTTCCTTGGATCAGGGATTTCATGTTTTCATCAATGCAGGAGGCCATAAGAGGCAAAACACTCTGATCTCCCAAATTACTGACCCTATCACTAGATCCTGGGGCACACCCTCAAATAGTTCTATGTGTTTAAAGACTGGGTTCAAGACCACATGGATATCAAAATCATCCAATTAGGCCCAACTACGGCACATGTGGAATGTGTCTTCGTGAAGCTAGACAGCAGCAGCGACGGCAAAGGCGAGTGGCATTAGGATTCTAACCATGGGTCCCAGGAGAATGAAGACTGGATGGCTCATAAAATAGTCTCTCATACCTACAGTGTTATCCGAGCATGCCTGAATCAACCAAAGCCTTCAAAAGTCACATCTAATACTTCTTCATCGTCATCTCATTCATCCCCTTCTCAGAAGAGAAATCATCAGCGGTGTAAGGGAATACAAAGTCCCCTGCCAATTTCACCATCATCTTATACTCTCGGTGATTTCATGCCCCTAGAGATGGTGATTCTTCCAATAATCCATCCAGTAGTAGATGAATCTTTGAATGATAGTCAAGGGTACTCCTCGGTTAATACCATAGAGCTGGTAAACCCCTACATGATTCATGATGATGAGGAGCGCCAGGCGGATCCGGTCAATGTCCCCAATCGTCGCCAACATCGGTAGATCCGTGGATATATGGGTTGTCAGAGTGCCTCAGTGAGTACTTCCAGCCATGCTATACATGCTATAGAAACTAGGCAGTATTAGAAGCACATATCTCAACACACGCAGCTTTCTCATCTGGTGTCATCAGGTCCACCTTCTCTACCGTTTGTGTTATTGGATCAGGAAGAGCCACCTCGACCATGCCATGACTAACCATACTTTGCTACAGACTGATTTCATTCATCTGGACCTCATCCAGTAGTCACTCCACAAGCTTTGACTAGTGAGCAATAGGATATTCCTAGAACCAGTCAGCCATCGGTCCAGTTGGTAGGGCACATCACACCTCCTCCCATAGAGAGACCTCATGTAAGCACAATTTCATGCATGGAACAGATGTATGATGTCCTCAAGAATCTTGACAACATTTGAGAAAATCTCTCTATCCTTGAGGACCTTATCCTATCATCGGATATGTTTGAGGCCCTCTTCAAGGCATTAAGAAGCACCCTCTAGTTTGAGATGGAGGATGAAGCTGTAGAAGCCTTCCGTGCTGAGGCGGTCGAGCATGCTGAATTCCAATCCATCATCTCATTCTCTAGAGAAGATGAAGGCTCCCCCATATAAGGGAACATTCCCCCACTATAAATCATCATCCAGTTTAATGGCATGGAGGTTCACCGTTGTCTTGTCCACACAAGCTCCAGGATCATCCTAATCCCGACTCCGAAACTGCGAAAAATGGGGTTGTCCAAGGATGATCTGAGTCTATCTGAGCTAAAAATACAAGGTTGTGATAGGATGGAATAGACACCGGTTGGCAAAATTCACCTAATGACCCAGTTCGGTGTTTTGGTAGTCATCACTGAGTTTATGGTTATCTCCAAAGACACTACCTACAATGCGTTGATGGGAAGGCCATGGCTCCGCCTACATGCAGTGGTTTCTCCATCGTATCAACAGTGCCTCATGTACTCCCTTAATAGTCGAGTGGGAGTGCTTCAAGGTGACGTGTCTCCCTTTGCCTCTTGTGAATCCCTTTATCTGGATTCCGACTATTATAGGGGAACAGACAAGTATATTTAGGCTAACGAGGTTGAGCATACAACAGCTGCGACCGACCTGTGGATAGATCTAGATAATGCAAAAAATAATTCCAATCCACTGATTGGAGGCTACAACCCCAGACATGGGACACAACTTATCTTTTTTTGGAATGATGGTGGGACACATTACCATCTCTATTCAATTCAATAAGAACACCTCATACTTTTATACGAATCCGGCTAAGGTGATCCCAGAGCCTCCTCCTCCCACAAGGTATTGGGATGTCCACCCCATGGAGACAATAATGCGTCATACGTTCATTTTCCGGTATTCTGGAATAAACCGGATCTGGATGATGTGAAACTATAGCTTCTATATCATCATGCTTGGCCCCTTTGGCAGAAGACATGATGGGACCAGATCAATAACCTTCATCCCTATGGTTTCGGAAGCACATGAGTTCCCCGATGCAGTGTCCACTACCGCTCAGGCGGGTACCAGCCTCCCATCGGGACCTGTCGACTCAGAAGAAACTCCTCCCCCCAAGGATCCCTCATCTATAAGTGAATAAGAGGATTTATAGGATGCCCCTACCTTTGAAGAGGGCATCTCCTCCACGGTCGCCGAATTGGTGGAGGTGAACCTCGGTAACGAGGCAGACCTGTAACCCACATTGATCAGTGCCTCCATGCCCCTCAAGAAGAAACAACAGAACATAGAAATTCTTAAAAAACACAATGATGTATTCACCTAGAGTTATGATGATATTCCAGGACTAGATCCTCAGGTATCTATCCACCGCCTTGGTCTCCTGGAAAATCATCATGGGTTCAAGAAGCCTCCCAGATGGATACACCCTTCTCACGGTTCCATGGTTGAGGTAGAAGTTGATAAGCTAATCAGAGCCAATTTCATTAAGGTGGTCCCATATGCAAAATTTCTAGAAAAACTTGTTCCAGTAAGGAAGAATAACAGACATATCAGATTATGCGTCATCTTCCGGGACCTTAACTTTCAGTGTCCAAAGGATGATTTTCCCCTTCCTATGATGAAATTGTTGATCAACACTACAACTGGGTTCCAAGACCTCTCATTAATGGATGGGTACTGCAGGTATAACCAAATCGGAATTTCCCCTAAGGATAAGTATTATATAGCCTTCATGGCACCATAATGTACTTTATGTTACCAATTCATGCCCTTTATTTAAAGAATATAGGTGCCACTTATCAGTGGGCTATGCATCACATATTTAAGCTGATCCTTAGAACATTGGTGGAATGTTATGTGGATGATCTGGTGGTCAAATCCTTCCAGCATTAGGACCATCTCAAAGACCTTGAGAATGTTCTCGGCTTCCTCTGTTCCCACCACCTAAAGATGAATCCATTCAAGTGTGCCTTCAGGGTCGCCTCTGAAATGTTTCTTGGATTCATTGTCAGATATAGGGGAATCGAGATCGACCAACAGAAGATCAAGGCCATCAGTCAGATTTCTCCCCCAAGAAACACCCTATATCATTGAGGTTTCCAATGCCACTTGGCCTACATACGCTGATTCATCATGAATCTAGCTAGCAAGTGCAAGCCCTTTTATTAGCTCATCAAAAAAGTCATTTTCTATGTGTGGGATGAATAATTCCAGACTGCTTTTGAAGAAATCAAGTAGTACATGATCCATTCAAAGTTTTTAATTCCACCGTCTCTGGAAAGCCATTGGTCCTTTACATGACTGCCCTGGAATGGCCTCTCGGTTCCCTTCTTGTCCAGAAAAACAATGAGAGGATGGAGAACAATCTCTACTATCTCAGCTGCATGCTCCTCAATACGGAGAGTCGATACTCCCCAATCGAGAAGAGCTACCTTGCGCAGGTATTTGCAGTACAATAATTGGGACATTAATTTCAGCACCATGATGTTTAACTAGTGTCCTGAGTGGATCCGTTGAAGTACATCCCAAACTACCCAATGTTAGTAGGATGTCTAGCTCAGTGGGCCGTAATCCTTCAGTAGTTCGACATCATTTCCCCCAGATGTCTATTAAGTGGAATGCATTGGTAGACATCCTTTCCACTCACCCAGATCATACGGACCCATCTTCGTACCTTGATTTTCTTGATGAGTCAATCCTCTCGGTAGACCAAGCCATGTCATTCTGGAAAATGTACTTTGATGGTGCCTCCTGAAGCCCCAACGGTAGAATGATTAATGACCCCAAGCTCAACATAGTAGGCATGGATATTGTCTTCATTACCCCATCACAAGCCATTCTGTTGTATTCATTCCTGTTGTCAGAAGGCTAAAAGAACAATGAGGCAGAGTATTAGGTTTTCATTACTAGCCTCAAGCTAGCCCTCGAGATTGACGTTCCTCATTTGCATGTGAAATCGGACTCCAAACTAGTCATCAAGAAGATGAACGGTGACTATTTTGTCAGCAATCCAGAGCTCGTACCATTGTTGGAACACACTCTCCAACTAATGGCCCAGTTCCCAGATCATCCCGAAGTTACTCATGTCCATCGATCTCAGAACGGTCGAGATGATGACCTGGCTAGCCTAGCTGCATCACTTGCAGAGATTGAATAGGATGATCAAATTATCCACATCGCACATCAGAGAGTCATTTCTCTCGGCACTCCAGATGATGATGACAAAACTCAATTAATAAACTTACCACCAGGAACTCCACATCAGGACCCCCAAGTCCCTCAGATGTAGTGATTAAAGTTACTCCTGACTGGAGAACCTCCTTTGTCGAGTGCCTAAAATATGGTAATCTTCTAAAAAATTAGGCCGAGCACGATCAAATTCAACATCTTACATTACAGTTTACTCTCTAGGATGGTCCTAGCCATGAGAAGACCCTCTACACGCACAGTTTTGATGGGGTACTCTTTCGTTGCATTCAAGGAGTTGAAATTTCCCAAGTAATGCAGGAGGTCCATGTTGGTTCCTACGAGGCTCATTAGACTGGGCCAAAACTATCACACCAGATCTAAAGACTGGGGTATTTTTTTCCCTCTATGATACATGACTTCATTGAGTTATCCAAAAGGTCACATGCGTGAAAAATTCATGACAACTTTATACAACATCTTCCATAGAGTCTCCACACTACCAAGTACTCTTGACCATTTACGATATGGGGACTCAATGTCGTGGGACCATATCCACTGATTATGGCTCGCCAATGTCGGTTCATCCTGACCTCTATGTATTTCTTCTCTAAGAGGATAGATATAGTTATTCTCAAGGAGGTCAAGTCCCATTCCATAGTTGAATTTGCGAGCTCCAATGTCATCTACCGATTTTGACTCCATCACACCGTCCCCACCGATAACGGCACGAACTTCCTAGAAGTTGAGAAAAAAAAAATGTATGAAATATAAAACATATGCTCTAACCATACCTCATGTTATGATGTTTAAGAAAATGATCTGATCAATGCATTCAATAAACCCCTCTCTAACATTCTATAGAAAATGGTTGGTCAGAACAAGAGGATTTGGCTAGACACGATCCCTAACACCCTTTGGAATTATCCGATGATGACACGTAATTCCACCCAGTTGACCCCATATTCCCTAGTATATGGAAAAGAGACCATCCTGCCCATCGAGATTTAATTTTCATCATTGCACACAATTGTCTATGATCAGAAAGCACCAGATAAAGTAGATGAAATCCATCTTGCTGAGTTGGAAGTGCTCAACGAGAAAAGGCTTCGTGCCATGCACAATCTGGAAAGGCATGAGAACAAGATAGCTAGAGCTTTCAGTAAGAAATATCTCCTCCAATCCTTCTTGCAAGGTGACATGGTATTGGACCTATAGACACCAATGATACCAGGTGAGAAACCACCCACGTTGGATCCCAATGGGGAAGGACCTTAATAATTCACAAGGTTTACTCCAATTGCACATACTCCCTGGTTACCATGGATGGTGAGTGTATATATCCTCCCACCAATGCAATGTTCCTCAAGAAATACTTTTCTTGAGTATTTTGGTCCTGCATGACCATAAACTATCTGATCCTACATAACCTTAAACTGTCCTATCCTACATGACCTTAAACTGTCCTATCCTTTATGACCATAAACTATCTGGTCCT
This sequence comes from Viscum album, assembly GCA_963277665.1. Lineage (NCBI taxonomy): Eukaryota > Viridiplantae > Streptophyta > Magnoliopsida > Santalales > Viscaceae > Viscum > Viscum album. Next base: position 86,493,449 of record OY728166.1, on the reverse strand, counting down.
ACATTACCTTAAACTGTAAAATGTCCCGCATGAGGTTAAACTGTATGTCTTCCTACATGATGTTAAAATGTATACTGTCCCACATGAATTTAAACTGTATGTCATCCCGCATGATGTTAAACTCTATACTATCCTACATGACATTAAACTGTATCTCATCCCCCATGACGTTAAACTGTATATTGTCCTGCAATTGCATTAAACTGTATGTCATCCTGCATGATATTAAACTGTATACTGTCCAGTGTGACATTAAAAAGTATGTCATCCCACATGAGGTTAAACTATATATTGTCCCACATGAAATTAACCTGTATTTCGTCGCTCATGACATTAAACTGTATACTATCCCGCATGACGTTAAATTGTATGCCGTCCCGCATGACGTTGAACAATATACTGTCCCACATGATGTTAAACTATTTGTCATCCTACAAGATGTTAAACTTTATATCGTCCCGTATGATGTTAAACTGTATGTCATCTATCAAGACGTTAAAATTTGTGTTGTCTTGCAAGACGTTAAACTACAAGAACTACGTATGGCTTGATTCCCATCCTCATGGGATACACAAGAATTCTTGGACAATTTGTCTTGAGTCCAGCCCCAAGTTTCCTCTTTGACTATTCCCTAGGGTATAGTTCTCTTGGAGGATCCCACATGGTGTCATGTAGGCCTCTTTGGCCCTACTCATGTCAGGATTACGATGATTTCACCATGATCCCTCCCTCGTTCTTATCTCCCCCACGTCCTCACCGCACGATGCTAAACTGCATGGCCTTTAGAACTACATATGGCTTGATTTCCATACTTGTGGGATACATAGGAATGCCTGAAAATTTCATCCGTAGGCCTAGCCCCAAACATTGGGACCTCCCAATGGGTTGAAACACATGGTGTGGTGTTGAATTTTTCTCCCATTCATGTCAAGTTCCTCATGACCGTACCATATATCCCCCCCTCTGAATATTTCCACTTCTTCTGTTGTCCATCTTGACATTAAATTTCACCAGCACATTTACACTTCAAAAACATATTGTACTTGGGACTCTATTATCCTTCCCATCCGAAGGGACCCCCAAATGGCATGGATGCTCAGCCCAAGGGGTCTCCTACCATTACAAGAAAACATCCTAGATGATTTTGAACAAAAAATTGATACAAGTCTTGTGTTTCAAATATGGTCAGCGGTTGACACACATTTGTTGTTCCCATTTCAGACCACACGATATGGACATTGTGTTTTGAATCTTGTCAACAACTATCCTTTGTCATTGTAACCACCCCCATATGTCCCACACTTTAAGTGTAGTGGCTCTTTCTGCCACGCTTTCTCTTCAAGCTTCGGTCTTCCATGGGAAGGAGTGTGATTCAAGATATTGAACCCTTATATGATGGAGAGATCTTAGTCCTACTCCTTTTTTTCACATCATTAATTTCTCACATTGGCTTAGGAGCTATGATAAGTAAATTCCCACATGATAGGTCATATGGCTACAGTTGGCTAGGATGCCCAGCCTTAAGCCCCTATACCTTTTCGACCCCTTGGCCCAAGTGTTCATTTGGGGTTTTATGATGTGGTATGAACTTATGCCCTCATTCACCTTAGGCTACTCATCGGGCCATACACATCCCTCATTGGCATACCTTTCCCCCATTTGCATCATTACTGCATGATGATAAGCTACACGACATCATTTTACTATGAACTATGTGTGGGTTGATTCCCATCCTTATGGGATACATAGGACATCCAAAAATTCTATTCTTCGGGTCTATACCCATTTCATAGAATCCTCACAATCATTATGGCCTCTTGGCCTGAGTCCTTCAAAGGGAGGGTTAGACGGTGTGGTATGGGATTCTGTCCCCATTCACGTCAGGTTTGGAACAACCATGCCACATACCTCTCTCTCCGGATCACCCTTCGCTCACATTCCCAAAACTCATCATTTAGAGTCGTCTGCACTTAAGTTGGGTCCCTCAACCCTCTTCGGGGATTCACCAATGTCCCTAGGAGAACTCTGGTTCAGAACCAGGAGTTTCAGATTCTACCTGGACATGATTTCACCCATTTTTTAGGCTTTTCATTCCACTTAATTTGGGATTTCATTATCTTTCACATCCGAAGGGACCCCCAAGTGGCATGTATTCTCAGACCAAGGTCTCTCCTACTATTATAGGCCTACATCCTCAAGGGTTTTGATCAAAATATTGTTACAAGTACCACATTTCAAATATGGTTAGCAGTTGCCACTAATTTATTGTTCCCATTTCAGGTCACATGATATGGATGATGTGTTTTGTTCACGGTCAATAGTTATCCTCCATCGTCATGCCAAACCCATCAAGCCTTAAATTTTGGTTACATTATTCACATCATTTTCCACCCCATCATGACCAAGTGTAATTTTGACAGTCTTAGTGATATCCCTTAGTGTACATTTGCATGTTTAGGAGGAAAAATCTGTTTTAAGGTGTCATTCGGGACTCCACAATGACTTCCCCCTTTTGGGTATTCCATTTGTTACAAAGACCTCTTCCTCCCTTATTTCCCACTTCCATTTTGACACACATGGGCTAAAGGATGAAATTGAGGTGTACCCTTGATTTAAAGAGTTCATCTTCTTCATGGACCAAGATCTAAGACCTTAAACTAAGATATCCTTATAAAACATATTATAGAACTAAGTCTAGATTTATTCCCATGCTCATGGGATACATAGGAACTCCCGGACATCTCGTCTTTGGGTCCATCTCAAATTTTACAAATTATCACTTCTGTTTAGCCTTTTAGGCCCCGACCTGTATTGGATTACATGGTGTGGCATGTGTGGACATATGTCTTCATTCACATATGGTTTTGAAGAGCTGTGCCACGTACTTCCCTTCTGAGAGATAGTCTCTCTTAACCCATAATCTCTAACCTTTTCTAGCCCCTCAGCCTGAGGATTCATTCCTGGAATCGCGCGCGGTGTGATGTGGACCTCGTCCTCATTCACGTCGGGTATGCTTAATCATGCCATGTAAATTCCCTCTTGAACCTCATCTCTTCTATATATGTCTGAGACATATGACTTTAAAATATGTTTCCTAGTCCCATATGTCATTAAACTATTGATTCTATACTGCATGCCGTTAAAATTCATGGCTGGGACCATCATAGATCCCTAAACTATGACCTTATCGTCCTGGCCGCATGATGAAAAAATGGCATACATCATGGTGTTCTCATTCTAGAGGACAACAAGTTTGGTATCGATCACACACCATTCCATTTTTCAATGCCTACATACATCTTTATTATTGTGGAGATTTCTAGACATTCCATCCTAGGACAATCACTTCACAAGAGAAAACCACACATTCATCCTAGAGGAAAAACAAGATATATCAAATGCCGCTTCTTTTGGTCTGAGGGCCAGACCCGCACAAACTTATTATCTCTGGCTCTGGTATCTTACCATTCCACCTTTAGAACTAAGTATAACTTGATTCCCGTCCTCATAAGGTAAATTGGAACACCTGGGAACTTTGACTCGGGCCCAGTCTAACTTTCACTTTTGGTCCCATGACCTAGAAGATTCCTGGGGATTACATTGTAGTGATACAGACTCCTACTATCCTCATTCACATCGGGTTTTAGTAATTACTTCACCATGTGTCTCCATACTTCAGTTCTATCTATGGTCTGAGCTCTATTAACATAAACTAATACCACTATGTGTCCTTTATTTAATCCATTAACCTACAAGACATCTTCCAGAACTATGTATGTCTTGATTCCCATCCTTATGGGATACGTAGGAATGCCCATGAATCTTGTCTCCGAGTATATCCCCAAGAATATAAAATCCTAGCCACTCTCTTTATCCCCTTGGCCTGAACACTTTTGGGAACATGTGGTGTGGAAAGTACCTCTTGGGTTCTCATTCACGTCAGGTTTTCCAACAGCCACACCATGTGCCTCCCTTGCCTCTTCCTAATCTGGTCTATGTTCTATGACACTAAACTAAGGTCTCCCTATGGGAACTACGCGTCGGGTTTGGCTACTTTTCCACCCTACGCACGGTCCATTAAATCTATCCTCCCCATAATGGACCATCCTACAACCATTAATTTGAAAGCATGCCACCTCAGGACCCTTGACCTTGGAGGGGGACCGAACTCCCTCTATCTGATACGTCTTATTTTCTTACTCAGATCCATTATGATAAAGATCCCGAAGTATGGAATTTTCACTTGGAGATTCCCCTCGTTCCATGTCATAGCTTCATGAGCCCATTATATGGCTCCTCATCCTCTTCCATGTCTGAAGGGACCCCCCTTTACAGCTTGGTCTCATGCCACATTGGCTTACCTACCGTCTAGGGCCAACTTCCCTGAGGAACTTAGATGACATTTGTGACAGGTCCCATGTTACGAACATGGTCAGCGGTCAACATTCATTTGTCTATCCCATTCCAGGATAACGCGTTATGGATACTATGTTTTGATCACATTCAATAGTTACCCCCTATCGTCACACCATCATCATTGTGGGAAAAATCTCGAGCATCATGATTCACATTTCTTCCATTTCTTTATGTTTAAGTGGAATTCCAACATACTCAGATTTACCCCTTCGTGCATCTAGGTGCATTAAGTAGGGGGGTTAGCATTATGGGGACGTAGCTCACCGAGAGTCCCACTTCCCATAATGTGTTACTTCCTGTGATTTTGAAGTCTCACCACTACTCCATGTTTCCCACATCGAGCACGACTCATGTGGGATTAGTAGTTTTGGTAGGACGTGTACTGGAACAGCCATGCAACACATTCCTTTCATTGTCGTGCATGATGTTAAACTGTGCTCTCAGAACTACATGAGGATTGATTCTCATCCTAATGGGATATATAGGAATGTCCAGGAACCTTGACTCTGACCCACCCTAACTTTCACTTTTGGACCCTCAACCGAAAAAAGAAACATCCTCTAGGGATACGTGGGGATTGTGCACTTATTATGTCCCCATTCACGTCAGGTTTATGGCTACCACATCATGTTCTCTCTTCCTAGGATCTTCCCTTTCACTCCCCATCCTATCATATGATAATAAACTTCAAAAGTCCATATATCCTCAACGCATGACACTAAGTTGTGTTTATTCCCTGAAAAAGTTCTATATGCCCCATGTTAGTCATGGGATTCACTAGATCCCTTGCCGGAGAGGTTTCCCTTATCAGTGTTGGCCTACAGCCACACCTTGCATAAGAACTACATTTGGATTGATTATAATCCTTGTGGGATACGTAGAGACACACGGGCATTTCTCCTTGGGCCCAACCCCATGGTCATTAACCCTTCTGGCCCCTCGAGCCCAATCCTGGTCCAGGTAGTATGAAATTTAAATTATGTGCATTGTCTTCACCGTACGATGTATAAACTATGTAGCTATCATCATTATTGATATGACGAAAAAAAGAGATTTTCAGGTCATTTCCAGATATGTCTAGTTTGAAACTATGTTTGATCGCTGATTAGACATATATGCCCACCTAATGTTTTTCCACCATGGCGATGTGATTTCAAGAGTGTTGGAACCCATTTTTACAACCCATCACTCCAAACTCCAGACATTATGTGCCCTTTATTCGGACACTCATCCTCTTTCGTGTCTAAAATATCCCCATAACAGTATGGATTCTTGGCCTATGGCTCGCCTACTGTCCTTGGCCAATGTTATGGAAGAATAATGGGTATCATTTCGAGTCAGGCCCGATGTTTCGAGCATGGTCAATGGCCAAGCCTCATTTATTATCTCCATTTCAGGATAACACAATAACGATACTTTGATTTGGATGTGGTAAAAGGTTTTCCTTCATTTTCATGCCACCCCCACAGTGTTACGAATCTTGGGTATCATGACTCACACTTTCCAATACCCTATATTTGGATTAATTCCAAACGCCACTGGTGTTAACCCACCCGTGCACTAGAGAACATTAAGAATATGGAACATCTATTCTTCTGAGGTTCTGATCCTCTAGTCAGGCCTCTCCCTTTCTTCTTAGAAATTCGGATTGGTTGTTGAAACCCCGGACTCCCGAATCTTGGTTTGCACTCTTATATTCGGATGGAATGACAAGGTTGTCATCCTTTGTTTCTCGCATCAGGCCCAACCCACGTGAGCTTAGGGACTGATCATTGGATGTACCATGAATGTGATGGAAATGAAATAGACAAAAATATGAATAACAGAACTCATGAACGCATCTACCATAAATAATCAACGCATGAAAGTGCATTCAAAAGTTGCATGCATCACAATACCAGAGGATCGACCCCTCCCATTAAATATTTGACCCTGTCGAAAGAGAAATGCATCTCCACCACCCTCTGGCTTGTGGCGTCCAAGGTTCTCGGTCACCTGTTCAGTTACCGCTCATCCTCAGTAGCAACAGTCTACAATTCATCAACCGCAATAGAGGACCAGTCCTCGTTGGTTCAGATGATGGTCATATCCCCGTAGGATTTCCCCATGCACTATTCGGCCTCTGCCAGCAAGGCCGTCAGCGATGATATAATCTCTAATTACACGTTTAGGAAAGCATAATGATCATATGCCTAGACGTGCATCCATTGAATATCATTTTCATCCTCCTAGATCCTCTTGATGTTCACCTCTTTTCTCTGCTGCCAACCCGCACCAAGGTTGCGGTCATATTCTCAGATCTTCTCTGCCATGAGATCACAGATGAGCATCTGGGGACACTGGGCATCCACTCCCCTAGCGCACAGTTCACAAAGTCATGAAATAAGTCTCTTCATATAGTCTATACATTGTGCATAAGGGGTTTCATCGATAACGTGCTTTATCAGCTTCTATGACAGGTGACATACTATCTTGCTATCCTCTTCATCAAAGTTCATCTCGTCCCATTCTGCGGGGTTCATAGGCTCATATGTAGGGAAATTCCCCAAGAACTTGTTATTTGGGTCTGTATCTAGTGTCTGATCGGGTATGGAAGGATCTATGCTATCCAATCGATCTTCATCGTCGGATCCTACCTCAATAATTTCATGATCTTCTCTACTAACGGTCCCACCAGAGTTCAGGAGCATCGCAGTCTGGTCAGTGTGGGTGTTTGCTTCCATGACCACACACATTCTCTTAGGAGAGGTGCCTCCAGGAGAACCAACCAACCTTGCCATGGAATCCCACAACATTTGATGAACTATACATACCAAGAAGTGTTTGGATGACAGTTAACCTGATAAATGGCTGTTAGACATGAATTCTGTAAAGGGGACTTACATAGATCAAATTGCCGATCTCTCTCTTGTGTTGTAGCCATTGGGGCCCCGAGGCGTGGCCCTATGTATATTTTTGGGATGTCTGAAAACTCCAGAGGAACAAGATCAGGTTTCCTGGCCCTACTAGATTCATTAATCGCCATAGCCGCGAGCGTATATCCTAAAGGCCCCACATCTGCATCTACTGAGGGGATAGAATGGGTTCTACATATGAGACCCTCTTATAAAGTTCAAATGTTAGTGAGGGGTCCAAAGTAACCTGAAAGTGGATCCCAGGGAAGGGACTTAGGGTTTTATCTTGAGAGACTTTACAAAATCTTCACATTCGGGGTCTGAATCGCTAACTTCACCCTCATCCAAAGGGATCCCTCTAATAGATTCCTACCCCCAAGAGGAATCGTCTGATTCTTCCAGAAATGGGAGGTGCTCCCTCTGTTCCGAAACTGATAGCTATAGAGGGGTCATACGATCCAAAAAAAACCATTTCCTGATCTATCATTGAATGTGGGGCACCCCGAGAGTGCACAAAGTCCTCCAAATCGGCTAGGTATTGCTCGACCTCTACCTGGGATACTGCAATGCCGGCCCTAACAGGGTTGATTGTCAAAAATCCATCTAGAGATGGTTTAGGTGATGCCACATCTCAGACGGGTTGAGGAATTTCCAGTTGACATCCAGATGTCCCAAGATTCTGGGAAGACAACATTATATGGCATGTCTATATGGCACAACCGCTTCCCCAGAGCCTGAGTGGATATCATCCGGAATCCTCTTGGTAGCCTCCCATATGGATGACTCTGCTCCTCTAGGATAGCTGGGTTCAATACCGCTGCTTGATCCGCAACTATCTCCCCTTAGACCGGTGCAATCCTCGATGCCACCGCAGCCCCACCACCATGATACTTCTTTGTCACCTTTCAGCCCCGACCTCGAGGTTAGGGAGGCACCCCATCGCTCGCTCGAATGGTTGGCTTCTTCAGCATCTCCCCAGGGAAGGCCACCTCCCAGCTTTTGGCGTACTCCTTTGATAGTCTGAAGAATGTCGTGGGTAGAGGCATCTCGTTCCGCATCTTCCTGTCTTCCTATTTGAAAACGATCCACATCTACCTCATCACGCATAGGTGGCCCTCATAACACACCCCCAAATAGAAATGTGGGGTCAATCACTGCTTGCATATAATTTTCCTTGAAAATCGGTGCGGGGTGTACAACTCACATAGGTACTCTCGGTCCACCTGCGCCACCAGGACTCCACCTAGAAATGCTAGGAGGTTGGACCGATTCTCTTCCATTCCATGACCGTCATAAGTGAACATGCCTGTTTGCAATGGGAATTGGTAGAAATTGAACTCATCTACCTTCCTGACCCGGTTCAGTACCGCCTACCCGATCAGCTTGGACGAAACTATCCCCACAATATTCACAATGTACAGGAAGAAGTTCTATCTTGGAGGGGAGATGGGGTTCAGATATTCATATACCCCCTGACATGTGCCGATATCCATCCATACAAGAGGTTGAATGACCCGCATATTCTCTGTGGATTCTTCCCCTTGCTGATATGCCACAACATATTATACATCATGGAGAGCATCGGGGTCCTGAGGTTGACCCATCCTCTTGTCACCAGAATGGACTCCATGATAAACGTGCTCGGTCTCACTCCCATGTTCGTGTCTCACACCAGCAGGATCCAACTACAGATGAGTGCCGAAATGAATGTAGCCAACCTAATTACAAATTTCTGCTCTGTACTGATGCTGAATCCCCACATCTTCCATTGGCTATCCTCCAAGAGCCTCCATTACGAGTTCTCCTTGCCTCGTTGAGCCCCCTTCGGGCAAGTCTGAGGCCTCATAGGGAACTTCCTATTTTCTAAGAAGTTCGAGAACTGCTTAAACCACCATTTGAAGCGGAAGTCCCTCACCAACGACTTTTACTCTCCCGGAACTAGGTTCATTAACGTCATCACTAGTGGTGGAATCTTCTCTGGATCCTCCCACCCACCCATAAAAGGGATAAACTCATCATACATCGCTCCTAGTATTGGGATCCATGAGATCTGATGCAGGTCCCAAAAATTGATGTCGAACTCTCCATGGTGAAAATGGAAGGTATTAGTCTATGATGAAAATCTGATCAGCAACTCCGGCATCGGCTATTTCAGCTGATAAATATGGAATTGGGAGGCCCAAGATGCCTCATAAAGGCCCACCCTTATTAACTCTACCCTGAATTCCTCACACTAGGCACCTACACTGTAGGTCCAGTCCCACTTGTCTATGAAGTTTCCACCCTGGTGAAGAACCCACTCGTCAGACCACCCATTTTCCGGGTTCCTCTATGATTACTTCAAGATAGTATGGTACAACGGGGGAGATGTCTCCGACTATTGTTCCTTTGCATCAATATTTTTTAGATGATTGTACAGACAGTCATCATTGACAGGTGTGAAATCATCTCGGGCATGACCGTCAGCCGCCCTGAACCACTAGCGCTGACATGAAGTGCTTCTGAACCAGTAAGCTGGTTCGTCCCTTCTGGCTTCAGGGATGAGGACGTCATCCCTCAGGCCAAAGCCTTACAGAGGAAGCCTCCTATATAGTGGATAGTCCTAGTAGCTTTCTGACAGTCGTGCCGCTAGCAAGTTATGGTTAGAATGGATTCGCACAAACTTACCTATACCCAAGATATCCTCCATCTCCTCCATCTGATAAGGATCCAAAAGTTCCCACTGGAAGCCTCTTGGTGACCCATTCAGTTTTTGAGTTTTGGACAAATTTTGGTCTTGGTTTGTGAATCCCTTTTGCAGAGCTTTTCATGGAGATCATTTTCAAAGACCATTCGGGGAGCTCAATCCTAGTAAAGAAATTGCAAAGCGCCACCACAGCCTTTAGACGCAAGCAGTAGAGAGCACCGTCATGATGTCAAAGACTCACTGTTCGCCGCGAAGCATATGGCCCGATTCACGGAGTACGTGGAGTTTCACAAATCGAGAGCACTAAGTGCCAAAATGAAGAGGTGATAAAGGAACAAAGAGAGTTCATCCACCCAATTTATAAGTGATGAACCATTGTGCTTTGCGGCATGTCATACAGCAGCGAGCATCGCAGCGCTCTCATCTTGTGTGTCACCCCTCCTCCTCGGAATCCTCCTTCACAAGCCCTCTTCATGATTGGCCAAGGAGTTTTGACAATTAACATTCAGAATTTTACCCTCATTTTCCCCTCATCTCCAAGTATGAGGGGGGAATTTTTTGCTGCCAAAATTTGGGAAAAGTACTATCAAACTGATTGACTTTGGGACAGGATTACAAAGCATGGTCGCGGAGCCCCGCAGTACTGTAGTTGGCACAAAGCTCCCCCCTTTTGAGAAGCCTCCATAGATAAAAGAGGTGAGAAGCTCCACGAACCAGTTTGACTTATGTGAAGCCACCGTGGATCATGGTGGTGGGAGACTCCGTTAACCAGTTTGATGTTTGTGAAGCCACCGCGGATAAAGGAGGCGGGTGGCTCCGTGAACCAGTAGATGTTTGCAAAGCCACCACAGAGCAAGGAGGCATGAGGCCCTGCGAACCCGTTTGACGTCTGTGAAGCCACCATGGAGCAAGGAGGCAGGAGTCTCTATGGTTACGAAATAATTCTACGTGTCTTTATGCCCAACAAGCTTTGCTTCGCGGTGCCTCTTGATTATAAATATTGGGCACCCCTCGATCCCAAAGGATGGATCATCCAACATTTTTTCTTCTTAGATCTCAAATCATGAAGCAATTTATACTCTGCAAACCATGAGTTCTTCAAGGTACTTTCTTATCACAAAGTTACTCTCCCGTTGCTGGAATTCAACCCCACTTCAAAGAGGTATGCCCTTTGCTGAGCCCACGGGCCTCCGTGAAGAAAGAGGATCCCCAAGGGGACTTGGGTCTTCAGGCATCACTTATGATTCATGAAATACCCTCCATGTACATGTGATCCACATGCTAAGACAGAGTCACTATGCTTTTTGAAAGACATCACTTTGCAATTCTACGCTTTACAAGGCACCCTTTCTTCGCAAAGCACTGCTCCGTGAATGTCTTTCCACTTCGAGACGCACCTTCCAGATGCTCTTATTCCCTACGTCTAGGATAGAACACTTCACATTGTGAAGCATACCCCTTCGAGAAGCCGTTCCACTCTAGGGAGCACCAGAGCTTCACGATCCTTCTACCCATGAACCCCTTTTCTTCACAACTCCTTTTCCCGTGCAACCCTCCAGGTTTGAATGAAGTGAATTCAATGTCACATGGGATGTGTTTCCCATTGCGTTTCATAGCCTTATGCTTCTTCACATATGCACGCTAATGGGTATTTATTCCTCTCATATCCATGGAAATGCAGACCCCTCATTGGATCACTCCACAACACCCCACACCACTGTGTTGCTGATGCCTTACCATTATAAAGGGTGGGTGGGAATCAAATATGTATGTCCTAGGGGTGCCGAGTGAACCCATATCATCCGATTTGCACAACATTTAACTTCCAAGCACCATCATCTCAGTACATGACGATAAATTTTGACCATGCCCCATGCATCATATGTAGGGTGCCCCATCTCGGACATTATGTACGCCCACTGGTATCCACGAGACTGAGATCTTCCTCAAATGGAGTGAGATCCTCTTTGCTGGAGCAGCGTCTGTCCTTGGGGAAAGGGAAACCACCTTGGTGTAAGCCTCTATCCTTTATTGCATGAGGTGGTACCCTTACACCTCCTTTCTTCTTCCGTGCTATATATCATAAGGGAGTATGGGCACCATGACTTTCATCATCTAGTCCCTCTCAGTTTGATCTCTGTCGCCACCTGGGCCTCCATCCTCGAGTAAGTCCCAATCTCCATCTCCCTAGGCTACTAACCACGTGTAATACAATGTTTTCTCTTTGGGATGTGAACCACGCATAAGACCCTTTTTTACTTTTTGGGCCACTAACCACATGTAAGCCCCACTAGACTTCCACAGATGCACCTTTCGTGATGTGATCGTCAGGACTTTGCTGCCTCTTGTTTCTCACACCAAGCATAACTCATGTGGTCTTAGAGAAAGCACCAACCATGGAATTCTCTATGGGAAGCCTAGAGTGTAATCTGCAAACACCCCTTCTGAATTAGGTGGACTTTGATCCTTGCTAAAGCGAGGTATGTAGGAAGCCTCCCAGAGGTTCAATCCCAACACCCATTAGTCTCGACTACTTAACGTTGGTCCACCCCTGTCCTGCATGATGTTAAACAGGATGACCCTTTTCATCCCACAGAATGTTAAACGATACCCGCTCGAACTACGTGGGATTTGATCCATGTCTCCAAGATTGGGTATGTAGGAAGCCTCCATGAGGTTCAAACCCATCCAGTGGTAAGACATTGTGACCCCATCCAATGGTAATCCATTATGACCCCATCCATCGGTAAGCTGTTGTGACCCCATCCAACGGTAATTCGTTGTGCCCCCATCCAGCAATAAGCCATTGAGATCCCCATCCAACGGTAAGCCTTTGTTGTCCCATTCATTGGGACCCATATCTCTGGTCCTCTCTCGAGCCTCTAATAAAATTCTGGCTACTAACCACAAGTATTCCCCTGTATATCATCAGGTTGTTGGCCTCTACGTACACCTCGATTCTATGCCCCCATCACGAACTACATGGACTATGAGACTTGCCAAGGAAAGGTATGTAGGAAGCCTACCCAAGGTTTAATCCCATCACCCATTTCTCATCCGGGTCTTTTCCTCGATACTATGTACTTCGGGAAGGTCATTCCCTATCCCGGGGGTTCCAATTCCTATAGGTCCCCTTCATACAGGTCACCTCCTTAGGTGTCCCATCACCTCACCAAACTACACGGACTTTGATTACCTTCCATGAGGATACATACGATGTCAATTAGAGGATCAAGCCCAATACTGAAGTCACTTTCATGATGATTCCATCTCATTCCCACACTACGTCATTCAATTCTTCATCATCCATCCTGATTCTTACCTTCGCCACCACATCCTAGTGAGATCATGCCAATTAACCTCTTCACTTCTCCTAGCGGTAACCAGGTAACTAACCATGTGATAGCCCTAAAATCAGGGTTCCCTCTTGGGGTTTCACCCATCTAATCAACTCCTGTCAGTGTTCTGATTAGTCTAATCAATCTCCTCTTGACGTTAAACCTGCTACATACCCTATATCAAACATGGGAAGATGAGTAAAACCTCAGAGACATGCATATGGAATATAATTCCCCGCATTCTATATGGGATTAATTGGGCTTTTTCACCCTTGATAAGACCCATATTAAGGGGAAGAAACCCATACACACTAGTATTCCATCATCCATAAACCATAGTGATGTCCAACGTGACTACTACCCCGACCAAAGGATGCTTCCCGGGTAAGACCACTTGAAATGTCCTGATAGAAGTATTGTAATTTACCGGAGTCCATGAAGATATGGCACTGGTAAGAGTTTCATGAACACATGTTAATCTATAAGGGAGACCTGAACTAGGTGACGATTTCCAAGGAGGAATCCACAAAAGGAAAAATTAACATCCCATCATCCTATTTCAATCAAGGAGCAAACGTCTCTAAATAAGAGACGGATTCTGCCTGACTTTGGAAATCAGGAATGCGGGGCAATAGTCAGTGTGTCCTCATCCTCCTCAAACAGAAGGATGCATGCGCACCAGGGAAAGCATCATAAACAATACCCATTTAAATTAACGGGTTATAATTTTATGTTTATGAAACCCATATCTTTTTATGGATCATGATATGATGAATATTTTATTATCTAGTGGAACATGAAATTATGATTTTTTTTGTGATGGCTGGGACCTATATATCCCTCCAATTCATTAGGTAAAGATAAATTGTACATGATCTCATTGGTTATATGGGTTCTTTCATAATCCAGAAAACAAGAGGGTACATGGGTTGTAACCCAAGAATATAAAGATGATGGTATAAGTGTTGTAGCATAATCTCAAAAAAGAAGAGGCTACACAGGTTGTAGCCAATGAACAAATGCAATAGGGTACAAGGGTGGCTACCTATGCTAATAAACAAGGAGTACATGGGTTGTATCACATGCCCGAAAACAAAAGGGTACCCTAGTTGTAGTATAACCCAATAAACAATAGGGGTTAGTTTTTGTAGCCCAATACTATAAAAAACAGGGTATTAATGTTGTATCCCAAGCACAAAAATAGGTATAAACAGGGGTTGTTATCCCAATATTAAAGTAGGTACTTTAGGGATCGACCCAATCCTAACATGTTTTTATGGTTTTAGAATAGAGCATTGATAGAATATATTATATGTTTATATAAATTATATAATTCTATGTCTTACTCCAATATTATGATCTCACACCTCATATTATTTGGTTTTCCTTTGTTTCATGTCTTATGAAATGTCAATATTTATTTCCCGACTCTTGATTTTGATCTTTGATATGTAGGGTTTGATCTTAAAATGTTATTATCATGTTCTCACACCCTTATGATAATGTTATTATTAAGTATTTTACTTTTTTACCCTATCTAAGAATTTAATGACACCATTTATTATGTTTCCTTTCAATTTTTTATGAATAATAGTTTTATATTGGAGTATTAATGGATAAATTTTTTGGGAGACTTTGGTGATATTTTACCAAGAGAGAAGATTAGGTTTCCTAGTTTCTAGGGAAACTAAACTATTATATCCCTCAATAATTTACTTCAGTAATATGATGAATATTCATCTCCAATGATGTAATATCCTTATATTTTGATCCCGAGTAACAATACCCATATACCATCTTTCATTCTTGGGAAAACCTCATGTGTTCCCAATTTATTTGGGCTAGGGATAACCTCCAATATACCCTCTTTTTTAGGGTTTAGGATAACCTCATATGTACCTTTTAATCTCATCAAACATTAATCTTTAATAAATGAATTACTTTTATCTATAATTTTGTTCTCATACACCACATAATCATAAATCCATTTGTATGTATTCCACAATATCATAACAATATTAATCATAAATTAAAAAATAAAAAAAGAAATTGGTTTCTTCATCATTTCACCATCTTAACCATAAACCATATAGATAAATAATAAATATCGTATAATTGGATCATATACCAATTAATTCATAACTACCATAAAAGGACATCATCTTAGATAGAAGTGACTTTAAAAGACCACTTGTAATACTACTTGTGGAAAATACACTTTTCATTTTTATATATCTTCATTAAAATATAAAACATTCCAAAATATTATCAAAACCACTTTATTTTAAAATAATAAAGTAAAATCCTAAAGAAATATTTAAAACATATTGTGGTCATGATGGTGGGAAATTCTTTTCAAACCATGTATGTTAAAACAATTATTTCATTCGGAGTTTCGGTAAAAGTAAAAAGTACTTCATTAAGAAAATGAAAATAATTTTTCTTTTAAACAATTTTATAAAAATTAAATATTGGGAAAAAGTTTCATTAAACAATAATAGTGTAATATTAAAATCATTATTGGAAATAGCTTTTAGAAAACATGGTCATGGAAGAAAAGGGATTTTTGACCAAAAAGAGAAATAATGTGAGTTTTCCCTAAATAAGTTATTTTGGTATCTTGAGTACTTAGGATAGAAAAATAAAAGAAAAAAATGTATTATAAAAAAAGAAACTTAGAAGAATAAATTTTACCATATTATTTATTGGTAGATCACGAAATTTCATCTTTTTAAGCCTAATCATAAACAATCTTAATAAACAATGAGACTGCAACAAAAAACCATTATCCCTTTAGTAGCTTTGGTATCAAAATGGAAATTAAAGAATATCATAAATTAAAAAATTAAATATAATTAACATAAATAAATCCTTGAGTTAAAGAAATCAATGGGTATCAATTACACTATATAAAATAATATGGGTCCTAATATATCATATGTCTTAATGAAGACAATTTAAGATGATAAACTCTTAACTCAAGTTTGATAAGATTTGAAGAAACAATATCATTATGTATACTATATTTAAATTTATTCAAATTATATAATATATTAATTTACATATTTATACGATCATATAATATACACTTATATCATTTCAAAACCCATTTATTAACAATACTTTATTAAAATCATCATTTTTTGTGTTAACTAGTTTATTTTTTAGAAGAATTTTAGTTTTTTGGTTCTCCACCTTGTACATTGGTAATAGTTATATCATATCTAGAATTTTAATATTGATTTAAATATAATAATATATATATATTTTTTATATATGTATATATTTTTAGATTCACCCATATAAGATATATATAGATATATAAATTACACCATTCCCAGAGAAAGTAAGCCATACATATGCATAAACTCTATATTCAATTTTCAATAGATGGAATAAAATAAAGATAAATGTCAATTAAAATTTAATGAAAAATTATTATATCATATATATAATATATATTTATTAAATATCTTTTATTTACCATCCATGTAAAGTGGAAATGAAAACTGAATCACTTCGCATCGTGGTGGTTGTAGTCCACACCAACGCATGAGCGATGTTATAATTTTAAAATGGTTTTGAAGGTATGAAGGTAGATAAGATATTAGAATTAAATAAGTATAATTATTTCATAAATATCATTTATAATAATTAAATCTATCATTATAAACATCCATGAAATATGGGGATGGGGAAATTAATTGTATTGATACATGGAGGTGATAATCCTCATATATACATGAGTGATACATTCAATTATCATTTGATGGAATAGTGGATGGATATTTTCTATTACATAATCATAATTAGATTTTAGAATTTTTAGGTTACTTATGTTGTAATTTCATGATGAATAATAAATAATTAAAGGATGTACAATATGATATTAATTTATATATTTCAGGTAAGACTATTACCTCTTCTTCAATATGCCTATATTAGATACCTTATTAAGGTCACTTAGAATTGTCATTAAATAAGACCATAACCTCAATTTTTTGGATAGGAAAGTTAAAAAGATAATTGGGAAGGTTTTTAGATAGATGTCTCAATGTGATGTAAAGAAAATAGATAATCGATGTCCCATTAAAAGGGATAGAAAGGACACACATGGATTTACTAAAATAATTAAAATATAATTCAGTTATTATTAAAAAAAATCATCCATTTCGAATTATATTCGAATAAAAAGATTCTAAGTCTGAAAAATCATCATCCAATGAAATTTATATACATTTCAGAGTCATTTTAAATAATATATTTATGTCTAACCCCTTGGTTAACTAATATAAATCCTAATTGTGGTAATTACTTTTTAATATTAAAAGGGATATAATATTACATATAAGCTAATAATTAAGTCATAAATGAAGAATGGATGATCTTCTAAAAAATTTATAATCCTACAGGTCCTCTTTCAATGTTTTTTGACATTTAAATAATTATATAAAATATTATTTTTTAAAAATCATCTTAAATATCATTTTTATGCAATTCATTTATTTTGACATTAAAAAGAAAATTTTATCAATGTAATTAAAATATAAACCTTTTCCTAATTACTAATATGTTATATTTATATAAGAAATACATAAAATAAAATAATTCACCAAAATTTTATTATATTTAATATTATTAAAATCATTTAGGTAATATTTATATTAATTGAAGAAATATTGTTTCAACGTTGTGTAATCATTTAGGATAATTATTCCATTAATAAATTTTTTAAATATATTAATTTAATAAAAAATTAATTTATCATTTGGGAAAACATTTATAATCAAACTTATCATCTTCTTACCCTTGTATAAAAAATTTGGGGATACTAAATTCACGATAGTTACATTTTTTATTTATTCTTTTCTTAAATTAATATAAAGGTCATAATGACGGAAAAATAGTACCGTGTGGTCATATATTCAACACATAAATAGAATTTTACAAACTATACATATCCAGTAGGATATATCATGTGTTAGATTAATTTTAATGCCTATCCAATGGTTTTATACTAAGGTGAAAAATTTTACAAAGGTTACTATAAATAATGACTAAAAATAAAAGGGAAATATTTTCCAAATTTACATATCCCAATTCAAAATATTGGATCCCTTTCCCAATATTCAATTTTTGTATGTAGATACAATTTATATAAAAATAAGTGTGCAAAATGGGACAAATATTGTCTTAGAAAAATATAATTTCAAGCATAAAACTAGATTTATTCTTATTACATTCCTAGAAAAATTTAAATGAATTCCAAAAAATATGATTGAATATATAAAATATATATTTATTCAAAATCATTCACATTTTTTGATTAATTTAATTTATTAATATAAAAATTCATTAAAATACTTCAAACAATTTTTTAGAAAAAGGTCTTTTTTACTTTAAAATGAATTAATTTTTATTTATAAAGAATTTAAAAACAATGAATTCATTTCATACATGTGTAAAAAATAAATAAATTTATAATTTATTTTTTATAATTCAATCCTCCCAATATAAGGGAAACCTGATTAATATCGTACTAAATAATAAAATTTCTATTATATATCGCGGTTCATTTACACATTGGGTTGTGTGTATGGAAATATATCAAAGAACTTAATTGTATTTAAAATGAAAATATAACATAATATTGGATTTTTATATTATACCCCATTGAAATAAAATTTTCCCTATCAATTCCAGCACTCTAATATAAAAAAAGAGGATATATCTGTTTCATCACATCATTGGGTTCCTATGTATCATTTTAGAGTTTCTAAACATCTAGAGAAATTTAAAAAGGTGAGTAGTCTTATTCTATGTCACTTTATCTCCATGATCCAAGATTTATACTAGATATTTTTCTTAATAAGAAACTAGATCTAAGCGTATAACATTTGAGTTCCGTACATGTGATGGATGAGGTATGTACTTCCTCAAGAGAGATACATGGAACACATTGTGATCTGGAGAGAGTTTTAGTGGAAAAACCAAATGATAAGCTACCAAACCTACTCGATCATGAATATTGAAGTGGGAAATAGACCTAGGGATTATCTTTCCTTTATTTTTTAAATATCATAACCATATTCGATGATGAAATTCATAGGTATAACTTCTCAACAACTTTGAGATCCAAATTTCACAGATGATTGTCTACATAACTTTTATGTTGACTCTGAGCTTCCATAATGTGATGTTGAATGGTTATAACTTTCTCTATCATTCTTCCATTTCTATCCTAATGAAGACTTCACCATAAATTCTATTTAAACCACAAATCCTGATAAGATACAGTAGAATGTGGTACTCCATGAAAACATACCATTTATTTAATTTATATTCTATTGATTCAATAAAGTGGGATATATTATCAGATAGAAATGAATTTTGGTAGATTTATATGGAGACCGAATAAAACTCAAATATTGTTATAAACTTTAGAATTTTTTTGTAGTTTCACAACAAAAGAAAAGGTAATGTTTTCTCATTTCTGTTCTAGTATGGGTATAGGTTCAAACATCCCCTTATAATTATATCTCTCAACCTTAACTTGCTGGAATACTAGGCACTGAGACCCATACTCTACAACATCAATTTTCACATTGACCCATAATAAATAATCTTTTATATCTCTATACATATTTTTACATCTAGGGTGAATTGAGAATAATGAAAAATGATCTTATACAATAACTCATTAATATATTGTTCGAAAGAACACACATATTGTTCCTGAACCTTATCATTCCATCATAATCATGGTTGAACTGAAGATATTTTATGACCTTCTTCTATAGTTCTGAATATTACTTTTACACCTCTTTAATACTCACATGGATAAATGGCTGAGCACTCATTTTAACTAGATAATATATCTACTCTTCCTTAAATATTTCTTGATTCATCCTTTTAAAATTTAATAATTGAGGATATATTGGGATCTACATCACATATAAGCTATCATGATCCTTTAAACACAAAGCATTAACTACCTTTTTCACTTTCATAGGTAATGTAATGAGTAGACATAATCATTAATCAACTCAATCCTTCTTATCTAGCACATGTTCATGACTTTTTGAGTGAATATATACTTTAATTATTAATTACTAGTCAATATATCAAACATTTCTCTATAATGATGATTATTCCTTATATTTAATGACAAAATATCATAGATAACTCCACATCATGATTTTGATAAAAAAAATTCATGATCCTTCAATTGGTGTGAGGCAAATTCTATAATGCTATCATTCTACATGTGGATGCATTCGAATCTTTTAATTTATACATCATTATAGATCACTAACTCTCTCTACTATAGGGTAAATTAAGAATAGGTGTGTTGCTTAACCTTATATTCATTTCCTTAAAAATTTTATTATGTTCATCTGTGAAAATGAAATTTTCTCCCTTCCATGCTATCTTCATGAGTGAAATATAAATTTTTAATAAACCATCCAAAAATGGTAAATAATTTCCATAAAAAATTTTATATATCATAGCCACATTTTTCTGTTTGATCCAACAATCAATATCCACAATATATTATATATCCAAAAATATACCTTGGATTTATATTATATGACCAAAAAATAAAAAAAAATATCAAAAATTAATTTTTTTATATTTTTTAGAAAACATTTCCTTCTTTATAGTATTTAGTAAAATGCTTATGTAATCTGAATTATAAACCTTTATCTTTGAATATATAAGAATCTCATCTACAAATACTACCAAAAATGGATTTAGGTAATCTCTAAAAACTATATTCGTTGAATCCATAAAGATATTTGGGTCATTAGTAAGACCAAATGGCATCAATATAAATTAATAGTGTCCACACATTGTATGGAATCCTATGTTGTATATATCCTCATTACTGACACTCAATTAATGGTATCTAAAATTAATTTCATTCATAGAAAATTATTGATCTCCACATATTTGATCAAAAAACCTCAATATGTGGTATATGATACTTTTTATTTATATTGATCTTGTTAACTTATTCATGATCAATATAAAGTTTTACTGATCAATATTTCATCTTAAAAAAATAACCGGTTCAACCCAAGGTGAAACTTTTGGATACATTAATCCCTTGTCAAGATTATCCTAGTTTTTCTTCTTTAATTCCTATAACTCAATCGGTTCCATTCTATACGGAATACTTGGAATAGGTGTAACACCATGTATGATTTGTTAAAAAAAATAAACAACACTATTTTGTGGATGGCTGTTAAAATATTATAGAAATACATCAACAACACCTATATAATAGTCATTTATTTGATGTTTATTTTTTCAAAATCCATCTATGATAAACACACCTTTTGAATAGGGATGAGGACCCATATAATGGATGTGATTAAAAATGGAATTTCAAATTCAACTTCAGACTAATAGATAATAATAGGTTGTTTTATAATATTAAATGTGAATTCCCTTCTTCATAAATTGATGCCGTATTAAGGTAAAGAAATATAATTCATGCATATGTTGATATAAAATTAATCTAGTTGGCGACTAATGAGATTTAAAAGAATCACATTCCCATAAACATCAATGAGAGATTAATCAAAGACATGACATGTGATCATTATACAATTAGGTGTTTTCATATCTAATTCGACATCTCAAAATTGAGGTGGTATTGTGATACCCTTATTAAATTATTCATATATAAAATAATGGTTAGATCCATAATCAAATATGAAATTAGAAGTTCAAGAGTGGATGTGTCATGACCCACCTTCACCAAGATGAGGGAAGGGACAACAAACAACCAGACCCTTCCTTCTTCAAGATGATGGAGATATAATAACCCCCCGAGTCCCGCCTTAAATATGCCCCGGAGTAGCGACTAGAACCAAGGGTATATAATCTCACATGATATGGAAGGAATAACCATTTTTTATAGAACTAGATCGGGAGGGAAGATGGTAAATCCCATACAAATCCAAAAACTGAAGTAATGGTAAATCCAAAATTTACATTCCCATATGCATGTTTAAAATAACTGATTCAAATTACAAGAAAAATCTGATGAAAGCTACCAAAAGAAAGAAAATCACCAGAAAAAACTCCCAAAACCCAAGCTAGTAAGGTCTGACACGGTCCTCAAAGTCCTCATGGAAACCTAAAAGTATTTTTTATATGTAGTGAGAGTATACATGTATACTCAGTAGAGAAAACCAAAAGCCCCCATTCCCTAGTGTGGATACAATCTAATGCCCCATGAGAAATAGAGATAACAAAAACATATAGCAAGGAAACTATCCACCCATCCTCACCAAGGAAAACACCCCAAATAACATAGGTCAAGTAAAGTAATAGTAATAGCACATCGATGTTTGGGTACCCCATACCGCTTTACCACTACTTATTTAGAGAATATTACATGTCAGACCTCCCCCGCTAGTCTCACTGCAGTCCCACTATGGCCCCAATAACAACCTTATTGGCCACCACCATGCATCCCACCTGTAAACACTTGAGCCACCAAAACCACACGTAACCACACCTGCAGACACCTGGTCCAAAAAAACCATACATAACCACACCTGCAGACACCTGGGAAATAATAACCACTACCACACCTAAAAACACATGGGCTAGAACAACCACTTTCACACCCGAAGACACCTGGGCCTCATCCCGAAGACACTTGGGAATCAAAACCTGCCTACAAACACCTAGTCTAACCACCAAAACACACCCTTCTCGAAGAGACTTGGGCCATAGTGAACCTTATGGAATCACAGCCTGCCCGAAGAGTCTTGGTCTACCTTGGAGTGGGACCATAAAGGAGCTCATAACCAGCCACTCATAGAAATTTCGGAAAAAACACCCTCCCCCATGAAACATGGGTGTTCAGCACGAAGTGATCAACATATGTGGTGTGTTCATAAGAAACACAAGAACAATATTTTATACATATAGGTAAACATGAACTTATCCCATCCTAAGGGTACCAAAACTAAAAACCGGCCCGTACACAACCACTATTGGTGATATCCATACATGCACAAATACTCAACATCCAAAACTAGAGCACAACCCATTTCTTGAAAATAGCTCCCCATTGTAAAAGTTCTCATTAACATGTTCCAGTGACTTTCATTAAACAATTATTCACTACTAGGAAACTAACATGAATATCCAAAATTGAAAACAACCACTGAAAGAAAAAGGCCAAGAAACGATCTAAGTATTCATACTTGGTTCCCATTTAAATTAACAACATCATAAGGGATCCGCGAAATCCCTCATAGTACTATAACCAAACCAAGCCCCAACATACGGCTCCACACGGCCTTTGATTCAAAAACCAACGACCCCTCAACCATAGGTTCCATTACCTTCCACGTCACCCCACAAGGCATCAATGTAGTAACCATACATATCACTAAAACATAGGAAATAAGTTTTCAAATTTAGCTACACCATTAATTATGTTCTTTCTTTCCATTTGGTTAACTTGGGTGATCACACAGGGGGTCTTATTCATTCGGCATCCATTTAATCAACCATGTTTTAATGATAAGTCATTTTTTCATGTTATAGACATTTAGTCACAAGGCTATCCATAAAAAAATAGATCTTGATTAGTTCTGAAGAAAGGACCAACAACGGCCACAATTTTAAGTGGACATAAGCACATATAATTCAAAACATAATACAATGGAATAAAACGACCAAAACCCCCAAATTTACAACTTCTTCATTCTTTAATGGTAAATTTAGTATCTTAATTAAAGTCTGTTTCATCTACGTCTTGACAGAACCATTATCATACCCACCCCGCATGATGTAAAATAAATAGAGAAAAGGATAAAACCCCTACTTGGATGATCAAGGATCAGAGCTTTCTCCTCTCATTAAGAACTGGGTATGCATGACTTGTAGGAGAAGAAAAATCCAAGGGTTGAAGGATGAGCGGGAAGGGATCCTAGACGGTCACATGATTAGTCTCGAGAGGAAGTCTTGAGGTGTACTAATAGAATCCAAAATGTACGAAGGAAGAGAGGATATCAGCTTAGGAAGATTCTAGATCATGAAATCAGGGAGACAATATCGAAGTAAATAAAAGTTTGATCCTGTCTTGACCATGCGGTTGGGAAGTTTGGCATGCTGGTATTAATTGATATTTAATTATTTTCCACAGATATGGTGGGGATAAATGCTATGAGTTAATATATTTCCTTTAATCATAGAAAACTCGTAACATGGGCCAAGTTGGAAAACACATAAAGCTGGAAAATAGAAAAAAGGGTGTGATATGCCACATGTTTTGGTAATTAAAGGATCTCCCATCTCTTGGGGGTTTAAAAAATATTATATGAGCTATAAATTGAATTGAAAGGGGTATTAAAACACTTTTACGTCAATAGATATGTTTGTTGAGAGAAGGTGAAATGTTCCGGAATAACTGGAAATGACTCACTATTGGGAGAGTCGCCATTGCCCGAGCACTGATGTCGATCACTGCCACTGATGGGCCATCATTTCCACTAATAGCTGATTGGTGCCACTGATGTCCATCAGGGCCACTGATGCCCTTCGGTGCAACTATTCATTCAACCTGAAATTTGGAAAACTCGATAATGAGTCCCTGATGGTCCCCAGGATACCCCAAACACCTGAATTTGAAAAAAATAATGGACCAGGAATGTCCGGACCATTACATCAGATACCTCTCAAACCATTCTCTCCCTCGAGAATTTAATAGCAACCCGAAGGGAAGCGAGGGGTCTGAACAACCACCTCATAAGATTCCCCTCAGGGAAAAACCACCCTAGAGTCATTTTAAAGATGGAAAAAAACTCAAAAATCCAGGGATAACTCTATCACATATATCTACTAAACATGTTCAGAAACACTAAATATCCACACCAACAAAAAACCCACACCGTCTAGACATATGGATTTGGGAGTCCCTCCCTCCATGTAAAGATACTATATGTTTTGGGTGGCACTGATTCACCTACATGGGTTTAATCATATCCACCTTAATTCATCTTCATTAGGGATCATGTCATCCCATCCCCATGGTCAAGAATTTTCAGACACATTCATAGAATAAGGGAAAAATCCCATCTAATAAAAACAAGTTCAAGCATTACATCACACCAAAGCATAAAGAAACCAAAATGTCAAAACTCAAAACAAATCTGGGTACTGGGCCTGAATCTATGCCTCCCATTCGTAAGTGATCTCTTCGAGGCCACCATGTTTCCATAACACACGAACCAAGGGAATGGTCCCTACATGAATCACCTTCTCTCTATGATCATCGATCCTCACGAGTCATTCCACAAATGTCACATCATACTCAATATCAAAGTCTCCCCAGTCTAGGATGTGGGAGTCATCGTGTAGATACCAATAGAGCTGAGATACATGGAAGATGTTGTGGATCCTCTCCAGCGGTGGTGGTAATACCATCTGATATGCTAGCTTGCCGACTCATCTCTACACCTCTAAGGGTCCGATGAACCTAGGATAAAGCTTACTCCCCCAGCCGAACCTCCACTGTCCACACCGAAGGGAGACCTTTTGGAACATGTGGTCCCCAACCTCTAACTCCAAGGGTCTCCTCCTACGATCCACATATGATTTCTCTCTAACCTGAGCCGCCTTCATCCTCTCACGAACAATATGAACCTTCTCCGTCATTCTCTGCACTAACTCTAGGACAATACCACCTATCTGTCCAACCTCTATCCAGAAAATAGGAGAAATACATGGTCTTACATACAAGGATGTGAACGTAGCCATGCTAATGGGATAAGGATAGATATTGTTGTGGGAAAACACTACTAGATTCAAGTTCCTTACCCATGATCCTTCGATGTCTAGAACATATTCTCACAACATATCCTATAACGTCTAGATGACCCTCTCCATCTACCTGTACATCTAAGGATGTATATGAGTGCTAATTCCATGTTGGGTTCCAAAAGAACATTGCAATCCCTTCAAGACTCATGAAGTAATGTGTGTATCCCGATCTGATACTATGATTCTCGGAACTCTCTGCAGCCGCAAAACATCACCCACGTACTCCTATGTCAATTCATTCACTACGCTTGACTCTTTAATTGCTATTAAGTGAGAAGATTTCATCCAATGGTCCACCACTACCAAGATGGCATCACAGATTTCCTTAGCTCTGGGAAGTCCTATTTGAAATCCATTGAGACATCATCCCAATTCCACTCAAGAACATCTATGGGATGCAATATACTGTTGGGAACATTGTGTTCAGCCATCAGCTACTGACACACAAGGCACTATTCCACAAACTCTACCATTTCCTTCTTTACTATGGGACACCAAAACTGACCTCTCATTCCCCCGTAATTCTTGGAAAATATTGGGTGTACTTCCAAGGTTGAGCTATGGGACTCAATGAGAACTACCTCACACATCATCTCTGGGGAAAAAACTTCCCACATAAAACCATATAATTCTAACCATCCTCTGACCATCCCTCTAGAGCATCATCCTGGCTAACATGATCACACATCACTTCAGCCTATAATTCTTCGCACTAAGACTCCTCTACCTACCTTACTAAGAAATATTGCACTATCATCTGAGATAGATATCCTCTTCCATACTCTGCTCTCATTCTTAGATATAAAGCAACCAACTCCTCTATCACTTTACAAGCATCCACAATCTCTCGAACTACATCCTTTTGAGACTTCATGCTCTGGGTATTGGCCTCCACATTCCGCTTTCCTAAGGTGTAAGAGATCTCGAAGTCGTAGTCCTTAAGAAACTCCATCCACCCCTACTACCACAAGCTCAGGTCTCAATAGGAGAAGACATACCTCAAGAACTTGTGATATTTGAAGACCATGAAGTGTTCCCTGATGATGTACTGCGACCACAAATTCAGTGCGAAAACCACTTCTTCAAGATCAAGGTCGAGGGTGGAATAGTTACGTTCATGAGGGAATAACAACCTAGAACCATAAGAGATAACCCCACCAATGATACATCAGTACACAACCCAAGCCTAGACTAGAAGAATCATAGAACACTTCAAGAATTAACCCTTCCTCTAGAAACCTCATCACTATAGAACATACTAGCTTCCCCATTAGATAAATAAATGCTACATGGAATACCAGACCCCATGGATACACGTTTGGTTGGATAAAACCCTTCTTCATCAGGTCATCAACTTTAATTCAAAACTCCCGCAACTCAGAAGTTTCCATCTGATTGGGAACCATCGAAATATAATGGGCACTGGGTTGTAAGTTAATCCCGAATTCAACATCATGTCAAGGGGGTGGAGTCACAACCTCTTCGGGGAAGACATCCAATAACTCAATGACAATCCCCAAGACTTCTACCATCTATGAGTCTTATAACTCCAATGGAATCTTGGCTAACAAGGAAAGAAGGGGTTTTACTCGCCAGCTGCCCTCCTAGAAACCCCACTCTCCAAGGATAGCTACACACTAGCTGCCTATATTAGAGAACACAAAACTTCTCTAGATTAAATAGATAACAAAATTCATGGAAAAAATACATTCGATGCCTAGGATGAAACCGTATTGCTATATTTGTAGCAAAAAGATATCCCCACTGGACTGGTGTGGCCCCAACATCAGTCTGGATCCTCAAAAAACATCAAATAGGCTGGTCTAACCTCTAACTAGCGTACTCAACACCAGGGGAATGGTGATTTTGTTTATTTCTAGACCAAAGTAATGCGTTATAATGGGTGAAAAAAGGAGTTAGAAGCTATTGAATCAAACAAGGTACATTTAACTGTGCTAAACAAACTGATCGTACCATGAACGACCTTCAGCCCTGCCAGAACTGCTTCCTCTACAGCATGCAACTCCCCACTCCCAGCTCCTCTACCTCTCGAATGTCTGTCGCCTCCCCGAACATTCCATGTTCAAGGTACCTGAAGATAACCCATAGTTTGGCCTCCTCTGGCACCATCATCCCTTGGTGAAGTAGGAGATCTATGTCCCAGCTGCTGTTGCTGAAATGGTCTGGCTGGAAACTAATGTTGTTGATTTGGTCACTAAATGTACTCACCCCCACTGTAATGCACTCAGTCTGGGCACTAATTCTGAATATTCCCTTAGCTACCACAGATGAATCACCTTAGTCCCAGGCTCGTGGATAATGGGAGATCACCAGGAGATTATAACTGGAACTACTGAGGTATGCTCCCTGTCTGTTGAAACCTAGAAGGCCCTGATGCTGGATTCCTGGTGCTTACAACCTTTCCCTTGATGAGCTCAACTGGATCCCCTCTAACGGATCACCTTCTAGTGTGTAAATCATGTATACCACTTCAGCCTTCTTCTGAAACTCTAATAATGTTAGTAGAGGTAAGGTAGTAACAACATACTAAAGAGAAAGATGGAGCGACTCCTATAAGTGTCTTCCCTGCAACTCCTCATCTGAGAAGAGGTCTAGAAAAAATTAAGGAGATCCATGAACTTTATCTCCAAATACATTTCCATTATACACCCTTACTGAAGGGAGATAATCTCCTACCACTTTTCTTCCTTCATCCTGGAAGAATGGAATTCCGACTAGAACACCTTCTTGAAGTCAGCCCACGAAACCTGAACTTATCTCTTCTCCCCAAGATAGAGTATCCCCAATTGATGAACAACTACCCTTGTTAGGATCATAGATAGAGGAGACCAGTACTCTGTCGAATCCTGGATCAAGCTGAAAGCTATCACCAAATCCTTGATCCAGCTCTATGTCCCCATGTTTGAGATGTTTCCCTCGTATTTCCCATGGGTCTACTACTAAAAGAAAGGAAGCGTCCTTAACCACTGATCATCCTCCTCCTCTCAATCAGTCCTCCACTAATCGAGTAGATCAACCTTCTAGGCCTTGACTTCCTGCAATACTCATGGACGTCATCCATGTTCCATAGGTACAAGGTAAATAAGGAATGACTAAGCTTGAGTAGTGTAGTATATTTCCTTTAAATAATTTTTAAACTTTTTATTTATTTTTTATTACCAAAACAACCAAAACACACAAGAAAAAAAGTCATTATAATTCATGTACCTTAACTATGGGCTCTACCATTCAATTTGTGTAACCTCACTTGTTTGTTCGGTAGGTCCAAAGTCCTTGCAGCAGACCAGGGGGGCTAAAATTCCTTGTCCTAGCTGGTCTTCCCTGGCCTATTTCACAAACCAAGATTGTGTAAAACTATTTCTCATCCATCCCATGAAATACTCACTATGACTAACCCTGAACTTTATCCTTTCCTTCAACCGTCAGCCTATGATACCATTCTATCATGACTCACCTTCACCAAGATGAGGGGAGGGCCAAAAAAATGCAAGACCCTTACTTATTCAATTTTAAGGAGAGATAATGACCCCCCGAGTCTAGCCTTCAATAAGACCTAGAGTATAGACTAGAACTAAGTGTATAGAATATCATGTGATATGGAAGGATTTACCCTTATTTTATAGAAAAAGATTGGGAGACAAGATGGTAAATCCCCAAAAACTCCAAAAACTAAAGTAAAAGTAAAGAAAAAATTCCCATTCCTATATGATGTTTTAAAATAACTTATATAAAGTAAATGAAAATTCTAATGAAAAGTAAAAAAAGAAATAAAATCAGAAGTGAGAAATCCTGAAGCCTAAGCTAGTTTGGTTCGGCATGGTCCTCAATGTCCTCCTAAAAACATGAAAGCAATTTTTTATATGAAAGGTGATTATACAGGTATTCTTAATATGGAAAACCAAAACCTCTCATGCACATGTGGGGAGACAATCTAATACCCAGTGAGAAAAAGAGATAACCAAAACACCTAGCGAAGAACTATCCACCCAGCCTTACCAAGGCACACTCCCAAAATAAATCAGGTCATGTGAAGTAATAGTAATAGAATATCAATATTTGGGTACCCTAAACCGCTTTCCCACTAGTTATTTAGGGTATCCTACATGTTAGACCTCCCCCAAAAGTCTCATTGTGGTCCCACTACCGCACCAACAACAACCTTATGGGCTAAAACCACGAATCCCACCCACAAACACATATGTCACAACAACCATACGTAACCATGCCTAAAGACACCTAGTTCACAATAGCCAATGCCATGCCAAAAGACACATGGGCCTGAACAACCACTGTCATGCCCGAATGCACTTGGGTCTCACCCCGAAGAAAATTGGGAAACAAAACTTTCTCGGACACACCTAGTGCAACCACCACAACACACCCTGCCTAAAGTGTCTTGGGCCATAATGGACCTTAGGCCATCAAAACATGCCCAAATTGTCTTGGGATACCTGGGAGAGGGAGTAGAAAGGTGCTAATAACCATCCACTAGTAGGAATGTTGGAAAAAACACCCTCCCCCATGAAACAAGGGTGTTCGACACAAAGCTCTCAACATGGGTGAGGTGCACATAAGAAACACATGAACTAAAGTTTATATATATAGGTAAACAAGAACTCATCCCATCCTAAGGGTCCCAAAACCAACAACCAGACCATACACAACCACTCTTACTGCTATCCCCACATGAAAAAATACACAACATTCACAACCATAACACAACCCATTTCTGGGAAACACTTTCCCATTGTACAAGTTCTCATTAGCATGTTCATGTGATTCTCAATAAATAATTCTTCACTTCTGGGAAACTAATAGGAATAAGCACAAACAAAAACAACCACTGAAAAAAATGGCTAAGAAACTGTCTATGAATCAACACCCATTTATCTTGTAATGTAACAATATCAGAAGAGATCTATGAGAACCCTCAGTGTACTAGAACCAAACCAATCCCCAACATACAGCTCCATACAACCTCTGATTCACAAACCAATAAATCATCAACCTGAGGTTCTATTACCTTCCACGTGACCCCACAAGTTATCAATAGAGTAACCATACATATGACCAAAACAGAGTAAAGAAGTTTTTAGATTTATCCACACAATTCTTTCAATTCTTTCTTTTCATTTGGTTAATCGAGGTGAGCACACATGGGATCTTATTCATCGGGCATTGATTTAATCAACCAAGTTTACATGGTTAATCATTTTTTCATGTTACAACCATTTTTGTCAGAGGGTTATCCAAAAAAAAAATACAGGATGATCAGTGAATAGGAATGGACCACCAACATCCAAGAGTTTTAGTGGACAAAGGGCCATAAAATTAAAAAAATAAAATAATTATATACCATAGAAAACATCCCTAACTTTCCCACCAATTTATTCTTTAATAGTCCAATTATTTTCTTCATTAAATTCTATTTCAACGATGTCCTAAGAAAACCATTATCACACCCACACCACATGATGCAAAAAAAAGATAGGCGAAGGAGAAATCCCCAAATTGGATGATAAAGGATTGATGTTTTCTCTTCATATAAATAAATGGAGATGTGTGACTTATAGGAGAAGAAAACTCCAAGGTTCCATAGATGAGGGGGGAAGGGCTCCAGCATGGCCACACTATTAGACTTGGTAGGAAGTGTTGAGGAATACTAACATAATCCAAAAAGGAAAACGGAAGGTAGGATCTTTGCTTAAGAAGAGGCCAGATCCAAGAATTAGGGAGATGATCTCAATTTACATAAAAGTCAGATCGTGGCTCGACCTCGCAGCTAGGAAGATTCACACTTTGGGATAAATTTATATTTAAAAATTATCATCGTAGATGGTGGGGATAACAGTTGTGAGGTAATAAATTTCCTTTAAATGGAGAAAACGCGTAATAGGGGCCAAACTGGAAAACACAGGATGTTGGAAAACACTACAAAGGGTGTGATAGGCCACAGGTTTTGGAAATTCAAGGGTCACCTAACACTTAGGGGTTTAAAACATCTTCTTAAGGCCTTAAATTTATTTGAATGGGGTATTAAAAACTTTTACGTCAAAAGATACATTATTGGAGAGAAGGTGGAAAGTCATGGAGAAATTATAAATGAATCTCTATTTGGTGAGTCACCATCGCCCTGGCACCGTCGCCCGTGAACCAATGCTGATCAGTTCCACTAACGGCCCATCGGTGCCACTGATGCCCATTAGTACACCGATTCCCATTGGTGCCACCGATGGCTGATTCCTGTCACCGATGTCCATTGATTCCCTTAGTGCCCATCAGTGCCACTATTCTTTTAACCTGAAATTTGGAAAACTTTTTAATGAGTCACCGATAGTCCCCAGGATACCCCAAACACCAGAATTTGACAAAGTAATGGACCAGGAAGGTCCCGTTCATTACAATATTATATGTTTACCTTTAAACATGTAAATATCGTACCCCATATCATCAATAGTGATCACATGATATTTCTCTTTTCCATAGGAATTAAGAGGTTTTTGACATTTATTATCATAATTAACCATCATGTTTGAGTACAGGTTAACATAATTCAAATACTATTTTAATTTAAAACACTTTAGATTGTTTGTTTCATTCTATGGAGCTTTATCTCAATTATTATAATTATAAAACTTCTTCAAATTACATTGGCATTATATTGCTCAACTTACCATCATTTCTACACATAAAACATTTAATATTTTTCACAACAGAATTTCCTACATGTTTCCTTCCACACATTGAGCATAAATAAAAAAAATCTTTTTCTCTACTTGGATTTTATAATTTTCTTTGAATTACATATTTATTTTCTTATGAAAACCCTGTGATTGATGTGTAACTCCAACATCCCCTTATACCTTGATAGCATGTCAAACAATTTCAATATAGGCAATGAAATGAATTATTGATAGATCATATTAGAGACATGGTCTTAATCCACTGGAGAATTGATCAACGTTACTTTTAGGTTGCTTGATAATACCAAAACCATATCTCACAAGTCTTGTAAAATTTTAATCACATGAGCTGATGAATTCAACATATTAATATTTAACCTCAATGAATACAATCTAATTTTCATAAAAATAATATGAGAAAAGTACTTATTGAAATATTATCTTTTGAAATCATCCCTCAATATGGAATTAATTTCTTCTCATTGCCGCGTGTTCTCGATATGATTCCACCATTGATCTTATTCCCCTTTTAAATGATAAAAATATAAAATATATTTTTTCATGTATCATACACTAGAAAATGGAAAATATTTTTTCAGTGGAACTGGCCCATTACTCAGCTATTATTTGATTAATAGAACCACTAAAATAAGTTAGACATTTACTCATAAAGTAATCAATATATCATTTCTCCATCCTTTCCTCATTTTTATTGTTATCAAGAATCATAGAATTAAAATGTTGTGTGAGCATAAAATTATGATTTTATACTAAAAATCCAATAACATTTGGTGATCAAAACGAGAATCATTTTATTTTCTATAACATTCATAATTAACACACTTTTGTTGGGGTCCATCCATTGACTAAAACCAAAAACATATTGAAAGAAATAGTAATCATAGTGGGAAACCAAATAATCATGGAAAATTAAATATAAGATTTCTAATTAATGAAACCATAATTTAGATATATTACACCTTAGATTTGACCTTTATCGTTCATGGTTATCATATATTCAAATCATTCATAATGGTTTGTAAAGATAATGTGAGTTATATAATATATCATATGGGATTGTCATACCAGGTGCATAGTAACGACACAATCACTAAGAAAAATAATGATCATTTAGATATAATCAAACAAATTTTTTGGGGTTATTATCCTTAGATGTATCTGTTACAAAACCATTCACAATTTTAGTTTATGTAAATGTACGTTTTTCTAGGAAAACCACTCTATTTTATTTAATTAAACATAGAACATTCTTTTATATATTGGATTATCCTAAGTGTTCTCACTAAAGGTTTATCATTCTAGTTACCAAAGGCTACTAAAAATTTTTATGATACCAAATCTAAATATACATACTATTCATATATAATTATTATATCATATTATATGAATACTTATTACACTACATTTTGATCCATGTCAAAACCATATATTCTTAGTAATATTGGAGACTAGATACAAAATCATATTATTTCATAAAGATCTCCAGAATCATCCATAAATATCATCTCACATATTAATCTATTTAAACATACCATACATAAAATATTTCATCATAACCTAGGGAAGGCCAACACATAAAATGGTGAACTCAAATGCTCAGTAAGGGTAAGAAAGAGATATATCAATAATCATTTAAACATAATTTTATAATAAAAGGTATCAGTACATGATATTAAACATTGAAAATCATTCCTAAAATTTATTTAATAATAAAAATAATTCATGGAATAAATATTGGAATTTCATATTACATGAATCATAAAGGGAATAAATAATAATAGCCATTATAACATTGTTTCGGTGCGGATGTGCGCCAGGCTTCTGTTCCGACGCTGTTCCGCCAGGACGCGTTCCCGCGTGCGCCCATCGACCCGAGGGGATGGGAGCGCGGCTTGTGGTCCCGCAGTCCCGCTTTCCAAAGGCGGGCGGCATCCATCCCTTGTTCAGGGGCGTCTGCTCCTTGATCGAAACCAGGATGATGGGACGTCGGCTCCTCCTTCCGTGGACGTCTCCTCGGAACTCGTCGCCTAATCCGGGTCTCCCTCGTAGATTTAAGACGTGCTTGTGAATCTCATTCCCGACGCCATGTCTCCATGGACACCGGTTAATTACGCTGCTTCCGCCCGGACGCTCCAAGGGGTCTGGTCGGGGCAGCAACCTGCGGTGAGGAGACCGGGTGGCTCCGGGTGTTGGGGCTTGGCTTAACACTGCGACTCTGCATGTCTGCCTTCCGTCCCTAATAGGGCTTCTCAAAGGCGTGATGGCCTGAGGCATCCCACGCTGGGTGCGGGGAACTGCGTTACCTGAGGTTTTCCTCAGCTTCCCATGTTTAACACGGGGTATGCCGCGAGTTTAACGTCCAGCGGGGACGGCATCGGACTGATCACCACAAGGAGCGGATCAGATGACAGAACCCCTTGCGGGGAACCTCCGACGCTGGGGCCAGCACATGGGCGGCTTCCCGAGTGAAGTGGAGTGGAATGAAGTGGCATGACCCCACCGGGATGTGGTGGCCCGGGTAAGGATCAGGATGGATGATGGAGTGAAGATCTTGGACCTCATAGAGGCTTCCTACATACCGCGCGTTAGCGCGGATCAAAGTCAGCGTAGTTCGGATATACAGTTTAACGTCATGCTGGACGTTGGCAAGCCGACTCACGAAGAGGTCGAGGCTGCCGGGCGGAGGATTGAACCGAACCACCACGCACAGAGGGGGATGGAACGGCCGGGTGGATCACAGTTTCACGTCATGCTGGACGTTGGGAAGCCGACTCACAAGGAGGTCGAGGCTGCCGGGCGGAGGATTGAACCGAACCACCTCGCACAGAGGGGGATGGAACGGCCGGGTGGATCACAGTTTCACGTCATGCTGGACGTTGGCAAGCTGACTCACAAGGAGATCGAGGCTGGCGGGCGGAGGATTGAACCGAACCACCTCGGATAGAGGGGGATGGAACGGCCGGGTGGATCACAGTTTAACGTCATGCTGAACGTTGGCAAGCCGACTCACAAGGAGGTCGAGGCTGCCGGGCGGAGGATTGAACTGAACCACCTCGCACAGAGGGGGATGGAACGGCCGAGTGGATTACAGTTTCACGTCATGCTGGAAGTTGGCAGGGAAAATAGAAAAAGGAAGTGGGGAAGCACAATGGAGATACACACGTGAAGTCTCCCACAGGGGCGGATTCATAGGTGAATCGACGCAAGTGTGAACCCGGGAGGGGTCCACTGATGGACGAACTGACGTGAATACGACCGGGACGACCAGGTGGTGGGATTGAACCTTAGATAGGCTTCCTACGTACCCTGTTTAGGAGACAGGTATCAAAGTCCACATAGTTCATTCGGTGCTTAACACTCTACCCCCGTGGGCGAAGGCCACTCCAATCCCGACATCCCTGCAGAGACGAGCGGGTGGGGGCCATATCCAAACAGGGAGGACCCTGCGTGCGAGGCAAGGGATCGGGTGATGCGGACGGTTTAACGTCTTGCCGGACGAAGTACAATTTAACGTCGTGTGTTGAGGACGAAGCGGACGGTTTAACGTCTTGCCGGACGAAGTACAGTTTAACGTCGTGTGTTGAGGACAAAGATGCTTGGCAGTTTAACGTCTTGCGGCGCGGACGTGGCACAGTTTAACGTCATGTTGGACGAATGATGAACAGTTTAACGTCTTGTAGCTTGGACGATATGCTAGGCAGTTTAACGTCATGCAACTTGGATGTGGTGCAGTTTAGCGTCATGCAGGATGAAACACTTGGCAGTTTAACGTCTTGCAGCGCGGACGAGGTGCAGTTTAGCGTCATGCAGGACGATGGGTGCTTGGCAGTTTAACGTCTTGTCGCGCGGATGAGGTTGGTGCCGCCGAGGGGTCCGTGTCCCTTCGCGCAAGTCTGGAGGGCCTCACGGGAAGACAACGCATGGTGCGGGCACCCGGGATGAGGATCATCGGGCGCCACACCGGCGGGTACCCTCAGGGGGTCAAAGGGGGCAACCCTGGCGGATTGCGCGCAAAAGAGGAGCTTGGCGCACAATACCGCGGGTCGGCGCGCAAATGGGCGGGCTGGCGCGTAATTGAGTCAGCGCTTTGCGCGCGGATGATAGAGATTGCGCGCACCGGGCTTCGGATAGCGCGCGGGGGCAACGACTCATTCTTTAATGAATGACCACTTGAAAAAAGGGGGGGTGCGCGCAATCGGGCTGGATTGCGCGCACCCGGGGGGCAATTGCGCGCAAGAGACTTCTTTTGCGCGCGAAGGCCTTTAGGTGAATAATTATTCAAAGGAAAGGAGCCAAGGGGATTGCGTGCGAAGGCGAACCCCGATGCTTTCTTGCGCGAAAGAAAAGAGGTTACCTGAAGATCGGCATTGCGCGCGGAAGGGGTTGAATTGCGCGCGCGAGAGACCTTTCAAATTCCGGCAACCTTCAAAACGTTGGGGGTCGCCTTATATTTATAGGCAACCCCGGGCACGGAATCCGGATCGCGGGCGCGGAATCGGGCCCGGCGCGCAAGGGAGCCGCGTGGGCAACGGGCGCGCAAAATTGCGCGCCGGCCCAGCGCATTGCGCGCATCCCGGAAGGTTTGCGCGCGACACTACAACTTTGGGCGCGGACCTCCAAAATTCCGCGCAAGGCTTCCGGGCCCTCCAAAACGGGCTTCCGACTCCAAATATGACCTCGCTTCCCGCATCCGGAGCTTCGTTTGGGAACAACGGCCTTTTCCGGCGTCTACAAAAGCCCCCCCTCGGAATCTGATCGGCGAGAGGTCGCAACGATCGGGTTCCGAGGGAGACGCCGGAATGCCGAAGTCCTGGGTGGCGCGGGACTGTGACGCGCAAAAAGGGCGTCGGGCGCGAAATTCACCGGGGCGGTCGCGCAAAGCGCTTTCCGCGCAGCGCGGACTCCCGGCCTTGCCTATAAATAGGGGCCCTGGGTCCCCCGCACCGTACACCAGCCTTCCGCGCGACAAGCTTTCAAGCTCTCGTGCGCGAAATTGCCTTTTCCGGCGCAGAATTCACCCGTTTTTCGCGCAAACTCATCCGGATTTCGGCCTGTTTTTTGCGCGAACACCCGGGGTTTTGCGCGACATACTTCCCGATTGCACGCCGTCCACTAGGATTGCGCGCCAACTCTCAAACTTCTCTACCAGCCTCTTCCTCTTCCGCACGCTTCATCCCTTAACCCGCACGACTCCCGAAGCTTCTGAGATGGCCGCGAATCAAGGAAATGAGGGGGATGCCGCCACTCGCAGAGCTGAGATGGCGACGAACGAGGAGGTCTACGGAGCCAAGGAGATTGTTTCCAACAATCAATCCTTGTTCGACTTGCTGACGCCAGCCCAGAAGACATATCCGCTGTCGGACAACCTGCCGCTCTGGAACTTTGGCATCCTAGATGAGGTTCCGGTGCCAGGGTTCGAGGTTGATGCGCCACGGACCTGGGTGACTCGGGAGGACGAGCTTCCCCGCTATAACATCACCAACAATGGGCATCCTTCCAGGGAGACCAGACACTTAGATGTCTATGTCCTGAACCCGAGGACGCGAACCATCGCCGGGGGTGAGCCTACTGCGGAGAACTCTCCAGCCTTCTACTCGAGCACATATCGCCAGAGTGTCACCGACGACACCAAGGGCTGGCTGAAGGACTGGGACTTGCGGTCTGGGGGAAATTTCACCAGTGAGTGGGCCTAGGCGTTCTCGGTACGCCACACTTGCGATCACTTCGCGGAGGAGCTGCGGTACATCGGCCTGTTTGAGGCGGTGTGGACGTCGCAGTTCCACTTCTACCAGCAGTCCGAGCTCGGGCCAGAACTGTTCACCCGCTGGTCCCCGGATACCAACACCTTCCATCTTCACCATGGGGAGGTCGGCATCGGTCTCTGGGACATCCACTGCATCAGAGGTATCCCGCTGGAGGGTTACCAATATGATGAGTTCCTGCCTCTGAGGAACACCTGGGGCGATAGGTCGCGGACTCCCATCCTGACATGGCATCTGCTGGACCTGGCTACAGAGCGGCTCGGGGTCAAGGACTTTCACAAGGACATAGCCTACAAGGAGTGGTTCAGCCAGTTCTTGGAGCATGACCCCGCGGTCAAGATGCCAGGCAGGGGGAAGCGGTGCTCGACCGCGGCTCAGAGGAGCCGGAACGGGTCGTACTGGCGGGTCCTGGAGACGGGCGACTACCGATCATGGGGGTACCGCGTCATCGAGGCGCGGGACCCAAATGTCCGGTACGCGGCGTTCCTGGCCGCCTTTCTGAGTGGGTGGCTTCTGCCAGCGCGGGACGCGAGAATGGGCGTCCGCTCGGCGACACTGGCGATGGCAGGCGCCATGGCCGCCAATAAAAGATATAACCTCGGGGTCCCAGTGCTGGCTAAGTTGTACGCCATCCTGGGACGCATCTCGCGAGGGGGGTCTCCACGAAGGGTCTGTGGGCCCTTTCAATTCTTCCACGGCTGGGTGGCTGCTCACCTCGGTGGGTACATGTTTCCAAACGCCATCATTCCTCCGGGCAACGGCCTGCGACCCTCCCTGCTGAACATCGCGGGGGTCGCTCCGATGACCCTAAATGAGGAGGGCGTGAGGATTCGGATTGGCAATCATGCCAATTTCAACTTCAGCCCGTTCCCCACTCCCGTTGGCCAGATGATCGACAACGGGCAGGGTCCGCTGGAGCAGCACGAGTACTTCCTGAACATGCGGGGCGGGGTGCTCGTGGCTCGGATCGACGGGAAGGTGATCTGCGAGCCCTACGTGCCAACCCGGTTCGCCAGGCAGTTCAGGTGCCTTCAATGGATGCCGAAGAGGGTGTTCGCTGCTGTCCGGGAGGAGACGAACCCTTGCGTCCTCTGCCAGATGTGGCTAATGTTTGCCGCTTTCGGCTCTGGCGACGTCATCACTCTCCCTCCTACCGGGGTCGACGCAGGCTTGGCAACCGAGTACGCCGAGCACTGGGCCATTGCGTACCCCGAGAGGCTTCTACGGAAACCAGTTCGGCGGCTCGAGGTCACCCGTGCGGAGACCGGGCGTCAAGGAAGGAGGCGAAGTGCCGCCACACGGGGGAGAATGGAGGCGCGCCAAGCAGCGGAGCCGGCGCGGGCAGGGACTTCGGCGGCGGGCACATCGCAAGCTGCCTCCACGACTTCAGCGCCCAGAGAGGGGGCACATGCGGCGGTCGGGGAGCGGCCCAGGAAGCAGGTAAGGCGTCTGCTTGAGCCCTCCCACGATGCAGTCTTCCCGGCGCTGTGGTCGGCCTGGATGACCCTGCGGCAGTCACTGGGGACCGAAGCCATCTGGTGAAAGATACTTAGAGAAGGAATCCATCTGCCAGAGGTCGGGCACCTCCAGATCGCCGACATGGTGAACTTCAACCGGCGGTATGCGTATCTGATGGCCATGGACGAGTACGCGCGCCAACGTGGTCAGCGTGCGGAGCCGTCCCTTCTGGTGAAGGTGATGCTCGGTCTAGAGCCTGCTCCAGAACAGATGTCGCCGGGGGGAGACGAGAGTAACGACGACTCCGAGGAAGAGGAGGAGACGGGGGAGGATGAAGGTTCTGAGGGAAGATCCCATCAGGGGAGCCCGCGGGAGAGCGGCGAGGTGGCCGACTCTGACAATGTTGATGTCACTGAGCTCCTCGAGGTCCGCTTCTATCCCTACTCAACCTGCTTCATCCATTCTCTTATGCAGCTTCTAACCCATTTCTCCACCTTTCTCAGGAGTGCGTGGATGTCGGTCAGGCATCCTCAGTAGGAGTAGGAGAGGCGCCAGCAGGACAAGGCAGGGACCCGACACCCATCATCGAATTGACAAGCGCGGAAGGGTCCCCTGCTGCAATTGCTCCTGCGGCGGCCGGGACAGCGGAAGATGACGCTTTGGATTCCCGTAAGTCTCCTTACCTTACTGTCGGTGCTTGTTGTCGACGATCCGTGACTAACCACGGCATGCCCTGCGCAGTGATCTCAACACTGGAGTCTCATCGGGCTGCCGAACCCGGGCCATCCACGAGTGGACTGGTGGCAGACATGCCGCCTGCTCCGGAACAGACTTCCCACACCGAGCCGGCCCCACCAACTGTTGATCAAGGGGCTACGGACGCCGGCGGTGCTGCCATCGGAGAGAGGTTGGGGGCTGACGAGGGCGTCAACGCCGCTGGGGCGAGAGAAGAAGGTCGCCCAGATGTTGGGGAACCTATCCCCCATGAGGACATCCCAGGGGCGGACCCTGCAGCAGACCTGCTGGCTGCCTTCCCTGCCTACCGGCCTACCGACCCCGAGGAGATGGACGACTCAGACGCGGAGGCGGTCGAGGAGAGCCGGATAACGCACCACAGGGGGTGGAAGTGCATCCAGTGCTTCCTCAAGAGACCCTCATCGGAGTGGCTGGGGCGCATGGGATCGCTTCAAACCTGGCTGCGCTTCCTGTGTGCCGGGGGAGCTGATGGTCAACGCCTCCATCTGACGGTCCGTGATTTCATGGCCGAAAAGATGCGCGAGAGCCGCCGGCGTGCCGACGTCGCACAAAGTCGGGACATGTCGAAGAGCACGTGGGCGCTCCTCGTGGCGGAGCAGGAAGTCCGGCACCTCGAAGGGCAGGCGGCAGAGAAGGAGGCCTTCGTCGCAGCGTGCACTGAGCTTGTGGAGCAACTAACGGCCCAACTGATCGACGCCCAGGTACAGCTGACGGAGGCGGTCCAACAGATGGTCACACTTCAAGTCGAGCGGGAGCATGCACAGGCCAGAATCGACGAACTGCGTGCTGCGACCGCCGACGAGGAGAGGGCACGCCGAGAGCGAGAAGCAGCTCTGGAGGCCGCCAGCCAAAGGGTAGCGGCATTGGAAAGACTCATTCAGCACGCTAATCCCTAGGGGCTTTGTTTTTTGCCATTCCCAGAATATTTTGCTTCCACTACTCAATATTTCGATCCATTTGTATGAACCAAT
Organism: Viscum album; assembly: GCA_963277665.1. Classification (NCBI taxonomy): domain Eukaryota; kingdom Viridiplantae; phylum Streptophyta; class Magnoliopsida; order Santalales; family Viscaceae; genus Viscum; species Viscum album. The sequence goes on along the minus strand of OY728166.1, from coordinate 86,451,591 downwards.
ATATTTATCTGCATCTTTTGGCTTAATATGCTCAACCACAATTCATTGTCTCGCGGGAGCATTAACCAAGCTTCAGGCATCCATAATTGGGCCTGGATTTCTAAAGAAAAGAGGGAGGTCATTCCTAGGAAAGGAGACTTCAGACCTAATCAATGTATCATCCCCTCAACTCGTTCCGACACACGAGCGGGACAATGCTAGGGGCGTTGAGATTTTATCCGAACATAGGGAAATGAGAAAGGGTGAATCGCGTGTCCCGAATTCAGAAATCCACAACGGTCGGCCTTCCAGGAAATGCCCAAGACGGCAAGCGGACAATGGATCAATCGACCATACTACTGCAAAAGACGGACCGAAGGTCATCATTCATATTGCAGGAGGCGGATCACATGTCATCATCAATGCCGCTTTGGGGGTTCCTTCAGGCACAAGGGTGGAAATCCAAATTAACAGGGCATGCGAAGCGTGGGGCGAAGTGATGATTTGTTCGGACAGAATCTAAAACTCCCAAAATTGCGCCACCGTGGGGAAAGCGTATTAGGCGGATGCACTAATCTGGCCGTGAATCACCCCAATTCTCAGACAGAACCTCTTTGATGAGGAAACTGTCGCTTCCCATCATTGCGATGGGGCATCCCGAGCTGAATCGGGGAGAATATCACAACTGCACCACTCGACCAGAAGCCAAGCCAGACGGCCAGCGACGAGGAGGGGCGGGACTTAGCGATCCCTGAGGCTGGACCCGAGTCGAGATGCCCGGGCGTTCCTACGTACTCCATCAGGCTGGAGATCAAGCCGCACGTAGTTATGAAAGTGCAGTTTAATGTCATGCAGGACGTAGAACCCTGATTAGGGAGATCTTAGTTGAAAGTCGTAGAGCTCAGACCATAAGGGCATATCTTAGTTTAAGGTCTTAGAGCTCGGACCATAAGAACCTCAAAGTACGCCACATCGTGGTCCTATCCCCTGGATATGCGAAGATGCACTGAGGGATAGTGTCAAGAGTGTCGAGGTTTCACCTGGTCAGAATGGGAGGTGGGAAATGTAATGTGAATCATGCGGCCATTCACTCAAGGACTGGGGGCACCGGCATAACGATATGGGAGTACTGCCGACTGTGGCGAAAAAGCAGCATCAATATCGCACTGACCGTTGATGGAATGAGGTAGCAAACGAGCATCAACCGCTCAAGTGCAGGATTCATATCGATTTGCTGCCCGAGGCCCTTGGGGGCACCAGCCCGAGTCGGTGGGAGAGCACTGAGGCATTGTGTCCAGACCGCTCACGGGGGCTCCACCCAGGGCGTAGGCGATGGGTCTGAATGAAAGGGAGCACGAAGCCTGAAAAGTGGAAGGAACCTGACCAAGCTGAACCTGACCCTCCTGGAAATAAACCAGAGTACTCTTGACACCAGTGGACCACTGCAAGGGGTCGAGGGACACGCCTTGAGGGTGACCCGAAGGCGGCAGATTCCCAAGAGAAGGGGAAATCTTTAAGAGGTGGGGGCTGGACCCGAAGTTTCAAACATCCGGGCATTCCTACGTATCCCACAAGGATGGGAGTCAAGCCACACGTAGTTCTTGAAGCGCGGCGCAACACAATCGGGCACCAGCGCGGGGAGGGGTGCGGGTCTGACCCTCGTACACAGAAGAAGCATTATTTGATATTTCTTGTTTGTCCTTAAAGGTCGATGGTTTTTCTTTGTGCAGCGACATGCCTGTGATTAAGGAATCCCTGGCGTCACCACAATAATCAAGCCATGAAAGGCATTGATAAATGGCGTGGTTATTAACCAGCGCCCAACGCGAGTGTCCCCTGAGGAGAACACCACGATGCAGTGTTGTTTCTCGTCGGGCGGCCAAGACGATCACAGTTTATGGTCGTGTGGTAGGACCAGACAACACAGTTTAAGGTCGTGTGGTTCGGACCATGGAGGAATCCGCTTATTGCGATATGGCGGACCCAGCGGAGGTGGGAACATACCCAGTCCTGCGGTCACGCATGATTCCAGGAGAAGGATCCTGGGATAGAGGCGTGCGTATGTCCATCACCCGAGGGGCAGAGATGCTAGCCTCCAACTATACTGGGCCCAGAACGCGATTGTTCGGGTGACTCCTTCCTCCTTATGGGGACGAGGGTCCAACTACACATGTCCCTTAGGGAGGACATCAGCAAATATCCTTGGTGCTCAGATCGTGGGAGCCTTGAAAGACACCATTACCCTGGTTGGCCTTCCTAACGTGTAAAGGTGTACTACAGGTCAGTATGAGGAGAGTGTCCACTACAACGCACAAAGGCGGAGTGTGATGAGGACTGTGCAACCAATGTTCAGAGCCTGAAAGAGCCGACATGGCGATCAAGGATGTTGCTGACCATGTTCGCAACACAACACCCGATCGCGTCAGCCTAGGATGAGGCAAGCAAACGAGCATCAACCGCTCAAGTGCAGGATTCATATCGATTTGCGGCCCAGGACCCGCCGGTAAATCGACCCGGAGCGGTAGGAGAGCACTGAGGCATCGTACCCAAACCGCTAACGAGGATCCCTTTGAGTGAAGGCTCAAACAAGAGGAAGCGCGAGGCCCAACAAGCAACACAAGACTTGTCGGGATTGAATCCGACACTGCGGGTCATAGACCGGAGTACCCAAAACATGTTAACAGATCACCGGAAAGGGTCGGAGGACTTACCCTGAGAGCAACCAAAAGACGGCAGATCTCCGTGATCAACCAAGAGACGGGGCTGGACCTGAAACACAAGCGTCCAGGCGGTCCTATGTATCCCATAAGGATGGGAATCAAGCCGTACGTAGTTCTTGAGAGGCAGTTTAACGTCATGCAGGACGATGAGGGGTGTGAGGTAGTCCCACACACGGGGGAGGCGTACGGCGCGGCCAGTAGACCAACGTGAATGAGGACATAATCCCCCGCTCACGCCACACGCCTCGCACAAAAAGGAGGGGTACTTGGGCCAGAGGCCCAACACGGGATAGAGATTCCCGGGAAATGGGGCTGGGCCCGAAACATGAATGTTCAGGCGGTCCTACGTATCCCATAAGGATGGGAATCAACCCGCACGTAGTTCTTGAAGTGCAGTTTAACGTCATGCAGGACGAAGTACAGTTTAACGTCATGCTGGACGAGGGAAAGGAGATCTTAGTTTAAAGTCGTAGAGCTCGGACCATAAGAACCTCACGCACGCCACTTCGCGGTCCTATCCCCTGGATATGCGAAGATGCACTGAGGGATAGTGTCAAGAGTGTCGAGATTTTGCTTGGTCAGAATGGGAGGTGGAAAGATGTGAATCATGCGGCCATTCACTCAAGGACTGGGGGCACCGGCGTGACGATATGGGAGTACTGCCGACCGTGGCGGAAAAGCAGCATCAATATCGCACTGACCGTTGATGGAATGAGGCAGCAAATGAGCATCAACCGCTCAAGCGCAGGATTCATATCGACTTGCTGCCCAAAGCCCTTGGGGGTACCAGCCCGGATCGGTGGGAGAGCACTGAGGCATTGTATCCAGACCGCTCACGGGGGTCCCACCCAGGGCGTAGGTGATGGGTACGAATGAAATGGAGCATGAAGCCTGAAAAGTGGAAGGAACCTGACCAAGCAGAACCTGACGCTCCTGGCAATAAACCAGAGTACTCTTGACACCGGTGGACCACTGCAAGGGGTCGGAGGACACGCCTTGAGGGTGACCCGAAGGCGGCGGATTCTCCAGAGAAGGGGGAAATCTTTAAGAGGTGGGGGCTGAACCCGAAGTTTCAAACATCCGGGCGTTCCTACGTATCCTATAAGGATGGGAATCAAGCCACACATATTTCTTGAAGCGCAGTTTAGCGTCGTCCAGGACGTAGATGCTTGGCAGTTTAACGTCTTGCAGCGCGGATGTGGTACAGTTTAACGTCATGTTGGACGAATGCTAAACAGTTTAACATCTTGTAGCTTGGACGAATGCTAAACAGTTTAACGTCTTGTATCTTGGACGAATTGCACTCAGGCAAAGTACTGCTTGAGGAACCTAGCGTTGGTGGGAGGAGTGACACGCTCACCATTCATAGTTGCTAGGGAGTACGCGCCATTGGGATAGACCTTGTGGATGACAAAAGGTCCCTCCCACTTGGGCTCCAACTTGGGCGGCTTCCTGCCGGGGATCATTGGTGCTCTCAGGGCTAATACTAGGTCACCCTGCAGGAAGGAGCGGAGGCGAACCTTCTTATTGAAAGCTCGAGCCATCCTGCTCTGATGCCTCTCCAAGTTGTGCAAAGCGCGAAGTCTATTCTCATCTAGTGCTTAAACTCGACTAGACGGGCTTCAGCAGCTCTGTCCGGCGCTTGCTGGTCGTAGACCGCAGTGCGCAAGGACAGTAACTGGATCTCGATGGGCAGGACGGCCTCAGCTCCATACACCGGGGAATAAGGGGTAATCTGGGTGGAATTGCGGGTCGTCATCCGATAAGCCCAGAGGGCGTTGGGGAGCTTGTCCGGCCAACTCTTCTTGTTCTGACCAACCATCTTTTGCAGAATGTTAGAGAGGGTCTTGTTAAACGCCTCAATCTGTCCATTCGCCTGCGCATGATAGCGAGATGTATGATTCGAGAGAATGTTGTACTTGGCGTACAACTTCTTCAACTCGGCTTCTCAGAAATTGGCTCTGTTATCCGTGAGGATAGCGTGAGGCACTCCAAATCGATAAATGATGTTGGAGGTCACGAAGTCAGTGATAGAACAGGATTTGACCTCTCTGAGCGGAATCGCCTCTTCCCATTTGGAGAAGAAGTCCGTAGCGGTCAGAATGAACCGACACTGGCGAGCCGTCGCCGGCGGGTAAGGTCCCACAACGTCCAGTCCCCAGGCTGCAAAGGACCAAGAATACCTGGTGGTATGGAGAGGCTCCGGCGGCCGATGCACAAAGTTCGCATGAACCTGGCACGCATGGCACCTCCTGGCATACTCGATGCAGTCATGGATCATGGAGGGCCAGAAGTATCCCAACCTCCGAATCTAGTGGGACAGCTTCGACCCAGTCTGATGGGCACCGCATGAACCAGCATGAACCTCTTGCATGACTCGTGGGATCTCAACTCCCTGAAGGCAACAGAGGAGAACACCATCAAATCCGCGTCTATAGAGGATCTGCTCCAGGCCGGGACTGCTCTGGAGGACAAACTGCGATGCGCGGCGTCAAACTCGCTCGTGATCGGCTCGATCCGATGGGAGAATGCCATGTTGGAGGTACTCAACCAAAGGCGTCCTCCAATCAGGGGCTGGTTCGACTGCCATATCTAGGGTACTCGGGGCTCCGGGCATAGGGGCAACCGTGGTGAGATTACATACCAACGGGCCGCGATCTCCCTTCGGGATAACGGGAGCGATGAGCCTGCGGTGCGTCACGCGGACGATCAGGTTATCTTGTTCAGGCTCTGCAAGTGACGCAACAAGGCTGGCCAGAGCATCTGCTCGACCGTTCTGCGACCGGGGAATATGGACAATTTCTGGCCGAGAAGGGAACTGGGCCATCAGAAGGAGGGTGCACTCCAGCAATGGCACAAGTTCCGGCTTCCTGACAACATAGTCTCCATTGATCTGCTTAACGACCAGCTCGGAGTCCCCTTTCACACACATATGGGGCACGTCGATCTCGAGAGCCAACTCGAGGCCCGTGATGAGGGCATGGTATTCCGCCTCATTGTTGGTACAGCCCTCTGACAACAGGAAAGAGTATGGCAGCACGGCTTGCTCCGGGGTAATGAAGAAGATACCCAAGCCCACTCTGTTGAGCTTAGGGTTATCGAGTCTTCTACCGGTGGGGCTCCGGGAGGCACCGTCGAAGTGCATCTGCCAGCATGGATCGGCATGATCGACCGAGAGAATGGCCTCATCTGGAAAGCCTAGATCCAGCGGCTGATCCGCGGAGGTTGGGTGAGCAGCCAGAAAGTCTGCCAATGCTTGCCCTTTGATGGCCTTCTGAGACACATACCTGATGTCGAACTGCTGGAGAATCACAGCCCACCGCGCTAGACGGCCAGTCAACATAGGCCGACTCAGGATATACTTCAACGGGTCTACCCGAGAAACCAACTGTACCTCATGGTGCTGCAAGTAGTGTCGTAATTTCTGTACGGCAAATACGAGCGTCAGGCAGCTCTTCTCGATGGGGGAATACCTAACTTCCACATCGAGGAGCATGCGACTGAGGTAATAGAGGCTATTCTCTGTTCCCTCGTTGTTCTTCTGGGTGAGAAGGGCACCAAGGGACCGTTCCAGGGCGGTCACATAGAGGACCAGCGGCTTCCCGGATACAGGCGGCATCAGAACCGGAGGTTGAAGCAAGTACTGCTTGATTTCCTCGAAAGCGGTCTGACACTCTTTATCCCATACATAGGTGACACCTTTCTTCATGAGCCGAGAAAAGGGCTTACATTTGCCGGCCAGATTCGCGATGAATCGGCGTATATAGGCTAAGTGGCCTTGGAACCCTTGCAGTTCCCGGATGTTACCTGTGGGAGGCATCTGGCTAATCGCCCTGATCTTCTCTGGGTCGATCTCAATACCCCGATATCTTACCACAAATCCAAGGAACTTTCCGGAGGTGACCCCGAAGGCACACATTAACAGGTTCATCTTCAGGCAGCGAGACCGGAGGAAGCCGAACACTTTCTCAAGATCTTTGAGATGGTCCTGACGCTGGCGCGATTTGACCACCAAGTCGTCGACGTAGCATTCCACCAGTGTGCCGAGGATTGGCTTGAATATGCGGTGCATCGCCCGTTGATAGGTGGCACCTGCATTCTTCAGGCCGAAGGGCATGACCCGGTAACAAAATATACCTTGGGGGGCCCTGAAGGAAGTGAACTCCTCATCCTTAGGGGCCATCCGGATTTGGTTGTAAAAATATAAATTTAAAAGATGGTTTTTAATGAATATTTCCTTACAAATAACATATTCTTGAAGCGAGAATTAATAAAATTAAATGAATATATAAAAATACTAAAAATAGAAATTATAAAAAACAATATATTTATAATTGATTTAAAAAATAATCATAGCATGAAAAAATCAATGAAGTAGAAGGTTAACCAAAAGAATGAAAATTTGGTTAAGAATTCCTTTACTTCATGTTTTTCTTACATCAAACAGGTTTAGAACTCCTTTATAATGGTTAAAAAAGTATTATTAATATTTTATAGAAACATTTTCATGTTTATAACACCGTACATGATCCTTTTATAACATAATTTCACCCATTTATTATTAATATTTTTTCATTCCATTAATTCAGGTTCTTACTAGGGTCTGTTTGTAAAGGATTTTCTTATCGAATGGAAGTGAAACTCCAAAATCGAAATGAAATGGTATTATAATTTCTCCGTAATATTATATAAAACCATAAATAATTTTGTTTTAATATATGAGGATGAATTATTAGATAAAACATTAACGATATTATTTTAGATTATTCTGGTCATTCTTCAATAATCACGAACTAGTATTGATATATAATTTAATATTATGAATATAAGTTAATTACAAAACATAAAAGAGGTTATATAATACACATTAAAATCTTTTTCAACCATTGAAATGGTTTTATAACCATATTTGAAGGATGTAATGGAAATTGAAAACATATCATCCACGACGTCGGTAATTCAACACATCACAGATGATGTTTATTATTTTAAAATAAGTGGGAGAGGAGAATGAATATGGTGATGGATGTTTCCATAAAATTTATAAAATTATATTATATATATATATGATAATTTAGTTTTCAAGGTGCTTTGGAATGTGCCTTTGGGTGGCCGATGGCTTGTGTTGGTTTCAAAATCTTTTGCTTCGGGGATTTTCGGTGATAACTTTGTGGATGCAACATGTCAGCTGAAAGAATTACTTTTTCATTTGTGTTTATTAGAGTAATTTGGTGGTTTTGGTGTAGATATAATTAAGTGTATCACTTGTTCAGGTCATTTATCGACTATTTCATTGGGTATCAGTGGAATTTCAGCATTGTCGGTGGTTTTGTGGTTCAGGTTAATGGCAAGGTGTGTCAGTGTGTGTTTCTTGTGTTTCACTCCATATAGGTTTTTTTATGTCCATCATAGAAAACACGGTGAAGTTTTCCAGATGATGATGATGATTTTTTTGTGTCAACTTTTATTTTGAAGGATCCTCTTTTGTGTCCATGGTTTTCATGGTTTATATTGTGTTGATTTTTTTCGATGTTGTTCAAGATCAATGTTGGCGATGATGTACTTCAATAGAGGATTGTCAGCACTCTGGTTGGATTCGATGATGGGGATTGGTATGATTGTTAGACTGTTCAAGGAGGGTGTGAATTGATGGTTACGTGACATGAGGAGGCACATCGATCAATATGGAATGACAGTTGAGGGAACGTGGTATGAGGATTGGATGGATGCTTTTTGAAATATATATTTGAAACATTTGTTAATTGTGATATTTATTGGCTTCTATCTTGGTGGGATGTGATGTTTGTTTATCTGCATAAAGTTATGTTAAGGTTCACACATACCCTTTAAAATTGTTATTTGAAAATAAAAAAATTTGGATTGGTGGGTAGGAGAGGAGGGTTTTTCAATTATTTTAGTCATTATTTTATGCTTTTTCTCAAGATAAGAAATAATATTCGTTTTTGTGTGTATAAACAGTAAAGAGATCATGTGTTTTTTATCCAAGTGTTATTACATCATCCATGATGTTGTGAATAGTGTATTTGACTTATAATGTTTATAAACGATAAATTAGCATTTTTCACTATTCACAAAAAAATTCAATTATTTCAGAAAAATCCCAAATATTCACCCAAACCATTTTTTGACATGTAGAATTCAAAAATTAACTTCATTTTATAAAAAATTTTCAAAATTTTATTTTAAAATAAAATAATAATTTATTTGACAAATAACAATTTTAAAACTATAACATATTTTATAACACCTTAAAAAATATTCAAGGTCTTACAATATTATCTTATAACAATAAGATAATAAATTAATAATTTATGATTAAATATTATAAAAATAAAATTTCATTTACATTATAAAATTAATCATAAAATTATAATTAAATATTTATGACTTAAAAAATATCAAAACTTATACTATGATCACGTTATCACTTGTAAGATTCCCAAAGTTTATTTAGACATTCCTTTGTGAGGTTACTATTCATTTGAATGATTTACTGGTCATAATGGACAAATTACTATTCATAAGGATAACATTACTATTCATAAGGTTATGTTACTATTCACCAAAATTTATGTTAATCCAAATAGACTCTATATATCTTACGGATTGAAACCATGTATGTCCATTTTTCGAAATTCAAATCATAGAAGTTGTAAAATTTATATTAACAGCTAGGTAATAACTATCTCCATAAAACAAAGTGTTGTTTCACAAAGACTTAGTTTTTCTTGAATTTTAGAAAATTTAATTTTAAATACTTAGGGTGTTACATTCTCCCCACCTTATTTAAATTTTGTCCCCATAATGTTTATTTACATATTTACCAAGTTATTCTACCTTCCCTTTATAGCATTTTTATATTCCCATGATTATTCTTTGACCATGTGGTTTCTCCAAAAAACATTAACCTAGTGGATTACCTTATTCTATAATAATTACTCTTTATGATCGAGAATCTGAATTTGATTTTCTTCATAAGAAATGTTCTCATCCAACTAAACTGATTATGAGATCAAAACATGATATGAATATGTTACATGCATTGTCAACATTGAAACATGACAAAAATTGTGTACTTGATATAAATTTAAAGAAAACTCTACTTGGTAGGCGACTAGTTTGACTTCATCTAGGAAATCATAAGATCCAATTAATAGTGGACTTAGATTTCCTTTCTTACAAAAATGCATCAGACTTTTCCATGGAGATAGTCTATGAAAAACATGATCACCTACCTCGAAAGAAAAGTACTTCCTCCTATTATCTGCATAAATTTTCTACCTTCTATGAGTTGTCATCATGTATTTTTGGATCATCTTTACTCTCTCAGGAAGTTCCTTTACTAATTCTTCTCCCATCAACTTCTATTCCATGAAATCATCCGAAAATGTTATAGTTTGAAATTGCTTCCTATAAAATTCCTCAAAAGGTGTCATATATATACTGTTATGAATACTGTTATTAAAAGATAACTCTACTAAATAAATATGTTGATCCCAACTTTCTTGGTAGTACATTGAACACAATCAAAGAATGGCCTCCAATTTCTGTATTGTTCAATTGGTCTGTCCATCCGACTGACGATGAAAAGAAGAACTAAAAATTAATTCTTCACCCAACGACCAATGGAGTGCTTTGAAAATTTGGAAGTGAGCCTGGGATCTCTATCTGATACAATGAAAGGAGGAACTCCATGTAACCTAAAAATATCTTTGATGTACAGTTGAGAATGATAGTTCAAAGGCATAATATCTCAAAATGGAAGGAAATTTGCATATTTAGTTAGTCGGTAAACAATAACCAAAATCTAATTGTTACTTTGAGAAGTCTTTGTTAGTCCCACCATGAATTCCATAGATATATTTTCCAATTTCCACTCTAGCACTGGAAAAGGATGAATCATACCCTTTGGTATTTGTTTCTCTGCATTAAACTGTTGACATGTCAAACATTTCATAGTAAAACGTGAAACATCTCTTTTCATTCCATCCCACCAGTAATACTCATAAAGGTCTATATACATCTTTTTACGAACAGGATGAACTGAAACTGAATAACTATGAGCTTAACACAATAATTCTTTCTTCACCTGTGAATCTCGGGGCACAAAAAATCATTTTCCAAATCATAAAACACAATCTATATCAAGGTTAAATTTTGGAAACATGCCCATTTTAACTAACTCTTCCCTTTTTCTATAACTCATGGTCTTCCTTCTATTCATTCTTAATTCTGTCTGATAGAGATGATTATACCAAAACCTGAAACAAAATAGGGGAATTTACTATACAAATTACTTATAAGACAAAATTCATCAAATCAGTAATCAAAGGTTCTTGTTCCAAATGTAACATTATTAATGATTCATGATGTTTTGACTCATGGGATCTACCACTATGTTTTCTTTTCTAGGTTGGTAATTGATTATGTAATCATAATCAATTATTTTTTTCAATCTATATTCTTTTCCTCATGTTTAATTCAGACAAGTGAATATATAAATCAATCTTTTGTGGTCTGTATATATATCACATTTTGATTTATATAAATGATGCCTCCAAATTTTCAATGAAAAAAACCACAATTGCTATTTCCAAATCATGTGCGGGAAAATTTAACTTATGAGGTTTTAGTTCTCTTGAAGCAGAAGAAATTACCTGGTCATTCTAGATTAGAACAGAACCAATTCCCTTCATTTAATCTTCCCTATAGATGACCAATTCACCATTTCTATGAAGTAGGGCCAAAACTAGAGCATTCACCAATCATTTCTTCATTTTCTGAAAACCAGCATCACATTCTTTTATCCAAATAAATTTAACCCCTTTTCAATTTAACATAGTTGGATGGATAGATGACTATGAAATTTATTTTACGAAATCCTCAGTAATAACATGCTAATCCAAGAAAACTACATTACTCTATATCATATTTTGGTCTTGTCCATTAATCAACTAATTTTTTGGTAGGATAAACTATTATTCCATCCTTATTTACAATGTTTGCAAGAAAAGAAATCTGTTGCAACCAAAAATAATGTTTTTTAGATTTTATGTATAACTTATTTTCTATGAGATATTATAAAACAATCTGTAAATGATTTTCATAATCCTTATAGATTTTTGAAAATTACAAAATATGATGAATAAAATATCAAAAATATTCTCCAAATATTTAAATAATATTCTATTCATAAGATCCATGAATATAAAAGGGGATTTGTCGAACCAATGTTCATAAAAAACTCATAATTCCTATACCTAGTATGAAAATATATTTTCATGATTTCAACATCCTTCACCTTTAGGTGATGATATCTGAATCCCAAGCCAATCTTCAAAAAGTAATGATCTCCCTAGAGCTTATAAAAAAGTAATTTATATGAGGAAAAGGGTAATTATAATTAATAGTGAAGTTATTCAAAATAGATGTTCCCCATGGAGAAGTAAAAGGATTAATTAACCATTTATCAAGTAACTCCTACAACTATTTTTTCATTTCAAGATGTTCCATTTTAGCAATTCAATAAGGGGGTTTTGAAATTTTTTTAGCATCATGATCTTATCTAATGGTAAATTATTCTTTTTAATTAGGTATAAGACTTAGTAACTCATCAGAAAAAACAAAAAGTTATTCATTTACCACAGGAACATCATTAATCTAAATAGTTCCATTATTTTCAAAAATATGTGCCAGATGAAATTCATTTCAATATTTTTACAGTTTTGAATCTTCATGAGTTATTATCAACTGTATAGGTTCATCCTTGTATAAAAAATGAATCTCATTCTGAAAAATGACTTCTTTATCTCCAAAATCAATCTTATCACAATAATAAAAAATCTAATCCATACCCAAAATAACATCAAACTACACTTTAGGTAAAAAAACAAATTTTTTTATTTACGTCTTTCAACGGAAAAAAATTCATATAATACATTTTTTCTATAATATTTCCCAGTAGTATTTTAACAGTAAGTTCCAAGCTCATTTATTGAGGCGAAATTTCCAATTTCCAAGAAACTTTTTCAGAAAAAAACGAATTTGTAGACCCTGTATCAAGCAAGGAATTATAGATATTTGAGTAAATAAACAAATTACTTAATACCACTTCATTGGATGTCCTGACATCTACTAATGTAGTCTTAATGGATCTCACTACACCATTATTATTATAGTTTTGTTTCCTTCCATCATCCAGATCATTCATTGTGTAGGTATTTTCATAATGACATGTGTCACCACATTTAAAACACTTTATATTATGTTTATCATGATAAATCATGGGATAATTTTCATTAAAATCTAAGTCTGTATTTATGAACTTACTACATTGAAAACACCTCCCAGTTTTTGTAAGGCATTCTAAAGTGTTCTTTTTACCACACTTTTTCACAAACTGGAAACTGAACTTTTTTACCTTCATATTTATTTGATTGGTTCATACCCAGTTCATTCCATCTGGACATATTATTCTTATTACTATTGTCAAATTACATGTGGTCATCATCAAACTACATTTATACCCTATTATCACATCATACAAGTTTCTCATATCTTTTGAATTTATGGGAGTCCAATTCCATTTGATATCTTGACTTAAATCCTGAGTAAGAATGGTTTATTTTCCTATCAAGATCCCGAATAATATTTAGAACATACCTTGGTAGTCTGGTAACGTTAGCTTCAAAATTGGCCATTGAACCTTCCACCTTTTTCTTTAATTCATGGAATTTCTTTTCTATTCCGATTCAAACCACCTTAAGAAAATATTTTTAAATTCATCACATTCTATGGAATGGATATCCTTATTATCCCTGGTATTCTTGACTATTTACCACCACTGGGGTGATTAATCTTCATAAAAAATGTAAATACTGACATTATTATTTTCTTAACACCCCATGACATCAAATATATTTTCAAGGGATTTAATCCATCTTTTAGCTACCATAGGGTCAGAAGATCGACTGAATGCGGGTGGGTGTTACCTTTTAAAATTTTCCTATATTTTCATTCTCCTTTATAGTATCTATAGTTGTTATCTTGATTGGATTCTAATGATATTTATAACATATGTAAACTGATCTGTTAATGTCATAAACTTTTCAGTTCCATTTCCCTCCATTCCTAGTTTCTGATTCAGAAATATATCATCCTCTCGGTTCCTTCCAACTTCATCTTCCATGTTTCTTATGTGGAAAAACATTCTGAAGAGACATATAATAAACAAGTAAACAAGGTAATATTTAAATAATATATCATTTAAACACAAACATAAGGTAAAAATCATTTATGGTATTCTATTAACATCATCCAAACCCCTGAAGGTATCTATACTGTGCACTAATACCAAATATAAGGGATTGACCTTAAACATTACATAATCTATTTAATACAACTATATTTCACTTCTTTAAAGTCATAAATATCTTTTTAGTTTATAGTTTTATAATTTTAGGAAATAATTCATAAATATAACCCAATAATAATACAAAGACGGTAAAATTAAAACAAAATCCATTTATCTCATAATACAGTTTTTTAATAAAAAATGAAATTTTTTCATGAAATTTTTTCAGAACCGTCATCTTGGACTACCATTTTATCTTACCCATCGTTAGCACTATGAAAAATATTTTAAAACATTGTATGACTACAAAAAGATCATTGAGGGATATAAAAAAAGGAAACAAACCATTAGTCCATGAATACTAATAAAGAAATGAAATCATTTTCACAAAGCCATATATCTCACTCATAATGTATCTTATACATACATTGTGAAATAGGAGATTTCCATAACCATATGAAACATAAATAAAATATATAAAAGAATCTTATGGAATTACATACTTAATATTATAACCCTTATAACTACATTATGATTTGTAAACACCACAACTACCATACAATGTTATCGTCACTGCTACTTTATGGAATAACCATACGACTGACCTCCAACATATACATACCCAATAAATTTTGGTGAGATATTGGTTTCAACCTATTAATAATAAAATTCCATGAACCATAAATTAATCATAAAACATGATCACTTGTATAAAAACATTCGTTTTGAATTTTTTGGAAATAGAAATATAATAAAGTATTTTAAAAGAAGAATCCCATACATATACCATATCATTGAAACGAGAATTATTAAGATGAAATAAATAAATAAAAATACTGAAAATACACATTATAAAATATAATATATAAAACAATTATTTCCCAAATAATCATTTCCTGACAAAATAAATAAATTATAAAGTTATCCTAAGTAATAGAAATTGGGTTATGAATTCCCTTTCCTTGGGTTCATCTTAATAAATATGTGTCTAAACCTCATATATAATGGTTAAAAAAGTGTTATTAATATTTTAAATAAACACATTCAAGTTTATCCTACTTTATATGATCCTTTTATGACATCCTTCCACCAATTTATTAATAATATTTTTTTTCATTCCATTGATTTGGGTTCATACTTTTAATGGTTTCTATGGTCTATTCGTATAGGATTTTCTTATCGAATTAGAGAGGAAATAGAAAAGTGGAATTAAATTGTATTAACATGTTTCCAGACTATTAAATGAGTCCACAAATTTTTTTTCTATATATGATGATGAATCATTATATAAAACATTATTTATATTCATTTATATCATTTTGGAGGTTCTTCAATAATCAAGAACTAGTTTCATTATATAATTTAATTTTATACATATAATTTTATTTCCAAACATAAAAGAGGTTATTTAATAAAATTTAAAATATGTATCATTTTTTAAAATGGTCTTATAACCAGCTTTTAGAGAAGTAATGGAAATTGATAACACATCTTCCATGATGTCGTTAATTCGACACATCACAGACGGTGCTCTTATTTTAGAATAAGAGGGAGAGGAGAGGAACTATGATGATGGATGTTTCCAAAAATATGATAAAATTATAGTATTTATATGATATTAGAGTCTCATTCCTCTTGGATAATAGTAAGTTAAGATAGCATAAGAAAAATAAGTGAATTGAAATTAAAATAAAAGAAAATGAATGAGGATTTTTACCTCTGATCTATTCTTCTTCAGATCCTCCTTAAAGACATTGGTTTTGGAATTTTGGTGAGACAAGTGGGTCTTGGATGTGGGGAAGAGACTTTGTAAGAGTATTGTGAATAATTAATAAAATTTTCAAAGCTTGAGAGTTGTGTGAGTAAGTGGGGTGAGCTGTGGTATTTATAATGGGAGAAAGGAGGGGTTTCCATTATTTTAATCATTATTATATTATTTTTCTCAAGAAAAGAAATAATATTGGTTATTGTGACTAAAAATAGTAAATAGATCATGTTAGTTTGATCAATGGTGTCTTACATCAACCATGATGTTGGAAATAGTGTATTTAACTTATATTGTATATAAACAGTAAATTACCGTAATTCACTTTTCATAAAAAAATTCGTGTATTTTAGAAAAAACTAAAAAATTCACCACAAATTTTTTTGATGTGTGGAATTAAAAAAATGAACTCAATTTTTAAATTATTTTTATAAATATTTTAAATTTAATTTCTAAATAAAATTATTATTTATTCGATAAATAAAAAATTTAAAATAATAATTACATTTATAATGCCATAAAAAATAATCAAGGTATCCTAAAATTATCTTATAATAATAAGGTAATTAAATAATAATTTATGATTATATTTTATGAAAATAAATTTTCATTTAAATTATTAAATTAATTATTAAATTGTAACTAAATTTTTATGACATAAAAACAATACCAATAATTATAATATGATCATATTATCACTTATAAGATGCCAAAATTATATTTATACCTTCATGGGTGAGGTTAATATGCATTTGGATGATTTACTATTCATAAGGGTCATATTAAAATTCATAATTTTAACATTACTATTCCTAAGTTTAATTTACTATTCACAAAAAATTATGTTGATCATAAAAGACTCTAAATATCTTACTAATTACAACTTTGTAAGTCCATTTTTTGAAATTCAAATCATAGAAGTGGAAAATTTAGTTTAACAGCTAGGTTATTACTATCTTCGTATAAAAAAGTATTTTTTCGCATACACTTAGTGTTCAATGCATTTCATTAATTTTTTTTAAATCATTGGAGTGTTACAAATCACATTAATTTAAGCATTCAAATGGAACTATATAAAGTATTGTATGTAAAGAGATATCATACACCAACTTATTGGGATGAAGTTCAGTAAAGGATGTTTTTAGGCCAAGACATGTGGAGAAAACAATAGAAAAGGTATAGACGATTCAATCCAATATCAAAAAATCTCAAACTAGGAAAAAGATCTATTCTGATAATCAAAGGAAGGATTTAGAATTTCATGTGGGAGATCATGTTTTCTAAAAATAATCTCCATGGATGGGGGTTATATTACTTGGAATGAAAGGGAAACTAAGCCCCATTTACATTGGTCCTTTTTAAATCCTGGAAATAATTGGATCCGTCTCTTATATTTTATAGATTCCACCTAGCCTTTATAAAGTACACAGTGTTTTCCATATCTATTCGTTAAGTAAGTACATGATAGATCCAACACATGTCCTCACTTTTGATGTAATTGAATTGGAACCCAATTTATCTTATTGTAAAGATCCTATCAAAATTATGAACATAAGAGATTGGGTGTGGAGGAATTAGATGACTAGGCTGGTAAAGTTAACTTGGAAAAATCATAAAATTGAACAGGTGATGTGGGAATAGGTGGAGATTTAAATGACGAACAACCCAAATATTTTTATGAGGTGAAATTCTAGATATTTTGAGGATGATTTTTTTTTGAAAGAGGGTAGAATGTGACAATGCAAGATTTTATGGTACGTCACATTTAAAATTTAATATCTTCTATAATTTATTCTTTATAAATCAACAAGTATAAAACTATAATATACTATTAAATATGAGTCTAGTAATTGAAATGTGGCCATTACGAATAATAATATGACCAATACAATAGTATCCTCCCCAATGAATGTATTCAAAAATTTACTAATCTTATGAATTTAAATTTAATATATTTATATCATTGAAAAAGTAAATGAATATTTTAAAAATGAGAAATTCTATATTGGTATTTTTTTGAAATATAAATTCAAATTCACAAATTTGTAATTAGAATAATTATTTAAAAGAATTTTTTGAGGAAATAGATTCATATTTTTTTCTTATCATTTGAAGAAAAGTTTTTGATACACTAATTAATTTTTGAAATAATCAAAATATTTGTTATAATATTAAAATCGTTATTTATCAAGTAAATGTCGACATTAATTAAAAATAAAATTTCTCATATTTATAATTTTTCATAAATTAGAGTTCATTTTTAATTTGACATATCAATAAATATTTTGGTTGAATTTTTGGGATTATTCATAAATAGTTGATTTTTTTGTGAATACAAACAACTGGTAATTTGTAGAATTTAAAAAATAAATGAATTATGAGAAATAGATGATGTATGGATAGTCTTTATCCAATATAAAAAACCATAATTTTTCATATTTAATATATTTAGTTATAATTTTCATTATATTGATTTTTTTTAGAAAAAATAATAAACTAATGAATTAAATATAAAACAATTCCTCTCCTCCAATGTAAATACCACCCCTCACCAACCCTTTTACTCACACCTCCAAAGTCTTGAGGATTTTCCAATTTTTTCCAAATCCCTCTCCCAAATATTTACTCTATAGTCTATTCATTTTGGTCTCACCAAAAATATCATTTCCATTTTCCTTAAATAAGTTCTCAAGGAGAGGATTTCAAGAGGTAAAGCCTCCTTTCATTCATTAAATTTTCATTCAATTTATTTTCTTTTTTTATCATTTTTAACTCCTATACCAAAAATGCATGATAAATCCAGTATATTATATAAACTGTAATTTTATTTTAAAAATGGGATATCCATCATCAATTATTTTGTCTT
Organism: Viscum album; assembly: GCA_963277665.1. Classification (NCBI taxonomy): domain Eukaryota; kingdom Viridiplantae; phylum Streptophyta; class Magnoliopsida; order Santalales; family Viscaceae; genus Viscum; species Viscum album. Next base: position 86,432,887 of record OY728166.1, on the reverse strand, counting down.
CCCCTTTTTGTTCTAAAAATCAAACTAGCGTCTCTGTGGTGTCGATTCACCACCATCATGGACGTTGATTATGTTGTTTTATAATACATCCTTAAATGATGGTAACAAAAAAAATACCTTTGAAAAAATTATAATATATATAAAAGTATTAATTATTGTTATGGAACCAATATATGTACAAAATGTTTATTAATAAAACAAAACTATAGTGCGATGATAGAAAATGTCAAAATAATCCAAATTGTTGTCATTAACATTGTACCAAATGATCCAACCTCATATATGAAAAAATTGGTATATAATACCATTATATATTATAGAATATCATTAATAACAAAAAATTTCAATTCCGTGTAACTATTCCCATTTCAGATGAATTTTCATACATGTATACAAGTGAACCAACGATGAAAACTAAGGAAACAAACACTTCCAAACAAAAAAATTGAATAATATAACTAATGAAATAGACCACAAGTGAACATAATTAATTTTTAATAGACAAAATAAATTTTGAACAGGTTCTTAATTAAATTATTATTTAATCTATTTTCATTATCCCACACATTAAGTATAAATATAGAAGATATTCGGTCATAAGTTAAGGGATTTTAGCCAAACCTCCATTTTTTCATTCAAGTAAAACCTTTTCTCTCTTTACCAAAATTTATTTCTCAATTAATTTTAGTTAAATCATATAAATTCTGTTTATATGTTCTAAAATCATGTATCTAGATCAATTCATCTTTCTTTTATGGGGAAATACATGTTTTATAAGGTTGCCTTTTCAATTCTCCCCAATAAGAATGTTCGATTAAAGGGAACAACCCAATTTCTTCTATATTTTCATGTACACTCCATAATCTATTTTAAGACAACAATATTTTTCTAAAATAAATAATTTAATCATGTAAATATATAATATTTATTTTCTTATTTTATTTAAACAATTATGTATTTTCCTCTTTAAAGAGTCATTTATATATCCCCGAAATGTCACAATGAAGTGGATCATTTATAATGTTTCACACACACTCTTTAACATGTTTTCACTTTAGTTTTCAGATTTTAGTATGAATATCAATTTAATATTCTTCAAAATTAATTTTATTCCCTTTCTTTTCTAGTATATACTTGTTTTAAATATTATTTTTATTAAAAATACTAATGTTTTTTCGGGAAGAACTCTTCCTTCCAAATTAAAAGGGTCTTTATCTCAATAATTTTTAGTGATTTTATTAGATTATTTTCATCTATTTCAACACCCTCAATTGAATCTTATTCTTAATTGATATTGATCACATTTTTGGACATATTACATATTTTTTTGAATGGTTTATGATTATGTATGGTGATTTACTATCTTGATACCATTAACTATATTACTATATATTGTTTATGATTGTGTTTCTTTTTTGTGTAAAGTTATTAACATTTCATTTGATATTTTCAAAATGAAATTATTTGTTTATTATCGTTCACCCCTTTTATAAGAGGATTTAATTTCACATAATAAGTGGTGGTAGGGGGTCTCTATAATCCCTTGATGCATCAGTAGGTCTCATGAAGTAATCTAGGTTGGGTTTTTACCTATTTATGTATAGTGTCTTAGACAAAGCTTTTTCGGTATGATTATGATGTCCAAAATTATTATTTCCCCCATTATGATACTATTAATTTATAGTCCACGTGATTATTCAACTAGTAGAATATCTATGGTTATGTTTTTTTCTTATGTGATTATTTGTGAAATTATTTAATCAGTTTTTGTTCCTTAAATATTACGATCAATATTTTGTTTTGATGGATTTTTTTTGTTATTCACTACGACTTATTCTTTGTTATATCTTTGACTATAGTTCTTACCCTTACTCAATATCTGATCTCACCCCTTTATTATTTATTATTTTTCACCAGTAAGTGAAGATGTATTTTATGAATGACTTTAATGGATAATATAAGAGGTTATGATTGTTCCCAATGGGTTTTATCTAATTTATTTCATTTCATGTTATAATTGAATACTTTTTTTGTATCCAGTTTTCCAATTTTTATAAACTATTAAGTTTATTGATATGTGAACACGTTTTCATACTAATAATTTAATTAAGTAATGCATCTGATCTGAGCTTCTAGGGTTGGGATTTTTATAGCAGGTTATAACAGCTACCCATTGATAATATTAATAATATACCATGGTTTGTTAAAGATAGGTGTTATGTGTAATGTAATATATCAATGAATTTTTTTTTAAAATAATAATTCATAAAAACTCAAAGAGTTGCATTATAATCCCCTTAAAATGAATTTATTTCTTGAAATAAATCACTCCAATACAAAAAATGGTGATAATAAATTCTCATCATATCCTCAAGTTCCCATGTAGCTTCTTCAAACTGAGGGTTTCACCAAACAAATATGGCCAAGAGAGTGGAATTGTTTTGTAGAAATTTTATATGTGATCTAAAAACTCCCATGATTGATCTTCATAATAATGATCAGACTTCAGAGGTATAAACTATGATTTATGTACATATAAAAGGTAATATATTTACTTCCTTTGGAGAGATACATGAAACACATCTTGGACTTGAGTGTGGTTTGGTTGAAGTACCATCTAATATGATACCATCCCAATATGACAAAGAGATTCAAATAGAAACATATACCTTGGGATTAGTTTCAATTTATTCATGAATTTAAAAAATTCATCCATGAAAAAATTCATAGAAACACCATGTCACTAAATTCAAATTCTAGATCACAATGGAAATTTTCAATACAGATTTTTTTCTGACTCATAAGAGCTGTGATGTGTTTGTGAATAGACCTAATAATATCTTTCATTTCATCACATATATCATGTTCTGATAGCTTTATTTATCTAAAATCATTCCATAATGTTGGTTCTATATAAATATTTTCATAGATGGATTTATAAGGATCCATATAAATGTAAAAGTGAAAGCTATTATTGTAGGAAAACTAAACTATATGAATGTTTTCATCCCTACCACCTTTTAAATCTATAGAACAAGATATCAATATATCCCATGAGGTTTTAATTTTCATCTCAGAATGACCAATTTTCTGAGGAATATATAAAGTTATAAAATTTTACTATATATCAAGATCATATAGAAGACTTATCTAGAACATTTAGGTAAATCTCATATCCTTTTTAGACATAATGGAACGTGGTACTTCATGAATCCATAACTCTTCCTAAATGTAAATTGTGGATAGTTTATCTAAAGAGAATTATTATCTAACAGTGATGATGTGTGTTGACATTGTATGAAGATAAACAAGATCCCAAATTGAATTATGACCTTTATATGTTTTTGGGATTCCATTGACAAAATCCATGGAATGTGATACCAAATGAATTTTGGTATGGGTAACGGAAGTAAAATACCCATATACTTTTGACTCTGACCATTAACATTTTTATATACCAATAACTAAGATAAAAACTCTCTGATATCTCTCTTTATTCTATCCAACCATAAATACACATACAAATATCCAAACATATTCATATATCCAAGATAAATAGAGAATGAGGAACTATGAGATTCCTCTAAAAATCCATCTTCAAATTTGTTATGTAAGTAACAAGTAACAACCCTAATTTTATAAATGATATTTTCTATTGAAATAAATTTTTATTAAAATATATACATATAATGAAATTGATTATAATATATTTCATTATTAAAAACTATTACATTAATTAACATTGAAAATAACTAAAATTACAAACATTAAAATTAGTTAAAAATTATAAAATATAAAAAAATTGGAAAATATGGATTGACCAAATCTATAGGAATCATTTTGCACATTTCCAACACTATAGAAGAGAAACAAAATATAATTAAACCAATAAAAATATTATAAATTGGAAATATAAAACCTTATGAGGAATTGAGTTGAATGTTGAAGAATGAATAAATTTGTATATATATATATGAGTTAATTTGACCCTTTTAATATGAATTTAGTTGTTGGAATAATATCAAGGATATTTGGAAAAATAACCTGACTCTTAAGAATAATAACAAGACCGTTTTGAATAGTAACCAGGCTATTTAAAAAGAAATTCTACCTCAAAAAATTAAATTTTAAAGTAAATAATATTTCTCATGGTTAATTTATGTAAATATACATATTATAATTCCACAAAAATAAATATTATGATTACAAACTCGATAAAAATATATGCAAATTTTTAAAAACTATATTTTAATGTATTTAGAAAATATCATAATTTTTATATTAAAAATAAAAATTAACACAAATAGAATTTTATTTGGATAAAATTAATATAATTTTTGAAATTATTAAATATAAATTATCTAATTATTTTTTATTTTACAAAATATATTATATTTTAGGTGAATAGTAAAAATACGGTTTTGCACATAAGTTGTGTATCTTTAATTACATCATTCATGATGTAATAATGAAATAATCATTTATATAAATTTATTGTAGTTCATGATATATTTTATTTCATAAATAATTCATTAAAATAAAATTAACATAATTTCCAAACAAAACAAATATCATTCCAAAACCTAAATCAAAATTGATTCCTTCAAATAAAAATTTATTTTATTACATTCCTCATAAATAAACTAATGAAGTAAAATTATAAAGGGTATTTAAAGTATTAAAACCATAATATTATATTTTTATATGTTTTTTATTTTTAAAAAATCACTATTACAAGTTTTACCTTTGATATAAGTTTTTAGTCGGTATTTTATTCTAAAAATAAACATGTACTCAACTATAATAAAACCCCTCTCCATCCCCTTGTAAAATCACACATACCTCTATAAAAAAATATAATCCTATACTAAAATCCTCCCTATAAAACTAATTTAAATACCTAGGTCCGTTATTGGTTAAACCAACTCCAAGAATCAAGGTATTTTTAGTGACGTATAGGAGAAGCTATACTGAGGATTATGTTTCAACCAACTCTTTTTCTTTTTATTTATTCTTCTTCATCTCTTTGTTTTTGTTCACCAATACATTCACAAATAAAATATTATATTAATTTGGACATTATTTAACATTTTATTAATGATGTTACCTACTATGAGTATCATATTTACTATTTATATAAATTTCAATCATCCCTTTCTCTCTCTCCGAACAACGTCCCATCAAAGGATAGTTAACCACCTTTGAAGTCATTACGATGTCCACACATATAATCATCCTCATGGATGGATATAATAAAAAATATATAATATATTAAAATTTAATGATATTTATTATAAATTTTGTGAATTTAATATACTTATGTATAAATTAAATTGAATAAAATTGCAAAATTGAGCCAAAATTGGAAATGTTTATATAAAATATGATACCAAAATGACTACCCTATAAACATGAAAATTATGAAATATAATAATTTGAATATAATTGATAAATTGCGGTAAAAAATAAAATAATTGTCTTCTATAGAAATGTTTTAATATATGTCTGTTTATTATTCTAGAGGATCAAAAGTGGTGAAATAAAACAAGAGTTAAGGTAAGGGGATTCTATCACTTAACAAATTTTCTTTTGGGTTAACCCTATTTCATGACATCTATGGTATGAATACACCTATAATTTTAGATAAAAATCATTTCATTCTTCTTTTATTTTTATTTCACAGATATACATGTTTATTACATGATTTTAAGAAAATATAATGATTTTCTAAAAGAAATGTTATTTACAAAAACATATTTGACTCTATTTGTGTGGTTTTTCAATCCATCAATATTGATGAATATTATAAAAAATATATTTATTCCATTTTAATTTAGGAACCTCGCATTTAGTCATGAGGTCATGATGGATTAAATCCCTATAAAACTCATTCCTTTCAATGGGCTAATTCATGACTATGATTGTAATATGTTCCATGTGGCATGTATAAATATAATGATGTTATAGGTGGTTCTGAAATTATATTACTCTATAATTAACTATATAATGTGATGTATCTCATAAGATAATGTGTATTATTAATTCACATGATTCTATCTTTCTTCACAAAGTTGATGTTATGATTATAAACATATGTTATGTGTGAACATGATGTTAACATTGTTCAAAACTATGTGCGGTATTTGACCACTATGACATGTTGTTTCATTTTTATGTATATATACATTCCATTTATTTATCACATTTTTTATCATGATGTTTATTACTATCCTATTTTATGATATGATTATTATGATTATGATTATGATCGCCCATGTTGTGTTTATTCATGTACATTTTTCATCCTCTTAAGGGGATTTTATATCACCCCTTTCATTGATATATATCATCAAGTAATTACTTATAACAAGGAGAAAATTAAGGCTACTAATATGATAAATAAGAAGTAATTAAATAATATTTATGTTTTATTATGTACAAGTTATGTATTACCCTAATTTTCCCAAGACACTAAACCTTTTGATTTAAGATATGTTTCGCTATTATGTTGTTTATCATAAAAATAATGAAGTAGTCATGCAAGAAAAACTATTTCCACTACAGTTTACATCAGATAAAGATTTAGTTAATTTGGGAATTGGGATTATAAAATAATAGTGAACACCATATTTATAAACCTATGTATATGTAAAACAACTGAGATTTTTTTAATAAAAGGAAAAAAATTGGGATCACATAAGATATGAATTTATTGTTAATTTTATTAAAAAAATAATTAATTATTATATCTCAAGATAGATTAATTTTTAAATGTTTTATATTATAGAAAATGGTGGGAACCAAGAGCGACTAGGTCAATATCCCATGTGATGGATAATGAAATGAGTGTCTGAATGACATCCCCAATTCTATAGTAGGTGGATTTAAAAACATTATTGGGATTCTTATCTAGTTGACTTTCTCTTTGACCAATATCATGAACTACATGGAGTGTCCATCCTATCCAAAGGAGAAGCACTAGACATTTATTTCTTTTTATGGTAACGTCCATAGAAATCTAGTTCAACTTATGATCCACTTATCATGGAATAGTTGCTTAACTCAATAGAGAATATCTTTTATATGATTGTTTTTTTGAGAATATGAATGTGAATCTATAAATATAATCTTCTTTGTATCATCGAAATTTTATCATATGTCTTTGAAGAGACATATCTATCCACTTATCATTTTGATAGATATATCGATCAATAGTGGGTTTTTATTATGAACACCTAGCCAAAATATTATACAGTTGATATGGAGTAGTAATACTTTATGAAAATATTTATTAACAATTATTTCTATGTAAATATTCAAACAAATATAGAGAAATAATTCATAGAGAATAAGAAAAAGGATGGTGAATATATCATATATTACGAGGAAAAATTTACAAGTCTTTGAATATATAACTTGGCTCTTTATCAGAAATGATATGAAACTAAATATATTCTTTAGTTTTTTGAAGCCACACATTTGATATGATCTAGGTATTAAAAACATAAGGAGTAATGAAGAAGTTGTTTTATGTGATCTCTAAGTAGAGATGGAGTTTAGAGATTGGACCTTTGGATATGGAGATAATAAGAGAAGAATGTAGTTTTAAGCTGGTGGGGAAAATAAAAAAGGATTAAAGAGGATCCAACTAGCCAATTGTCAAAATGTGGACAGATGAATAATGGGAATTGTCTCAAAGGTTTGGGAAAAATGATTTAGGGGAGGAAGAGAAGGCGATATTATTCATGAATGCTGAAGAGACATGGAGAATCTAACCAATAAGATCGAGGAAAGGAAGGAACCTCCAAATTCACCACTCATAGTTCAATGCTTAAACTATGGATAGAAAGAGAAATATTCAAGATAGTTCACTAAACCACATGTACTTTAGGGTAATCAACATTATAAAACAGAAAAGTAAAATTATATATATAATTATTCTTCCATCACTACTGTTGATTTGAAGTGTAAAAATGAAGTCATACTAGGTACACAACCAATTCACTCAATAATGGAATAAGATTAATTTGATTATAGTTTTATAAATTCTATTATATCTTGTATGTTTTCTAGAAATATTGAACTAAATCCCCAATTCCTTGAAGTGGAGATATCTGTAAAAAAATAGTGGTGAAATCATTGAATCCCAAGTGTCAAAATCTTCTCTTATAAGAATCTATTGGAAGATTCTTCTAGTGAATCTTATAATACTTTTCTTGGTGAAATTCGATGATATAATGGACATGTATTGGATCTCATTGTATATATAACACATCAAATATCTCGAAAATAAAATATTTTTTAGTATTCCAAAATATCAAATGATCCTCTAAAAATTCAAGGAATATCATGAACCTCCTCCGTAAAATCCATTAACAGTGTGTGTGTTGATACCATGTGAAGAAGAATACCTTTCCAAAATGGATGAGTCAATGGATACTATAAATCCGGATTTAATTACCTTTATTGGGGAATATAATGATGTATTTCCCAACAAGTTACCTAGAATTCCCCCAGATCATGTGGTAGACTTCTAAATAGAGATCATACCCATAGCTAATCCTATATCAAATTACACCTACAATATGGACCAGTTCGAAATTGAAGTTTTAAATAAGTGATAACAATAGAATTTGAAAAAATCTTCACACACCCTAGTGGATATCTTTGGGGTGAACCAGGGATATTTCTAATGATGAAGGGTGGATCAATATGGTTTTGTATTGATTAATATGATATCAATAGGATCACTATAAAGAAAAATTGTCCCCTTCCAATGATTTATGACTTGTCCGATTAACTACAAAGAGCTCAATAATTATAAAAGTTGGATCTTCAGTTTGGATGTGATCAACCAATGTTAAATAAGGAAAATATTTACAAGAACACTTTCCACACAAGGTATGGGTTGTATGAGTTCATAGTGATTCCTTTTTAACTTATTGAATTTTTTCTAGTTATTATCAAAGATATTATAATTTACTCAAAGATTAAGTAGGAATATGAAGTGCATCTATGGATTTTTCTAGAAACATTGAGAAATGAGAAAGTGTATGCTATGTTCAGCAAGTATGAATTTTGGATGGATAAAGTTTCATTACATGGGAAAGTGATCACATGTGAATAAATTTTTGTGTACACATTAAAGTTAAAAGAAATTGAGTAATGGCCCAAACCAACTAGTTTCTGGTAATCCTTATTTTTCAGGAATTATCTTGGTACTACTAATGTTTTATGAGAAATGTATCATGATTTTATTGCCCAATAACAATACTAAAATGGAAATCAGTAAAGTATATATCGACAGAACAATGTGAGGAAATATTTAAGTAGCCTAAGAAAAGGATAATAAATATTCTTATGATCACACTACCATAAAGTGGGGATGGTTTTTTGATATAATTATATTCATAGAAGAAATTATTGGGTTGTATCCTTATATAGAATGATAAAGTGACAGTATATGTGTTAGGAAAATTTGAGATCCATTAGAAGAACTACATGGTGCATGATGTGGAGTTTGTATTTGTGATATTTATTCTAATGATTTGGTGAAACTACCTCTATGGTGAAATTTTTGATATATATATTGATCAAAAGAGTCTAAAGTATATATTCCAACAAATTTATATCAAAATGAATTAAAGAAGATGGTTAGAGATAATCAAGGACTACAATTGCTCTGTTCACTACCTTCTAGCAATGGAGAACGAGGTAGTTGATTCTCTTAGCATAAAAGAACCTGCTACTCTAACCATGATATGGATAGAAAAAGAAAACATCTTCATGGATTTGAAAATGATGGATATTGAATCCTAATGGAAGGGAATACATCTTGCATTGCCCAAATTATTTCCCAACTAGCTATCAAATAGAAGATTAAGGAGACATACAAGGATGATTTGGAGCTACCAAATAAGGTGAAAACAATAAAATAAGGTAAGATGCATGAGTTCCAAATCGATGATTATGGTGTAATTTTTTTGTAATGAGGCTCTGTGTGCCCCCATAACATGAGATAAAGAAGGATCTATTGGATACTTGACATAACAAATATTTCTCCTTCCATCCCAAAAGTACTAAGATGTATCATCATCTTTGAGAACAATTTTGGGGGAGCAACATGAATAAAGAGATTGTGGAGTATATCATAATGTGTTTGGTATGCCAAAAAGTTAACGAAGAATGATATAATCCCCAAGGGATGACATACCCATTGCCTATACCCATGTGGAAATATGAGAATGTCTCTATTGAGTTTTTCCCAAGTCTCCTGAATATAACCAAAAGAAATAATTCAATATGGGTTTTCGTAGATTTAATCACTAATACTACCCACTTTATCACTATTCCGGAATATTTATCACTTGAAAAGAATTCCATGATATATGTGAAGGAAGTGGTGAGGCTATATGGGGTTCCAATTTCCATTATCACTGATCATGATCCAAGGTTCACATATAAATTATTGATAAGTATTCAATAAGATTTGAGTTCCTAATTGAATATCAACATGTCCTATGACCCCCAAATTTATGTCTAATATAAACAGACTATTCATATGCTCAAGGAAATTCTAAAAGAATGATCAATGGAATTGATAGGTGGATGGGATCAAGATATCCCATTGGTTGGGTTATCCTATAATAATATCTTTTACTTGATTATTAAAATGTACCCATATGATTCTTTCTATGGGAAACGATGTTGAACTCCAACGGGTTTGGTTGATGTAGTGGAACAAAATTTACTTGGACTGAACCTTGTGCAAGAGATGATAGAGAAGGTTCAATCAATCCAGAAGAACATAAAAGCTACTCAGATTCAGAAAAATATATATAACAACAATCATAAAATGTATTCTTTTAAAGTCATTAAGGAATCATTGGACCAACCTGTGTCAATTAACACTTGGATTAGGATGAGGGCCGAAATTAAAAGTCACAGGAATCATCTGCACAAATTGAGAAGTCAAAGACCCAAAAATGATAATCTCTTAGATGATTTTAAAAGAGAACTTTCTATCATGGAATCCGAGATACATAAGATCTGGGATGATGAAACATTTTCATGAATGATGGAGAAAAAAAATTCTCAGTGTAAACCATAAAGAGATTGAAAATCTAGAAAGGGAATTCAAAAGATCCCTTTGTCCCAGGGAGGGAGACAGAAATAGAGGATTTATTAATGCATGAATAAAAGAAAAGTGGGAAACAAGATAAATCAATTTCCAACTAGATGATGACCCATACACATGTGATATACAGTTTTCTTGAAATCATGTATAAAATAACTTTTAAAACCTCCTCATGTGTCCCTTGGACATAAGAGACAAATCTCTTATGAGCATAGATAATGAAGTAAATTTCCTAGGAAATATACCCTGACTAAACAATGAGCAAGACAATGACAAGACAGAGGCCATCCATGATGATTTGGAGACAAAATATTCAATCATTTCATTGAATACAGAGAGTTCCCCCAACCCTGAAGAGATTCATAGGTATTTTCTTTTCCTTTTCATGGGATTTCATTAAAGAAAAAATAATTGAGGTTGTTCAAGATTACATTAGAGGAGGATCAGTCCCTAGGGCTATATGTGCTTTTATGCTATTGTTAATCTCAATGGTTAGGGATACTATAATTCTGGGTCAATATAGAACTATATGTTTATGAAACTACTTGAACAACATTATTAAAGGTTAAACAACAAAAGACTCAGTTGATTTCTCCCACTAATTATTTCAGAAAAGCAATATGGATTCAATTAGGGACGAAGTATCACCAAAGATAATAGGATTTCAAAAGATATGGTGGAATAACTCAAAATGTTGTGAACAACATCTAACATCATGTATTAACATGAAATAGAAATTTTCAATGATGGGATTGGTTGGAGTATCATGTTGAATGTTATGAATCACTTTGGATTTAGAGAGTGGTCTAAAGACATGATTTTCAGTTTCTCAGCTATGTGCCTTACTGTGTAACTTATGGGAAGATATTGTGGATTATTTTAATCTATTCAGGACCTATGATAGGGGGATCATATCTCTCCTAGTTTTTTATGTTATATTAAGATGTGTTATCAAGAAACATCCACAGCGAGATACCCAGTGGACGTATACTCCCATTCAAGAATAGATATAGATCTAGAATCATGACTCACATCATGTATGCATATGACATATTAATCATCATGAATGGAATATAAATAATGATTAATAGATTCAAAAATATCATTAATATTAAAAATATTTTTAGTGGAAAATTCATCAACAACTTGAAAAGTAGTGTTTATCTTCCATGATCATGTTCTAGTCGTTACGATTAGAGAATCTAGGAGAAGCTAGGAATTTCTAGAAGACACTTCCTGATGAAATACCATGTTGTTACCATTTCTAATTGGAACATTAAGAATATAATGTTTGATAACCTGGTAACTATGTCATGGGACACATTATTTGTTGAAAAAACAAGGTTCTCTCATTCAAGGGAAAGATCACACTCACCAATAGTGTTTTGATGTACATTCTTATGCATGCTTTCTCCCTTATCAACCTGACGAAGGAGAAATTTCATAGATTGATAAAATCATTAATTCATTTATCTAAAAAAATATTAAATATGGGAAGTGATGTTGGTATTCATGGAATCAGATGGCCAGTCCTCTCAATGAAGGTGGCTTGAACATAAGAAATGTTATCACGAGCATCCAAGTAATGAAAGATGAACTTGCCAGGGATAAAATCGCGGGGAACACTCTATGGTTAATATTCATCTAGGATAGGTATGGGAATGATTAAAAAAATTGGGGAAACTGATCTCATAGTCTCTCACCATTAGAAAAATTCATGTGAATATCTATTACTATGCTCTATAATAAGTCCTGATGAGTTATTGATAGAGGTGACATCCAATACTAGAAGGATAATTGGTTTGGATGTAAACTATTTTTTCCAGTATGCCATATTCTATATATCTCTATAAATTAAGCTTGTCTCCATTCTAGTTTTAACTCTACCACTATTGACGTTGAGAAATGAAATTTGTATCATAACATTACCATTTTAGATGAAATAGACAAATGTGTATATTCTAAACCAGTGTTTGGTTTCTTTAGTGCTTGTCCCTTAATCACATAGATCCACACTAGAAAAGGGATTGAAATGTGGGTGAGTAATTTTTGGTCCAAAGTGATTAGAATGATGTTTAAATTCCTAGTTTTTAGAATTCACAATAGGGCCATCCTGACAGATGATAACATATAGATGAATGACATTAAAATCAGATCTCATTGCATGTGTTGTAATACCCCGAGCTCCGATCTAGCTTAGTACTTGATCTTCAAAAGTTATTGGGAGAGATATTCCCATGACCTGGATGGAAAATGGATGGGCACTACAGTGAAATGAAAATGTGGGTCAAACATCATCTCCTTGTGTAGTTCCAGTGAATAGAGAATCAGCCTCGTGAGATTAAGAACCACAGTATGGATTCTTCTCCCTTTTGCATGGTCATTTGGGAGACGATCAATAAAGAGTGTGAGGAAACTCACTAGTATTATATGATCATAAAGGTTCAACTTCTTGCCTTTATGGAGGAACTTGGTGTTCTTCTTCACATATAAAAGCGTTATGTGGTTAAGAGACACCACCAAACTAATAATGTCCACAACTCTGTGCAAGGGAGGTGGGTCAAGTGGAATCCCCCAGACTTGGTCTAAAACTAAATGTGAACAGATCCTACATTCAAGGAATTATGAGAGGAGTTGCAATTTTTTTATGGTAGGGTATCCATAATTCAAGTATTCATTTCATATTATGGTTTGGGAAACCCTATTTAAGAATAATGCTGATCCCTTCTCAATAGCCTCTCTTTATGACAATAAGAAAACCTCGCCATTTCTATAGTCGAATCAGACTCTAATATTATAGTTAACTTTTTCCAAAAAAATCCAGTATCCCATGGTGTTTAACATACTTCATCAGGAGATTCAACCTCATGATCCACTGTGACATGGAAATTTATCACACTTTGGGGGAGGGAAACATCGCTACTGATAGTCTTTCTAGTAAAGCGAGTCCTGTAGAGAGCGTAAATATCTACAATAGTATAGGGTATGTTCCTAGTGACTATAAAATGTTTCTAAGTAGTGATTCCATATCATTATACCACATTATACTCCATTGATTTTGTGTGTCTTTTAATAAAAAGTCATTTTCAGTCATATGAGAATTGGCCTATCGGATTGCACTTTCACCAAGTATGGATCTAGTTCATGATATGTTACATTTATCACTCCTGAGGATGTATATACCCAATCCCTCACAAGTATTAAATCCAAAGGTGGTATAATAAGATAATGACCTCTCGTACGAGGAGAAATCATTGAAGATCATAGACAGTAGAGATAATATTTTATTCAAAAAGAAATATGTCCTTGTTAATGTATTATAGAGGAATGATAAGTATGAATATGAGACATGGGAAACAGAGGAAACAATGAAACAAAATTACCCTTTCCCACTCTCAACCGATAATATGAGTTAACATTTATAGGTATAAGTTTCTAAAGGGGGAAAATGTAAAAACCCATAGTTTATAAATGATATTTGTCTCTTGAAATAACTGTTCACCATAATATATATATATATATATCAAATTAAAATAATTTATTTCGTTAATAAATAAAATTTTATTAATCCTAAATTAATCTAATTAAAATTATAAACAATAAAATTGGATAAAAATATAAAATAGAATAAAAAAATTGGGAGAATCTAGATCACCCCAATTTACTAGAATCATTTCCCCCACTACCAACACTGTAGAAAATAAAAATGTATTAGTAAACCAATAAAGATAAAAAAATAGAAATATATATCCTTGAAATGAATTGAGTTAAATATTGAATAAAATATTGATGTTTTATATATATGAGGTAATGTGATTGTTGGAATTGTAATGCGACCATTGGAACAGTACCTTGATCATTCATATATTAACCTGACTATTGGCAATTGCAACATGGCCATTGGAATAGTAATATTATTCTAGAATAATTAATTGTAATATAAATTATATTTATCATTTTTACTATAAGTAAATATAAATATTATAATTCAAAAAAATTTATATTATCATTAAAAAACCCAAAAATAATATAAGCACATTTTCAATAAGCTGCATTTTAATGTACTTAATAAAAATCATAATTTTTATATTAAAATTTTAAATTAACATTTATAGAAATTTATTTTTATAAAATGAATATCATTTTCAAATCACAACATCTAAATTATAAACCGGTGATTTTTTGATAATTTTCTGAAATACTTCAATTTAGGGTGAATAGTAAAAATATAGTTTTTTACATGACTGGTGTATCCTAAACTACATCATTCATGATATAATAAGAAAATAATACTTCGTAGAACTTGAGTTAAATACATGATATATCTTATTTCAAAAATTTATCATTAAAATTCAGTAAACATAATTCCCAAACAAAAAAAATAACATTCCAAAACCTAAAGTCAAAAGTGATTCCTTAAAATAACAATTTACCTTTTTTCCACTTTTCATTTTTATAAACTAATGAATTATAATTTTATATGAATTTAAAGTAATTAAATAGTAATTTTATATTTATATATTAGTTATATTTTCAAAAATTCACTATTAAAAGTTTTACCTTTCATATAAAATTTAATTCAATATTTTATTCTAAAAATACGTGTCTCCTACAGTATAAATAACCCCTCTCCCTCCCCTTGGGAAATATATCCAAAAACTCTTACCAAAACAATTACTCTACCAAAATCCTATCTCGAATGCTTCATTGAATAGCTATTTTTTCTATAGTAAGCTAACTCCAAAAATTAAGTTACTTTTCATGGTGTACTTGAGAAGATACATTGAGAATTAAGTAAGTTTTGATCAACTCTTCTTCTTTTTATTTATTCTTCTTCATC
Organism: Viscum album; assembly: GCA_963277665.1. Classification (NCBI taxonomy): domain Eukaryota; kingdom Viridiplantae; phylum Streptophyta; class Magnoliopsida; order Santalales; family Viscaceae; genus Viscum; species Viscum album. The sequence goes on along the minus strand of OY728166.1, from coordinate 86,416,910 downwards.
AATTTATTTTTTTCAAAATATCATTCAAAAAAACCATAAAATATTAATTAGGAATAAATTTAATATTATATAAATTATTTTTACCTACTTTAAGTATCACATATACTATATATATAAATTTCAAACATTCCTCTCTCTATCTTCCAATAATATCCGATAAAAAATCAGTTTACCACGTACGAAGACATTTCTATGTAAAAAAATTTCACCATCATAATGGATGGATACTATAAAATGTATTTAATATATAAAAATTAAATTATATTTATTATTTGTTTTTTCAATTAATTATGTTAATTTATAAATTACATTTAACAAAATAGTGAAATCTAGGGAAAAATTGAGACTTTTATATAAATCTTGATATCAAAATGACTACTCTATAATCATTGAAATTAAGAGATATTATAAAATGATTATAACTAATAAAAATTGGTAAACTTTATAATAATTAACATATGGATCAAATTTTTATTATATATTTTCGTAATATTTAGGTGGTTAAAAAGAAGAAAATAACATAATAATTAAGGTAAGCAGATTCTTGAACCCAATTCCTTTTGTTTGGGTTTCCCCTATTTCATGAAATGTTTTGGATTAATACTCCTATAATGTTCCTCTAATTTCATTTCAATATTATTCCCCTTTATTCTCTGGGGTATACATATTTTTTCTTGATTTTATGAAAAATTGAAAAACATTCCAAAAGAACACTTCTTTCCAAAACACATCTTTGACTCCTCTTGAGTTTTTTATTATCCAATCAAGAATGATGAATCTAATACCAAATATGTTTTCCCCTTTTTTATATTGTAAAACCAAGATTATCCTAAAAAATATTAGTTATTAAATCCTTATGAATCAAATTTCACTCCATGGGTTAATTCTTGATTATACTTGTAATACATTCTATGTCGGTTGTTTGATTAAGTAAATATTATGATGTGATGGTTGGGAAAAATTATATATCCATTTGATGCATTTGTTAATGTAATATATCTCATAATATAATGTTTATTATGTGTGATCATGATTCTAACTTTGTTCACAAAGATAATGTTATGATTATGAACATAAGTTATGTGTGACCATGATGTTGGCAAGCTTTGTTAACAACCATCTATGGTATTTGAAAAATATGACATGATGTTTCATTTTTAATAATTTCCACATTCCTTGACTTTTTCACATGTTTCCCTAATTATGTTGATGATAATCTTATGCTTATAATAACAATAATATTTTTATAATTCTTACCTATGTTATATTGATTGATCTCCCTTATTCATCCTCTTAATGAGATTTTATCCCACAACAGTCATTGATGTGTATCCCTCATGTAATTAATTCTACTTAAGGGAATGTGAGGGCCACTAAATGATCATTATGTTTGTTTATTTACAAGTTATTCATGAGCTCAATGTTTTCAGGGCACTAAATGTTTTTATCCTGGATGTATATCTTATTATGTTGTTTATCATAACAATTATTTAGTGGCTATCTATGAAAATATAGGGTTGTTATCGTTGATATTAGAGTGCAGTTTAGTTAATTTGATAATTAGTTTTATAAAACGAAATTGAAAACCCTATGTATAAGACTATGTATAGTTAAAAAATCCTATAATATTATTTTAATAAATGTTTAAACATTGGGATCCCATATTATTTACATTTATAATTAATTGTGTAAAATATTAAATTATTCATTATTTATTGACTTATATTTTTTTCAATCATTTTCTATTATATAAAATTTTGGGAACCAATAGAAACCGTACGAAAATCCCATATGACGGACACTGAAGAGATTATCTGATTCACATACCCAATTCCATAGGAGGTGAAGATCAAAACTATATGGTGATTCTTACATAGATGTATCTGGACTTAGAAAATTAACTAAACCATATGGATTTTCAATACTCACCCGATAAGTGGAAACCATCCATCGATTCCATTATATGGAAATGACCATCGACATTTAGTATAATTTTTTATCCTCTTCTAAAGGAAGATTCAGTAAACTCAATGTATAATATATTTCCTATGATCCATTGTTCTGAGAAGGATAAGGTGACTCTTGTAATCTATCACTTATATGAATAGAATGATCAATGGTGGGATTGATTAAGAACTCAAATATCAATGAATTACATAGATGATATGGAGTGGGAATAATTTTTCAAAATATTTGTCAAAATTTTTTCCATCAAACTCTCTGAAAAATATGGGGAGAGAATTTGTAGACATAAGAAAAAACAAGTTGAATTTATCATTTATTACAAGGAAAATTCTCAAGGCTTGCAAGATATGCCTTGGGTTTTGTTATCAACAATAATAGTAAAATAGACAAATTATATAGTGGTTTAAAACCACTCCGTTAAAATTCTCTAAATATCTGAGAATTTTGGAGTTATGATGAATTTGTTCATTGTTCTCTCAATGTAGATATGTAGTCTGTATATTGAACCATTAGACATGAGGATAAGATGATAATAATGGAGTTTCAAGATTGTAGGTCAATTAGAAAATGAGAAAAGAGGATAAAACTACCCACATGTCAAAATGTGGGAAGAAGAACCAAGGGAATTCTATTAAAGGTATTGGGAAATTATTTATGAGTTGGAAAGTTGGCCACCAAAATAATGAATGTTGAAGAGATATAAAGAATATATCCAACATCATGGAAGAAAATAAGGATCCTCCTAATAAACCACCCATGGTTCAGTGCTAAAATTATAGGGATAAAGGGATATAATAATTAAAGTTCACTGAAACATGATTATTTGAAGTTAATCAGCATCAAGAACCCAAAAAAAAGGAGAAAGGGAAATATTAATCAATCACTTGTGCTAATGTTCATAATTAAACTAAGGATGTAGAATTTATACTTCTTATTAACTGAAGAATGGAAAAAGATTTATTTTATTATTGTTCTTTTCATAAATTTATATCCTACATATTTTCTATAACTGTTGAATTGAATCCTCATTACCATGATGTATAAATATATTTAAAAACATGTAGTGTAGTAATAATTTTAACCCAAGTGTTTGAATCATATCCTGTAAATATTGGTGGAAATATTCTTCCTGAAAATCATGAAAAACATCCTATTTTGGAATTAAAATCTAATCTGGGAATGAATTTTCACTCATTATATAGAGAACACATCAAATTTTATGATAAGGAAATCTATTTTCATTTTCCAATCCATCCAATGATCCTATAACAATGAAAGTAAGGTCATTAATCTCCATTGTAAAATCCATCAATGGTGTTGGTTTTGATACCATGGTAAGAATTACACCTTGTCCAAATTGATGAGTAAAGTAATTTATCAACCTAGGGAAAACTCCCATTATTAGGGAATACATTGATGTATTTTCGGAAGAGTTATCCTGAATTTACCCCAATCATGAGGTTGGGTTTTCAATAGAGATCCTAGTTGGAGCTACTTTTATCTCAAAATGCACCTACATGATAGCCCTGATCAAACTTGAAGAGTCAATGAAGCTACTAAATGATATTTGGATAAAGGGTTTATATGCCCATTTCATATACTTGTGGTTCTCCATTTCTCTTTTTATGTAAAAAGGATGGATCCATGAGTTAGTTTATTGATTACTAGGACCTCAATAAGATCATAATAAAGGAAAATTATCCCCTTCCATGTATTGATGACTTATTTGAACTATTATATGGATCTCAATAATTATCAAATCATAGTTCTAGATATGTTCAATTAAAGGAGAATAATGAAGATACCCATAAGACTAATTTATTTACAAGTTATGGGTATTATGAGTTCAAATTGTTACCCTTCTAACTTACTAATCCCCCTCTAATATTCATGGATTTGACGAATAGAGTATTTAGATAATATTGTGATATATTTTTGGTAGTCATTATCAAAGATATTCTAATTTAACCGAAGTGTAAGGAGGAGCATGAAAATTGTCAAATGATCTTGATAGAGACACTAATGAAGGAGAAAATGTATGCTAAGTTCAGAATGTATGACTATTGGATGTAAAAAGTTACCTTCTTGGGGAATGTGATCACATGTGAGTGAATTTATATAGACCCTTAAAAGAAAAATGAAATTTATAAATATGCCAGACCCACTAATATAATGTAAATCCATAGTTTTATTGGAATAACAAGGTACTGCCGATGATATGTGAGGAATTTCTCCCGATTTTTTAGCCTGTTAAGAATGTTAAATTAGAAAGGATTAAATAATTTCTAGATGGAAGTATGTGATAAAATATTTAAGGATCTTAAGAAGAGGATAATCAATTCACATGTACTCAGATTACCGACAAGAAGAGAAGTTTTTGTGATATACAATAGTGATTTGATGAATGGATTGGGATGTGTACTCAAATTGAATGATAAATTGATATCATATGCCTCATGAAAATTGAATATCCATGAGTAGAACTACATGATGCATGATATAGAGTTTAAGGTTTTTATCATTGCTCTTATGATTTGGTGGTACTACCTCAATGGTGAAAAGTGTGATATATATGATGATCACAAGATTCTATGTAATATATTCCCATAGAAGGAGCTCAACATGCATCAAATAATATTGTTAGGGACAATAAAGGATGATGGTTTCTCTAGTCACTACCATCATGGAAAGGAAAACATGGTACCTGATGCTCTTCATAGAAAAGAACCTTCCACTCTATCTATAATGTGGATTGGAAAAGACTCAATATTCAAGGATATGAAAAGGATGGATCTTGAAATTATAATGGTACATAATTCATCCTATCTTTCCCAAATTATTTCACAACCATCTATCCTATAGAATATCATGGAGGAATGAAGGGATGATCTGGAGCAACAAATGTAGGTGAAAAAATTAACATAAGGGAAGATACATGAGTTCCACATTAGTTATGGTGGTTTAATAATTTTTTGGGACGAGGATGTGTGTTCCATAATTACCTGATATAATGAATGATCTATTGGAGAATTAACATAGCTCATATTTCTCCATCCATCTCGGAAGTACCAATATGTACCATGATCTTTGAGAACACTTTTGATAGAAAAACATGAAGAAGGATGTTGTAGAATATATCTCATGTTGTTTGGTTTGTTATCAAGTTAAAGTAGAGCGACTAAAGTCCTGAGGGATGATGAAACCATTTCCTAAACCCATGTTGAAATGCACTACTAGAAAATAGGTCTATCCCCACACATCTATACCCACAGTTTTTGTAAAATGTGGGTATAGGTGATATATTCTTGTCTATACCCATGATTTTATTAAAACTGAGGGTTTACATTGCCCCAATTTCATAATTTCATCATGATTCCCCTAATGATTTATCATTTCCATCGGGCTCCCCCCTTATGAACCCAGTCTTCCCCTCCTAGAACATCTTCCCCCTACTCTTATCGATCATGAGCTCCTAGCCTCCAACTCTGCCTCAACATCTAGACCTTTGCCTCACTTACCTGAGCCATACATGGAACCCTCTCCTTAGATGATATCCCCCAAACCCCAACTCGTCTCCCTCTCCTCCAGAAATTCCCCCACCTGATCCACAGCTTGGTGATCCAAATGGGTTCTATTATCACTGAGTTCTATAAACCGTACATAAGTAAAGGATCAGTCACTAATCCATGGTTCCAAAAGATCACTATCATTCGAAGGGACTCAAATCCAGGTCTGTCAAGTAGTCTAAAAAGTTGGTTCACGGTGAACGGTGATTGAGGGAGTTGAGTTGACAAAGGTGGAATGTTATAGAAGATTGTAGATTTTCTATTCCAAGTTATTTTCATTTGTAATGTGATTGATGTATTTTATGATAAAAGAATATTGATGCAATTAGAAGGTCAAGGATATATATATTCATTGTATATTGTTTATTGGTGTGGAGAATTGAGTTTTTTTAATTAAGGAGGAAATGTGTATAGTAAACAATGAAGTTTTGTTTATGAAGACTGATTAAAATCTAAACCATGTGTGAGAGAGAGGCATTTTTTATGTTCCATTAGAACCTATTTGGGGGAAAGATTAAGCACATGTCTGAGAAAAGTTTTCCAATGAAACTATTTTCATTCTCTTATCTATTTTTCTTCACCAATTTTTTGTTTATAATTACTATTCATGGGCGGTCATATTCTATTTTTTCGATTTTTCTTCATTTATTTCATGTTGTGGTAGTAGGTTAAGATAATTGATTAGTCATTATTTTTTTATTTAGATTTTGTAATATAATTTTTCTTTCTTATTGATAGTTTAATTTTATTTTAGTGTTTTAATACATATTGATTAAAAATAGAGTTTTGATTTTTTCATATATTTTTTCTACTTTTCATCTACTCGTTGTGTATAGTCCTATTAATTATTATATTCAGTGATTGTTAGTTTTTTCTTTGGTAAACCTACAATGAATCTCAAATGTTTTCTTCTAGTTCTATTTGTATATTTACATTTGCTTGAAACAACACTTTCTATTTCTGATTAAGTGATCTTCTACCTTTTTGCATCAAAATTATACATTCCTTGAAAATTTTCACGCTAATGAACCTTGATGTAATGAAATATTGTGAAAATATGATGATCAATGATTTGATTATTTAGGATTTGATTCATTTTTGGGGTATAAGTAGTGCTGAATGAAAACATTTATGATTCGTGAAACTTCTAAAGGTTAATTAATAATTCTCCATGGATTATTGGTAGATTATTCAGTGAGTTTCTCTCAGATTATAAATTATCATTAGTATGAATTAGACACGATGTTTCATCATTAATTCTTAGATTAAAAAATTATTGACGAGACATTTCAATATGGTTGGAATTGGTGGCATTAATTTTATTTTAATGAGAAGTATCTATTCAAACATTATAATTTTGATACCCTTTAATACATAAAAAACTAATCACATCAATTTTGAGAAAGAGAAAAAATATAACTTTTTTACCACTTTAGATCCAATTTTTATTTCTCTACACACCAAACATAAATAATGTTATAGGATTCCCACATTACATGATATATTTTACCTAGATAAAAACTAATATTATGTTAGTATACCCTTAAGTAAACATTTTGTGTGTATGAAATCTTAATGAGAATTTTTAACACACCAAATTTTGACTAATGTTTTTGTGAGAGATTGAGATATGCATGTTTGAGAAACATGTTCTGACACCACTTTTTTATCTTTATTCTCCACTTTTGTTCTATTTTATATTCTTTAATATCATTTTATGTGTTTAAATTTTTGTATCTTGTTGATTAGCATTTAATTCTTAGCCTTAGGCTGTATTTTCCTACTTATATCAATTTTGTTTTATTTCTTTCATAATGTAATAGTTGATTTAGATAATTGATTAATTTTTATTTGTAGATTTATATTTGTAAATATTTGTTATTTATATTATTTTTAATTTGATTTTTTAGTGTTTTAACACACATTTTTTCATAGTATATTTTTAATCTTGTCATCTATTTTGTTTAATTTTGATCTATTGCTTGTGTCTAGTCCTTTCATGTCTACTTTTTAGCTACTATTAGAGTCTTTTTGGTTAACCTACTATTAATATAAACCTATTTTCTTCCACTATTAATAATCTGTTTACACTTGTTTGAAACAACACTATTTTTTTGTTTCTTATGTGATCTAATGTCTCGTTGCTTCAAAATCCATCATTTTTGTCAACATTCTTTTGGTCGAACCTTGATGTAAACAAATATAATTTTAAAATATTGAGTAGTGAGTAGTTACTTTAAGATAAGACTAATTTTTTTGGTTTGATTAGTTTTGAAGGATAGTTTAATAATTTACAATTATGTTATCTTTGTAAGGGTCACAGGTCAATTTTTTCCAATTATGTGATGATGATATAGTGAATTGTGCTCAGATTATGAGATATCACTAGTTTGAATTAGAGAAAAAGTTTCATCAATGAATCTTGAAAAAAAATGAAAACACACATTAAAATAATTTCAATAAATGGTATTAATTATGTTTTAAGATGAAATGACTTTTCAAACTTGATGATTTTGATAATCCTTAAAATAGAAAAATGAATCATTTCCTTGGTTTGATTGAGAAAAATACCACATCTGTGCCATTTTTGAAATAAATTTTACATATTACAAGTTAAAAAATGATTCCTTAGTATACACTTCATATGAATTGCATGTAGCCTACTATTTCATGTTGTATTTTTTGGATGATTGAGTATGTTCAAATAAAATTTTATAATACGATTTTTTATAGGTGGGATGTTTCATATAATCCTAATAATATATTTTTTTTAATTTTAGGGATACCATGTTATTGGGTGATCCTATTTTTTCATGATGATAAAATGTTAGAATAAGTAGTGGTTTATTTTTCATTTTTTTCCTAATTATAGATCAACTTATGTGATATTTGTGGTTTCCAATTCACTATTCATTCCATTTTAGATCACTGGAACTGAATCCTAACTCATTTTGTGGGTTATTATTTTGGTGGATTCTTGATGTATAGATCTCTTGGGTATCATTAAGGCCAGTTCTATCCACCTATTTCAAGGGTAGTGGGATCTCCAGGCGTTTCAGGTATGTTTTTTTTTCATTTCAATTCTTTTCTTTTTTTAATTTAGGGGTTTTGGTGTTTTGAGTTTTCAGATTTTATCTAGAGAACTTTGGACCTGCTACGTTGGTTTCTGGTAAACGTTGTCAAAGGAAACATGTACATGTATGTATAAGTAGGTATATACATATATTATTTCCCCATATATATATATATATTCACTCATTATCGTATAAATATATATATTTGGGCTAGGTTTTCTTTTGTCTATATATATGAAAATGAATATGTGTGTAAGGTAAAGGGGTATATGAAATTACAATCATATATGTAAGGATCCCCAAGTACATATTTGGACCTTAAAATATATACATATGGTATACGTGTCCTTATATATATATATATATATATATTAAAAAGTGTATATGTGTTCATTTGGTGAAGGGAAGATTCGAGTTAACATCGTCATAAGCAGAGCGCCTTAAGTTTGATGTAGGTTCCCTTATGCATTGTCCATTAAATTTAATGAAATATTTATTGCTTGTATTTTAAACCATGTTTTCATAATAAAAAGTTATATATATTTCTTATAATAATTTTCCTAAATAGAACTTAAGAAAACGAAACTAATCGATATAAAATTGAGCTACATTCAATTATACTAAATTGAATGAATTAGGATGCCATATAAGTCAGAAAACCCAAAATAATTTGAATTGTACTAACCTATAAAGAGTGTTAGGTCAATGAGAGAGAAAGTATAAAAACCACTATAAATATATATATAGTTTAGTAGCTCTATAATCTTGCCTTATAGCAAAGTATCTTAATAGAAAAATAAGAGGAATAAGAATATGGAAGAATATAAAGAAAGGAATGGGAAGTATGAATCCCTACGTGAAGAAGTCCTCTATTTCCAAAGGTCCAATCATGACCTATGAAGGACCTACACCAACAATATCCAGCTAAAAAATTAGAAAATGACTTGTATCCCCCCTCACATACAACCCTCTCATTTAATAACCCCAAAAAGAAATCGATGACACCAAACTATCTTTAAGTATAAAAGTACAATTATTCCCCTTCCAAAAACAACTTCTACCTAAATAGTACTAATTTTCCCTCTCCCTACAGAGATAACCCCAACAACCCATTGTTCCTAACAAAGAGTAAAATTGAATAATCCAAAATGAGTCTTAAAGAATTAAATTACCCTATATGGATCATATTAATTAAAAGTAAATATATCAAAATAAAATCATATCATGTTGTACCAAAGTGAATCATACATAATCAATATAATCCATTTTGACCTCTCTGGACCATCCTCAATTAGGATTACATCATGCATAACGAACCAAGCTGAATGATATTTGACCAAAAAAAAATATGTTTAAGAAGTGTAAACCCAAAATGAGTTGAACTAAATAAAGTGGAACCATACAAACCCATAATGAATAGAATAAACAAAAAATTTGAATCTAACAGTTTAAAAAAATCACAAATAACCGAACCTTTCTAGTATTGTAAATCAGATCTGCCAAAATAGATATAGAATGATCAAAATCATGAAAATTAAATTCAAATAGAAAATTTTGAGATGAAACTAAATCGGAAAATCAAATATAACTTGAATTAATATGATATTACAAATGCTGAGTAAAATTGGAAAAAATATAATGAATTCAAACAAATATGACCGCAACTGACTTGAACTAAACCAATCAAAACCAACCTATTTTAAACCAAATACAGTCAATCCGAATCGATTAGAACCAGAATGAATGAAATTGTCCATGATAATATAAAAAAATACAAACTAAATCTAATTAAAATGACCCAAACAAACTTATATCAAATAAAACCAACCTAGCATTTCTTGGTTAATGATAATTCAATCCAAAATAAAATGAATGGAAAGAACCCAATATTAACCGCACATTGAAAATACATAACTAAATCAAAACCAAATTTAAATGAATATAATAAATAGGATTTGGCATGAAATAAATAAAACAAAAGTGAAGTGTATGAAACTAATGTAATGTGAACTGAGCCAAATCAAAATAACCAGTATCAACCAAATTAAAATATACGTAACATAACAATGAAAAATAGATCCTAGTAAATCAAGTATAAAAAATAGATGGAACTAGATCATCTTTAACTAATATTACATATTCACTCCATCCTTTCAGGAACATGTTTTGACCCATGAGGCGTTCTGGTTCTTATATTGGGGTCATGTCATTTATATTAACAATAGAAATGTATTATATAGTTTGGTTTTTATATAATTTTCAATACAGAATCAGCCACTTAGGCCTTTTACTTATTTTTGTGGATGGAAGATAGTTATATTCTCTGAAGGGGCTAGAGAGAACATGAGGTGGCTAGATTTTTTTCTTTGTAGGGGAGGGAGATTGGGGTAGTGTAGGGATTAATTAGTGCATTTAATTTTTTTATACCATTTTACTGTGTTGTTTATTTTTTATTTTTTCCTTTGGTGTCGATGTCTGATGTATAGATGAGTTGTTTTGAAATATTATTTATTTTCCACAACTATTTTAATTATTTTTTGTTGGTAAAATCATTCCTGAGTGGTGATTCCATTATTCTTGGGCACTTATTCCAACCCATGGGAATAGCCCATCCACCATAGTCCATACTAGTATTCCAATATTAAAGTCTATATTGGAACAAAGGGAGGTCCTAGAAAACATGGATTTGTATGGTGGGATTGGGAATTTATAGGAATGAATTTCAAATTCCCATGAACAAGGATTGAGGACATTGGAATTTATAATGAGAAAATATGGGGACTGTTCAATTTATATTGATTCTCAAAATGCTTTTGGTATAAAAGGTGGTGAAATGGTAATGTGTTCATACTACTAAATGGAAATTAACATTCATAAACAAATTGATAATGCAATTTCATATCCTGATCTTCTAAAAATTATTGGAGTTGATATTTACACTCCATAACAATTCAAGTATAGAAATACCTTGGTGCCTAAAATAATATATTATACACTAGATAGTTTTGTATAAAATTCCCAATAAACATCATTGACCTCACATAGGTTGTAGTCAAATTTGATTTCCATTTTTTCAATTCCAATCACCATTCATCAATTCCATGAACTAATATGATCATGAATCAAATTGGAATCAAACTCTACTATTCTTGGTGGATAGATTAGTTTAATAGGCTAGCGATGGATAGAAACTCAAATTCATTGTTAGGTTGAGTACTAGAATTGATTACTCATCATCTAGGTGGATTTAATACGATTATACTGAGATATTGGTTTCTTTTGATGTCGATACTTATTAAACACCTATATTAGGATTATTAAAATGGAATTCCACAACAACATGATTATTTTTAAATGACGATGTGATTTAAGACACAAATTTCTCATTAATACGTGTAGGAGTTTCCTATTGAAATATTGTGTTCTCAATTGAAACTTTTGGTTCTTATTAGTTTTTTATAGATTTACGTGAGAGCATGGTAGATGTTTAACTTTACATATAAATAATATGTTTCATACCACTCTATTAGTTATTAAAATTATTTGAAATTCTCCATGTATAGTTCTAACACTAAAATCGTGTAGTGTGGAAAGTAATTCAATTAGAAATTAAGACAATAATGAAAGATATCATAAACTAACAGAACTAAACTCAATTAGAATGAGTTTTGGTTAGACTGTTTCATGTTAATTGGTTGATTAGGTTTGTTTTTTACCCAATTTTATATGTAAATTAATTTATGTATAATTTGGTTTATCAACTATTTCTATTCACTCATGATATTTACCATGTATCATGGTTTTTATGTGGTTTTTATATATTTTAGAGGTTAAGTTTCAAGAACCATCGTCCTCAAAATGATGGAATGGATGTTAATATTACATTCTATTTCTTATTCAAGAGGAAAGGTAGATAAAGACCCCTATGTCCCACCCACAATAGGCCCCAGGGTGGTGACTGGAACCAAGGGTAGGTAAACATTCACACAATATGGGAGGAATTAAACTTTTTAAAGAAAATATTGGTAGATAAGATGGTGAATTTTCAATAAATCCAACAACTCTATAGATAAGGGGAAAATTTAAAAGAAGACCAGCCCATGAATGTTCAAAATGAAACATCCACAATGTATAATGAAACTACAATGTAAACTACCAAATAAAAGAGACTAAGAAACAACAATAACTATCATGACGCCCAAGATAGTAAGGTGTAACATGGTCATCAAAGTATTCATAGAACCATGAATGTAGTTTTATATACGTAGAGTGATAATAAAAGTATACATAGTATGAAAAATAATGTTACTCATGCACAAGTGGTGTAACACGCTAATGCCCATGTGTAAAAACAATAGATCCTCAAAATCACCCAACAATGAGATGCTAACCACACTAGCCTCACCAATGTACACTCACCAAATAAGGCAAGTCATGTAATATAATTATATTTTCACATCGACATTTGGGTACCCCATACCACTTCCCACTGGTTAATTGGGACATTTTGATGCATCTACCTCTTCCACAAGAACAACTATCACAGCCTTACCACACACACATGTGCCACAAGACACATCACATCTCACCCATAGACACTTGGGCCACAACCATATCAGACCTTTCCCATAGACAATTGGGCCAAAACCACACCACACCTCACCAAAAAACACCTGGGCCTCATCCCGAAGACACTTGGGAAACAAACCACCTCTCAACTTGCTTGAAGATTCTAAGGCTACCATATCTGAAAATAAATAGCAAGCCATTGCAGCCTTCCCAAATAACTCGTTTCGTAAAAAACCTCAAGACATTATGGCCTACCAAGATAACTCAAGAAGTAATACATAGAAGAGGGTTCATAGAAGGGCCTATAACCATTCATCTATCCTCCCACGGAGATATTGTGAAAGACACCAACCCCCATTGCAATGATGATTTTCATCACATAGTGTGTAACATAGGTGGTGTGCTTATATAATCACAAGGAACTACTGATTTATATATAGGTATGAAAATTCTCAACTCACCCTTTGGGTTTCCAAAAAGCATCCACTCCACACAAATCTTCCCTTCCTACAACACATATATATACATCCACAGGACTAGACATGACCAAAACATAAACACTTCCCCTATCATTTAACCACATATAATTCATTTTAAAAAGTTTCACTTATTTTATTCCAAGACTACCAAGAAACAA